>JAPFRF010000010.1:132144866-133344866 GCA_029282475.1 Phrynocephalus forsythii | reverse complement strand
CTTGGGGAAGCTTCCTCCTTGCTACAATTCCTATGTTGATATTGGTCCATATCTGGATGAAACTGATCCCTTTGTCAATTACTCCAGTTGTCCGGAGCAGCAGCATAGGTTCAAGGAGAAGGTTGCTTCATTCTTACTAAAATTCTCATCCTTTATGTTTTTTAAAAAAATTGAGCAGCGTCTCAGCTTAGTGTGAGTGAAATATATGAGAAAGAGTTTCACAAAGGACAGGCATGAAATTTAAAAGTGTGTAATGAGCTGAGATTTCTCATCCATCATTTCAAGTAACACCACAGGACTTTCACTATTACTAGAATTAATAGGAGCAAAAGAATTAATAAAATGGCAGCATAATAACCTTTTACACATACAGGAAAGCCATTTATATGTGAATGTGTCAGTCAAAGGAGACTGGCTTATAGTAACCTCAAACCTTATGCTAAGTAGTGTGGTTTCAAATATCTCATGGCCCAAAGTAGTATGATTTGTACATTTTCTAGTACAGTGCCATTAAGCTCTTATTATGACATGGAATGTAATTTCTGTAAGTGTCTCGTTATTTTTTCTTTTGTCTGCAAAATGCAAGAAGCATGTTTTACTAAGTGAATTAAAGCAAACCATCATATGTATATGATCAGAATTCACTAGAGATGGGATTGCTTGGACAACAAAATCCCATGATTCTTCATTTGGGGGCTACTGCCTGATTTACACCTAAACATGGCTCACCTTGGAGAAGCCTCTCAGCTGGAAGGCTTTGAGGCTTACCTGGCCCTCGCTCCTTGTTCCAAACCCAGCACAACCTGGGAGCTTCCTTGCTAAAGCTAGGTAGAGCTCTAAGTCTTCCAGTCAAGGTGTTTCTCCCAGGTGAGCTACATTTAGGTGTCTGCCTATCGATCGGGCAGAAATCCCAGGATAGAGAATTGCGGAATTTGTACTCAAAGAAATAATAATAATAATAATAAACCCCATCCTTACTGCTAATCAGGTCTTACTTTTAACGGATAAGAGTACACTGGGCAAAAGGCATGAAGGCATGCATTCCATACAAGCTATATGGCCTATAGAATGGAATGCTGAGCTACGGAGTGGCCTGCCTATGGAATGGCACTGAGGAATGGCATTTGGGGGGGGGGTCTTTTTCCATACACAGCACAATTGACTGTTTCCTGTTGTCAAAAAGGACTGAGGATTCCTTTCAGCTTGGGCTTTTGCATGAGGAATGGTGGTAGTGGTGGTGGGACCCAACAAATACATGATTGCTGTGGCAACAAGGCTCTGGCCCAGCTGAAAGACAATGTGTGGACAGTATGGACACTACGGACAGGCTATAAAAGGTTGAATACTTTGAATGGCTCCAGCTTCAGAGAGTACCCTGAGAAGATGCTATGGTCTCATTCTGTGCGCTGCAGGGTTTTTACCTTGTGGGATTAAAGAAAAGTGGTGCAATGCACTTTTGCTCCCAGTTTGCCACCTGCCAACACAGAACTGAGTTTTAGGGGCGAAGGAAGCCAGCCAGAGTGCAGTATTCTCATGTATTCTCATGATTTTTTTCTTTTCCAGAGTTTGACTGCTCTGGGGCCTTTAGGCCTTAACTTGCCTGGATTTTGGGGGAAAACAGTTTTTACAATAGGTTACACTAATCCTTTTGGCACACTCTATACCTCCCTTATTATTTCCTTTCTTTCTCAACCATCTGGAACATAGTAGTGAGCATCAATAAGAGGGCTGGTGGAATGTCAGGGATTAAATACAGTGTTTTATAAAGGGCTAACTGTGGCTGATTTTGCATAACTATAATTGCATTTGATACTGAAATACAGGTTGTTCTGCTTTCTACTTTTCATTTCATCATGACATTGAATTGTGTTAGAAATTCATTGATTTTTCCTTTAACTTCATTTATATTGTGCCTTCATTTCACAAATCATATTCCCTGTTTATCTGCTGTGGTTTAAACAAATCTTTAAATTAATTGCATCTGTAGATAGCCTAGTTTCATTTCTGGCTAGGCTGTCCTACCCACTGGGGTTAAAAAGAATCTTGTTTTCATTTACAACCTATTCTGTCAATTCTGTACAGATGGCATGGTTAAACACAACATGGGATAACAGCATTCTGTTGCAAATTTGATGAAGAAAACTTGATTAATTTGATTTGATTTGATTTATATACCATCCATCTCACTACAAGGGTGGTATATAGATCACAACAAGATCTTATACCTCGATCCTCATTTAGTTGTGTATTAACAAGTTGCAGCATGTTGCTACTTCCACGAGAAAATAAACATCACACATGGGAAGGTATGTCCATTTCAAAGTCATACACTAGGAACAGAAGGCATTCTAATTTGAATGGGCAATCAGATGGTCATTTGAACAAGCACCTGATTGATATCTATAGTTCCCAGTCAGCTATGCAGAAGGCTACTTAAATGCATTTACTGTATTTCCATGGGTGGATAATGGCATTCATGTTTAACATCTTCTTATGGACTCATCATGGCCTTTCATCAATATAGTGTTCTGCTTAGTATAAAAGTCTGGCAATTAAACACTAGAAAACATTAATGTACAATACCTGTTTTTAAACATGTTAAACAATACCTGTTGATGTCAACAGGGGACAGGCCAGTGGACACATCCTACTTCTAAAAAAACTAGGTGTTGCTAAAAGAAAAAGAAAGTACAGCTTCTTTGAGGGTTGCAATTTTCCTATTTTCTTCAAAAAATATTTTTGGGAAGATAGCTAACACTGATTAATTCCAGAGGCCACAGAAATGGCCTTTGGAGGAAAATTTGCCCCCTGATGTCATGGTTCCCACTTTTGCACAAGACAAAATAAAGATAATTATTTGGCAGAGCCTGAGGGGCAGCAGAGCACAGCTATTCCTCTGAGCTCTCAAAATATCTCCCTGTGTTGGAGGATGGGCCTGTGTGTAAAACATCTCCTGTCCCAAGCTAGCAGCCTGCTGCATATATGTGCAGAACAGAACACTCCCCTACAACAGGTGGAAGTCCGTTTGTACATGGGCATGGGATGACGGCATCTTTTTCTTTGCCTCTGGCAGCAATACATCTGCAGCAAAGTTCAGTTTTAGCCATTCATCTTGCCTGAAAGTGGGTACTTAGCATCTTGCGGTGTACTCAGGAAGACTGGAACTAGCACTTTCTCTGAACAGATACTATTCTGTGCTCAGCAGCTAATATTGACATGTCAGTGCAGGATGAAATGCTGAACTAGTCACGTAAATTCTAATATGTCAAAGCTTAGAAGAATTTCCTCATAGCCAATTGTCACATGATGAAAGACATTACAAAACAGGCTGTCAGAAATCAATGGACTCATGAATAAATATATCAGCCACACACAGTTACTACCTAGAGCAGCACATGACAAGCTTGTGTAGCTGAGAATGCAAGTAAAATAATATTTCTGACCATTTTCCCAAAGGATTTTCCCATAAAAGCTAAAGAATAACAATGATAAGAAGATTTGACTTGGACCATACTTTCACAATCTAGAAAGTGGGTCAAGTTGGCTCAGGCCAAGAATGAGTGGATGTCAGGCAAACCTCAGAGAGAAGGCGGCTGGTGATTTGGTTTAAATATTTGGTTTAAGTATACCTGACCTTGGAAATTGGTCTCCATCATTGTGAGACAAACCACATGCAAAGTCAGAAAAACCACAATGACATCTGACCTTCCGTAGAAGAGGAATTTAAAAAGAGAGCAATTTCTCTTGCCAATTTGTCCAGGAATAGTCATAGCTGGCTGACTGCTCAACAGACCACAGTTAGTCTGAACCACCATGTTCACCTTGGTCTCCAGGGAGAGAGGTGAAGCCAGAGGTACTCTCAAACTACAAATCTATTTCTCCAGAGGGGTACAATCTCACTTAGAATTAGTCACTTACCAGCTGAAATTGAGTAACCACAGAACTAAAACCTCCTTCTTCTGGGGATTCAGTGTCAGTTTACTGGCCGACTCTGTTTCAGCATCCAGACATTTTTTATTTATGTGTGTATTGTTGAAATCACTGTCTGATAAGTAGCAGATAGACTGTGCCTAAGCCCCCCACCTCTGTTGAGAGAGGGGTTTTCAATACTCACATGAATGGCTTCCCTGATTTCTCTCTTCAAACCACCTATGTTCTCTGTCTACTATGTGTACATCCTCATCTTTAAATGGGTGCCCTTTGTCTTTCAAGTGGAGGTGTACTGCTGATTCTGGTCCTGAGCTGTTGTCCCTCCTATGTTTGGCTGTTCTCCTGTTTAATGGTGGATTAGTTTCTCCAGTGTAGATATCTGCACACTCCTCACTGCATTGGACCGTGTATACTATATTGCTCCTTTTCTGTTTTGGTGTTGGGTCCTTTGGGTGGCCAAGTCTCTGCCTTAGTGTGTTGGTGGGTTTGAAATAAACCGGGATGTGGTGTTTGCCACATATTAGACCTAGAAGATAGGTGGTTTGAGAGAAGGATCAGAGAGAAGGATCAGGGAAGCTATTCATATGAGTTTTGAAAACCCCTCTCTCAACAGAGCTGGAGGCTCAGGAACAGTCTATCTGCTACTTATCAGGTAGTGATTTCAACAATACCTAGACAAATCAAAATACTTCACACCACCACCACCAAGACCATAGCTAACAACCAATACTTTATGGATTTCAGCACCTTAGGCCATTGTTCTCCTAATGGCCTATTGAGACTATTGTCTACCTAAGGAGCCTATTCAAGCCATTGTTCATCTTATGAGTTTATTTCAGACCAGGGTGACATGAGGTCAAAGTGAACTAGAAAAATGGAGGACTTGCAACTAGCTATCCTCAGACTGATGAAGCTGTTTGGATGAGCAGCAAAACGTCTCAATTTCTCAAGAAAAAAAGTCCAGTTGCCGTGACTCAACATCCAGAAAAAAATGATCCTCATCCTTTCCCCCAACGTCCATGTGAGCACCTCCATTATGTTTTGTGACACAGGGAAGATTATAAAAGTCTTGGAGCACCCTAAGCTTGATTAACCAAGCCAGCTCTCCAGGATTCTGCTGAATGGCAGAGTGCACAGCTGTCCAACTACTCAGCTGCTATCTGTGGATGCTTTATGATGTTTCTTACTGTTGTTCTCCCAATGGAAGATGCGGTGTTCTGAAATATTTCTTTTTCTTTACACATGATTGTACTTTATTGTCCCTGACCCAGGAATTGCAATGTATTGTGAAGTACTATCATGTCATTCCTTAGGGAGATATCACATTTCATTGATCTTTATGGTTGCAACTGTTTGCTAAGGGACACTCTTGCTGTTGCAGTCAGTAATAATTTGTGCCATGTAAGTGGCTTCAATTGGTTATGGATTCTATGGATCATTTGGAAGAATTTATCATTTTCCTTGGCCTCCCCTCCCCATTCTTCCCATGAGAACGTCCATGCTCCAGTTGATTGATTGCATATTTAACATTACTGGAAGCAATGCTTTCTCATGGATGTCAGGCAACTAATTTCCTCAATTATTTCTGTATCAGTGTCATTCTTCTCATGTATAACTGTCATTGACTACAATATGCCATCTAATGCTTCTTATTATCATCTCCAAGCACTGCTAACTCATTCCTTTCTCGTGGTTTAATCAAAATCGTCTTGGGTTCCATTTGACTGGCATTTCCCCAGCACTCACATATCTTATTTTGGATTAATTTCTGCTTTGTTAGCCATCATCTCTCTATCAGTTTGCTTTGCTTTCTAAATAATGTGCAATGATTTGAGCGGTGCCCTGGGATCTAAATGAGATTATTCAAATTAGATGGCTCCATTTCTTTTGTCCCCACATCCCCTGCCCTATCAGTTGTTACTGGTGGAGTGTTCAATTTCTTCTCATGGAAAATTAAAGCTGTGGAATCCAGTGACTTCATTGCATTCTTTAATCAGGCTGCCACAAAATGTAGTCAGTCTTAAGAGCGATGAGCTAAATGAAACATATGGCTAACTTTATCTTAATCTCCCTTAATTCAATAATAATAATTCAACTCCATATGAGAATCAATAGGAAGGAATTCACTAGTCATTTAATGTATCCTGCCTTCCATGAGGAAAACAATAATTTGTTTCCAGTGCTGGGGAGTGAAGGGGAGGAGGCTCCCTTCATGTGTAAGGAACTTAGGGCATTTATACACGACCCCTAAGCTCCGCCGCAAATGGCTGCAAGGTCCGGACCTTAAAAATGTTTACCCACCAGCTCTGGACTTTGCAGACAATTAAGTGAGACCCCGCCCACTTTAGCAAGACCAAACATTAGTTTTCTTGTACCTGCTTTTTTTGAATGAATGAATGAATGAATGAATGAATGAATGAATGAATGAATGAATGAATGAAATTTTATTTATGGTCAACGACAAATATTTGATCCGGTATAAGGATAGTGAGTGCGGGGCTCTCCTGGCTTCCATTTGTTCTTTTTTTGCGCCCCGCCCCTTTAAGAGATCTGAATGCTGCCGGGAACAAAACGGAGGTAAACCGGCATTCTTTTCTTTCTTTTTTCTCCCTCCCTCAGGCAGCCAGCAACCAGGAAGTGCAGAGGGGGGTGGGGACAGAGGAAGAGCGAGGAACCCCTAAGATCTCTGGTCCGAATTTAAGTGGCCAGCGGATCTTAGGGGTCGTGTAAAAAGGCCCCTAAAGGCCCTTAACGGTACCCAAGTCCAACAGATCCTGCCAAGAATATGTAAGATGGGAAACAGCCATAGAATTTAATGAGCGGGATGGATTTTACAAAAGTACATTCCTCAGCATATTAATAAGAGTGCTAAATAAATAAGCAAAATAAATCATCTGTTTTATGCTTCACGTGTTCCCAGACAGAACCATTTGTTCTGCTTCAGGTACTGGGTCCTGCTCTGAGGTAAGTGGCATTTTTCCTTCCAGCTGTATAATGTCTCCTTCATCTCACTTTCATACAGAGTTCTGTTTCATGACTTCCTGCTCCTGTTCAAACCTCTTTAAAAGCAAGATTCATCTTTAGCATAGTGCTGTGCACCAGAGACAGAGCTTCTCACTTGCAGCTGATGTCTGAAAGTGTAGCAGCTTTCAGTTAGCACTTGTGTAGCATGCATGCATGAGGGAAGGAAGGAAGGAAGGAAGGAAGGAAGGAAGGAAGGAAGGAAGGAAGGAAGGAAGGAAGGAAGGAAGGAAGGAAGGAAGGAAGGAAGGAAGGAAAATAAAATAAAATAAAATAAAATAAAATCTAGTAGAGGAACTCCAGCAGGAGAATGTATTTTGTAATAAAGAGGAGAGGAGAGGAGAGGAGCTTTCTAAAGGGACATGTGGATGGAAATCCTGGTACTTTCTGTGTTACTTGGCAACCAAGGGACAGCCGTAGAGCTTTGGGATTCTGTTCCATCAATAACAGGAGAGCTTTTATTTAATGGATTAGAAGGACTGAACACAATATGATTTGCCTGGATCTCCCAGTAAATATTTGAGAGTCAGACAGGAGCACTGTAGAGTACTAAGGATTCATCCTTTCTTCCTTTGCCAGTCTCCTAATTCCTCCTAGTTTATGTCTGGTGTACCTGATTACTGTAAGACATAGAAGGAACAGAAAATAAGTAAATAGATCATAATCAGAAGACACAAAAGAAAGAAAGAAAGAAAGAAAGAAAGAAAGAAAGAAAGAAAGAAAGAAAGAAAGAAAGAAAGAAAGAAAGAAAGAAAGAAAGAAAGAGCTGGGGAGCTAAATGTGGCCCTTTGAAGGCTACACATTGTCCATATCCAATGCAATTTTACTTGCTCAGAGCCAACTTTGATGAGTCAAGATACATTTTAATTGACAGGGCTTAAAATTTTAGTGCACACCTCTTCATTTTTCTGACACTGTTTTTGGAGCTAGTATATTTTATCCCAAAAATATAAAATGTGATCTTTCTTTCTAATACAAAGAGGTAGCCTTATTCATGAGATTGTTATGCTAGATGGAATATCTGCCAAATGTGTCAAACAAGGAGGATGCTATGAATGTGACTGTATGACTTCATAGTTCCTGAGAAGATGATATTAGCAGTTGAAGTGACCACCTGCTCCACAGGTATGTCTTACACTGCGCTGGCTATGATGGCCCATTGTATATGCAGTGTCCATAGGGCCCCAAATGTACCATCTCCAAGTTTCTGTAGTCCTCCCATACCCCACATTTAAAATATATTTTTCTCAAAAAGTGACCTGATGCCTATGACTGGGTCTGGAGACCATTTGCCATCCCTGTTTGGAGATTTTCAACCATTATGAAACACCATGCTCCCTTTTTTAAAATTACAGAATTGCCTTTCGATAGATTATTTTTTCCCATTAAAGGAATTAAGAAATATGTTTTAGGAGTTGTGGGATTGGGTTCTGACCACTCCAGCCAAAGGGTATACAATCCTAGACCTTTGGAAGCTATCCACCCTGCCCCATAGTCACAAAACCTCCTACTGTTCAAATCCATTGGGATGTCTCTCATTTAGAGGAGCAGTAGTCCATGGAGAAGCAGGCTCAGTTCTTTCAGGGCCATGGATGGGGCCCCATTTCAAGAGCAGATGTTTCAGTACCATGGACAGCAATTCTGAAGTTGAAAGGAAAAATAACTGTGTGTGTGTGTGTGTGTGTGTGTGTGTGTGTGTGTGTGTGTGTGTGTGTGTGTGTGTGTGTGTGTGTGTGTGTGTGTGTGTGTGTGTGTGTGTGTGTGTGTGTGTCAAGATTCAACCAGTTTGTCGCAAACCCATACAGATCCCCCAGTTGTTTCAGTCAATTTATTCATTTTATTGCTGCCACCATTCAGGGTTACCCAGTTGAAATAACCGAGTCTCAGTCAAGTTGTAATGTTAATAAAGTAAAATGAAGTTTGTTGAATTCAACAAGCTGTTTCAGTTTCAGGTTTTCTTGTGCACCTTAATTGAAAGTTCCTCTAAGCAGATCACACTCAAATTCTGTCCTTTTACTATTCTCAAACCTGTCTCATCTGTCTCACATCTTACACCTCATCATTATTTAATCTTTAACTCATCTTCCTAATCTTAATTTTTCTTAACCTTATCTCTTCTTTATCTAACCCACACGTCCCTCAGGCTGAGCCTTTTGAACATGTGGGCTCTGCCTTCACACTCCCTCATCGGTCCACAGCATTAACCCTTTACATCCTCCTGCACAAACACATTTGACTATGGAGGGGTAAATGCCACAAACCCTCCCCCTCCAAAACAAAACCCTTTCATCAGGGCCACCCTTGCCCCACTTTCTCAACAGCTGCTTACCAAGAAACTGCTGGTCGCTCAGTGGTTTAGACATCTTGCTGCAGGGCTGGGCGTTGGGAGTTCAGTTACCCACAGTACCTCCTTGACAAGTGCATGACTCAGTGATCCATAGAGTTCCTTTCAGCTCTGCAGCTCTAAGATCATTATTATTATTCTAAGGTGTTTGGGCTGCAACTGCTACTATTGCTGAACTCACACAGAGCAGTGGGGAAAGAGAGGAAAGCCAAAGAGAGAAGGAGCTGCAAAATATGATACCTCTGCTCCCTGGTTCTCAAAAGGCAACCCTACCTGATTACATGAGGCGTTGGCATAGACAATCTTCCCCCTTGCAGAGCACAAGCAATGAGCCAGACTCAAGTGGGATAGCACCTTTGCTCCAAGATGGCTGCCAGAGGGGTGGGCATGGGATGGAGCCAGTTCACCCTTTCATTGCCTTTCTCTCTTCTCCCAATAACTGCTTGCTTTCTGCTCAGCTCTAAGACCTTCAAGGTAAAGCATCAGCTAGTCACCTCCGAGGAGCATATATCAATGATACAGATATACACAGACACACACAGAGAGAGAGAGAGAGAGAGAGAGAGCTCCGAAAACTGTCGGATGCAAGACCAGCAGCTCAGCAGTTCGAATCCCGGGTGCCACGCAGCAGAGTGAGCTCCCGCTGATAACCCCAGCTAGCAGTTCAAAAACATGTAAATGCAAGTACATAAATAGGTACCGCCGTAAACAGCAGGAAGGTAAAACAGTGTTTCCTTGCAGCCATGCCAGCCACATGGCCATGGACTTGGCATAACACTGGCTCTTTGGCTTGAATACGGAGATGAGCACCACCCCTAGAGTTGGACATGACTAGTACGCTTGTGTGTGGGGAACCTTTACCTTTTACCTATATATCATTTGTCACTAGAGGGGGACTGCCATTTTATTATTAGGAAGATGATATGCTCTTCCCACCCCACAACCTCCACATTTTTCCTTTGGCTCCCTTAAAGTCTGCCTCTGGTGAACTGCTGGATAGCACAGTGCCTTAGGTCTCTGGCTGTGGAGCCCAAGATTGGGAGTTCTATTCCCCACTGTGCCTCTTTGACAAAGGGTGGACTTCATGATCTATTATTGAGTCCCTTCCAGGTCTGCAACTCTGAGGTGATGATCGGCTGGTCAAATAGGTACATTTCCTCAATGTGATTCATCAGGATTTTGATAGTTTGTACTTTAGTGTTGGGCAAAGGCACTGTATTGATTTTCAGAAGTGGGTGAGTTTCTAATTTTACTTAAGAGGTGGTCAGAGGATTCCCACACACACACCATTTTTATTTTTATTTTTTCATGGCCCTAATGCTGCCGCTTCCATAGTCAGTGGAGATTTCTGGTGGTGTTTTCCCACAGAATACCTCAGGGAATGACACTAGCTTTATTCAAACCTCATATCTGATTCCATGCAGAGTGGCTGGGTGGGGCACACAAATAAACTTGACACCACCCCCAACACATAACACCCACACCCAGATATTACCCTGTTCAAAGTCCTGCAGAGAGGATATCTAAGGTATGTTTAGCTAAATGTGCTTACAGGGCTGCTGTGTTCAGGAATCCTGCCTTGCTAGTGTGTTGGGATCATAGCATAAGCATATGGAGGCACCTACAAGCTTCTCTGAGGGCTTCCATGCAGAACACAGCAAAGGTTTGTGTGATTCCATGTGTCAAGTCCACAAGGCAATTCTTTCTTGTGCCCCTACAGGTGCTCAGGCCACTTAGACCTATCCACAGTTTCAAGTAATAATGCATAAATAGAGCTATAGTGCAGTCACAATGAATCATGATGAAGGATTGTTTTTGCTGCCCTTGCTAGCTAAAAGAGCAGCCTGGTTTAGAGAAACTGAAAGAGCAGAAGTGAGGAAAAAGAAAAGAAACCTCTCCGCCACCTTGTAAGCCTGTGAAAACCACGGTGTCTTATATACTCGGGGTCGTGTTGTTAAGAAAGCCCAGTTGATTTTGGATCCTGAGGTGCTGTGGAGTTTTGGCACATTAAAATGGGTACCCTAATGAGGAACTGTTGTGAAGAATAAGAAGGTGGGGATGACTAAAATGAAACACATCTCCGCTCAAACTGTGAACAAAGGAAAGGCTGAAAAGGGAAGCAAGGTAACTGGAGGGAAAATAACCTTTATGAGAGGGGGATATAGGATTCTCTGCAGCTAGGATCCTCTGCAGAATATGAGACAGAGAAACAGCCCATGTCCTGGTGAATTAAGGAATTGTGGGAAATGATGTGATTAATTTGAACTGCTGCAGTTCTCCCCAACAAGAATGTGTGTGTGTGTGTATATTTTTTCCCAAGCAGGAAAAATTATATATTTTTTTCTAAGTGATTAATGGTTTCTAGTTTCTGTAGAGCAACTGATGACAATCTTTAGAGACATGTTTTCTTAAATGTTTTATGGTAGACTAGCATAGATTTGCCTTGGTTAAACACTGGATCTTTTGTAAGATCTGTGTAAGTATTTAAATGTAATAATTTAAATTTGACATAGTTAATCTTTAATCCAGTACAAATTTGAAACGTGTAAAGAATACCATTAAGAATTGAAATTGCTTCAGATGGCTTATAAAGGAGAAGGATAATGTCATCAGCAAAAAGATTTATTACATGAGCTTTACCCTTTATATTAGTTCCTATTATGTTTCGGTTAGATCTAATATGATGGGAAAGGGGTTCAATAGCAAAAGGAACAACAAAGGGGAATGAACACATTCATGTTTTGATTCCTCTTAAGATGAAATGGTTTAGAAGTAGTGCTATTTGTAAGAATCACTGCTTTTGTCCTTTAATACAATCTAGTAATAATTGAGCTAAAACCGCAGTTCCTCAAAAGGCTGATGAGGGATGGCCATTGTAAGCAGTCAAATGCTTTTAAAGCATCAAGAGAGAGCAAAGTGGGTAATCCTTTTCATTACACTACTAAGGTTCACTACATTCAAGACTCTTTTAATGGTATCAGCTATCTGATGGTGTGGCATATGTGGCATAAATCCAAATCGATCAGTGTGGCCATGTGAAGAAGCTGAGAACTTAGGGGATTTAAAATACGGAATTCAGTTGCTAGAGACTTTAATGCTTCTGTGAGTGCCTGAGAAACAGTCTGAACAGGCAAAAAGGAGAACTTCTTGAGTCCAGAAAGTGTGAGGAATTGAGTATGTCCTAATTAAATAAAACTTTATCCAATTATGCAGCAGATAAAATGGTTCAGTCAGGAACCAAAGGGGCAGATTGGCTTCAAGTCTCCCTTATTTTTTGTTTTCCTCAACTGGCACTTACTGTCTCAATCCACTTGCTCAGACTGAGAAAGAACAACATGTCTCCATTTACACACAGTTAATCCTGGATAGAAGAAAGAAGCCAGAACACCAGCCTGAAGATGACGAGTGAGACCTCGTCGAAACGTCGCCAAAACAACCAGATTTCTACACGGGAAGAAACCCGAATCCACCCTAACATGCATATATATATTATATATATATATAACCAAAAAAATCATATGGTGTAAAAAGGTTAGCTGAGTTTAATTGTTAAAGTAGCCTCATTACTTACTGACACTAGTTGCCTTGCTGACCAAGCACTTCACTATAACTGTCCACATCTGACAGATTCCTTTGCCAATACTACTGACTAGGAAAAGGTGGGAAAAGGAATCTAAAGTACAGAGACAGAAAAATTGGTGGCTACTGAATGGGCTGATAGCCACCTCAGTCCAGAGAGATACCTCTCAGCCATAACCTCTCAAAGCCATCCTATTATTTCACAATATATCCAACAAAATATTCACACTTTATATCCAGCACGCCAAAGGAATGACATGAGAAGAACTGGTGCTTCCAATCTTAACTCACATAAGAGGTATTTCAAAACAGTCCCTCGGGGACCCTACTGGCAACCTTTGATTTGAAAGGAGTCAGTCCGCTTCCTCTCCTGAGAGTTAAGCAGATTGCGAGTGGTTGAAAAGGCAGCAAGAGGGGAACTTGCTTTTGTACAAATACAACATGAAAGGGGATGAAGATGTTGGCAACAGGTGTGTAATGGCCCATTTGCCTGTATAAAAAGGACTAAGAATACTACTTACGTAGCCTAGCATGTTGCTGAGGACAAAACCCCTTTGCTCCTCTGCTATTGGAAAGTCTAGCAGGGGCTTAATCTGACTCCAAGGAGGGACTGAGCCCATTTGTCATTCTGGAAAGTTGTGCCAGGAAAATGGACTCTGTGTATGTCATAGAACTATGGTATCTCTCCACTCAGGTCTGAATATTAGATACTACTCCTGCCTTATTAGTAGAGATGGGCATGACCAGAAAAAATGACTTTTCGATTTTTCATTTGTCAGAACGGGTCCGTTTCGTTCCGTTTCCGTTTGTCGCGAAATTGTTCAAAAATTTGTCGTTTCGTCGTTTCGTTCATCGTTTGTCGTTTCTACCGCGATTTAGCGCGGTTTGACTTCCCAGAGCATGGGGGCGTCCCGCAATGACCCAGAGCAGGCGGAAAACACTTTAAACTGGGTGATGAATAATATATTTAATAAATATATCATAGCATAAGACTGCAATCCTATGCATAATGGAAACAAAGTGGGCAGAATGCAATATTCTTTTTTTCTCTTGTTCATCAACGCTGACTGAACCGGCCACCCTACTTGGTCTGGCTGCCTGTTATACTTTTGTTTTGTTTTGTTTTGAAGCCTTTATCCATCCCATTTCCCCTCCACCTCTCAGAGGCAGCAGGAGACACAGTATTCCGTTCCTCCCCCAAATCTGGATGAGGGTCTACTCCTCTCAATGTCCCCTCCCCATGACACTCCTTGTAAAGCCAAGCAAATGCCACCCTGGTCAACTAGCGGTCAGAGATTCAGTCTGGTAGAGGCATGAGAGATGCTTCCACCCCCACTAATCTTGTTGATTGCCCCTCCTCTCACTTTCTCCCCCAATTCCCAATACAGTTCCCCTCAACCTCTCAGGGAATCATCGCCAGCTGGAGTATCCCAAGGAGCTGCTGACAGGCAGAATCCCCAAGGATCAAACTCAGGAGCCAATGGAGGCCCTCCAGAAAACCCAGAAGGTCAGTCCACCACTCTTTGTGGGGGCAGCTGTGTCTGATTTCCAAATTCCAAACAGGGCTCAGTGGCCACGTTCTCCCCCAAAGCAGGAGACCGAGTTCCGCCCAGGAGGCAGAGTCCACGCAGGGAAGCCACAAAGCCAGACTGCCAGGGAAGGGATTGTTTCTGCCGCCTTTGGAGGCCAGAGTGACTTTCCAACCGTCCTTGTAGGATAGGTGCCTCCTTGTCCTCGGGATTTCCAGCCTCTTCGAGGCCGGAGTACTGACAAGATTGGGAGGTGGATTACAAGGTGGAACCAGCAGCAACCTATGCTGCTGCTGCTGCTGCTGCTGCTGCTCAGGAACAGCCTGGAGACCAGGCCAGAGTTTTGCCTACCCAGGAGACCGGGTTCTGCCAACCCAGTGGAGAGACACAGTCCACGCAGGGAAGCCACGAAGCCAGAGCGCCATGGAATTTTTGTTCTTTGGGGAGGGATTGTTTCAGCCGCCTACTTTGGAGGCCACAAGGCCAGAGTTCTGCCAACCCAGTGGAGACACAATCCACGCAGGAAAGCCATGAAGCCAGAGCGCCAGGGAATTTTAGGGAGGGATTGTTTCAGCCGCCTACTTTGGAGGCCACTAGGCCAGAGTTCTGCCTACCCGGTGGAGGAGACACAGTCCACTCAGGAAAGCCACAAAGCCAGAGTGCCAGGGAACTTGAGGGAGGGATTGTTCCAGCTGCCTACTTTGGAGGCCAGAGTTCTGCCAACTCAGGAGACCCAGTTCCACCAACCCAGTGGAGACACAGTCCATGCACGCAGCAAAGCCACAAAGCCAGGAGGGATTGTTTCAGCTGCCTACTTTGGAGGCCACAGTTTTTCCTACCCAGGAGACCCAGTTCCACCAACCCAGTGGAGACACAGTCCACACACACAGCAAAGCCACGAAGCCAGAGCGCCAGGGAACTTGAGGGAGGGATTGTTTCAGCCGCCTACTTTGGAGGCCACAAGGCCAGAGTTCTGTCTACCCAGTGGAGGAGACACAGTCCATGCAGGAAAGCCACGAAGCCAGAGTACCAGGGAATTTTTCTTAGTTGGGGAGGGATTGTTTCAGCTGCCTACTTTGGAGGCCACAAGGCCAGAATTCTGCCAACCCAGTGGAGACACAGTCCATGCAGGGAAGCCACGAAGCCAGAGCACCAGGGATCTTGAGGGAGGGATTGTTTCAGCCGCCTACTTTGGAGGCCATTAGGCCAGAATTCTGCCTACCCAGTGGAGGAGACACAGTCCACGCAGGAGGCGCCAGGGAACTTGAGGGAGGGATTGTTCCAGTCGCCTACTTTGGAGGCCAGAGTTCTGCCAACTCAGAAGACCCAGTTCCACCAACCCAGTGGAGACACAATCCATGCACGCAGCAAAGCCATCAAGCCAGAGCACCGGGGGCATGGAGGTTCTCCGGGCCGTGGTCTGTCAACCAGCACCATTTAGTCCTACGCACACAGTACCAGTGCTGTGAGTCTAGATGTCCTCTACTTCCTGCTGAACAGTAATGCAAAGGTGGCTCATGCAGGAGACCGAGTTTCTCCATCCCAGAGGAGACACAGCCAGGCCAGAGTTTTGCCTACTCAGGAGACCGAGTTCCACCACCAACCCAGTGGAGACACAGTCCACACAGGAAAGCCACAAAGCCAGAGCGCCAGGAAACTTTAGGGAGGCATTCTTTCAGCCACCTACTTTGGAGGCCACAAGGCCAGAGTTCTGCCTACCCAGTGGAGGAGACACAGCCCACGCAGGGAAGCCACAAAGACAGAGCACCAGGGAATTTTTCTTGGGGAGGGATTCTTTCAGCCACCTATGGCCACCAGGCCAGAGTTTTGCCTACCCAGTAGAGACACAGTCCACGCATGAAAGCTACAAAGCCAGAGCGCCAGGGAATTTTTCTTGGGGAAGTAATCTTTCAGCCGCCTACTTTGGAGGCTACAGAATTCCTACCCTGGAGACCCAGTTCCACCAACCCAGTGGAGACACAGTCCACGCACGCAGCAAAGCCACAAAGCCGGAGCGCAAGGGGCAGGGAAGTTCTCTATGTCGTGGTCTGTCAATCAGCAACATTTAGTCCTACACACACAGTACCAGTGCTGTGAGTCTAGATGTCCTCTACTTCCTGCTGAACAGTAATGCAAAGGTGGCTCACGCAGGAGACCAAGTTTCTCCATACCAGATGAGAAACAGTCCATGCAGGGAAGCCAGAGGATCAGGAAATTAAAATCCTATCCTCCTCATAGAGGATAGGGTACTTGAAATAGAAGTAGAAATGGAAATAGTAATGCAAATAGAAAGATAAATAGGAATAGGGTAATAGAAAGAGAAATAGAAATTTGGAGGATACTAGGGTACTATAGGATAGATAGGGTACTAGAGGATAGGCTACTACTTGAGGCTGCTAAATCCGGCAGGGGCAAGCTGCTGCATGGCTGCCATGGGGTGACAAGCTGAATCAGTAATCCACAGTAGTTTTGACCCACCATTTTGTACCACCCAAGCGAAGCCAGGCCAGAGTTTTGCCTACTCAGGAGACCGAGTTCCACCACCAACCCAGTGGAGGAGACACTGTCCACGCAGGAAAGCCAGAGTGCCAGGGAATTACTTTCCTATCCTCCTCATAGAGGATAGGGTACTTGAAATAGAAATGCAAATGCAAATAGAAATAGAAATACAAATAGAAAGATAAATAGGAGGGTACTAGGAAGAGAAATTGAAATTCGGCAGATACTAGGGTACTATAGGATAGATAGGGCACTAGAGGATAGGGTACTACTTGAGGCTGCTGAATCCGGCAGGGGCAAGCTGCTGTAGCGGATGCCATGGGGTGCCAAACTGTGTGAATGGCATGATGCCCCCTTTTGGAGGCCATAGTTTAGCCTACCCAGGAGAACAGGTTCTGCCAACGCAGGAGAAAGTGTCCATGCCGGGAAGCCATGAAGCCGGAGTGCAAGGAAAGTTTTCTAGGGAGGGATTGTTTCTGCTGCGTTTGGAAGCTGGAGTGCTAGTAGGAAGGAATCTCCCCTCCTTCTTCAAGGGATTTCCAAACCTGGACTGTAACCGGTGGGAGTGACTTTTCCCCACCCCCCAATATCGGAGGACAGAGTCCCCCAATTCCAAATACTTGGTGTCCCTATTAAAGTTGGTCTCCTCAAGTGATTTGCTGCCTCTTACCACCCAGAGGCAATGGAGGTGGTGGCAGCCGAGGTTGCTGCCTTGGCAAGTCAAGGAGACTGGCCGACAGGACGCCTATCAGCTCGGAGGCTTAACTTGAACCACTGAGCCGCTGATAGGCTGAAGGAGAAGCACCTGGAAGGCCTTCTCCAAGCCGTGGAGTCTCGGGAGCCTGACAGGCAGGCAGGTAGACAGAGGGGCAGCCAGCCAGGCAGGCAGGCACGGAAGCAGGAAGTCTTGCTTGCAGGTAGGAAGTCAGGCTTGCAGAGTACCCACCCAGGCTAGGGAAGGCACAAAGCCAAAGTGCCAGAAGGGAGGATTGTTTCTGCCTTGGGAGGCAGAGTTTCTCCACCCAAGGAGATCGAGTTTCATCAACCCAGGACACAGAGTGGATGCAGGAGAACACAGGACACAGAGTGGATGCAGGAGAACAGGGCTATTTCTTTAAGGAATGGAATGTTTCAGCTGCCTACTTTGGAGGCCACTAGGGCAGAGTTTTGCCTACCCAGTGGAGACACAGTCCATGCAGGAGGAATGTCAGAGGGCCAGGAAATTAATTTCCTATCCTCCTCATTTAGAGGATAGGGTCCTAGAAATAGAAATACAAGTAAAAATAAAAATAGAAATAGAAATAGAAATAGAAATAGGGTTAGGGTTAGGGTAATAGCTAGAGATGGGAATGACCAGAAAAATTTTTTTGAGTTGTCGTTTTTCGGGACGGGTCCGTTTCGGGTTGTTTCCATTTTTCATGAAATTTTTTAAAAATTTGTCGTTTCGTTGTGTCGGTTGTCGTTTGTTGTTACCGCCGCTGCGATTTTGCGCGATTTGACGTCCCAGCGAGTGGCGTCCCGCCGGCACTAGGTGTTTTTGCGCCCTAGGCGGCAGGCGGGATGGCAGGGGGGCATGGGCGGGCGATGGCAGTGGCAGGGGGAGGGGCGGTCGCGCGAGCGCGCGGGCGGCGGGCGCGGGTCCCGCAATGACCCAGAGCAGGCGGAAAACACTTTAAACTGACTTGCTCCACAAGACTGCATCGAATAAAGCAATTGCAATTTTTGCAAACAAAGTGGGCAGTGCACCCACAGCAGAGCTGCAGGCAGGGTATGAAAGGACCTTGGCTTGCCACCAAGCAAATGAAATTTTTAAAATAAATCCACACCTCCCCTCCCACTCAAACCTCCCCCCCCCCTTTGAAGCACTATCAGAAAAGAAATCCTAACTGCAGGAGAATAAAAAAGAATAAACTGCGTTGCTATTCCCCACAGCAGACAGAGAATGAAAGGAATTATTATTATTTCCTAAAAATTCAATTGAATCAATTCCCTCCCTGCCTGCCTGCCTGAAATCTAAAGGCTCCGTGAAATCGAAACTAGTCTAGCACAGCAGCCAGCTACACACAGCCCTCTCCCACCCACATCCAAGCCCGGACTGCGACACTTCTGGGAGTGCCTCGGCTTTTTATGCCCTCTTGCACATCCAGAAGTGTCAGTCAAAACCTGGCAATGCGATTGGTAGAATGGGTCCAAAAATTTGCATGGTCCCATCCCATGGCCAGCCCATCATTGTGCAGGTGTAAAAAAATAAAAATAAAAATAAAATAAAATAAAATCAGTGCGACCTTTTACTGCTATAAAAAACCCACTGCTGCTACTGTAAAAATTCAAGCATTTAAAATAGCTAATTTTCGCATGTTTCTGTGGTGCTTTGGTGGTTTTTTGGACCACGATTTCAAAAAAAATATTGCGGACGCCATTTTGGATCCTCCCGCACCGCATGGCAAATGGAGACGCCAAGGATGCCCCCTCCCAGCCCGGTACCAGCAGCCCAGGACAGGAGGGGGGAGGCTGGGGACCCCCCCCAGAAACCACCCCTCTGGTAGGTGCCCTCAGGCAGGCATATTTTCGCCTGCTTTTTTGGCCGGGAATCGGGTTTTTTATTTATTTTTAAAACTTTTTTTCTGTGCCACTTGGCATCGCGCGATCGCCGCGCGATGCCAGGAACGACAACAACAAATCAGACCCAATTTTTCTTTTTTCGGTTCGAGTTCGAGTTCTGACAGCTTAATTGTCTTTACCGTTTCCGTTACGTAACGGAAACAATATCCGAAAACGGAAACGATAATTTCGCCAAGTCGTGCCCATGTCTAGTAATAGCAATAGAAATAGAAATTGAGAGGATAGGTTAGGATAGGGTAACAGAGGCTAGGGTACTAGGGAACAGCACGAATAATAATAATGTTGCGTCATTGCTGGCAGCCAGACACAACCTTGAAAGAAAATAATGAGTTCTGTGAATCCTTGGTTAGTTCCAGGTATTTGATGTTCCTGATAAAGTTGGCCTCCCTTGGCCATTTATTCCGTGAGCACGGAGTGGAGACAGAGTGAATGCATGCAGGGAGGGTGGAGTGCAAGGAAAGATTCTCCCCTCCTTGTCCTAGGGATTTTCAGCCTGTTAGAGGCAGGAGTGAGTTTACACCCCAGGAGACTGAGTTTCGACAACCCAGGAGACAGGGTGGATGCTGGAGAACAGGGCTATTTCTTTAAGGCTGTAAGGAGAGCTAGGGCCCTGCTAATCAGATTTTGAGGTAGGCTGTTGTAAAGTGCATCTCGACCACTTTGTAAGCAGAGTAGCTCCAAAACCCCAGGGAAGGGAGGAACGCATCCAGGAAGGCAGGTATTAGGGTGTACTACACTCAGAACAGCCATTGCCAACGGGGAAATATTGGGCCTACACTGGCCCTAGAAAAAAATATTCCTGGGCTGCTATAAAGACCAGGGAAGCCCTATAAAAACAGGGCTAATTATGTAGCCCTTATTAGATCCATGCATGCAGTGGAATTACAGGCAGTCAGGCAGACAAGGGTGGAACGCAGGCAGGCAGGCAGGTGAAGCATTCAGGCATTCAGGCAGGCAGTCATACAGACAGAGCAGACAGTCAGGCATAACTGCATTGCGCTGGTGCGGAATGTTAGGATGGGAGGCATACAGCATTGGTTCGATGGGGATTGGGAGGGTTAGGGGAAGTTGCACATCTGCAACCCCAACAGTGTTATCTGGTCCAAAATTATAAAAATTATTGGTCCTCCCTGGTTTGGAGCCAGGCAAGGGCTAGAAAAATTGGGCCTACCAATACAGATTCCCTTCAAATGACACATTGACTGGTCCTCCCTGGTTTGGAGCCAGGCAAGGGCTAGAAAAATTGGGCCTACAGATTCAGACTCCCTTCAAATGACACATTGAGTGGTCCTCCCTGGTTAGGAGCCAGGCAGGGCTATAAACATTGGGCCTACAGATAGAGTACATTCCCTTCAAATGACACATTGAGTGGTCCTCCCTGGTTTGGAGCCAGGCAGGGCTAGAAAAATTGGGCGTACCGATACAGATTCCCTTCAAATGACACATTCAGTAGTCCTCCCTGGTTTGGAGCCAGGCAAGGGCTAGAAAAATTGGGCATACCAATACAGATTCCCTTCAAATGACACATTGAGTGGTCCTCCCTGGTTTGGAGCCAGGCAAGAGCTAGAAAAAGTGGCCACAGGCAGTAATCTAATCTAACCCTTCAAATTGAGTGGGAAGGCAGGAAGGCAGGCAGGCAGGCAGGCACACGGCCAGGGAGGCAGGGAGGCTGGCAGGCAGGCAGGCTGGCTGGCAGGAAGTCGGGCTTGCAGGGAGGAAGGCAAGCTGGGAGGCAGGCGTAATTGCAGGCAGGCATAAGTGTTGTTCTGGTAGTGCATGTTAGAGCAAGGGAGGCCTGATTGGAATGAACCGGTGAAAGAACGACTGTGGACCTAGGTCTTGGAGTGTTGGGGTAATCCCAATGTGGAAAGGTTGAAGCGGATGAAAGTCAACCTTTCCATGGTCTCTGGGTCCAGATGAGAGCGGCGCAGCCTCAGGACATCTCCCATGTGGGAGAAGACACGCTCACTCTGGACACTGGTGGGTGGGATGGACAAAAGGTCCAACGTCAGAGTCGAAAGAGTGGGCCAGATGTCTGCCTTTCTGGCCCAGTAGTGGAGTGGGTCCAAGGTGAGGGGTTGTAGGGGCTTGGCCATGTACTCCCTCACCATGGTCCAAGCGGGGTCCAGTTCTTGTTCCTCCCTTGCCTCCACTGAGGAGGAGACTGCCATGGCTAGGGCAGAGGCCAGGTAGTTGGCTGCTGGTACGGAACCTGGTCTCTGGGTGTACACTCCTCCAGTAGAGGAGAAAGAGGACCCTTGCGAGGATTCCTCTTCTAGATCACTCTGGCTTCCGTGCACCCTCGGGAATGCCTGGGCCTGATTTGAGGCAACCCTGCGGACTTGACGGCATAGCTCCGTCTTCCAGGAGTTCAGGTCGGCACTGCTCCCCACCAGGGAACCCTTGATGCGAGGGTTGCACAGGCATGCCATCTGGTACACCTTTTCCCTCCTCAGTGGGCTAAGGCGGGTATCCACGCCAGTCAACAGCCTGTCTGCCAAGGCCCTGCTCTTTGGGAGAAGATCGGCTTCTTCCCGGATACTGGCCTCTAGGTGTTGGCGAAGGACATGTATCAGGGGGAGTACGTGGCCCAGGCTGACATTGTAGTTGCTGAGGACGTGGGTGGTCTCCTCAAAAGGCTGCAGGATACCCACCATCTGGGAGAGGGCGAGCCACTCGGTAACACCAATGTCCAACACCCTTCCCTCAGGCAGGACGGGAGTGTGGGACATGACGTATTCCACCACTTGCCTCTGCTCCCCCAGGCGCTTGACCATTTCGTAGGTGGAGTTCCACCAGATGGTCACCTCCTGGATCAGGACATGCTCTGGTTGGCCCATCTCCGCCTGCTTCACGCATCATCCTGGATGCCTTGACGCTGCGTGAGAAGTGCCTGACTATTTTCCTGCACTTGTCCAGCAAGGCCTTGGTCTCCAGGGTCCCCTCACACCAGGAGTCCTTCAGTGCACCCAGCCCAATGGCATCGCCCACCACTAGATGCAGTTTGTGTCCTGCGCACACGATGCCCTGGAACCCTGTCCTTTCAACCGTGTTGATCATGTTACGTCCTGTGTCAATGACCATTAATCTGCAATTGACCTGCCCCTCGGTTTCCAATCCCCACTCTCGCAGTGCTGTCTTGAGGACCTCAGCAATGTGGATGCCTTTGGCACTGTCCTCCATGCTTTGTGCCTGGAGAAGCACCACCCTGTACCCTCTTGGGGTGCTCCCTTGTGGCTCCCCCTGCAGCTGTTCTTGGGATGCCCTAGTGTCAAGGACCTCCTTGGGTTGCCACCAATGAGCCGTCAGAGAGAGGTATCCGTGGTGCCCACCGGTCCAGAGGTCGGAAGTGAAGTGGATCTTCCTTCCTCTGGCCGCCTGCAGCAGGGACTGGACCATGTCCCTGTTGGACTCAAAAAAGGAGGGATCACCCGCCTGCTGAAGGTACGCCAGGATGGAGGCTCGTACCATGGAGCCACATGCTTCATCAGGTGCCTGAAGCCTGATGACTCCACAAAGGAGAGGGGCAACCCTTTCATGGCCACCATTTCACCAACCACGCGAGTGGTGGTCTCCTGTGCCTTGGCCCTATTACGTTGGCTGACAAAACTCCCACACAGCGGCACCACTTCCTGCAGAGTGGCCTGCCTCTTCCCACTCTCAGTGGAGCTGTCTCTGGAGTCCTCCTTCCCCATTCCTGCTTCCCCCTCTTTCTCCCTGAGGAACCAGGGCCTGACACTGTCCCAGGCAGAGTCCCAGGGTGCCTTCACATGAGGTGGCTACGCAAGGCACTTGAGGAGAGGTGTTTGGGGTCATTCCCCCTGCGCACGACCACCCCGCATTTCTTGCACACCGCAAGCCTCGAGTCTTCACGGTTGTTCTCAAAATGCACCCAGAGAGAGCCACGAGGCTTATGGAAAGTACTGCCCCCTCTGGTACTGTCTGCCACTGCTGTGCTGGTGGTGGTGTGGCTTGTACCCTGCTGGGATAATTGACTGCTGCTGTCACTGGTGGTACTCTGGTCCTGGGTGGAAGAAAGGCTGCTCCTTCCATCACAGCCTGAAGCCTGCCTTTCGTATGTTCCTGCCAACAGGTCCTCAGAATCCCTCATATTCAGATGCAAAGAGCCTGTTTCTGATTCTGAGTACTCGTCTTCCTCCTGATAAACGGTGTGTGTGTCCATGTCAAAGCATGGTGGCGATGGGGCCCACATGCAGTCATCCATGCTTCCCTCAGTGACAGAAGATGGTCCGGTGGTGCTGTTTGTGCAGCTGCTGCTTGGAGAGGGAATGGTGCCAGCAATATCACTATCTGCACTGCTTCCTGTGCCTTCCTTCAGAAACGTGGCCCTATCTATTTTCAGTGGGGGTCCCCTTTCCCTTCCCTCTGGCGCTGCCAACCCTCCTCATTTTTTTTATTTCTCAAAGATGTAGAAAATTAGAAATATATTTGAAATATATTTTCATATATTTGTGTTTAGTAAACAAATAAACTTATCCTTTTGGCCCACAAGCTTACTCTCAAACTGTGTTCTTTTTGACAAGCTTTCAATGTTGCCCTGCTGGCCCTTGATATAATTTTCTGAATTCTAAAATCAAATTGATCCACTGAAATGGAGTGTAGCTGTGTTCAGTGCACGCAACAACAGAACACAATTGTAAACAAACAATGAGCTGGAGTAATGAGTAAATAATATATAATAAAATATATATGTATATTCTGTCCCGTTAGGAATAGATCTTCAGAGCAGGTTCTGTTATTGCACCCCAAAATGTGTGTGTGCAAGCAAACTTGTTGGCCTCTCCCTGTAATTGAACTGGAGTGGTGGAATTGTTCAACGAGACTGAGAGGTAAGGTAGTGTTGTATTTCCCCCCCCAAAAAAAAAAAAATGAAGCAGCAGCAGCAAATGAATTGGGTTGCCTTATTAATCAGCCCCCCAGTAAATGAACTTGATTTGTTAGAAGTAGGGTGAATGTCCCCCCCACACACACACACAGATTAGGCTGATGTAATTAAATGTAATAGCCTGGGCTGGCAGCAGCACCAGCTGCAACTGGGTCTCCTGTTCTGGAAAGGTGGCTTGCCAGCCACACCCCAAAAGTGACCCTGAAAAGAGAGTAGGTGTACTAGATGCCTCCAAAAAAGATATTGTATTGGGTAAATAAAATATAGTTCAGTTGTACATCAACTGTGTAGTGCAGCTAAATGAATTTGAAACTCTCTGTCTTATTTTCTCTCAGGTAGGAAAACATTGAAAAAAGCAAATGGTACTATTTGAAATTGAAACTAAATCCAGAAGAAGTCCCTTTTAATCCAATATAATATATTAATCATAAAACTCAGCAGAGAACTTATTGTTCTGTTCTTGCACCCCAAATTGTGTGTGGGTGTGCAAGCAAATTGAACTTGGAAAAAAGTAGGAAATAAGTGGTATATTTTAAAATAAATCCACACACCCCACTCCCAGTCGACCCTCCCCCTTTATCCAATAGCAGAAAAATCCTCCTCTCCCCACAAACAGCCAGAGAAGAGAACAAAGGGGGGGGGGAGAATAACTGCTTCCCTTCGGCAGACAAAGCTGCAGGGAATCAAAACAATACTTTTCTAAATTCAGTTCCCTCCCTGCCTGCCTAACTGAAAGACTACAGCCTCCACCCAGGCCTCCCTCCAATATTTGTCTGTCTCGATCGGATCACACCAGCAGCCACAGCCCTCCTCCCTCAACCACCACACACCGACTGCGATTTCTGGAAGTTGCCTCGGGTTTTTATACCCTCTGGCACATCCAGAAGTGTCAGTCAAAACCTGGCCATGCCATTGGTGGAATGGAGCAAAAAAATTGCATGGTCCCATCCCATTAATGGGCAGGTATAAAAAAATAAAAATAAAATAAAATAAAATAAAGTCAATGCGACGTTTTATTGCAATAAAAAACCCACTGCCTGCTACTATTAAAATTCAGGAATTAGAATAAATAAGTTTCAACGTGTTTCTGTTGTGCTTGGTGTGTTTTTGGACCACCATTTAAAAATAAAAATTGTGGTAGCCATTTTGGATCCCCCGCACCGCATGGCATTGACGATGAGGATGACCCCCCCCCCCAGGCCTGGTGCAAGCAGCCCAGGACAGGAGATGGGGGGGAAGGCTGGGGACCCCCCAGAAACCACCTCTCTGGTAGGTGGCAAAGCCTCAGGCAGGCATATTTTCGCCTGCTTTTTCGGCCGGGAATTGGGTTTTTTAAAGCTTTTTTAAAAACTTTTTTTCCTAGGCTTCGCATCGCACGATGCCACAAACGGAAACAAAAAACCCGACCAAATTTTTCTTTTGTCGATTCGGGTTCGAGCGGGGCCGGCTTAATTACCGTTACCGTTTCCGTTACGTAACGGAACTGAAAAAACGGAAACAGAAACGGAAATTTCGGCATTCCGTGCCCATGTCTACTTATTAGATTAGTGTTTATTATTTTCCAGTGTGTTTCCCCCTCATTGCCTTTTGAAGTCAGTCTCTGCATTTGCTCCTGCCTTTTAAATAAACATTTCTTCAAACTATTTGGAACTTTTACTCCTTTGTCCTTTTAAAACTTTCCTCTTTTTAATAACTGCAAAAATCCTTTTAAGTCGCTTCCTCATTCAAGTCATTAATAGAGGGTTTGTGGGACTAAAAATCAGTCCTTGCCTCAACCAGCCAGTGGAATATTTGTTATTGTGGGAGTGGTGGCAGATACCTCACAAGGCTGACGAACTTAGAATCACAGAATCATAGAGTTGGAAAAGACTTCAAGGGCCATCTAGTCCAACCCCCTTCCATGCAAGAACCCCCATCACAGTACCCCCGACAGATGGTCATCCAGCCTCTTCTTAGAAACCTTCAAAGAAGGAGACTCCACCCCCCTCCGTGGCAGAATATTCCACTGACGAACAGCTCTAACCATCATGAAGTTCTTCCTAATGCTCAAATTGAAGCTCTTTGCCTGTAGTTTGAAACCAATGGTCCAAGTCCTAGTCTCTGAAGCCATAGAAAACTAAAATCTGTCCCCTCTTCAATATGACATCCTTTCAAATATTTAAATATGGCTATCATATCCCCTCTCAACCTTCTTTTTGTAAAGCTAAACATTCAAAAGATCCCTAAGCCACTCCTCGTAAGACAGGCATGTGCTAACTTCAGCCCTCCAGATGTTTTGGACCACAACTCTGACATTTCTTCCAGACCTTTAACCATCCTGGTTGCCATCCTCTGAACCCGCTCAAGGTTGTCAACAGCCTTTTAAATTGAAGTGCATAGAACTGGACACAGTACTCCAGATGGGGTCTAACCAGAGCAGAAAAGAGTGGTACTATCAATTCCCTTGATCGAGACACTATGCTTTTGTTGATGCAACCAAGAATCTCATTGGCTTTCTTGTCCACCAGTCACACTGCTGACTCATGCTCCACTCAGACTCCCAGATCCTTTTCACATGTACTATTCTCCAGCCAGGTGTCTCCCATCCTACAGCTATGCAATTCATTGTTTCTGCCTAGATGCAGGACTCTATATTTCTCTCTGTTGAAACTCATTCCGTTTGGTTTGGCCCAGCCCTCTAATCTGTCAAGGTCATTTTGGATTTTTATCGTATCCTCTATAGAATTAGCCACCCCTGCCTATTTGGTATCATCTGCAAATTTAATCAGCCTACTCTCAATTAGTTTGTTCAAGTCATTAATAGCACCAGACCCAGAACAGATCCCTGGGACACCCCATTGGTCATGTCTCTCAATGCTGAAGAGAAGCTATTTATGATAACCCTTTGGGTACAATCAGTCAACCAATTGCAAATCCACCTAACAGTAGCACTATCTAACTCACATTCTACTAACTTCTTTACAAGTATATCATGGGGGACCTTAGTGAAGCCCTTACTGAAATAAGATAAAGAACATCCACAAAGTTCCCTTCATCCACCAAGCCTCTAACTCTAAATTAGTCTGACATGACTAGTTTTTAAGAAACCCACGTTGACTTGTAATGACAGCATTGCTTGTTAAATAATTACAGACTGTCTGCTTAATAATCTGTTCTAGAATCTTTCCAGGAATTGATGTCAAGCTGATGCGGCAGTAATTATTTGAGTTCTTCCCCCCCCCCCGTTTTGAAGATGTGGACAACATTTGCCCTTCTCCAATGTATGGGGACTTCCCTTGTTCTCCAGGATTTCTTAAAGATTATTGCCAATTGCCAATGGCCCCAGAGACTTAAATTCATTTAGGATTCCCAGGTGCTCCTGTACTACCTTTCTACATATTCTTTGCTGCAATTTCTGCCTACTTCATATACTCTTCATCCTGACGGAACTCTTTTTTCCTTTGTGGATAAATTGGAGGCATATAAAGTGTTGAGTAGTTCTGCCTTGTCCCTGTCTCCTGCTAGTAATTGGAGACGCCCTATCATTCCCTTATTTTTCCTTTTGCTGTGGACATAACTAAAAAGACCATTTTTGCTATCTTTAATCTCTCTGGCAAGTCTAAGTTCATTCTGTGCTTAGCTTTTTTTTTACCATTCCCCTGCATATAGTGGCTATTCGTTTATATTCTTCTTTGGTGCATTCCCAATTTTTCCATTTCTTGTACTATTTTTAATACTTAGCTGACTTGAAAGTTCTTTAGTCAACCATTGTGGTTTCCTTAGACATCTCCCAATATTCTTCTTGTTGGAACAGTTTTAGATTGTGTCTTTAATCTCACTTTTAAGGAATTCCCATGCGCATTGGACTCCCTTCACTTTCAATGCCTCAGTCCATGGAATCACAGCTAATAATTCCCTAAGTTTACAAGAAATGGCTTTCTCCATTTTCCCCTTCTCACTCTATAACACATTCCAAAAGAACATTGGGCGTTTTTACACGACCCCTAAGATCCGCTGGTCACTTAAATTTGGACCAGAGATCTTAGGGGTTCCTCGCTCTTCCTGTGTCCCCATCCCCCTCCGCACTTCCTGGTTGCTGGCTGCATGAGGGAGGGAGAAAAAAGAAAGAAAAGAATGCCGGCTTACCTCTGTTCTGTTCCCGGCAGCATTCAGATCTCTTAAAGGGGTGGGGGACAGAAAAACAACAAACAGAAGCCAGGAGAGCCCCGCACTCACTATCCTTACACCGGATCAAATATTTTTCACATCCAAAAAGCAGGTACCTGAAAGCTGCGCTGGGACACGATAAAGTGGGCAGGGTCGCATTTAATTTCCTGTTAACTCCGGAGCTGGTGGGTAAACATTTTTAATCTCCGGAGCTGGGAGCCATTTGCCCCGGAGTTTAGGGGTCGTGTATAAACACCCATTGTCACTTCTACCTAAAGTTCCCACCACTTTGAACCCATTTACAAGGTCACCCTATTCGTTCAGATCAGATCTAAAATAGCTGTTCCTCTTTTTGCCTCCTCCACCTTCTGGACCATGAAGTTGTCTGCAAGGCCAGTAAGGAATTTGTTGGACCTTGTGTTCTTAGCTGAGTCAGATTGCCAAGATATATCAGGATAGTTAAAATCTCCCATTAGTACGACATCTCTCCCTTTTGACTGTGAAGCCATCTGTTCACAGAAGGTATCATCCAATTCCTCAGGCTGGATTGGGGGTCTATAATAAAGATCCATAATTTATTATTATTATTATTTATTTTTACAGCTTATATGCCGCCCACTACCCAAAGGTCTCTGGGCGGCTTACAACAAGGAATTAAAACAGTTAAGACATAAAATATCAATAAATAATTAAAACAACAGCAAAACCTTATACTAAAATCATCACTAAAATTGCCATCAAAGGACCCCAGTCTATGTTGTATCAATTTAAAAACTTCTGGAACAGGAAGGTTTTTACCTGGCGCCGAAATGTCACCAGTGTTGGCGCCAGGCGGATCTCACTTGGGAGGGCATTCCATAACTTGGGGGCAGCTGCCGAGAAGGCCCTATGTCTACAAGCCATCCCTCTCACCTCCTTGAGGGATGGCTCTTTCAAGAGGGCCCCCTGGCTAGATCTTAATTGCCGGGTAGGTTCATATGGAAGGAGGCGGTCATTCAGGTATCTAGGTCCCAAGCCGTTTAGGGCTTTATATGTCAAGACAAGCACTTTGAATTGGGCTCGGGCAGCAACTGGTAACCAATGCAGGTTACGTAGAATCGGCGTGATGTGATCTCTGGTGGCCCCACCACTCACCAGCCGCGCCGCACGATTCTGAACCAGTTGCAATCGCCGGACCGTCTTCAAAGGCAGCCCCACGTAGAGCGCATTGCAGTAAATAATGACATCCCTCCCTTTATTCTCCACCTTAATTCTCACCCAAATACTAGTTCTATGTGTCTGGCCTTGGAAATGTATGTGCGTGGCACCACTGTATCTAATGGTGTTAAGAATGATGCAATTCCAGTCATGTTCAGGGGTGTATCTGGGGGGCGTAGAAAGGCACATCTGCCCCGGGCAAAGCAATCTGGGGGTGCCTGGAGGGAAAGCAGGAGGAGGAAGCCATGCACCCTCCCACTGCCCAGCAGTCCTCCTTTCCCTAAGGCTTGGTGATGGCATCCCCTCCGCCACAGCTCACGCAGTGAAGCAAGCACGCAGGTGTGTGTTGGCCATGGTGCCCTCCTCCTTACCTTGGTGGGAGAGGTGTAAGGAGCATGCACACTACCGCACGCACACACACACACATGTGCCCAGTGCACCCACCCTACACCCACAGGGTTCAGCCCCCGTTGATGGGTGGTGCAATGGGGGGGGCAGCAGGAAGGATGCAAAAAAAAAAAAAAACGTTGTCCCCAGGAGCTTGCCTGAGCTATCGCAACCTAGGGTGAGCACGAGTAGTGTGACTGTGTGGCTATAGAGAGGAGGCTTGATTGGGGAACTGTGACATATTTGGTAGTAAATATATTAATCTATTCACCCAGGCATGTCCAAACTTCGGCCCTCCTTATGTTGTGGATCACAACTCCCAGAATTCTAACCTTAGATTGCCAATGACAAAGGACTGTGGGAGTAGTGGTCCAAAACATCTGGAGGGCCAAAATATGGACATGCCTGTATTTCACTTAATAGTTCACCAATATTTGGTAATTATAAAAGAATTTCTACATTTAACCAAGAATGGCTTCTGCTAAGATTTTAGTGCCTTGATTGGGAAGTGAAAAAGATTGAACACTGTTAATTCTGCTGGTATATTTTCAGATCTAGAAATGTTAATAACCTCAACATATTTCCAGATTTCGAGATTCAAAGAGAACGTTGTTATGTGTAGCTAGATTTTCAGTAAAAGTCTTATAAATGTGGAGCCTTCACTACCAAGAAATTTTCCCAGTTTACAGTGACTATATTACATTTTGAGTTTCTTCCATCAACATTAACCCATTTAGATCTTCATCCTCATTTGCTATTAGGTTTAGGTTTCACTTGGTGGCCATCTATGTTATGTTCATGTTTGATTTCTAAAATTCTAAATAAAGATATCCAATTCTACTGATAATCCTTCTTGGCAATCTTTCAGTTGTAGTGTTTTTCATCATCATTATTATTATTATTATCATCATCATCATCTGAAAGATAGTAATGACTGAAGGAATTGATATGCCTAATAATTATATAAAAACATTGAACAAAGAAGAATCATTTAATTATCTTGGAGTACTACAAGCAGATAACAGCAAGCATAAAGAAGTAAAGAATAAAGTTAGCCAAGAATACATCAGAAGAGTTAGAAAGATACTAAAGTCAAAATTGAACGACCAAAAATAAAGTCAAAATTATGGAAAGAATACCAACCAAGCTATAAACACATGGACTATTCCAGTCTTGCGATACACAGCAGGTGTTATAAACTGGGCCCAAGCAGAATCAGAGGCATTAAATCAAAAAACAAAAAAAGTGATGACATTAAACCATGCACTACATCAACAAAGTGATGTCAGTAGGCTCTATTTACCAAGGAACATAGGAGGCAGAGGTCTCTTGCAAGTTCATCAAATTATCGAAGAAGAAAAACGAGGAATATTTCACTATCTCCACCATAGTGAAAATGCTGTGCTTAGGTCAATAGTTACTGAAGGCATAATAAAGGAATATGAAGAAACTAAACATGAAGTTAAAAGTCAAGAAATGCAAAACTGAATAGCGAACTGGTATAGTAAAGCACTGCATGGTCAGTTTATAAGAGACACCAAGATCAACCAAGAACAAACATGGCTTTGGATAAGAAAAGCAAAATTGAAGAAAGAAATTGAAGGACTAATCATGGCAACTTAAGATCAAGCTTTAAATGCCATAAAGGTGAAAATTGATAAATCATTGAAAGATAGTGTCAATTGTGCAAAGAAAAGAATGAAACTGTAGATCACATCATCAGCTGTTACCCCAAAATCACTCAGACTGATTATTTATCCGGTCATAATAAAGTAACAGCAATGCTTCACTGGAACATATGTAAACATTTCAACCTACCATCAAGCAAGAACTGGTGGGGACATCAGCCAGAAAAGGTTACTGAAAATGAAGTCATCAAAGTGCTCTGGGATTTCAGAATCCAATACGACAGACACCTTGTCCACAATACTCCAGATATCACAATAGTATACAAGCAAGAAAACAAGTTCAAATCAATGATGTGGCACTACCAGAAGACACAATATTCAGTGGCAAAGAGTTAGAAAAGATAACCAAATATTGGGATTTAGAAATAGAAATTGAAAAGCTATGGAATAAGCAAGCAAGAACAATACCAATCATAATAGATGCCTTGGTTGCAATCCCAAAAGACCTAAATCAACCCTCGGCATTGACAGGATCAACATCGGTCTACTACAAATGGCGACATTGTTAGGAACAGCATATATTCTACGAAGATATCTTGATTCTTGAGTCATCCTAGGCTCTTGGAAAGAGCTCGGTCATTGGAGAAAGCCAACTCCATCTTAACACCTGGCAGCTGTGTTCTCCACCACCACCACCACCACCACCACCACCACCACCACAACAACAACAACAACAACATGTAGTTTTGTTTTTTTCAGACCACAGATAAGTAAAGTCACAAATACCAATCTTACTGATACAGGGGTGTTTTAATAGATGGGATAAAGTTTGTATTGATTTTCTTCTTCTTCAATGCCCTAGCCAACACCTAAATGCTCTTATTTACAAATTCATTATATTGATGCTTTAAACAGACTAAAGTGGAGTCAATGTTATCTATTTGTTTCATCTATAATTGCAGCTGTGGTTTGACTTCATTAATTTCACTTATTTTTTCATATTTCTATTTTGTTCATATAGACTGGACACGAAGGACCATTTGTTATTTATTTCTATTTTTAACTTAAGAACCCTCTTTAATTAAGAAAAAATAAGTCACTTGGAATAGCTTTTAAGATGTTTCAGAGTAGAACTTTAGCATTGCAGAATGAGCATTTTCTTCATTTAAAAATAATAATGTTTTTAGTAATTTTTATAAATGACTCTCTTCAAAGAAAGTTAGGATTAACTGTTTATGTGACCAATCATAGTCCCACGTGAAATAAATTGGACTGCAATCTGATATAAAACGGAATTGATGGAAGTCCCTGAAACATCTCCACTAAGAGGCTTGGACTTTGTTTTCCCCGTTTCCAAACGACATGAACTGAAATGAAATTGATGTCTTTCTTTATAGATCCAAAATAAATGGCACAGGAAGGCTATATAAAAATAAATGAACAAGGATAACAAAAAGTGTGTCAGTAACTAGCCCTATTCAGTTCTTGGGATTGTTTATGGATTGAGCAAGGCCAATGTAATCTGGATTTTGCACTGCTCCACTCCTCCCATGGACAGATAATTAATCTTTTAACACTGTGAATAATAGTTGAGTATCAGTATCTGGCAAATGCAGAAGGAACGCTCTGTTTATTTTCTGTCTTTGTTTCAAGCGACATTGTGAAAGGAAATCATTTTATCTCAGGAAGTCTGTTTAATACACTTACCCTGAAAGCTTGTTACCGTGCATGTTACAAAGGGTTGTGCTTGTTCTTGCATCTGTTTAATGGATTTCTCCCTAAGGAAGGCTATCACTACAGAGGAATGTTTTCAGTGCAAAGGTCCAGCTGCCCCATATGAACAGGGTAGGATCAATGCTTGTGAACCCCTCTTGGCAACTGAGCTTCATCCACACAAGGCATGGCACACTGAGAAGCAAAACAAGAGATAGTAAGGATGAGTTTCATTCATTGTCAGTGTGCACTGTCAAGTTGCTTCTACGGTGTAGTGACACTCTGAATTAATGACCTCCAAAAGACACCAGCCCTCCTTGGATCTTGCAAGCTCAAGACTGCTACTTTCTTGATTCAGTGAACTTAATCCCCTGGGTTTTTTTAAAAAAAATTACATTCGACTGAACAGTTAGATCAGGCCTGTCCAAAGTCAGGCCAGGGGGCCAAATATGCCAGCTCAGCCTGTCATGCATCGCCGCCAGCTGGCCCCTCCCCATACTGGATGGAGACATCAGCTTGCAGTATTATGGCTTGCCTACCCTCCCTGCCTCTGTTCCTCCCCCCAGCCACCTGCCCAGCCCACCCACCCCTAGCTCCGTTGATGTAGCATCCTCCCCACCTCCTTGCATGTCCTAGAGCTGGCATGTCCAAACTTTGGCCCTCCTGATGTTTTGAACCACAACTCCCAGAATTCTAAGTTTAGATTGCCAATGGCAAAGGACTGTGGGAGTTGCTGTCCAAAACATCTGGAGGGCCAAAGTTTGGACATGCCTATCCTAGAGGCTTGTCCAAAGTCCAGACCGGGGGCCAAATGCAGCTGAATGGTCCCCCACACACACACATTTTCACCTCACCAAATCTGGCCCTTCTTGCAAAAAGTTTGGACACCCATGAGTTAGATCAACTTCTGAACCTTCTCCATCAATACACAGAGAATGGGAGAGGTGTAGGGCTGAAATGCACATAACATCTCTCTCCCCCAACCCAAGGTTCTATGCTGAATCCATACTATCCATATTTCATTATGAACATGAAACCATAAGGGGTAGAAAAATGAAAATATTGCCCTCTTCTTAATATGTTTTACTTGTGGACTAATGATACAGTTGTATCAAGCTGCCATATTGAATCAGATTTTTCTGGGTGACAGTAGGTACTATGTGGGTAATAGGTATGATGAAAGTTTTTTTCATTCTCTTTTTAAAATAGAATTTTAGCAACATTGGCCAATCTCATCAGAAACAGGAATGGGACAACTTGATGTTTAAATAACTGGGGAAGTGGGAAAGAAACAAAACTGACAGATCTATCAGCCTTTCCAGACTCTGGTAGGGCTTTCCTTGGAAAGTTAAGTTGATCCTGTCACTCAAGTCCTTCTGTCAACAGGTGAAGATCATCCATTTCAGACAGGCCTTTAACAACTAAGTGAGCAATAAAGATTCTTGATTTTGGTGGCGGTGGGGTTGTACATTATTATTATGTGTATGCTTTAATGTGTCCCATTTATTGTGTTTTAACTATTCTAACTGATTCTCTTAATACCTTACCATGTTTAGTTGTTTTTAAGTCAATGCATATACAAACGATCAAATTTATAATGCTCCCTGTGAATTGTCAATAAAAAACCTTATGCAATTTAGTTGGAGGTGAGACCTTGCTTGTCAGAAAAGTGCAGTTACAGCAGATTGTTCAACGCTTGCATAGGATGATGCTTCCCTACCAGAATTCAGATTCCTACTAAGTTATGAAGCTCACTAGATGACCTTACAGGAGCCACTTCTCTCAGCTTCCTCTCCCTCTCAGCTAGGTTGGGGAAATGAAGAGGCAGCTTCGTAGACAGTCTTGGAATCACACAAGCAACAGGACAGCCATCATTCTGGTCATTCTCTTAGCTCTACTGAGAGACTGTCCCCTCTACTTCCTAGGAGTAACACCAAGCTAGCCCAGCCAACCTGCTGGAGGAGGACACTCCCTCCTATGCTCCAACTGCATATTGCTCTGGGTTTACAAATGCTGAGGGGGGGGGACCAATCTGGCCCCATCCATCACCTGAAGGCACTGTGCACCAAACTCAACAAGAAAAGATTACTTAATCCAAAATGGACGTCAGTGTATGTATAATTCCCCTCATTTGAAAAACAACAACTAATTACTCTGTCTTTCCCCGTCATTTCCCTCTTGTCTTTTTTTGTCTTTTTATTTTATAAATACTACCTAGCTAAGACCAACAGCAGGCAGGTGCCTCCTTCACTTGATCTTTTTTTATTATTGATGCAAGCCCATTTGGGAAGCCACAATTTTCTGAAACATAGGATTAAAAACTTCAAATAAAAAAAAAATGATTGGCCCAAGGACAAGGAAAGGAAGAGTAAAATTTCTTCCAGAGAGAGAGAGAGAGAGAGAGAGAGAGAGAGAGAATTAGTTTTGAAGTTATTTTTGTTTGTTTGAATCCCCAGCAATAAGTAATTTAATACAATGAAGCTATCATTAAAGTCACCACAGTCATAAATCAATGGTTTTCCTCTGGAAGGCTGAGTAACCATCATCGCCTCCTTTTCTTTATTTGCCTTTTCTTTTAGCTGTTCAGGTATGGTTTTAAATTAACTGGATAAGATTTAGAAGCCTCCCTTGAGGAAGAGAAAAGAGTGTCCAGCTTGGCCTTCAGATATATTCATAGAAGTGTAACCCCAATTGCTTCATGGTTACTGTTATATGTGACATGTTTCAATATCATCTAAAAACAAGCACCTGCAACATAGACAAATATAGAAGCAGGGGAGATAAACAACCAGTGGTTTGCTGTCTTCTCTTGCAAAGTGGTGGTGGTGGTGTGGTGTCTGACCACTACAAGAACTTATTTATTCATTGGGATTTGTATTGTTGGCCATATCAATATATTTCCCATTAGAGATGGGCAAGGAACGAACATTTTTTCGTTTCCGTTAGTCATTAGTCATTCCATTATGTAACGGAATGAATAACGACAATTTGGACGGGCCAGGCTCGAACCGAACAGAACCAAGAAAATTTTCTTTGTTCTGTTCATTTCCGTTAATGGCCGCGCAATGACCTACCTCGTGCTGGCCCGGCCCTGGAAGTCCTTCAGAGATGGCGGGATGGCGGCAAGACAGCGACCAGGAAGAGGAAAAAAGCCTACCCCAGACGTTTGGCTTCACTTCCAGGACAGCCCGGCTGTCATTGCCGGTGGGGAGGACTGTCAGAGAGAGACCCGTTCTTGTCTTGCAAGCGGAGGCAGGACCAGGGCTCCCTCTCCAGCGATTTCCGCCACGGGTGCAAGACAGCCACCACAGCTGTCACCCCGGGCGGAGGAGATCGGCCTGAGGCTCGGCCGTGGTCTCACCTCCGCGCACGAAGGCAGGATCACGGCTTGATCTCCACCACCCCTGGGTGGGGGCCGGGCAGCTGTCACCCAGGGTGGAGGAGATCGCCTCAGCCCTCTGGGGAAGCCAAGTCCCCCCTTCTCCCCTCTGCATGCACGCAGAGGGGAGAAAGGGGGTCTGAAAAGGATCTTCCCTGCCTGGGTTGTCATGGCAGCACCTTGCACTGCCATGGCTAGCGCGGGGAAGATCCCTCCGAATCCCCCCTTCTCCCCACTTCCCCCCTCCCGGAGCCAGCGCCCAGTAGCCGCTCGGTGCTAGCTTCGGGAGGGGAGAAGATTTAAAAAGCCTGCTGTCTCCTCCCACCTGATGGGGTGGGGGAAGAGTGGGCTTTTTAAATCCCCCCCAGCCCTTCCGGGCACCGCTGGCACTGTCAAGCCAGCCAGGAGAGCGCTCCCGTGGCTGCGGGATCGTTCTCCTGGCAGGCTTGCCACCAGCTCCAGTGGCCCGGGGGCCCCAAAGGGATCTTCCCCATGGGGGTCATGCAGCACACCTGTCATGACCGGCGCAGGGAAGACGGGACCCTCGTTCAGCCGCTGTGCATGCAGAGGAACTGAACGGGGGTCCCAAAGGGATCTTCCCTGTGCCAGTCTTGACAGCGCGCCTGCCATGACCCGCCCGGGGAGAGTGGGACCCCCGTTCAGCCCCTCTGCATGCAGAGGGACTGAACGGAGGTCCCAAAGGGATCTTCCCCGTGCCGGTCTTGACAGTGTGCCTGCCATGACCCGGCCGGGGAAAGTGGGAACCCCGTTCAGCCCCTCTGCATGCAGAGGGACTGAACGGGGGTCCCAAAGGGATCTTCCCCGTGCCGGTCTTGACAGCGCACCAGCCATGACCCGGCCGGGGAAAGTGGGACCCCTGTTCAGCCCCTCTGCATGCAGAGGGACTGAACGGGTGGCCCAAAGGGATCTTCCCTGTGCAGGTCTTGACAGCGCGCCTGCCATGACCCGCCCAGGGAAGGCGGGACCCCCATTCAGCCCCTCTGCATGCAGAGGGACTGAACGGAGGTCCCAAAGGGATCTTCCCCGTGCCGGTCTTGACAGCGCACCAGCCATGACCCGGCCGGGGAAAGTGGGACCCCTGTTCAGCCCCTCTGCATGCAGAGGGACTGAACGGGTGGCCCAAAGGGATCTTCCCTGTGCAGGTCTTGACAGCGCGCCTGCCATGACCCGCCCAGGGAAGGCGGGACCCCCATTCAGCCCCTCTGCATGCAGAGGGACTGAACGGGGGTCCCAAAGGGATCTTCCCTGTGCAGGTCTTGACAGCGCGCCTGCCATGACCCGCCCAGGGAAGGCGGGACCCCCCATTCAGCCCCTCTGCATGCAGATGGACTGAACGGGGGTCCCAAAGGGATCTTCCCCGTGCCGGTCTTGACAGTGTGCCTGCCATGACCCGGCCGGGGAAAGTGGGACCCCCGTTCAGCCCCTCTGCATGCAGAGGGACTGAACGGGGGTCCCAAAGGGATCTTCCCCATGCCGGTCTTGACAGTGCGCCTGTCAGGACCGGCGCGGGGAAGGCGGGACTCCTGTTCAGCCCCTCTGCATGCAGAGGGACTGAACGGGGGTCCCAAAGGGATCTTCCCCATGCAGGTCTTGACAGCGCGCCTGCCATGACCCGCCCGGGGAAGGCAGGACCCCCATTCAGCCCCTCTGCATGCAGAGGGACTGAACGGGGGTCCCAAAGGGATCTTCCCCGTGCAGGTCTTGACAGCGCGCCTGCCATGACCCGTCTTGACAGGACCCCCATTCAGCCCCTCTGCATGCAGATGGACTGAACGGGGGTCCCAAAGGATCTTCCCCGTGCCGGTCTTGACAGTGTGCCTGCCATGACCCGGCCGGGGAAAGTGGGAACCCCGTTCAGCCCCTCTGCATGCAGAGGGACTGAACGGGGGTCCCAAAGGGATCTTCCCTGTGCAGGTCTTGACAGCGCGCCTGCCATGACCCGCCCAGGGAAGGCGGGACCCCCATTCAGCCCCTCTGCATGCAGAGGGACTGAACGGAGGTCCCAAAGGGATCTTCCCCGTGCCGGTCTTGACAGCGCGCCTGCCATGACCCGCCCGGGGAAAGTGGGAACCCCGTTCAGCCCCTCTGCATGCAGAGGGACTGAACGGGGGTCCCAAAGGGATCTTCCCCATGCCGGTCTTGACAGTGCGCCTGTCAGGACCGGCGCGGGGAAGGCGGGACTCCTGTTCAGCCCTTCTGCATGCAGAGGGACTGAACGGGGGTCCCAAAGGGATCTTGCCCATGCAGGTCTTGACAGCGCGCCTGCCATGACCCGCCCAGGGAAGGCGGGACCCCCATTCAGCCCCTCTGCATGCAGAGGGACTGAACGGGGGTCCCAAAGGGATCTTCCCCATGCAGGTCTTGACAGCGCGCCTGCCATGACCCGCACAGGGAAGTCGGGACCCCCCATTCAGCCCCTCTGCATGCAGATGGACTGAACGGGGGTCCCAAAGGGATCTTCCCCGTGGCGGTGTTGACAGCGCGCAGGGCAGCCAAGTCTCCCCTTCACCTCTCTGCCCCGGGAAGGTCCCTTTAAGGCGCCGGTAAGGCGGAGGGTGCATTGTCTTGAACGTCTGCTGCTGGGACTTCCGTTTCCTCCCCGCTGCTGCTGGCCTGACTAGTGGGCGGGGAAGACGTCCCAGCGCTGAGGGGAGAAGCCAGCAGGTGGCCCGCTTCCCCCAAAAATCGAAAAACGAAAAACAAAGTGGCTCCCAGGGGCCCCCAAAACGGTAAAGAACTGAAGCGGGGGCCCAGGGGCTGAAGAACGGTTCCTGGAAAGAGCGGAACGGACTATCCAGGTCCAAGAAGAGACAGGGCACACTTCAGAGGAGGAAGTCACTCCCCCAACTCAGGAGGTGGATGGGTGGAGGAATGTGACTCAAAGGAGTAGAAGGCCAAGGCACCGCTCAGAGAGTCTCATCTTGCACAATCAGTTTGAAGCTCTTTCCCTTAGCACACCTCATGAGGCACACATAGAGGAAGAAGTGGTTCCACCGGAGGATCTCTCCCTCATCACTATTGATGAGATACAAGATCAAGTACATGTTGATGAGCAGGCTGCAGGAGAGAAGCTCATTGTGCTAGGGGATTCTATAATCAGAAATACGGAGGTATGGATTTGTGAGGAGCATGATAACCGTATGGTCACTTGCCTGCCGGGTGCAAAGGTTGCAGACATCACCAGAAATCTAGATAGCTTCTTAGAGAGAACTGGGAAGGAGCCAGTGGTCATGGTACACGCTGGTACCAATGATGTCGGGAAGGCCAAGCGGTCAGTCTTGGAAGCCAAATTCAGGTTGCTAGGTAGAAGATTGAAGTCCCGGGCTTCCAAGGTAGCATTTTCAGAAGTGCTACCTGTTCCTCGTGCAGGACCCGCCAGGCAGGCAGAACTCAGAAGCTTCAATGCGTGGATGAGGCGATGGTGTCGAGAGGAGGGCTTTAGATTTGTCAGGAACTGGAGAACATTTTGGGACAAGCCAAACCTGTTCAGGAGGGATGGGTTGCACTTGAATCATGATGGGACCAGATTGCTGGCACTCAACCTCAAAAAGGCAGCAGAGCAGCTTTTAAACTGATAACTGGGGGAAAGCCGACAGGAGCTGAGTGGCATCCGGTTCGGAACACCTCATCCTCGGGGAATGAGGTTGGAGAGGGTAGAGAATCATATAGAGATGACATAGCAAGTATTAACACTGGCAGAATAATGGAATGTGACAGTTCGTCTACTGAAAATAAAAGCTGTGGGGGAAAAAGAACAAGGCAGGAGCTGTTGCGGGACCCACTGTACAGATGCTTCTACGCCAATGCTCGAAGCCTCCGAGCAAAGATGGGAGAACTTGAACATTTGGCAGCTAGGGATAATATTGATATAATAGCCATAACAGAAACCTGGTGGAATGTGGAGAACCAGTGGGATACAGCAATCCCAGGCTATAAACTCTATAGAAGGGATAGAGAGGGGCGGGTTGGAGGAGGAGTGGCCATCTATGTCAAAGAAGGCGTAAAATCCAGCAGAATGGAGATTGACAGAGGGTCTGACTCCACCATAGAATCACTGTGGGTTAAACTACCAGGTTCAAAGAGTGATGTGATAGTTGGAGTATTCTATCGTCCACCAGATCAAAAACTTGAGGGGGACCTTGAAATGAGGAGAGAAATCATGGAGGTGGCTAAGAGGGATAGGATAGTAATCATGGGGGACTTTAATTATCCCCACATTGACTGGGCCAATGCGAGCTCCGGGCAAGAAAGAGAAACTGGGTTTCTCGACTTGCTGAATAACTGTGCCTTAGAGCAACTTGTCATGGAGCCCACCCGAGAACAGGCAACTCTGGATCTAATATTGTGTGATACTCAGGACCTCGTCAGGGATGTGAATGTCACTGAGCCTCTGGGGAACAGTGACCATGCTGCAATTACCTTTGCCATGCATGTCGGAGGAAGAGTGTCAACCAAATCAGACATAAAAACCCTTGATTTTCGAAGGGCAAACTTCCCTCAGATGAGGAAACTAGTTAGAGAGAAACTGAAGGGGAGGGTTAGAAGAATCCAATCTCTTCAGAGTGCATGGAGCCTGTTTAAAACAACAATAATAGAGGCCCAGCACAAGTGCATACCACAAAGAAAGAAGAGCTCATTTAAGTCCAAGAGGACACCGGCATGGTTAACGAGTGGAGTTAGAGAGGCTCTAAAGCACAAGGAGAGGTCCTTCTGTAAATGGAAATCCTCCCCAAATGAGGAAAATAAAAAGGAACACAAACTCTGGCAAAAGAAATGTAAGAAGATGATAAGGGAGGCAAAGAAAGACTTTGAGGAACGAATGGCTAGCAATATAAAGGGTAATAATAAAAGCTTCTTTAAATATGTTAGAAGTAGAAAACCTGCCAGAGAACCAGTTGGCCCTCTGGATGGTAAGGGCGGAAAAGGGGAGGTTAAGGAGGACTCGGACATTGCAGAGAAATTGAACGAGTTCTTTGCGTCTGTCTTCACGACAGAGGACCTTGAGCAGATTCCGCTGCCTCAGCCGCCCCTCTTGACTAAAGAATTAAATCAAATACAGGTTAAAAGAGAGGAGGTTTTAGGACTAATTGATAAATTGAGGATTAACAAGTCACCGGGCCCAGATGGCATCCACCCAAGGGTTATTAGGGAACTGAGAAACAAAATTGCAGATCTCTTAACGGTTATATGCAACTTGTCTCTTAAAACGGCCACAGTACCGGAGGACTGGAGAATAGCAGATGTCACACCAATTTTTAAAAAAGGAAGGAGGGGGGACCCAGGAAACTACAGGCCGGTTAGCCTTACATCTGTCCCAGGGAAGATGGTGGAAAGCCTTATCCAAGAGAAAATCTTAAAACACATAAAACACATGAGAGAAAATCAGCATGGCTTCTGTAAGGGTAAATCTTGTCTTACAAACCTTTTAGAATTTTTTGAAAAGGTCAACCGGCATGTGGATTTGGGTGAACCGGTGGATATAGTCTATCTGGATTTTCAAAAGGCTTTTGACACAGTCCCTCACCAAAGGCTGCTGAGAAAATTACACAGTCAGGGGATAAGAGGGCAGGTCCTCTTATGGATTGAGAACTGGTTGAGATCCTGGAAACAAAGAGTAGGTGTCAATGGGAAATTTTCACAATGGAGAGAAGTGAAAACAGTGTGCCCCAGGGCTCTGTCCTGGGGCCGGTGCTTTTCAATCTGTTCATAAATGACCTGGAGACAGGGATAAACAGTGAGGTGGCCAAGTTTCCCGATGACACAAAACTTTTCCGTGTGGTAAAAACCAGAGAAGATTGTGAAGAGCTCCAGAAGGATCTCTCCAAACTGGGGGAATGGGCTGAGAAATGGCAAATGCATTTTAATGTAACCAAATGTAAAGTAATGCATATTGGGGCAAAAAATCCAAACTTCATCTATCAACTCATGGGCTCTGAGTTATCCGTGACGGATCAGGAAAGAGATCTTGGTGTGTTGGTGGACAGCTCCATGAAGGTGTCTCCCCAATGTGTGGCAGCGGTGAAGAAGGCCAATTCCATGCTAGGGATTATCAAAAAGGGGATTGAAAATAAAACAGCCAACATTATAATGCCGTTATACAAAACAATAGTAAGGCCCCACCTGGAGTATTGTGTACAATTCTGGTCACCGCATCTCAAGAAAGACATAGTGGAGCTGGAAAAGGTGCAGAAGAGAGCGACTAAAATGATTACTGGGCTGGGGCACCTCCCTTATGAAGAAAGGCTAAAACATTTGGGCCTCTTTAGTCTGGAAAAAAAGGCGCTTGAGGGGGATATGATTGAGACGTACAAAATAATGCAGGGTATGAGTAAAGTGGATAGAGGGAAGCTCTTCTCCCTCTCCCAAAATACCAGAACTAGGGGACATACACTCAAATTGAGTGCTGGGAGAGTAAGAACAGACAAAAGAAAATATTTTTTCACCCAGTGCGTTGTAAGTCTATGGAACTCCCTGCCACAGGATGTGGTGATGGCATCTGACCTGGATGCCTTCAAAAGGGGATTGGACAGATTCCTAGAGGAAAAGTCCATCACGGGTTACAAACCATGATGGAGATGTGTAATCTCTAGGTTTTAAACCAGGGTACTTCAAGGGCCAGATGCAGGGGAGTGGTATCAGGAGACAGATATCTAGTCTCATGTGCTCCCAAACGCATCTGGTGGGGCCGCTGTGAGATACAGGAAGCTGGACTAGATGGGCCTTTGGCCTGATCCAGCATGGCTCTTCTTATGTTCTTATGTTCTTATGTTCTTATGACCGCCATTTTGGCGTGTTGTGCCCATCTCTATTTCCCATATCTCCTCTTCCTCCAAATGCTCACATAATAAGACAGAATGATGAAAAAAGTGGGGAAGGGACATATATTAATAGTCTATCTACCCACATACCTCAGCATGGCCCAAAACACTTTCACAAATCCCATATTGCTGTCTCACAGATCTGTGCCCCATTGTCACAGTCTATCCTTTGATCTTCCCACCCTGGTGGGCAATCTGTTTAATGCTTTCCATACAGGCTAAGGTTGTTCTTGGCCAGGCAGAGGAGCGTCATGTTTTCTGTCCAGTTACCCAGGTCTTTGTTCACCTTTCAGAGTTCCATGCCATTGAGAAGTGCCAAAACTACATCTCTTCTACTATTATCAGAGCTTGGGAGACTAATTTTGGAATTTAACTCTAACTTTTCTTGATTTGTTTCACACCAATTGAAAATGTTAAGTATTGGAGTAGGCAATCTAGTGCCTTCAAGGTGCTTTGGACAAGAACTTTAGGTTCAAAACATCTGGCAGGTGCCACGTTTTAAGGCATAAAAAGTGGTTTATGACAGTGAGTCAAAGTTCTAAAGCAGTGAGTGGAGGAAAGCTTGGAAGTAATGGGTTATGAGCAACACAGCTATCACTAACTAGTTACTTTAGGTGGCATAATAAAAATGGTAGGTTATATTTCAAAAGTGAATAATGAGCTGCAGCAAAGTTACATTATCAGTATGACACTTTCTGGTTCCTTTTTAAAAAGAGACTTTAACACTGTTTTTGACATAAGGTTCATGTCATCCTCTTATCATTTTCATCCCTATTCCCAAAAAAGGAGTGACAATAAATAAAAAATAATGAACTGTGTACCAGGGAACATAATATGGCACTTTTTCAGCACTGATTTGAGGAAGGACAATGGGTTGCTTTTCAAACATTGTAACATGTAATGGAGGTGGATTATTTTTTCAAAATCACTGTCCAAAATCTGATTTGGAATCCATATTTAACAGAGTAAAGTCTGGTGCATGCAATTTGAGATGCTGATACTTAGGTGTTTAGGCAGCCTTGAAACAGATTTGTACAATCTGTTTTGGATGGGGTTCTCTCAAATGTCAGATCTGCAGCACAATTAATGGTTAAGCAGTAATTAAAGCCAGGATCATGCATACCTTGTATCATTTTCAGTTCATGGGCCAGATACACCCTTCCTTAAGAAGCAGGACATAGTCCATTCTCACTTCTGACCTGGTACAGAAATAAATAAATAAATGTGTGCTGCTTATATACTGTCCCATTGTACTTAAGCACTCTCTGGGTAGCTTACAATCAAATTAAACAGGTTGCCACCATCCCCCAGCAAACTGGGTACTCAATTTACCAATCTCAGAATTCTAGAAGATTGAGTGAACCATGGGCTGGCTACTTGGGATTAAACCCAGGTCATGAGCAGAGTTTTGGCTACAGTGCTGTAATTTAATTGCTGTGTTACAAGACTCTAGTACAAAGGCATTTATTGCTCAGAAGCCATCTGAAAATGTTTTAGAATTGATCCAGAATGTAGCTGACAGGATGTTAACTGGGTATGTAAACTACAATATATTAGTACTAATATGATGTAGGCTATACTGGTTACCAACCAGTGCCTGGGCTCAATTTAAAAGTTTATGTTTTTGTGTTTTCCACACACACACGAAGCCCTAAACATCCTGAAACCACAATGTGTGAAGAATTAAATACTCCTCTTGATCTGCTCTTCCTGTCTGCTTCCCTAATTCTGTGACAACTTTCTAAAGGAGCTGCTCCCCCATTGATATTCTTCTTACATGAGGAGTTTTACATAAGAGTTGGGGACTTTGGTCCATCCTAGCTGTCAATCAATCCTGCAAGCAGAAAGGTCCCCACATTATGTATCCTTTTGACATACAGATGACAAATTCTCTTTTGCCAGAAATCCTGAAACTTCTGCAGAACTGCTGGTATCTTCTGTTCCCATGACCTTGAGGGCTAGCCAGGAATCCAGGCAACAAGTGTGAAAAGCATACTCAATCCATGTTCTGGAAGGAGTTGTGAAGTCATGAATATGCGAATCTAGTATTATGGGGGGGGGGGGAATTGTTAACTTGTTTCTTTATCCTGGCTTTAGTTGATGGCAGGACCCCAAATGTATCATAACATGAAGAAAACCATAAATGGTTAAACATATACAGTAGTTGTTACACAAAAAAATATAATTAGGTAAATTGTTATGATAAAAGCAAGTAGTACATTAAACCAGTGCAAAAGCACTAAAAGAGACCATCTGGAAGTTGAGTCATGGCAACTGACTCGACTTCAAGATAACCTCACCAGGGTGACCGAAAATGTTCACAAACATAAAAGAGAAAATGAACATTCCCCTCACAATTAGCCAGTCAATGGCCCAAAGCTCTATCTGAATAGAAAGGTCTGGGCCTATCTTGCCTCTCGTGGAAACAAATTCCTCAGGTGTAGGGAGCCACCAAGAAGATCCTCTCTTATGTCCTCACATGTACCTATCAGGATGCCTGGCCAAAGACAAAGGCCTCTCTCTGTGGCACAATTGAGTGACTCAAGATTTGAGTGGGTGGGTGTTCTAAGTGCTGTATAACCAAATACAGCTGAAAAAGATTGAATAGGTGAACCTTGGCAAGGAATATCATGCTATGAATCAGCCAAGATAAAAGAGGAAGCACTCTTAGGACACTGTGGAGCATTTCACAAAGCTGTTCCAGGGAATAGCTAGCCATGACGCAAATGGAAGCACACTGGCACTGAGTGACTCACAAAATACTACACTTAGTAAAGTTTTTAAATATAAGCAACAAAGCCAATTCTCCAACAGGTTCTCTTTATGTACTTAATACCATGCATGGAACGGCTCAAAGCACTTGGCAATGCACATTGTTCTCAAAGGTCTAAGGCAGCAAGCACAGAGATACAGACACATTATATAGTTTGCTTTTGCACTAAAAGAACACCACTTGGGTACATCTTACAGTTTCTTCTTCTGTGACGCTGTCCTTGAAACCAAGCTCCTTTTTATTTCTGACAAAGTTGCTGTAAACTTTTGTCAGCAAACGTAACCTTTGCTGACAAAACCACATTCTTGCAAGCATAAAGGCCACATTTGAGCATCTAATATAATTACATTCACTATCAGGCCTAGCATATTTGTTGGTTATTAATTACTAGAAGAATAAACCTTGCTGAGAGAAAATCAGCATGATTTCTGTAAGGGTGAGTCTTGCCTGACAAACCTTTTAGAATTCTTGGAAAAGGTTAACAGGCATGTGGATTTGGGTGAACCGGTGGATATTGTCTATCTTGATTTTCAGAAGGCTTTTGACACAGTCCCTCACCAAAGGCTGCTGAGAAAATTGCACAGTCAGGGGATAAGAGGGCAAGTACTCTTATGGATTGAGAACTGGTTGTACTGTACGGTACATTTACAGTCTTGTCTTGTTTTTACACTGTTATCTATGGAATGTAACAGTCGTCGAGACATAACAAGCTAGAGAAAGTTGGTAAGATACTATTGGTTATTTCATTACTGCAGTACAAGCACAGCATATGTTTCATTACTGCAGTGCAACCACAGCATATTATGGGGAAAACCATACAAAACATTAATGGAGAGCAAGTGGATGAACAATGAAATCTAAAATGGTCCAGAGTGATATGGTAATAATTTAACCAACTATCATTAATAATTGTGAAGCATATAAGAAGGCTTTTGACACAGTCCCTCACCAAAGGCTGCTGGAAAAATTGCACAGTCAGGAGATAAGAGAGCAGGACCTCTTATGGATTGAGAACTGGTTGAGATCCAGGAAACAAAGAGTAGGTGTCAATGGGGCAATTTTGACAATGGATAGAGGTGAAAAGCAGTGTGCCCCAGGGCTCTGTCCTGGGACCAGTGCTTTTCAATCTGTTCATAAATGACCTGGAGACAGGGATAAGCAGTGAGGTGGCCAAGTTTGCAGATGACACAAAACTTTTCCGGGTGCTATAAACCAGAGAAGATTGTGAAGAGCTCCTGAAGGATCTCTCTAAACTCGGGGAATAGGCTGCAAAATGGTAAATGTGTTTCAATGTAGCAAATATGCAAAGTAATGCATATTGGGGCAAAAAAATCAAAATATTATCTATCAACTCATGGGCTATGAGCTATTTGTGATGGATCAGGAAAGAGATCTTGGTGTGTTGGTAGACAGCTCAATGAAGGTGTCTACCCAATGTGTGGCAGCGGTGAAGAAGGCCAATTCCATGCTAGGGATTATCAAAAAGGGGATTGAAAATAAAACAGCCAACATTATAATGCCATTATACAAAACAATAGTAAGGCCGCACCTGGAGTATTGTGTACAATTCTGGTCACCGCATCTCAAAAAAGACATAGTGGAACTGGAAAAGGTGCAGGAGAGAGCAACTAGAATGATTACTGGGCTGGGGCACCTCCCTTATGAGGAAAGGCTAAAACATTTGGGGCTCTTTAGTCTGGAAAAAAAGCACCTGAGTGGGGATATGATTGAGACATACAATATAATGCAGGGCATGAATCAAGGGGATAGAGGACACTCTTCTCCCTCACAAAATACCAGAACTAGGGGACTTCCACTCAAATTGAGGGTTGGGAGAGTGAGAACAGACAAAAGGAATTTTTTTAAACCCAGTGTGTTAGTCTGTGGAACTCCCTGCCATAGGATGTGGTGATGGCATCTAGCCTGGATGCCTTCAAAAAGGATTGGACAGATTCCTGGAGAAAATGTCCATCACAGGTTACAAACCATGATGGAGATGTGTAATCTCCAGCCTTAAAACCATGGTACTTCCAAGGGCCAGATGCAGGGGAGTGGTATCAGGAGGCAGATATGCAGTCTTGGGTGCTCCCGGACACATTTGATGGGGCCACTGCAAGATACATGAAGCTGGACTATATGGGCCTTTGGCCTGATCCAGCATGGCTCTTCTTATGTTCTTATGTTCTTACTATATTATCAATTAGATTATTATTCCCATACTTCCAGCATCTCTGCTTTCCTAGGATATTTCCCTTTCAAATAGTAACTAATGCTGAAGCAGATGTTATGATATATAAGAGGAAGACTGGCAAAAATGACATCTGGAGAAGTGACACCAATCTGAAAGTCAATTTCTACATGTTTAAGCCTAATTGTGTAGAGATGTTCAGTAGAATTAAACAGAAAGTGAATTTCCAGTGTTACCACTGTATTGGATGAAACCCCGAAGCAGAAAAGCGATTTTCAGTGGCCTTGACAGTATTAACTGTTACACTATTTGAACTGACTATTTTGTGTCGGGGCAAAATATGAGTAGGTTGTTAGAAAGAAAGAAAGAAAGAAAGAAAGAAAGAAAGAAAGAAAGAAAGAAAGAAAGAAAGAAAGAAAGAAAGAAAGAAAGAAAGAAAGAAAGAAAAATGTATGCCAAAGCCAGCTGTGAAAACGAAGAAGCCAAACTGAGGCAGTGAGGATGAGGAAGTTTAAGGGTTTAATGTTAGCTGTGGTATATGAAAAAGCCTTGGGAACAGTTTCTTTATGAAGAGGCATTACCCAACTCCATTTCTACCTGCTGTTTGGCATCAGGAAAAGCACATTTTTCCTCTGTACACGTTTCCCTGCAGGCTTTACAATTTTATTAATGCTTAGAAAGTGTTTTATTGTGGTCATAGTTTTACTGTTGTTGCATTTTAAATCTAGCTTGCTTTGTATCCTGTTACATTATATTGTGCCCTTAGATTAAGGGTGAAGACTCAGCTTTTCATTCCATTGCACGTTGGAGAATGACAGGAGACAGGGTTTTCTTTGGGGTGTTGCCCTCAGTCAGTATGCCAACCCCTTGCAGATGGACCTCTCATTAATTCTGTTGATTTTTCAGCAATAGGCAGGTCCAGTCATTTCGAAGTAATTAGTGGCCAGATGTAGCCAGTGTGATGTACTGGATAGAGTGATGGACTAGGAATCAGGAGACCTTGGTTCAATTCCTCACTTGGTCATGGAAACTCAGTGCTTTAAGCCACTCCTTAAATATCTCACTTACCTTGAAAGCCCTCTTGCAGTTGAAATAAGCCAGGTTCAACTTGGCAGACATAAGAACAATAATACACAGCCTTGATACCCATTCTGTTATGGTGGGAAGAGTAATAGGGTAGGACCCAGAAGGGCTGAGTTAAAATTCCGCCCCCGCCCCCAGCCATGGATATTCATTGGAGGAGTGGAACTGGTAAAACCACTCTTTAAATACATGGCTTACTTGGAAAGCTCTATTAAGATTGCTATAAAGTACTTCTGACTTGACAGTACATGATATCAACAAAGTTGCCATGATAAAGGATATGACTACGTCTACGACTGTAATGACACAACACACACACACACCACTGTTTATTTGTCCCCCTCTCCTGACTGATCTTTGATCTGAACAGATGATAAAATAGGAACATTTTAACCTTGTAAGCCACCTTGTGAGATGAAGTTAAGTATCTTCCCCCTCCCACCCCAATGTTGATCACCTACCTGCTAGAAATTCTAGCTTGGAACCCAGAGACTGAGCATTTATCTTGAGTGGGCAGAAGGTAACATACCAGATGGTTTGACACAAAGTGTTCTCTCATCTTCCCCCACTCAGTCTTGGAAACTATCCATGAAGTAGTTCAAGTTGGGTGGGCCACGGTTTCCCCATGAGCATCACAGATCCCTATGGGTGTCATCCTGGAGCACAGATGTTTTTGGCCAACAATTCCCATCAGTCTTGGCCAACGTAGCCCAATGGTGAATGATTGTGAGGGTTGTAGTTTAAAAAAACAACAACTGGAGTGCCATGGTGGCTCACCTCTGTCCCAACAGAAACGGGAGAAACAGGCAAGCTTAAGAACAATGAATTTGAAGAGCCATCTTTCAACATTAAAAGGTGGTATTAAAGCTAATAACAGCACATGAACAATTAAAAGAAAAAAATCCATTATGAGAGATGGAAAGTAAAATATAAACATGGGTGTTATTATCAATTCAGTCTAAGCAATAATGCATGGTAATCCATTTAAAAGTCACATAATAGGTAGTCCATCATTCAGGGAAAGCTTGCCTGAAAAGAAAGGTCCTTGCCTGTTTCCAGAAAGGCCTCCAGTGGGAGGGAGTTCCAAAGTCTAGGAGCAGCAACAGAGAAGGCCCTTTCATATGTTCTTATCAGATGCACATGTGAAGGCAGCAGGATGGAGAGAAAGACCTCTCCTGATGATCTTATCATCTGAGCCAGCTCATACTGAAAGATCTGAACTTTTAGGTAGTTTGTACACAGGCTACTTAGTGCTTTGTAGATTAAAAAAATAACATTTTGAATTGTACCCAGTAATTGATTGCCAGCAGGTGGAGCTGCTGTGATAAGGGTGTATTGTGTTCCATCTAACCCTCCTTAGTCCACAATTTGGCTGCAGTGTTTTGGACCCACACTTTTAAAACTCCAAATATGCACTAGAATACTACAGTATAACAGCATCTCCTGAAATGTAACAGTCTATTCATTTATGCTATCATTGCAAGATAAATTAAACATTATTGAAATTATTAGACATCACTGTATTATCCTTCTGAACTGAGTCACACAATGACAGTCCACAGCACCAACAAATTTTCCTCTGACAAACAGGTAACTAAACCAAAGGGTTAACATTTCAGACTAGCATCCAGAATCTATTGGTGAGGGTGGATTCTGGGAATAGCTTTCCTATTTTTACTTCATTTTCCAAATTATTTTGTAAGTTGGGTTGCTATAATACCCAGATGGTCTGAGGTTTTACCTATATTTACATATGCCACCTAATGCCCACTGGATCCATCACTAGCCCACCCACATTATAAGCTTTTACTTTCTGGGGCGGGGGGAGAACAAGAAGGAATTTGCTAGCCTTTATATAACTGGAGAGATAGGGCAAGAGTGCTCAAGCAATTGTTTTGTGAGAAGCTAGTCCTTCCTTGTGAATGAATGGAAACAATGGGCGTTTATACACAACCCCTAAGCTCTGCCGCAAATGGCTGCAAGCTCCGGACTTTAAAAATGTTTACCCACCAGCTCCAGAGTTTGCAGACAATTAAGTGCGACCCCGCCCACTTTAGCGCGTCCCAGCGCAGCTTTCAGGTACCTGCTTTTTGGATGTGAAAAATATTTGATCCGGTGTAAGGATAGTGAGTGCAGGGCTCTCCTGGCTTCTGTTTGTTCTTTTTTTGCGCCCCGCCCCTTTAAGAGATCTGAATGCTGCCGGGAACAAAACGGAAGTAAACCGGCATTCTTTTCTTTCTTTTTTCTCCCTCCCTCAGGCAGCCAGCAACCAGGAAGTGCGGAGGGGGGTGGGGACAGAGGAAGAGCGAGGAACCCCTAAGATCTCTGGTCTGAATTTAAGTGGCCAGCGGATCTTAGGGGTCGTGTAAAAAGGCCCAATGAGTGAACCATCCACAGCCTATGAGTGAAATCATTCCAATGACTCAGGATAGATGTTGCCATTATGTGAACACTAGATTCCTCTTCGGTTTGTGAACAGCTGAAATTTGTTTGCAGAGCTGTGTGAAAGCAATTTGCAGACCTCTCTGAAAGCAGTGCACAGAAAGCAATGGAGCCATAGGAATGAAAGCTGCCTGGGAGTTAGTGGAAGGGGTCTTTCAAAAAGGAACATTTCTCTACCACAGATGGGGGCCAACTGAAAAATGAATCATGTTTTCTGATGAATCTGGTTGATTCATGAAAATCCGTCAATTTGTATTCATCATGCACAAATTTATTCTTTCCATGAACAGGAAAGAGATCTTGGTGTGCTGGTGGACAGCTCAATGAAAATGGCAACCCAGTGTGTGGTAGGAGTGAAGGAGACCAGTTCCATGCTAGGGATTAGAGATGGGCATGCCCAGGAAAAATTACGTTTCGAGTTGTCGTGTGTCGGAGCCAGCCCGTTTCGGCTCGTTTCTGTTTTTTGTGAAATTTTCCAAAAATTTGTCGTTTCGTTTGTTGGTTTTTCATCTGTCGTTAATACTGGTTTTGGGGGAGGGCTCCTGGAGGCACCTCTCTGGGGTGGGTGCCTCCTCTGGCCTGCCATGAAGGGAAAGTGGGCTCCTGGAGGCACCTCGTGGGTGCCTCCTCTCCTCACCCGCTACAAAATGGCATGCATAGCCAATTGGATATGCATACCATTAAGTTGCAGTTGCAGCAGGCAGAGGCACCTTGGGTCGGGTGCCTCTGTGACTCACTGCCTGCACACTTGGGCTGGAGAGCGAAGTGACAGAGGACCCCTACAGGCGCCCTGTGACTCACTAAGAAGGGAAGTGTACTTGCTGTAGTGCAATGCGAATACACAGATCTGGCTTGGGGTTAGGGGTTAGCGCAAGGGCTAGGATTAGGGTTACTGGTAAGGTTAGGGTGAGTTACTGGGGTGCACCTCTGGGTGCCTCTCTGACCCACTAAGAAGGACAGTGTACTGGCGTATGGGTTAGGGTTAGGGTTAGGGTTTGGGTTCGGGCTAGGGTTAGTGGCTTTTTATGCCTGACTGGCACATCCCAGAAGTCTCGGTCAAAACCTGGCCAAGTCGCCATGCCATGCGGTGCGGGCGGGGGATCCAAAATGGGGCGACCGCAATATTTATTTTGAAATCGTGGTCCAAAAACACACCAAAGCACCAAAATAGCTATTTTAAAACTGCCTGAATTTTTTCAGTAGCAGCAGTGGGTTTTTCTTGCAACAAAACGTCTCCATTGATTTTATTTTATTTTATTTTTATTTTTATTTTTTTACCCCTGTGCAATGGGCTGTCCATGGGAGTGGACCATGCAAATTTGGTTTCCGCAACCCAGTCTCTAAAGGATACTTTTCTAGCAGGTTCCACTTCATGGGTGTATTACTTAGGGCCTTTTCACACGACCTCTAAGATCCACTGGGCACTTAAATTCGGACCAGAGATCCTAGGGGTTTGTCGCTGTTCCTGCGTTCCCACCCCCTCCGCACTCCTGGCTGCTGGCTGCGTGAGGGGAGGGAGAAAAAAAGGAAGAAAAGAATGCCGCTCACCTCCGTTCTGCCATCCCCGCACTGCATTCAGATCTCTTAAAGGGGAGGGGGGCAAAAAAAGAACAAACAGAAGAAAGGAGAGCAGGGCAGTCACTACATTATATCCGCATCAGGAATTTTCACCTCCAGAGAGCAGGTACCTGAAAAGTGCGCTGGGACGTGCTTAGGTGGGCGTGGTCGCACTTAATTATCTGTAAACTCTGGAGGTGGTGGGGAAACAATTTTAAGTTCCGGAGCTGGGAGCCATTTGCGGCGGAGTTTAGGGGTCGTGTACAAAGGGCCATAGATGCCTGAAACCCAATATTTGCCATTAGAGATGGGCACAAAATGAGCGATTTTTCATTTTTCATTTTCATTTTTCGTTTCGTTATGCAACAAAAATGAAATGAAAATTTTTTAAAAAACAAAACGAAAATGAAAACAAAATGACCAAATTTGCCGTGTTTTTCATTTTTGTTGCAGCAGATGCATTGAACTAAAAAGAATGCTAATGAAACAGCAATTTTTCATTTTCGTTTTTGTTTTTTCATTTCGTTACCTAACGAAATGAAAATGAATTTGTTTGCAAAAAACGTCACGAAAACGAAAACAAACCGAAACGGACCCCTAAACGACCAAACGACAAACGAAACACCATTTTTTTGAGTCGTGCCCATCTCTATTTGCCATACTTTGAGGTATTGTATTTGATTTGACTAATCAAATGAATAAAGGCCCCAATGAGTAGAGAGTAGTAATTAAGCCCTTTAGACCTTCAAGGGATGACATCACTGAAAGACAGAACTTCCTCAAATTTTATGAGTCAGTGATGTGTATTTTTCATACTTTATATTTTAAACTTCAGTTGTTAAGAAGTTGCCATTATGAAACTGAGTTGTTTTCCCTTTTCTCTCTCTCTATTTCTTTCTTTCTTTCTTTCTTTCTTTCTTTCTTTCTTTCTTTCTTTCTTTCTTTCTTTCTTTCTTTCTTTCTTTCTTTCTTTCTTTCTTCTGCAGGTTTGGCACCTCTAATTACCTAGAGGTCACTTTCCTGGGAGACCCCTCTATGGGGTTATATAGCTCAGACATCTGACCACCACTTTTCAACAAACTTTCAGCACTTACGGTATAGAAGAGGGTCACAGGAAGCATCCAAGCAAATCTGGGGGCTCTATATACCAGGAAAGTCTTTTTATAGCATTTTAAATGGGAGACAAATAATTCATCAGTTCATCACTGGAAAATTGTCAATTCGTCAAACCTGCCAAATCATCAATCAAGATGAATCACCAATTTTTATTTGTCCTCATTTCAGTTCTCTATTATTGTACTCTTTACTGTATTTTATGGCATGGCAGTGGGTTGGACTCAGTGATGCTTGGAATTAGAGATGGGCACGACTTAGCGGTATTCCCGTTTCCGTTTCCGTTACTCAGTTCCGTTACTCTACGGAAACGGTAACGGGAATTACTCCACCAGACTTCGAGCTCGAACCGATGAACGAACAATTTTGGTCTGATTTGTCGTGCTCGTTCCTTGCATCGCGCGATCGTGCGATGCCACGCGGCACAGAAAAAAAGTTTTTAAAAGTTAAAAAAACCCGGTTCCCGGCCAAAAAGCAGGCGGAAAAATGCCTGCCGTGCCTCAGGGCACCTACCAGAGGGGTTGTTTCTGGAGGTCCCCGGCCTCCCCCCCATCCCCCGTCCTGGGCTGCTCTGGTGGGACTCGCCGCAGGCTCGCAGCCAGCAAAAAGCCCAGTCTCGCCGCCGGCTGCCACAATTAAAGCGCAAGCAAGCGGCACGGATGGCACAGGAAAAAACTTTTAAACTCTCCCCCCACCCATTCCCGGGCCAAAAAAGCAGGCAGAAAAATGCCTGCTTGACTAAGGGCGCAGGGCACCTACCGGAGGGGTGGTTTCTGGAGGGGGGGTCCTGCCTCCTCCCCATCCTGGGCAGCCGGACTCGCCATGCCATGCAGTGCGGGTGGGGGATCCAAAATGGGGCAGCGAACGCAATATTGTTTTTGAAATCGTGGTCCAAAAACACACAAGCACAACAGAAACACGTGAAAATTTATAAACTGCCAGATTTTTCACAGTAGCAGTGGGTTTTTTCTTGCAACAAAATGTCTCTCCTCTCCTCCTCTGTCCTCCATTGATTTTATTTTTTTATTTTTTTTTACACCTGCGCAATGATGGGCTGGCCGAGTGGCCAGCCATGTGGGAGTGGACGACCATGCAAATTTTTGGAGCCATCCCACCAATCGCATGGCCACTTGGCCATGGAGACTTCTGGGATGTGCCAAAAAGCCCCCTAAAACCTGCCCTAGCCCCCTAACCCTAACCCTAATCCTTGACTCCTTACCCATACGTCACAGACTGTCTTCTTAGTGGGTCAGAGAGGCACCCAGAGGTGCAACCCACTAGCCCACCATAACCTTACCCGTCACTAGCCTAACCCTAGCCCTTGCAGTAACCCACCTTAACCCTAAGCCAGATCTACTTGCATTGCACTACACGCAAGTACGATTCCCTTCTTTGTGAGACATGGTGGTGCCTCTGGCGGGTTCACTGGTCTCACTGTCTGCAACTGGTATGCATAATCCATATGGCTATTGCATGCCATTTTGCAGCAGCAGGTGAGGAGGGGAGACCCCCATGTTGAGGGGTCTCTTGGAGCCTGCTTCCCCTTCCTAGTGGGTGAGGATAGGAGGCACCCACGGGTGCCTCCAGGAGCCCGCTTTCCCTTTATAGCGGGCCAGAGGAGGCACCCACCCCACAGAGGTGCCTCCAGGAGCCCGCTACCCCCCCAAAAAACCAGTACTAACGAAAACGAAAAAACGAACCGACTAATTTTTGCGAATTTTCGCGAAAAATGGAAACGACCCGAAACGGAACCAGCCCGACTAACGACAACTCGAAAAATTTTTTTTCAAGTCGTGCCCATCTCTACTTGGAATTACTTCTAGCTTTGTACTTCTATGAGCCTGTAATCCTGCAGCCTTCCAAAACCACTCCAAAATATATGCTTCTGAGAACTCAGGTACCATGAGAACAGAAAGAGATGGCATAAAGAAGAGATGAGGAGGAGAAAGAGGGAGGGTGTAAACTATTAAAGTAAATATTTGTTCTTGTAGAGCTTGCAGTTGCAGATAACCTTAAAAGTAAAAAAAAGGTTTCAAATGATACAGAAATTATAATGTTCTTTATGAAGAACTATTTCTACATATGTTCGGGTATGGCTGTTTGAGCTGCTTATTCATCTGTGTAGCTCACTAAATTAGGTTCTACAACTTAGCAAGTTTACTTAGAAAACTAACATACCTGTACTCATTAAGAAGCAAGAACTAGCAAAGTCACTTCTAGGGAATACAACTCCCAGTGGTAAAAATAAATTCAGCCTGGGCAGACCTTCCCTTCATTCCCCTTTCCCCAAAATAAGATGAAATTGTGTTAGTTGTGGAGGATTCTTGTATTGTCATAGATCCAGGCGTGGGGTATATTATATTCAAAAAACTGATGGCGAAATACAGCAGCTATCTTAAAAGAACTTCATCAGAAATCTCTTGATTGTGACAAAATGTCTTTACTTAGATAGATCAGGAATGTATTTTGCTGTTTTAAAAATTTCTTATCCTTGTTTTATTCCAAAAACAGGTCTGTACAGTAGGGCTGAAAATGGACTGTTCAAAGATGCTAAGCAAGTTTGTAAATAAACAAGGGTGTATATTTTGGTTTCCCTCTTCACTGTTTACTCCAGAAATATACATCCTTGTTTATTTACAAAACTTGCTTAGCATCTTTGAACAGTCCATTTTCAGCCCAAGCATCATTTTTCCAGCCCTCCCCCAAGAAGGAAAAATGATCTGCCTGGATGCTTCTTGGCAAAGGGAAACATATATGTTTACTTCCAATTGATCATTTTGTTTTTTATATACAGTACAGACAGTGGTTCACAAAGTGGTCTACACAGACCCCCAGGGGTCTATTTCGACTTGCAGGGAGTCCACAAAATGTAAATGGGGATCCACGTCAGCAGACCCCATTTAGGCAGATCATCATCAACATTTAGGCATGCTGTAAATGTCTTTACACCCAACACATATTGTTTTGGCACCATTTTTTTGCAGCAAAAGTTTTTGCAGCAATTTTTGGAAATGTGTAAACCTTGTTTGGTGCCATTTCTCAAGTGGTGCAAAGGTAGAGACCTGATCCTTCTGGGGTGCATACCAAAAAGTCTATTTCGCATTGTGTGTGCGGGGTAGGGGTATTGTATCCTTTTTTGGAACTTGATCCTCGCCGTGTGCATGTTTTTAAAGTCCATTTTGCAGAGGTTGGGGCCTTGAGTTTTGCAGCCACATGACAAATATTTGAACCCGAATCATGGTCATTTGAAATTCAAATCAACTATAATTACAGTTGTACCTTGGTTAACAAGTAACTTGGTTTACAAGTATTTTGATTAACGAGCACATTTTTGAACATTTTTGCCTTATTAAAGTGCAGTGCCTTGATATACCAGCACTCTCATTCATGTCACATAATCAAAAGTGCTCTAAGCCCATGGCTTGTCAACCTTTCCCCCCCCCCCGCTGTAAGTGGGTTATTGTTTCTGTTTCTGTTTCAGGCAACAGCAGCAGCAGAGTTGAAGGAAGGGTGACAGGCTCAGTAAGGATATGAACAAGATGCCACCCCTAACAACCTCTGTCCCAAAGAGGCCACCATGCCTGCCACCACCACTGCAACCAGGACGCACACATACACACACACTGCCCCATTTTTAAAACTGCTCTAGCTGGGATTCCTCCCATTGCTCAGTTTTTAAAACTGCCTCCTCCATGGTGGCTTCCCCCCACCTCTGTTCTAGATGGGATTTCCCCAAGTTGTCAAGCCCTGCACACAGAACACACAGCAAGCCAAGTTCAGTTCTTTGCCAGGAACTTTAGTTGTAATCCAGATAAAGTACAAAGTACAGTCCGAGTCAATCCAGAATAATTTACAGAGCCAAATGCCAAGTTCAAGGGAAACAGAGAAACGTCGTAGTCAGGAAGCCGGTCCAAGGTCAGGAAACAGAGAACGCCGTAGTCAGAAAGCCGGTCCAAGGTCAGAAAACAAAGTCAGGATAACACACAGGAACGTGGTGGCAAGGTAAGTGACATGTTGCTCCCACAGAGGGTTCAGGGTAAACTTGCTAGCTTTATCCTAAAACAGGGAGCACACCCATATCTCTGGCAAGGCTCCTGCTAGAACTCAGGGCTTTCAGATCTAATTCTATGCCTATCATTAAAGATCCTTTCCCTAGCTCTCCTGTTAGTTCTCCTTTGCAGGATCCTGCTCCTAGCCCTTATAGGAGGAGGAGATGTGCCCTCAGCTGCATCCTCAGACTCAGCTGCCTGCTGAGTTGAACTACAAGGCTCCTCCTGCTGCTCTCCAGCATTTAACCCTTCACATTTGGGTTCCATGACAGGCAGGGTCCTGGCACAAATGCTCCATTTTTTGAAAGAGGCCCCTCCATGGAGGCTTCCTCCCCTCCTCTTCACCTGCCACAAAAGTTTTCAAATGTAGGTTATTGTTCTTTGTACTGTACTGTATTTTGTACTTTGTATTAAATTACTGTATTGTAATCAGTTTTTTTGGGCTGTGGAACAAATCATCTGAGTTTCCATTATTTCCCATGGTAAAATTTGCTTTGATATGCAAGTGTTTTAGTTTCAAGCATGCTTCTGGAAGGAATTATGGTACTACTTACTCTACATGTGTTTTCCCATAATGGGGTTCACTTCACTGTTTTAGCAATCAGTATTATGTACTTAAATCTTTATTAAAAAGATTCATTGGTACATGGCATGGCCAGAATTGAACCAGGGATCCAGTCATCTCAGTCCACAACCTTTGAAATTGCACCATCAACACTTACACAGTACCACTACAAAATCAACATTTTCTTTATCCTGATTCCTCTCAATATCTACCTAACTAAAGATTTAAATAAGGATTGACTCCACCCAAACAGCACACAATATTTCAAAATATTTTTCAGAAATATTTCTGTAAGCTATTTTTCAACACTTTTAGAAATATTTTTTAAAATATTTCCAGTGTTACCAAAAATGATGTATTTTTTTAAAAAAATATTGTATGCTGTCTGGGCATGAATCAATTTTGAATTGCTCTGTCTTATCATATTTAAATAGCTTTATTTTTGCCAATGGATAACTTCTACTCAACATGGCTGAGGCTAAAAAGAAATGTAGGCAGTATAGCATTGATTATTTGAAGTTTGCCTTCATTCCTTCCCTGTCAGACAAATGTCTGCCCATGTGCCTTTTGTTTAAACAATGATGTTTAAACAATGATGCCATGAAACCATCCAAGCTGGAGGATCATCTGAGAAGATGTCACCCTGATAAAACAGATAAAGATTTGACATACTTTAAAACACTGAAAGAAAAACTTCAGAAGAGAACCACGGTGGACAGTATGTTTGCTTCAACATTAAAAAGAGACTATGATGGTTTGCTGGTGTCTTACAATTAGAGATGGGAATGACTAGGAAAAAATTTTTTCGAGTTGTCATTTTTCGGGGCAGGTCCGTTTCAGCTCGTTTCCGTTTTTTGCGAAAATTCGCAAAAATTAGTCGTTTCGGTTTTCGTTTGTCGTTTCTACCGGGATTTCGCGCAATTTGACGTCCGACTGAGACTTGCGGTGGCGGGGAGCTGCGGGCGCTGCGCGGGCGGCGGTGGCGGGGGTCCATGGGTGGGCGGCGGCAGCGGCAGGGGGGAGGGGCGGGCACACGGGCGCGGGTCCCGCAAATGAGCAGGCGAAAAACAGTTTAAACTGGCCTGGTTGATGGACTTGCTGCTGCACAACAAGGCTAGTAGTGATGCATCCTAACCTAAGCAAACAAAGTGGGGCAGAAAGAATGCATGCAAATGATGCAATGCATTGCATGCATTTCTTTATTTTTCTCTTGGTCTGCTGTGCTCTGCTGCTGAGGAATCTGCTGTGCTGATGCTGAACCGGCCAGCCAACCTACTTGGTCTGGCTGATGTACCTGTTTGTTATACTTTTTTGTTGTTTGGTTTTGAATCCATCCCATCTCCCCTCCACCTCTCTCAGAGGCAGCAGGAGAAACAGACATTCCGTTCCTCCCAAAATCTGGATGAGGGGGGTCTACTCTACTCCTCTCAAATTGGCCCCCCATCTCCAAGGTCCTTCTGGCTTCAGTTCACAGTCACACACACTTAAGGACAAGCAATTAAGCCAAAGCCAATGCAACCCTGCTGGTCATTAGCAGTTAGAGCCTGAGGGTTATATATAATAGCTACCTAGCTACCTAGCTAGTAGCTACAGGAATAGTTTTGGTAGGGATGGGAATGGGATAGGGGCTCTGGGTTGCTCTGACTTAAGTTTTACAGCCCACAGCCCAGCCCACTAGGCTATACAAGGAGGACTATCTATGGGCGACGTGTCCATAAGGCCAGAGTAAGGGCGGCCACTCCGGCCAGGCCACAAGGCAGAGTATGAGACAGACCACCACAGCACAGAGCCAGAGTGCGGGAGGCTCATTGCCAGCTCCAGTATAAAAAGGAAGGAGCTGAATGGCCTGACTGGAAGTAAAATGCCATTGTCTTTGGGTCACAGTGTCTTGCAGCCCAGAGGACAGAGTGGCGGAGGAGGCCAATCACCTTGAGTCTGGTCTGGCACCAGACTGCCTGCGATGCGAACATGAGCCCACAGTAGCCACTGCCAGCCCTTCTTCTCAGTGAGCCACAGTGAATTGCGGCCCAGAGGGCAGAGTGGCAGACAGAGACCCAAAGGGCTGAGTCTGAGTGGCACAAAGACTAGTGGCCTAACCCTAAAGTCTACTCCTTTTGCAAGGGAACCCCTTTGTTTCTAGGGTCACACAGTACCCAAAAATCTACTCCTTCCGCAAGGGAAACCCTTTGTTTCAACAGCAGCAGTGCCTAAAGTGCCTCCAAACTCAGTCCTTTTCCAAGGCAAACACTTCATTGGGTGGGTGGTCACACAAAGACAGTCAGCAAGCCCTTCTCAGTGAGCCACAGCACAGTGTCTTGCAGCCCAGAGGACAGAGCTGCAGAGGCCACATAGCCTGAGTCTGAGGCTGCCAAAAGGACAGGAAGGGAGGACTGGGAGAGTTCTGTCTGACTCTTCCTTCCCATGTGCTTACTGGCAAACTGCCAATAGGCTATGGCAATGCCCTTCTTAATGAGTCACACAGACAGGAACCAACCTGCTGGAACTTTCTGGTGAACTGTTCTACTGGAGTGCTGGCACACACACAAGTTTCTTTCCTTCTTAGTGAGCCACAGTCATGTATTGCAGCCCAGAGGAAATAGTGGCAGACCCACAGGCCTGAGTGAGCCTAGGCCACAGGGCCTGAGTAGGGAAGGATCATTGCCAGCCACTCAGGAAGCTCCAGTTGCCCAGCGTGGCTGAATGGCCTGAGGATGCCATGAAAATGCCCTTCTTTGTGAGCCACAGTGGTTTGCAGCCAATGGAACTCTGTCAGTAGCTCTTCCTCGGCAGACTCACAGTCAGTGACTCTGAGTAGTATCCACCAACAAGGACCAAGGCTGGACCCTTCCGACAATCTTCCGTACGCATACGGATACGATTACGCAGGTATGCTTCCCCTCTTCGTGAGCCACAGTTGGCAGCCCAGTGGAAAAGCTCAGCCCACATGGTGTATGACTCTGAGGCCTGAGTGCAGTCTGAAAAAAGGACTGCAAGCCAGAGGGTCTTCCTACACAGCTGTGTGCTGCTTTCCCGGTAAACTCCTACCAGGCCAGCACAGCCATGTTCCCTTCTCAGTGAGTGACATAGCTTTGCAGCCCACGGAAGACAGTAGGCCTGAGAACCACAGAGAGCCACTAGCATGCCCTTCGTACTAGTGAAGCACAGTACCTACTACGACTCTAAGAGCCAAGCCTGGAACTCTCAGGCAAACTCTACTATTTGAAATTGTAAATGGTGACAGTCTGTGCCACCAGCATGGCAGTAACTTGTACTACTTAGTGAGCCACAGTGAATGGCAGCCCACTGAAGACTAAGTAGCGGTCCAGAGGCTGACAACACTCCCATACAGTGGCACTACTTCCTGCAGAGGCCTGTCACTGTCCCAGGCAGAGTAGAGTCCAAGGGTGCTTTTGCATGCGGTGTCTGCGCAAGCCACTTGAGGAGAGCAAGGCAGAGTTCTGCCTAATCACGGGCCCACGGCTGTTTTCTAGCACACAAGCACAATGCCCTTCTCAGTGGGTCACAGTGTTTGGCAGCCCAGAGGACAGAATGGTGGAGGCCAATCACCTTGAGTCTGGTCTGGCACCACACGGCCTGCGAACGTGAGCCCACAGTCAGCCAGCCCTTCTTAGTGAGCCACAGTGTCTTGCAGCCCAGAGGACAGAGTAGGGGAGCCCAAAAGGGCTGAGTCTGAGTGCCACAAAGACTAGTGGCCTAACCCTAAAGTCTACTCTTTTTGCAAGGGAACCCCTTTGTTTCTAGGGTCACACAGTACCCAAAAATCTACTCCTTCCGCAAGGGAAACCCTTTGTTTCAATGGCCAGGAAAATGCCCTTCTTCGTGAGCCACAGTTGGCAGCCAAGTGGAAAGAGTGGCGGAGGAAAAAGAGCTAGGCCTGTGTGAATTACAAACTCACACAGTCAGTGTGCATCAGAGTATCCAAACATGGAGGCTTCCTTGTCCCTCCCTTCACAGTGCATTGCAGCTCAGAGTGAAGAGTAGCAGAGGCCAGAAGGCCTGACTAGAGGAGGCGGAGGGGGAATCTCCTAGTTAGGAATCCCCCCTCCCTCTGCCAAGTGCCAACAGGGATTCCCCAACCTAGATTGTGGAAAGAAGATTAGAACCACCCCATGTGGGATGACAGAGTCCCCCAATTCTACGCTAAAAAGCTGATGATGATGATGATGACTGCACCTGATACAGTTCCACCTAGAGGCGCAGGCAGCCGGGGTTGCTGCATGGGCAAGTTGGGGGAGTGGCCGACAGGGCGCATGTCGGCTTGGAGGATGAACTTGAAGCACTGACTGAACCATGCTGTTAGGCTGAAGGTGAAGCGCCTAGAAGGCCTCCTCTAACCCGGAAGTGCCTGGAGCCTGACAGGCAGACAGGGAGAAGACAGAGGTTGATTGAGTCTGAGTCTTAGACCACACCGGCTGCCAAAAGGACAGCAAGCCAGATTCTGAGTCTGAATCTTCCTTCCCAGCTGTGTGCTGGTAGACTGCTAACTGCCAGCCCGGCAATCTACTACCCTTCCCTTCTTAGTGCATCACAGTTCCCACACAACTCCAAGAGCCAAGCCTGGAACATAAACTGTTGTAATGGAGTGCTGGCCTGGCACACAACTACTCTTCCCTTCTTCGTGAGCCACAGTGTTGTCATCATTCATCAACCACAACCTAGAATTGCAGCCAGTAAGTTTTCTTGTCCGGCAGCCTTTGTTCCGGGGTTTGGGCAGAAATGATTATAAATGTTTAAACAGTGAGTGCCTAGCTTGAACATCAGGTACAGTACTGTGTTCAGGTTAGTTGTCAAGCCAGATTAAGTCAGCTTTTCTGAATGTTATTTGAAGGAAAAGCCATCATTTGGGCAGAAATGATTATAAATGTTTAAGCAGTCATCCCTTCTCAGTGAGCCACAGTGTCTTGCAGCCCAGAGGAAAGATTGCCTGGAAGAGGCCACATAGCCTGAGTCTGAGGCCACAGGGACTGAGTAGGGGAGCATCATTGCCAGGAAGCTCCAGCTCCCCAACGTGGCTGAATGGCCTGAGGAGGACGCCAGGAAAATGCCCTTCTTCGTGAGCCACAGTGGTTTGCCGCAAATGGAACACAGTCGCCCTTCCTCCACAGACTCAATCTGGCAGCCCAGCTCCAGTACACAAAGTGGCTGAATGGCCTGAGTACGCATGCCAGTAAATTGGCCTTCTAAGTGAGCCACAGTGCATTACAGCCCAGAGGAAAGAGTTGCAAAGAGACCTAAAGGCCTCTTAGTCCACAGGGCCCGAGCAGGGGAGGATCATTGCGAGCTCCAGTACCCCAAGGAGCGGAATGGCCAGAGATCGCCAGTAAACTGTCCTTCTAAGTGAGTCACAGTGATTGCTTCTGCCTCGGGAGGCAGAGGTTCTCTCGCCACCCCAGAACACCACTTTTTGGCAACCAAGGAGACAGAGTGAAAGCAGGAGAACTGGGCTACTTCTTTAAGGCTGTAAGGAGGAGAGCTAGCCCCCAGCTACTCAGTCTTTGAGGTAGGTTGTTGTAAAGTGCTTCCTGACCACTTTGTAAGCAGATTGGCCCCCAAAACCCCAGGGAAGGGAGGGAAGCAACAAGGAAGGCAGGTTTTGGGGTGTCACTCAGACCAGCCAATTGGACAACGGGGGAAAATTGGGCCAATACAGACAGACCCTTTCCAATGACACTTTGAGTGGTCCTGCCTGGTTTGGAGTCAGGCAAGGGCTAGAAAAATTGGGCCACTAATAGCACCCTTCAATTGTGCGTGCGTGTGTGTGAATAATACAGGAAGGCAGGCAGGCAGGCAGGCAGGCAGTCAAGCAGGCAGTTTGGCAGGCATTTAGGCACTCGGCAGGTAGTCACAGGGCCAGCCAGGCAGGCAGGCAGGCTTGTAGGGAGGCAGGCAGGCTTGCAGGCGGGCAGGGAGGATTGCAGGCAGGAAGTTAGGTTACAGGCAGGAACTTAGGTCTTGGAGTGTTGGGGTAATCCCAAGGTGGAAAGGTTGAAGCAGATGAAAGTCAACCTTTCCACCATCTCCGGGTCCAGGTGACAGCAGCGCGGCCTCAGGACATCTCCCATTTGGGAGAAGACACGCTCACTCTGGACACTGGTGGGTGGGATGGACAAGAGGTCCAACGCCAGAGTCGAAAGAGCGGGGCAGAGGTCTGCCTTTCTGGCCCAGTAGTGGAGTGGGTCCAAGGTGAGGGGTTGGAGGGGCTCGGCCATGTACTCCTTCACCATGGTCAGAGCGGGGTCCGGTTCTTCTTCCTCCCTTGCCTCCACTGAGGAGGAGACTGCCATGGCTAGGGCAGAGGCCAGGTAGGTGGCTGCTGGTATGGAACCTGGTGTCTGGGTGTACGCTCCTGGAGTACAGAAGGATGAGGATCCTTGCGAGGACTCCTCTTCTGCATCACTCTGGCTTCCGTGCGCCCTCTGAAACGCCTGGCCCTGATTGGAGAGAGCCCTGACATGACGGCATAGCTCCGTCTTCCAGGAGTTCAGGTCGGCAGCGCTGCCCGCCTGGGAACCCTTGATGCGAGGGTCGCACAGGCGTGCCATCTGGTACACGTGTTCCCTTCTTAGGGGGCCAAGGCGGGTATCCACGCCGGTCAGCAGCCTGTCTGCCAAGGCCCTGCTCTTTGGGAGAAGATTGGCTTCTTCCCGGATACTGGTCTCTAGGCGTTGGCGAAGGGCATTGAGCAGGGGGAGTACGTGGCCCAGGCTGGCGTTGTAGCTGCTGAGGACGTGGGTGGTCTCCTCAAAAGGCTGCAGGATACCCACCATCTGGGAGAGGGCGAGCCACTCGGTAGCACCAATGTCCAACACCCTTCCCTCAGGCAGGACGGGGGTGGTTGACATGACGTATTCCACCACTTGCCTCTGCTCCACCAGGCGCTTGACCATTTCGTAGGTGGAGTTCCACCGGGTGGTCACGTCCTGGATCAGGACGTGCTCTGGTCGGCTCATCTCCGCCTGCCTATCACGCATCATCCTGGATGCCTTGACGCTGCGAAAGAAGTGCCCCACGATCTTCCGACACTTGTCCAGCAAGGCCTTGGTCTCCCGGGTCCCCTCACTCCAGAAGTCCTTTGCTGCACCCAGGCCAATGGCATCACCCACCACTAGATGCAGTTTGTGTGCTGCGCACACGATGCCCTGGAACCCTGCCCCAAGAACCACGTTGGTCATGTTACGGCCCACGTCAGTAACCATGACTCCGCGATGGACCTGCCCCTCAGTCCCCAATCCCCACTCTCGCATTGCTGTCTTGAGGACCTCAGCAATGTTGATCCCTGTGGCATTGTCCTCCATGCTTTGTGCCTGGAGAAGCACCACCCTATACCCTCTTGGGGTGCTGCCTTGTGCCTCCCCCTGCAGCTGTTCATGGGATGTCCAGGGCTCCAGGACCTCCTTGGGTTGCCACCAATGAGCCATCAGAGAGAGGTATCCGTGTTGCCCACTGGTCCAGAGGTCGGAAGTGAAGTGGATCTTCTTCCCTCTGGCCGCCTGCAGCAGGGCCCGGAACCTGTCCCTGACAGACTCATAAAGGGAGGGAAGCACCCGCCTGCTGAAGGTACGCCGGGATGGAGGCTCGTACCATGGAGCCACGTGCTTCATCAGGTGCCTGAACCCTGATGACTCCACAAAGGAGAGGGGCAACCCTTTCATGGCCACCATTTCACCCACCACTCGAATGGTGGTCTTCTGTGCTTTGGCCCTATTTTGCTGGCTGACAAAACTCCCACCCAACAGCCCCACTTCCTGCAGAGTGGCCTGCCTCTTCCCATTCTCACTAGTGGAGCTGTGTTTTTCTTTCCCTAACCCTTCTTCCCCTCTCTTTCTCCCTGAGGAACAAGGGCCTGACAGGGTTCCAGGCAGAGTCCCAGGGTGCTTCCTCATCAGATGGCTGCGCAACCCACTTGAGGAGAGGTGTTTGGGGTCATTCCCCCTGTGCAACACCACCCCGCATATCTTGCACACCGACATCCTTGCGTCTTGGGGGCTGTTCTCAAAATGCTCCCAGAGACACCCGTGTGGCTTACAGAAAGTACTGCCCCCTCTGTTATTGCCTGCTGCTGCTGTGGTGGTGGCGTGGCCTGTCCCCTGCCTGGAAAGTACAGTACTACTGCTGTCACTGGTGGTACTCTGGGTGGAAAGAGGGCTGCTCCTTCCAGCACTGCCTGGAGCCTGCCTTAAGTCTGTCCCTGCCAACAGGTCCTCAGAATCTTGCATGTTTAGATACAAGGAGCCCGATTCTGATTCTGATGCCATTTCAGACTCAGAGCCCTTGTCTTCTTCCTGATTAAGGGTGAGGCTGTCAGGTAACGGAGATGAGACTTGGTACGCCTCATCCATGCTTCCCTCGGTGACAGAAGATGGCACGGTGCTGCTTGTGCCACTGGCACTGCTACTCGGGGAGGGAGTTGCACCAGTATCACTTTCTGCACTACTTCCTGTCCCTTCCCTCAGAAACGTGCCCCTATTTATCTTAGTGGGGGTCCCCCTCCCCTGCCCTCTTGCTGTGCCACCCTTCTTCATTTTTCTCACTTCTCTTTGCTCAGGCCAGGGCATGTATAATGTGATAGTAAAGAAAAGCACAAACAAACTGTGCAAGTGAGTGAACTGTAACTTCTTCAAAGATGTAATTGGATTGTGTATGTAATTGTAGACTAGACTGCCAAGTAAATGAGTGAGATTGACTCACAACAACAGCCCAACACCCAAGCTAATAGAAGCAAGCAAGGGGTGTGCCAAATCTGGTGGCAGCACCCAACTTTCACAATGCACAGGGCAAGTGTAACTAAGAGAACTGTAACTTCTTCAAAGATGTAATTGGATTGTGTATGTAGACTGCCAAGTAAGTGAGTGAGATTGACTCACAACAACAGCCCAACACCTAAGCTAATAGAAGCAAGCTAGGGGTGTGCCAAATCTGGTGGCAGCACCCAACTTTCACAATGCACAGGGCAAGTGTAACTAAGAGAACTGTAACTTCTTCAAAGATGTAATTGGATTGTGTATGTAGACTGCCAAGTAAATGAGTGAGATTGACTCACAACAACAGCCCAACACCCAAACTAATAGAAGCAAGCTAGGGGTGTGCCAAATCTGGTGGCAGCACCCAACTTTCACAATGCACAGGGCAAGTGTAACTAAGAGAACTGTAACTTCTTCAAAGATGTAATTGTAAAAAAATATTCTATAGAGGTGGGTGGGTGCCCTTCAACAAATATGTTTGTTTGAGTGCCTGACTGCAAATAAATGAATGAGGTGTTGGACAAGTGAAAGAGTAAGTATACATAAGCAAAATGTAATTGTAAAATTTTCTATAGAGGAGGGTGCCCTTGCCTTGTTGCCAAATGCCAACAAATGTGTTTGAGAACTTTGAGTGCACTGGTTGGCGAGGGGAACTCTGCCTACTCAGTCTGTACTCTAATTTAATCCACAGCCTCCAACCTTCCCTTCTAAGCACTAGTACTGGACCTTGGATGTTGCTTGCAAGTTGCCACTACTTTAGAAAATAGAAAATAAATGGTAGTATAAAAGTATAAACTGCTACTAGGGTAGGGTAGGGTTGCCTGATTCCCTTCCCAAACCCCAATCACCACAGCAGCAAAGCTGTAGGCGCAGGGTAAAAGGACCTTGGCCAAGTAAATGTGAACTTGGTGGGAAATTGGGACAGAAAAGAAATGGTATGGTAGTATAAAATAATATATTTTCAAACTAAATCCGCAGCACCTCCCCTCCCCTCCCGCTCCCACTCAAACCTTCCCTCCCCCTTGAAGCAAATATAAGCAAATGAAAAAAGGAAATCTTCCTCCAAAATGCAGAACACAAAAAAGAATAAACTCTGCATTGCTATTCCCCACAGGGAATGAAAGAAATTATAATTTTTTCCAAAAATTCAATTCAATTCCCTCCCTGCCTAACGAGACCGCGACCGCGACCGCGAAATCAAAACTAGACTGAGTGCAGCAATCCAGCCCTGACCACCCTCCTCCACCAAGATCCAAGCCCAGACTGCGACGGACTGGGACTGCCTCGCCTTTTTATGCCCTCTTGTACATCCAGAAGTGTCAGTCAAAACCTGGCCAGGCGATTGGTGGAATGGCTCCGAAAATTTGCATGGTCCCATCCCATGGCCAGCCCATCATTGCGCAGGTGTAAAAAAATAAATTAAGAAAAATAAAATAAAATCAACGGAGACGTCTTTTGGCAAGACAAACCCACTGCTGCTACTGTAAAAATTCAAGCATTTAAAATAGGTAATTTTCGCATGTTTCTGTGGTGCTTTGGTGGGTTTTTGGGCCACGATTTCAAAAAAAATATTGTGGTCGCCATTTTGGATCCCCCCGCCTGCACACCGCATGGCAAAGGCCAACGAGACGATGCCCCCCGCCTGGTACCAGCAGCGCAGCAGTAGCACTAGTAGCCAAGGAGAGGGGGAACCCCCCCAAATACAACACCCTTCTGACCTGGTAGGTGCCCTCAGACAGTTTTCGCCTGCTTTTTTGGCCGGGAATCAGGTTTTTTTTCACTTTTAAAAACTTTTTTTCTGTGCCGCTTGGCATCGCGCAATCGCGCAATGCCAGGAACAACAACGACAAATCAGACCCAATTATTCTTTAGTCGGTTCGAGTTCGAATTCTGGTGGAGTAATTCCCGTTACCATTTCCGTTCAGTAACGGAAACGAGTAACGGAAACGGGAATTCCGCTAAGTTGTGCCCATCTCTACTTACAATATCTCACAACTCATAGCAAAATCAGGAAAACCTCATACTAAGGGGAAAGAGGTGATTACCTGTCATTGAAGAGGTTTTAAAAACTGTTCTACACAAGCCTGCATATGATCTACCCAAAAGAATTCCTTTGAACAACAACACAATTCAAAGACATATTGATGAAATGAGTCATGATGTCGAAAGCTTCTTGTGTAATTATCTGGATGAGTCAACTTTCTGGATGTAATTATCTGGATGTAGTCAACTTTACCTGGTAATGAAGCATTATTATTGGCATATGTTTGTTTTTTATGGGCCAAGAAATCCAAGAAGAATTGCTCTTTGTGAGAACTTTGACAAGAGACACTAAATACGAATCAATATTCAATGTTTTGAAAGAATATTTCATGGAAAAAGCAATCCCTTTATCAAATAGATTATCAGCAGCAGCAGATGGATCACCAGCCATGTTTGGGAGCTATCGTGGTTTTATAAGCCGTTTAAAACAAAATGTTTGCAATTCACTGCGTCATTCATCCACAACATTTAGTAGCTAAAAATCTGAGCACCAGATTGCATTGATCTCTTCAATTTGTCATAAATGCAGTGAACAAGATCAGTATCAACACACTGAATTCTAGGTTATATACACAGTTGTGTGAAGAAAATGATGAGGACTTTCATCAATTACTCCTTCACAATGAAGTACGCTGGCTCTCGAAAGGCTTATATTTGACAAGATTTGTTTCACTTTTTGAGATGGTTTTAGATTTTTTTGACACTAAAGATCCCATTTTGAAAGAAAATTTAATCAAAAGGAAACCAGACATTCCTTATTTAACATATTTGTTTGCTAAGTTTAATGAAGTTAACTTGCATTTTCAAGGTGACAGTCTGAATTTAATAAAAACAAAGTCCATCTTTGCCACTTTTCTTGCCAGAATTAATCTAATGAAGCAAAACGTTGGACAGCGTGAATTTTCCCAGTTCCCCACCTTGTCATTGACAAATGTCCAGGATGATGACATTTTGGTCTACATTCAACATTTAAGTGTCCTTCAAACAGACTTTAAAACCAGGTTTGAGGATGTTTTGACTATGGAACTACCACAGTGGATTATCAACCCATATGGTGACACTGAAGAATCGGATGTCACATTACAAGAAGAACTGATTGGAATAAGCACTAATGAAGAGCATATGGTGAACTTCAGAATGGGGGATCAGCAGTTCTGGCTTCAGAAAGATATACCTGTTGCTTATCCTGAATTATGGACTATCACAAGAAAGTTTTTGATAGCTTTTCCATCTTCATACCTAGTGGAAAGGGGGTTTAGTATGGTTGCCAATCTTCTTATGAAAAAAATCAATAACTGAATGTGGAGATTTAAATTACTGAATGTGGATATTTAAGACTACCTCACTAATTTGAAGCCAAATATTGAACAATTGCTATCAGAGCATCAGGCTCATCCCTCCCATTAACAGCATTATTAGTATATTAATGTTATGTAAGAATTTTGCTAAGGGTATAGGGAAACATAAAAAGGGAGGTACAAAATACAGAGAGGTGCAAGTTGGTAGTCACCTGTCTCTAATTGCCAATAGTTTAAATCTTTTTAAACATCTAAACTGACTCATGTTTATCATGAAGTATATACAATAGTGCTTTTTCTTAGTTCTCTAGCTTTTGTTATTATGTTTTCTCCATCCATATATAGAATTTTTTGCAGACTTTATGGTGATTATCCTTTCTGGAAACATCTAAGTATTCTGATAATTTATCCATCTCTATTGTTTCTAAAAATTTAAACATTAATTCCTGTTCAGATGATATTCCAGGTTCCTTCCAGTATCTGGCAAAGACTAATCTTGCTGTGGTTATCATATGAATAGCCACATATGTTTTCCCTTGTTCTAGTGATTTAGGCATCATGTTCAATAGGAAGATCTCTGGTTTAAATTCAAGACATATCTCTAAAACACCTTCTATAAGTTTTCCGACTAACACCCTAAATAATCTCATTTTTTTAAATAAGCACCACATATAATAAAATGAGTCCTCCTTCTGTTTATATTTCCAACATAAATTTGAGATTTGAACATTCATTTTTGCTAACTTAACAGGGGTCATAAACCACCTATAAAATATTTTTATATATTTTCCTTGAAGGTAACCGACTTGGTTAACTTCAGGTTTCTTTTCATATTTTTTCCCATTTTTCAAACTCAATATTGTAACCTATATTTTGTGCCCATTTAACCATACATTCCTTCACTGTCTCTTCCTGAGTATCAAAGTCAAGTAAAAATTATATAAACATTTAATATGATTTTCTTTTGTTTCTATAAGAATTCTGTCGAAGGGTGTATTTTCTAAATAAAAACCTTGTTGATTATCTTTTGCATATCTAAATATTAACTGAGATCTCGTCCACCAGTTCATCTCCACTCCCTGCATCTCCAGTTCTTGTTGTGATTTTAAAGTTCCGTCCAATTTTAAAAGGTCTCGATACCTCAGAATATTCTTGTCTTCTCTGAAAGGTGGAAGAGTAAATGCTTCTATTGGGGTCACCCACTGGGGGATTTTCATATACATCTGTTTCTTTATTTTACTCCATGACCATAACAACACTTTCCTTATTATGTTATTATTGAATTGTTTAAAGTCCTCTACTCTATTATACCATAGGAAGGCATGCCATCCCCATTTCAAATCATGTCCTTCTAATTTTAATTTTAATTTTATTTTTTTATTTTTTATTTTACTAAGTTCTTATTTGTTTCATTCCAAATACAAATATTTACTTGCATTTTGTGTCTTTTCAATAAAGGTATGATCCACCAGTACCTTGATGAGTCTTCCCTGAGAACAGTCGTGCAGGCCCTGGTGATCTCTAGGATCAACTATTGCAATGCCCTCTACGTGATGTTGCCCTTGACCCTGGTCCGGAGGTTACAGCGGGTGCAAAATGCGGCGGCCAGGCTGGTGGTGGGTGCTCGTAGATATGAGCACATCACCCCAGTCCTGGTCCGCTTGCATTGGCTCCCCATTGTCTTCTGGATCAGGTTCAAGGTCCTGGTTTTGACTTTCAAAGCCCTCCACGGCTTGGGACCAGGGTACCTGGCGGAGCGTATCTCCCAGAGAGCATCCGGTTCCAGACCCATGAGATCGTCGCAGGCGCGCTCATTGAGAGTGGCCACACCCAGAGAGGCGCGGAAAACGCTCATGCGAAACCGCGCCTTCTCTGTGGTGGGGCCTTCACTCTGGAATTATCTCCCCTCTGAGCTGTGCCTGCTGGAGTCCCTGCCTGCCTTTAAGAGGGCCTTGAAGACCTTCCTCTTTAAAGAGGCTTACGGTGACCTTATCAGTTAGGTTTTTTTTTTTTCTTCCCTTCCCCGTCCCTACTTTCTGCCGCCATCTTGTCCTCCGTTGCTTCTTGCCTGGTGGTTCTTTTACTTATTTTATGTGTGTGTTTTGTTTTTTTTTTTGATATTGTTAGCCGCCCAGAGTTCCCACCAGGGAAGATGGGCGGGATATAAGCTTTTAAATAAATAAATAAATAAATATAAATACAAATTATACATGTTTTTCTTTTTCTTTTTTACAATTGTCCATGCTACAAAAGCTCCTATCAAACTGAGTAGCACTGTGTCAGCTGTCAAAAACACATTTGAAGTTAATAAGTTTAGGAAAATTTAATATTAGGCAGGCAGGGGGTCTGTAGAAAACAAAAAAATGGGAAGTGGTCTACGGGACGAAAAAGTTTGGGAACCTGTGGTACAATGTAATATTGAACTACATTGCCATACATTCAGCAGAAAACAGTGGACAGAAGAAAAGGCAGCTAAAATAGGAACACAAGGAAGGAAGGGGCCATCTCGAGGAATCTAAGATGTATGAGGGGAGACTCTCTAAGTTATCAGAAAGTTTGTAGTATGCTCTCCACTGACATATATATAGTGTTAAAAGGAGAGGCACACTTTTCTATTTTGATTTTGATTTGTCTTTTTCTGCTTCTAGTGACATGAATGTAATAAAATCTGTTTTGCAATATGACATTATACCATGATCAGATTTATCGTATGACATCCATAGCTAATAGGCAGGTTTTGTCCATCTTAGATATTGGGAAGATCCTGGAACACTTGATAAAAGACTCAGGATGCAAGCATTCATCATAGTTACTGGCTAGCAGATACTAGCATAGCCTTCTACTGTAAACAATTAATTACTCCTGACTAATATTACTTGTACTTTTTATAAAATTAGTGCACTGTGGGAATGCTGTGAATTTAGTTTATCTAAAATATCAGTGCATTTGATAAAATTCTCCATGCCGTTTAATTAGGACACTGGTTATGTGCAGATTAGAGGATAATAAAGAAAGTGTTGAAACTAGTTAGGAAATCATGCTCACAAAGCATTCAACAAGTATACTTAATAAGTGAAGTGTTGAGTAGGATTCTAGAAGGCTGAGCCTGAGCCTGGTATCCTAACTTACTTGAATAAAGAGAATGGGAAATTCCCTTAAACAAGGGCCAAATTCCATAGACTGGAGAGAATGGGGGGTTTGAGCTTTTTGCAGTCCTGTTGTGGTATAATTGTTTATCATCAAATTTGCTGTCATCAATAAATGTAGGTACTTCACAGCTCACCACTGACTCTCAAATGATTGTGCAAATGTGAAAAATGCAACAGTGCCAATACAGGTCCTTCAGGGGGATCATAGTCTCTACTCAATTTGTGAAAATGTATGCTCTTTTGGGGTACATACCTGAATTTATATTATTTACAAATGTCCTCTATTTGCACTAGAGAATTATGAGGAAGCACAAAAGAATCCTACAGGAAAATAGAACCTAAGCCATCTGGCCACCCTGGTGACTGCCCCCTCCTATTCCTGAGGAAAATCTTCACAACCATTCAAATACCTGTGCCTTAGGCAATGTAGGGGGGTGCAAATAGGTGTATGTGTCCTGGGTGCTGTGTTAAAGAGGTGCCAAAATTGTGGTAGATGGTTTATGTAGTCAACAATTAAATAAAATGAATCAGAGAAGTTACTCAGTGAAGCAGCAATATTTATTAACATTATTGCAATAATGGGTGTCTACTGTCTACCAGAGAGGCACACACCCAGGGACAAGCATTCCAAGAGTTTTTATGTTCTAGCTCTCACCGTCCACAAAAGTTCCTCCCTCCAAACTCCCACTGGACGGGGGATAGATGTGTACACTTTCTGATTTGCCCATTCTAAATTTTAAGCAATTAAACCACACATACCCTGTCTGTATGTGTGGTGGCTCAGTGGACTAAGGCTCCAAAACTGTTGGCTGCAAAGTTGGCAGGTCAGTGGTTCAAATCCCAAGTACCACACAGCAGAGCGAGCTCCCGCTGATAACCCCAGCTCCTGGCAAACTAGCAGTTCAAAAGCATGTAAATGCAAGTAGATAAATAGGTACCACTGTAAAATAGCGGGAAGGTAAAATAGTGTTTCCTTACAGCCATGCCGGCCACATGGCCATGGACTTACACAACACTGGCTCTTCAGCTTGAATACAGAGATAAGCACCGGCCCTAGAGTCGGACAGGACTAGCACGCATGTGCAGGGGGACCCGGGATTCGAACCGCCGAGCTGCCGACCTTGCAGTCTACAGTTTCGGTGCCTTAGTCCACTGAGCCATCACACCCCATATCTACATACTCATAATAAACCACATTTTTAAAAATTACATATAATACTTGCCAAGGATCACTTTCAAGATCAAATATTAGTGAACATAAACAATTGAATATAACTAGTGGAATAAGTCTGATTTAAGCAATATTAGTAAAGATTACATATAATACTTGCCAAGGATCACTTTCAAGATCAAATATTAGTGAACATAAACAATTGAATATAACTAGTGGAATAAGTCTGATTTAAGAGGAACCTGATATCAGGGCATCAGTTAAGTCTTAGAAATTGTGATTTCTGGGAGTCACAAATCCCATAGTGAATGGCACCAGAGAAGGTTTATTAATTATTATTATTATTATTATTATTAGTAGTAGTAGTAGTAGTAGTAGTAGTAGTAGTAGTAGTAGTAGTAGTAGTAGTAGTAGTAGTAGTAGTAGTAACAGCAGCAGCAGCAGCAGCAGCAGCTCTGATGCTGTTATTTCTGAGACCTGCAACTGCATGTAATACTGTGTGAAATTTCTTGGCATTGTTCCCAAAGCCTCCATGACTTCCAGGACCAGTGAAGTGTGTTTCCACCCAAACAAGATGTTTTGATTGTCAAGTCTCTGTATTTTGTTACTTCTTCAAATTATTTTGCTTCAACTCTAGCATCTCTTAGACTTAGAACATCAATGTCAATGACCCAGTCATTTCTTCATTCTATTACTACTGTGTCTGGTGTGTTATGTTCAAGGTGTCAATCAGTTCGGATCCCATAAGACTTTGACTTTGTTATTTTCTGATACCACCTGCTGTTCCCATGAGTTTTTGGAGGCCGGCAAGTTATATTTCTGCTTAATGACCAGTGCACCAATCTTGTCAGTCTATTGTGTCTAATTCTGTAATCTGTGCAATCTTTATGTAATCTTTTGAACATTCACCGAGTCAAATTTTTCTTGGCAGTGTATTTGCTGTTGCCACAAATTTCTTGAATCTTTCATTCACCACAGTGGTTTGGAGTGCTTCTTGTGCAGCAAAATGTTGTTGTTGCTGCTGCTGCTGTAATGTGGTTTTAATATCTGGTTGGCCACTGCCACTAGACCAGCAATTGAGTGTTTCCCCCTGGCTCTGAGTTGCCATATAATGTGATCAGGCTTTTTCTACTTGGATTGTAGGCCATGTACACATACTCACCTTTTCTCTTTTATAAACTGCTGAACTCTTCCTGTTGGAACATTTTAAAGAGCCATTGATATTATACTTAAGATACAATCACCACAAACAAAGCAAAAATGTATTCCATTTTTTCACATCAGAATATTGTGCTAAGAATGCACCTGCACAAATCATTTACTGCCACATTGTTCCAGTTCATTTATTTGTGTTTTTGAATGGGTCTACTCTAAAGGTTAAGCTATATCATATATTTAGCATGAAGTTTTTGTTTGTTTTACAGAGATACTCCCTCAAGTGGTGAAATATGTGTTTTCCATAGCATATGATTTTATATGACTATATATTATTTTCTTTTTTTTCCTTGTTATGGCTGTTATTATAATTATCATTTTAATTGTTGACTTGATGTTTGTTCACTGCCCAGAGTTTCTCTGGAAGATGGGCTGTAAATAAATAAATAAATAAATAAATAAATAAATAAATAAATAAATGATTTTCCTCTCCAATGCATTTTGTCTGCTTTGTTTTAGGTATTCATAACAAAAAACAATTTTTCTTAACATCTAGTTTAACCCCAAAAGCTAGATCCAGTAGTAGCAGAACCACTAAATCAATGGGATTTATGCAAATATTCACTTCCCGTTCTTCAATTGATTTTATCTGTCTGTTATAGCTGGGATAAACAATTGGATACATACCTTAACCTAGCCGTGTATGGATCTAACTGTGAGAAAAGCAAGTAGAGACTTATATACTTAGTTGTCTCCCTTTTCTGAATCTTATTGCTAGATCTTGGATGTGTAGTTGGGGGAGTGGCAATGTCCTTGGGTGCGGGAGGTCTCCATTTTAAAAACAGATAATGAAACCCATAATCAACACTAGTTCTTCTACAGGAGAAATATTTAATGCACAATAAATTTATTGAAGATGAATACCAGAAAGGGGACTGGTAGTCTGAGGTAGAACAGAAGTCCATTAGATTCAGCTAGTCATTAATCATGAATGAAATAATCTTTGCTAAGTTGATATCTATAATCACTACTTGAACACATTTATTTCATTCTACATAGTATTAGATCTGTTGTATATAGTGGCATATATGTGTGAATGTGTGGTTGCACATACATCACAGTCCACTACAACTCTGCTGATGACAATCCCGGCCAAGAACAACCTTTCAAAATGCTAAAGTGCTGGAGGTGGCAAATGGCTAATTTTTCATCTGCAGTAAAGGTGTCAAGCTATTGCAAGAAATTGATCTTGTGTTCTCTCTCACTCTTGCTCTCTTTCCCATTCTCCCTGCTTTATTTTCTTTGCCTACTGAAAGTCAGCAAAGAGAACAAAGAAAACCCTGCTATGCTGAGTTAATATCTTCTTTCAGACTGAATAGGTTATGTCCATAGTCTACCCATTTTATAAATGTTGCCAGATCATGGCTGAATGTTTCCTAAGAAATTATATTTAATAAGAATAAGGAGGATGAGGAAAGAAAAGCAAAAAGTAAAAGTGTTCTGCTTATATACCACCCCATACCACTTCAAGTAGTCTCTGGGCGATTTACAGTTTAATTATGCAGGCTACAAATCCCCCCCCCCCCAGCAAGCTGGGTACTCATTTTACCAACCTCGGAAGACTGAGTCAACCATGAGCCGGCTACCGGGGATTGAAACCCAGGTCGTGAGCACAGTTTTACCTGCAGTACAGGCATTCAACCACTGCACCACGAGGACAAATCACTGTGGAAAAGAGGGAGAGAAACCCCCAAAGAAGTGCCTAGCTGAGGAAAATTATTTCAACATTTTGTTAGATGTCTCTCATAAGAACGTAACATAAGAACATAAGAAGAGCCATGCTGCATCAGGCCAAAGGCCCATCTAGTCCAGCTTCCTGTATCTCACAGTGGCCCCGCCAAATGTGTCAGGGAGTGCATGAGACTAGATATCTGTCTTCTGATACTGCTCCCCTGCGTCTGGTCCTTGAAGTACCCCAGTTTCAAGCCCAGAGATTACACATCTCCATCATGGTTTGTAACCTGTGATGGACTTCTCCTCCAGGAATCTGTCCAATCCCCTTTTGAAGGCACCCAGGCCAGAAAATTAATTCCTTGTTCTCAAATACTTGAACATGCTTTAATTGTACTGGATTGTAAATTATCCCTCATTACTATAAGCCGCCTTGGGTCCTTTTCCAGGGAGAAAGGCGGGGTAAAAATACTCTAAAATAAAATAAATAAATAAAGTAAGTGAGAGGAAGATAACTCCGGTACTAATATCTTCATAATATTGCATAATTTCCCCAAATGACTAGGTAAAATAATTACATGGAAAATAAAATAGTTCCAGGAACCAATAGAAGCTACTGCACTACATCATCTCTAACCCTAATGCATCCTGCTGGAATAGCCACCAAGAAAGGAGACTGTTGTGAAAGAAGAGAAACCAAATAACAGTTGGTCCCAGATGAATGACTGAGTATACTACTCTTGGCCCAAATGCATACATTGTGTTTCTGAATGTGTTGGGGGGGGGGAGGAGTCTCAGTGTAAATATGTTTATCCTCCCAAAAGACATACCAAATGGGATTTGGCAGACTCTTAACAGGACAATGTGTAAAATGGGGTGTGTGTGGGGGGGTGTCGAGAGGAATACAACCAGGATTGCGTAGAGTTTTCCATAGGCTCTGCTATCACATGGGACCAGGTACAATTTCATTATTTATTTATTTTACTTCAGAATGGCCTCTAAATATTGCTACCTCAAATGATGATTCCCTCCACTTCCCCCACTTAATCCTACACATTTCTACTCAACAACAACTCCAACGCAACAGATTGCCTGCTTGAGAACCACAGTTCAGTATCATAAATGTAAGGAATTTAAATTTATGAGGGTCCCGTGCCAGCGTGCCTGCGCTTCATGGGCTGCAAAGACCAAGTCTGAGTCTCAGGAGACGAGAATTTATTGATTGATCAATCAAGGGACTTCCACACTTTTTGGTGGTGAGAAGTCCACCCAGAAAACGAAAGGAGATATTTTTATAAGGTTTTTCCAGCACTCTATCCCCTCCGCCCATCCAATTTACGTCATATACATTTGTTACATGCATCAAACACTAATTGACATCTTTGGTCATTTATTTTGTATTCCTGACACTTGCCTAGAAGTTCTAACTGGTACGTTTGATCTCCTCCCCTCACAGGCAGGGAGGGTAGGATCATCCTTATGTCCTTGGACATTTTGACAGTTACGAACACCAGACGCTGAGATAAGGCCTCCTGGTACGCCTTGGACACACGTTAATTGCTAGTGTGTGATCCTCAAAGCTTTGGAACTTAATTGGATCCTTGAATTCATAATTGCCTTAGCTGACTTTGCGGAAGTTCCTTTCTCTATTCTAGCCGGAAAGGCTTGACCAAAGATTCTAAGTTTACAAGAATACACTGTAGATACATGTGTATGTGATACATATATGTTTATCTATATATATATACGTGGAGTGCTTAAGTGAATATAACTACATTATTCGTGTCACTAGTGTGGCTATATATATATATATGTATTGCTTAGAATACATTGTTGTTGAATACATGAGGGCTTGTCCATACCTGTGGTTAGTGAAGCAGCCATATATATTTATAAATATATAATTAGTCAAATGTCCTCCCTTACACTCGGCCCTGAACGGATTTCTGGAAATTTATGCCAGTAAATTTCCCAGAAAACGTCATGGACTTGTAAGGGACGAACAAAACATATCAAAGGTATATGTACAAAAGTGTGAACATTGCGTGAGCCCCCCCTATGTCATTCCTGGGGTGAGATGGTCTTCATGGCTCATGGAAGGACTTTCTATTTTCCTGACAAAAATTTAGGCAGGGCAGTCAGAAAAACATTCTCAGTCCTTTTTCCCCAAGGGGCTTATAGGCACAGTTCAAGAAAATGATTTGTGGCGTCTCAAGTCAGGGGGACGCATCAAATAGGTGAAGGCCAAGGGAATACCCCTTAATTCATTAGGGCACTTTCTAGAGTAAAATGTTAAGTTAACAGATGAAGTGTTGCCATGCTTGGGATGTAAGAAGACTTCCCCCTGGTCGGACCCACAGACTGCAATGGATAGATATGTTCCATGGACCACAGCATTTAAGTTTCCCTGTTGGAGAAATGCATCGTGGTCACAGCAGTATAAGGTGACCTCCCAGGCCATGTTGTACACTTCTCAAGGATCCCAAATTCTCAACTTTTGAAAGGGGGCTGGCATAAGAATTTTTGCTAATATTGTGATAGACTTGGATATCACGATCCCCATCCCAAAGCGATAATTAAACATGCTTTAAACAGCAGATTTGTTCATTACCTTATTTTAGGACCATCATGAAACCCAAATTAATTTGCCTGCCACAGCAGTGCACATGTGAGATCTTGTGTTTGTGTGTTTGGTAGTCAGGCTGAGAACCCTGAATTCTAACAAAGCACCACACTGTAGGTTCATTTGCAAACCAAATACTTATAAGGAAAATATGCCCTTCTTAGCCCACCAAGGAAATATGTGGGCCAGGCTACTTTGCTAGGTTTTTTCCAACCTTATTTAGGTGTGTGTGGTGTGCATTCAAATTCAGATAATAGCAGGCTGTGCAGAATCACCCAGTTGTGTGTGCATTCTCAATTGATAGACATTTGCAATGATACTAAATAAAGGTAATATACATATCATGAAGGCTGAAAAAGGCATAAGACACATCTAGATGGTGCTTAGAAAACCCACCTTGCGCCATACATTCTCATGGTAAAGTCATGAATGAGCCGTTGAAATCCGGTCAGAAATGTCTCTGTGGCTGATAGTTTACACACAAAAATCTGCCCCGTAAACATGGGGCCAAGATTAGTTCATCAGTGTCTTTGGTGAAGAAAATAATGTAGATATAGCTACTTCATAAAGCCACTTTTTTCTTTGGTAGAAAGGCTCGTGAACACCCATGGGCACCAAAATGTCTCTCATTCAATACAAATTGCATAGAAAGGCAAGTCATAATCTCTGGCACTCAATGCTTTGTGAGTAAAAAGCATTTTCAGTGGCCAAGCATGATCACTACATAAAAAGGCACATCCAGAGAAGCACTTCAGTAAGAGTTTTCACAGTGACTATCAATAATAGACAATAAACACTATCATAATAGAGCCCAGGGTAATGTAAATATTTAAAGTTGCTCTGGAGCCTACCGTACGCAGGAGAAAAAAAAAAGCGCTCACTTGTCGGATGCTGGGAGGCTGGTGTGTGCGTGTGTGGCAACACAAGTTCATGGTGATCCAGGGCACGCGCACAGGCATCAATGAAGGTCTGAAAGCAGTATTTAAACCCCAAGTCTCTGTCCCGGTGAAAAAGGGGTTAAATTGCAGACGTGAAGTCTGTTGGCCGCAATCCAAAACAAGAGTCAGTGGCTGTTTCAGACCCACTCTCTCCCCCCAGAAACAAACAGAAAAGAAAAGAAAAGAAGGAAATGGGAGACAGGAAGACAGGATTTTAATCTGTCAACCTGAGTTGAAAGTGAATCCGCAGGCTGCTTTGGGACCCTCCGAAGTATCAAACGCACGCTGTCATCTGGGGAAGGATGGGCAAGGATGCGGTGACCACAGGTCAGGTTCATGTTGTCGCCCGCCGTCCAGGGTGAAGTCATCTAAGGCATAGGGGCAATCTACAGCAGAGGGCAGAAGGCGTCACCGGTCAGGCCTCACTCCCTCTCGGTCGCGGGGTACGGGTCACGCTGGGTGAAAAAGGCTGACATCACTGGATCCTGGAGCCCACATCGATCGAACCCGCGGAGCGAAGTCATCACGAAGATGGCATCATCAAAGGCATCAAAGGCGGGGAGGGGAGGTCCAGGAGGGATGGCAGAATGGAGGGCAGGAGGGTCCCCATCTGAGCATCTACGACTGGCGGCGTCAGCTTTCCAAACCCGACCGACTCCGTGATCCAAAAATAAAGAACGGGTGGGCGTTTTTCCCAGAGCAAAAACCCCACCTCCAGGATGTACCTGGGTAAGGGAAGAACAGACACACGACCACAGGCAAACACAGAACACAAACACACACGAAATGCCCCCGCAGCTGTCTTTGTGCTGCAAGGCAGGGTGGCACAGTCTATCTGACAGTCTTAAAAACAGGAAGGAGAGAAAAAAAATGTTGCAACAGGTAGGATAAGGCTTCCGTTTTTGTAGAACCAGTCTGTGAATGGGGGAAGCCAAAGTTTATGGTGAGGACGCATCTGTAGTCGGCCGTGTATGATGAGTGCTTGCAAGATGATCTCGCAGGATCTCACAAGCGAGGGGCTCAGGCGTTCCCAAACAGGCACCTGAGATAGATCTCAGCCCCAAAGTCAAATAGCTCTGCTACATGGGGACAATCAAAAATGGAACAGGCAAAAATGTCCCAGGGTCGCAAAGTGATCTCTGAGCATGAAGCAAAATGCGCCAGGGGGAGATGGGCTTGGAATGTGGCGTGGTATAGTCTCGGAAAAGTACGGCTGATACAGGATTGGGGAAAATAGGAGCAGGCACCACATTCATATTACTACCAAGTCCCCAAGGGCACGGCGAGAGAAAAAAAAATGGTAAAAGAGAATTAGTGTCTCTCTGCAAGGCTGCAAAGGCGCCAATCTGTCCTAGTGCGTGTCGGGGGCTGGTGTGTGTGTGTGTGTGAGGCAAGACGAGCTCTTCTGGTTCGTCGCTCAAGGAAAAAAAAATACATGCAAACACCCACGAGTACACAGCCTCACACATGTTGGCATCTGCCATGGATTTAAAAATAGTGACGATGTCACCAGGTTCAAAAACAGCTAGTTCTCTATGCTGGCGCAAAAGGGTATAAAAAGGGTGAAGTTGCTGGCCTGTCAGCCTCACCTCAAAGTAAAAGTCAGGTGCTTGCAAAAGCCCCCATTCCCCCCACAAAACAATAGAGAGAAAAAGAGGGGGGGAAAAAAAGGCAGGAAGCCCTCTCCTAGTGTCTCTGCTGGCTGGTTAGGAGTGACACATGCCATGGCACAAACTGCTTGACCACACATAGATAGAAAGAGAGGAAAAAGGCTGATAGTAGTTTAATAGCTATCAAGTAACTAAGAGTCTATTTCCAGCAGGTGTCCTACTTGGAAAGGAAAGGGTTAAAAAAAGCTCAGACGGAAATAAGGCTAGGTGAGCATTATTAAGTCAAAAAGGAGAACGTCTGCTCGAGATTTTTAGGAATATAGGATGTGAAAGAGGTGTAAAAAAAAATCAGGCTGGTTGCCAGCATGCTTGAAATTCCTGAGGGAAGAGGGATGAGGTCAACTTTGTGAAGGGGAAGGAGGGGGGGTGAAGGCAGAAAAAGGAAGGCGGGGCAATGGACTTTTGAATTCTCCCCGCAGGCTGCATTACACAGCCTGAGGCAGGAAGGTGAGCCCCTTCAATTACCCTGTAATTAGGTGAAAAAAAGGGCACTAAACTAATTAAGGCAACCTATTATCCCTGTGGTTTGTGAAGTTATCTACTTAAGCCTAATTTGGGATGCATGGCTCTCGTACAAAGAAACAAGAGCCAGAGTGTGAGACCCCGCGTTATTGATACGCCTTAAAAAAAAATGTCACAGGCGTTTCCAGCCAGAGTGTGAGAACAAGAAAAATGATTTTATTTTATGTTATTTTTACCTTTTGGCGGCTTTTAAGAACCCCTTCGTATTCTAAAAAAAAAAAAAAACCTTGTCCTGCTCTCAAAAACCTGTTAGCAGCTGCTTTAAAAAGAGGAGGGGAGTCCCTGCTTTGGACCACTTCCAGCACAGAAGTCTCAGGCCCTTCGTTTTCCTCATGGAGCTGACGTACTACAAGGGATTTGGATAAAGATTCCATATTCAGAGATTTAGACAAATTTTGTTGGGGAAATAGGGACTGTCTAAAAGCTTGGATTAAATAATGTAATGGGATACAAATAGAGCCTCTGCTTCTCAATTGCTGGAGCGTTCTGTGGGTTGCTGCCTCAGTCTGCCCATCATGAACCCTGCCCATTCTCGTCCCTGACTTACACTTTCCTTCTACCTCGTTTCCTTTAACTATTCCTTTTCTCTCTCTCTCTCTCTCTCTCTCTCTCTCTCTCTCTCTCTCTCTCTCTCTCTCTCTCTCCTTCTCTCTTCGTCTCTTTCTCTCCTTTCCTCTCCCCGTTCTAATGGCATCTCCAAGGTCCTGATCTAGGTAGGAGACGGGAGGGAATTCTTTTTTTTCAGTTGCTCCTAAGAATCTCCTTGTTCCAAATTAAATTGTCTTATGGTTCCAGCCAGGGCTTACTTGCAAGGGGGGGGGGGGAAAGGCTGCCCTAAGCCTTTTAGGTGCAAAATCTTAAGGAATGATGTTATCACTTGGTTTTTTAATTGCTAGCTTGCTGGGCTATGAGTACAAAAATGCTAGCTGTCTTTTCAGAGCACATAGTCGGTCTGAAAAGGGGTGGATGTTCATTTCACCCATGGGACCGGCCGCTAAAAAAAAAAAAAAAAAAACGTATTTCTCAAACGCCCTGTGATGATTTCTTCTTAAAATGTCCCTATAGGTGGTGAATTATATTGTGTAACAAGCCAGGCTAAGTTATACAAAACATGCGGCTTGAGTATTCAAAAATATCTTCTTGCAGTGTTTATACTTCCCCTGGTTTATAAAATTAGGGTCTTCTCATTTTGGGTGATTTTTACTGCCTCTGGACATATTAACAGGCAATACGTGGCTTGCCACCCTCCCCTTTTTGAGGGCTAGAAACTTAATCTTTGGGATGTTAAAGTCCTGCCTTTGTCAGAGGGGACTTTCTTGAAATTTACATTTGTTGCATTCAATATCAAAATCAGGTCTCCTTATGGCAATGTGCCAATCTTGCCACAGGGTTCCTTAACAAAGGGCACAGAAGCTGAATTAAGTTATGCCCATCTACCTTTTTGTTAAAGGTTTAGTAGTATGCTCATAAATTCTCCCGCATACCAAACGGTCTCACACTCAATTAATTACACATCAAGCACACACAACAGTTGATACTAAGATTTGATTTCCCTGCTTTTGACTATTAATAGTTCAGAAATAACGTCCCTACCTGTCTCCTCATGTGGTGCATAGCAACCCTTAGTTCTGTTTAAAGCTTCCATATCCAAAGAGTTGGGCATTGGCGTAGCGGGATGGAAGTACCTCCTGAATGCTTGAATAAGGCAATTCAGGGGTACGCATCCCCCATCTAGCACTTCCTGTCCCCTCAATGCTCCGTGCTCTCCTCCCGTTCCCTCAACATCATACCTATCCATCCCACTTCTGTCTTGCTGCCTTCCTTCTACTCCACTTCCTCTATTCATCTGTCTTTCTCTATACCTTTTCAGTTCATCATCCTGCCTTTCCTTCCATCATCTTTTCAGGTTTCCTACCCAGTTTTACTAAAAATGCATTACTCAGATACCCTATGATTTTTTCCTTGTAAAATATCCCTTCAGCTGGTAAATTTTGTTGCGTGACCAGCCAGTCACAAAATATGCGGGATGTTGTTTATCCCTGAGTATTCAAAAGTATTTTTCTCACTGCCCATATTCCCCTGGTATTATCAAAATTGCTGGAGGGGTCTCCTAGTTGGCAGAGTTTTTAGTCTCTTATATTAATTAACTAAGCACGTCCTTGTACATTCACACACCTCTTGCTAGCAGGTCATAATTGGTCTGTCCTCCCTGAGGGCTAGAATCTTAATTTGAGATGGTAAAGTCCTGCCTCATCCTAGTTAGAGGGGTTCTTCTTAAAGCTTACTCATGTTCCATTTAATACTAAAATCATTACTTCTGGTGGCAGAATTCCAATGTTACCACATCGCACATCAAAAAGGGGTGCATAAACTGCACTAATTTATCCCCATAGGCTTACTTTAAAGGTCTAACTGTGTTCCTATGATTTCTCCCACACAAGCATCAAACGGACTCACACCTCAACAATCAAATGCACATCATACACGCCAACATGTGATTCAGCAACCATACACAACTCTCCCACATTTCTGTTTCCCCAGTTAACTGCGATCCCTTGCCTAAGAATAGATCTTTCTAACTTCTCTAAAATCAAACGAAGATGGTGGAACTTCGTTGGTATTGTGGGGCAAAGATTGCCAGTCTTTGCCCCTGCTTAAGACACAGGGAATGGCCACTTCCCTATGGTTACCAAAAAGAATTCAACTTAACACCCACATATATATTTAAACATCAGTAAATCCTCTGAGGAAGCCAGAGCAGTGCTCTGCTTCTAATTCTTCAAACACTTGGGGAGGGGGACACTAGGGTTATTCGAGAGGAGCTCTCCTCCACCCTCGGGGGCCCTCAGAGTCTCTCAACTCTGAGTCCACCCTGGTCCGCGGGATGCTAGAGACACACACAAGTGTCTCTTCTCGTCTTCCTCCCTCCCGGGCCGACTCATAAGAATCCGCAATCTTCTCCACTCCACAGAGCTGTTAGATTCGAACTCACGCCACCCCACAACTAGTTTTCTCTTCTTACCAGATTTCTTTTGCGCAGTCCTCTTACAGTTCCTCCGTTGTTCTGCCGGCTTTGTTTTCTCCTTAAATAACAGTATTGTGTCCAATGCTGATAGAACAAGTCTCCTCTCAAAATCAGAGGGTCCGGACTAGATTTGTTCAAGGGTCAGCATGAATCCTCACTGTGATTTAAGTCAGACTCCCAAGAGCGCTGGGGCAGTGGCACTTTTCCCCAGCATCTCCACCAGAAATGTAAGGAATTTAAATTTATGAGGGTCCCGTGCCAGCGTGCCTGCGCTTCATGGGCTGCAAAAGACCAAGTCTGAGTCTCAGGAGACGAGAATTTATTGATTGATCAATCAAGGGACTTCCACACTTTTTGGTGGTGAGAAGTCCACCCAGAAAACGAAAGGAGATATTTTTATAAGGTTTTTCCAGCACTCTATCCCCTCCGCCCATCCGAATTTACGTCATATACATTTGTTACATGCATCAAACACTAATTGACATCTTTGGTCATTTATTTTGTATTCCTGACACTTGCCTAGAAGTTCTAACTGGTACGTTTGATCTCCTCCCCTCACAGGCAGGGAGGGTAGGATCATCCTTATGTCCTTGGACATTTTGACAGTTACGAACACCAGACGCTGAGATAAGGCCTCCCTGGTACGCCTTGGACACACGTTAATTGCTAGTGTGTGATCCTCAAAGCTTTGGAACTTAATTGGATCCTTGAATTCATAATTGCCTTAGCTGACTTTGCGGAAGTTCCTTTCTCTATTCTAGCCGGAAAGGCTTGACCAAAGATTCTAAGTTTACAAGAATACACTGTAGATACATGTGTATGTGATACATATATGTTTATCTATATATATATACGTGGAGTGCTTAAGTGAATATAACTACATTATTCGTGTCACTAGTGTGGCTATATATATATATATGTATTGCTTAGAATACATTGTTGTTGAATACATGAGGGCTTGTCCATACCTGTGGTTAGTGAACCACATTTTTAAAGATTACATATAATACTTGCCAAGGATCACTTTCAAGATCAAATATTAGTGAACATAAACAATTGAATATAACTAGTGGAATAAGTCTGATTTAAGCAATATTAGTAGAGGAACCTGATATCAGGGCATCAGTTAAGTCTTAGAAATTGTGATTTCTGGGAGTCACAAATCCCATAGTGAATGGCACCAGAGAAGGTTTATTAATTATTATTATTATTATTATTATTATTATTATTATTAGTAGTAGTAGTAGTAGTAGTAGTAGTAGTAGTAGTAGTAGTAGTAGTAGTAGCAGCAGCAGCAGCAGCAGCAGCAGCAGCAGCTCTGATGCTGTTATTTCTGAGACCTGCAACTGCATGTAATCCTGTGTGAAATTTCTTGGCATTGTTCCCAAAGCCTCCATGACTACCAGGACCAGTGAAGTGTGTTTCCACCCAAACAAGATGTTTTGATTGTCAAGTCTCTGTATTTTGTTACTTTTTCAAATTATTTTGCTTCAACTCTAGCATCTCTTAGACTTAGAACATCAGTGTCAATGACCCAGTCATTTCTTCATTCTATTACTACTGTGTCTGGTGTATTATGTTCAAGGTGTCAATCAGTTCGGATCCCATAAGACTTTGACTTTGTTATTTTCTGATACCACCTGCTGTTCCCATGAGTTTTTGAAGGCCAGCAAGTTATATTTCTTCGTAATGACCAGTGCACCAATCTTGTCAGTCTATTGTGTCTAATTCTGTAATCTGTGCAATCTTTATGTAATCTTTTGAACATTCACCGAGTCAAATTTTTCTTGGCAGTGTATTTGCTGTTGCCACAAATTTCTTGAATCTTTCATTCACCACAGTGGTTTGGAGTGCTTCTTGTGCAGCAAAATGTTGTTGTTGCTGCTGCTGCTGTAATGTGGTTTTAATACCTGGTTGGCCATTGCCACTAGACCAGCAATTGAGTGTTTCCCCCTGGCTCTGAGTTGCCATATAATGTGATCAGGCTTTTTCTACTTGGATTGTAGGCCATGTACACATACTCACCTTTTCTCTTTTATAAACTGCTGAACTCTTCCTGTTGGAGCATTTTAAAGAGCCATTGATATTATACTTAAGATACAATCACCACAAACAAAGCAAAAATGTATTCCATTTTTTCACATCAGAATATTGTGCTAAGAATGCACCTGCACAAATCATTTACTGCCACATTGTTCCAGTTCATTTATTTGTGTTTTTGAATGGGTCTACTCTAAAGGTTAAGCTATATCATATATTTAGCATGAAGTTTTTGTTTGTTTTACAGAGATACTCCCTCAAGGTGAAATATGTGTTTTCCATAGCATATGATTTTATATGATTATATATTATTTTCTTTTTTTTCCCCCTTGTTATAGCTATTATTATAATTATCATTTTAATTGTTGACTTGATGTTTGTTCACTGCCCAGAGTTTCTCTGGAAGATGGGCTGTAAATAAATAAATAAATAAATAAATAAATAAATAAATAAATAAATAAATAAATGATTTTCCTCTCCAATGCATTTTGTCTGCTTTGTTTTGAGTATTCATAACAAAAAACCATTTTTCTTAACATCTAGTTTAACCCCAAAAGCTAGATCCAGTAGTAGCAGAACCACTAAATCAATGGGATTTATGCAAATATTCACTTCCCGTTCTTCAATTGATTTTATCTGTCTGTTATAGCTGGGACAAACAATTGTATACATACCTTAACCTAGCCGTGTATGGATCTAACTGTGAGAAAAGCAAGTAGAGACTTATATACTTAGTTGTCTCCCTTTTCTGAATCTTATTGCTAGATCTTGGATGTGTAGCTGGGGGAGTGGCAATGTCCTTGGGTGCGGGAGGTCTCCATTTTAAAAACAGATAATGAAACCCATAATCAACACTAGTTCTTCTACAGGAGAAATATTTAATGCACAATAAATTTATTGAAGATGAATACCAGAAAGGGGACTGGTAGTCTGAGGTAGAACAGAAGTCCATTAGATTCAGCTAGTCATTAATCATGAATGAAATAATCTTTGCTAAGTTGATATCTATAATCACTACTTGAACACATTTATTTCATTCTACATAGTATTAGATCTGTTGTATATAGTGGCATATATGTGTGAATGTGTGGTTGCACATACATCACAGTCCACTACAACTCTGCTGATGACAATCCCGGCCAAGAACAACCTTTCAAAATGCTAAAGTGCTGGAGGTGGCAAATGGCTAATTTTTCATCTGCAGTAAAGGTGTCAAGCTATTGCAAGAAATTGATCTTGTGTTCTCTCTCACTCTTGCTCTCTTTCCCATTCTCCCTGCTTTATTTTCTTTGCCTACAGAAAGTCAGCAAAGAGAACAAAGAAAACCCTGCTATGCTGAGTTAATATCTTCTTTCAGACTGAATAGGTTATGTCCATAGTCTACCCATTTTATAAATGTTGCCAGATCATGGCTGAATGTTTCCTAAGAAATTATATTTAATAAGAATAAGGAGGATGAGGAAAGAAAAGCAAAAAGTAAAAGTGTTCTGCTTATATACCACCCCATACCACTTCAAGTAGTCTCTGGGCGATTTACAGTTTAATTTTGCAGGCTACAAATCTCCCCCCCCCCAGCAAGCTGGGTACTCATTTTACCAACCTCGGAAGACTGAGTCAACCATGAGCCGGCTACCGGGGATTGAAACCCAGGTCGTGAGCACAGTTTTACCTGCAGTACAGGCATTCAACCACTGCACCACGAGGACAAATCACTGTGGAAAAGAGGGAGAGAAACCCCCAAAGAAGTGCCTAGCTGAGGAAAATTAATTCAACATTTTGTTAGATGTCCCTCATAAGAACGTAACATAAGAACATAAGAACATAAGAAGAGCCATGCTGCATCAGGCCAAAGGCACATCTAGTCCAGCTTCCTGTATCTCACAGTGGCCCCGCCAAATGTGTCAGGGAGTGCATGAGACTAGATATCTGTCTTCTGATACTGCTCCCCTGCGTCTGGTCCTTGAAGTACCCCAGTTTCAAGCCCAGAGGTTACACATCTCCATCATGGTTTGTAACCTGTGATGGACTTCTCCTCCAGGAATCTGTCCAATCCCCTTTTGAAGGCACCCAGGCCAGAAAATTAATTCCTTGTTCTCAAATACTTGAACATGCTTTAATTGTACTGGATTGTAAATTATCCCTCATTACTATAAGCCGCCTTGGGTCCTTTTCCAGGGAGAAAGGCGGGGTAAAAATACTCTAAAATAAAATAAATAAATAAATAAAGTAAGTAAGAGGAAGATAACTCCGGTACTAATATCTTCATAATATTGCATAATTTCCCCAAATGACTAGGTAAAATAATTACATGGAAAATAAAATAGTTCCAGGAACCAATAGAAGCTACTGCACTACATCATCTCTAACCCTAATGCATCCTGCTGGAATAGCCACCAAGAAAGGAGACTGTTGTGAAAGAAGAGAAACCAAATAACAGTTGGTCCCAGATGAATGACTGAGTATACTACTCTTGGCCCAAATGCATACATTGTGTTTTTGAATGTGTTGGGGGGGGGAGTCTCAGTGTAAATATGTTTATCCTCCCAAAAGACATACCAAATGGGATTTGGCAGACTCTTAACAGGACAATGTGTAAAATGGGGTGGGGGGGTGTCGAGAGGAGTACAACCAGGATTGCGTAGAGTTTTCCATAGGCTCTGCTATCACATGGGACCAGATACAATTCCATTATTTATTTATTTTACTTCAGAATGGCCTCTAAATATTGCTACCTCAAATGATGATTCCCTCCACTTCCCCCACTTAATCCTACACATTTCTACTCAACAACAACTCCAACGCAACAGATTGCCTGCTTGAGAACCACAGTTCAGTATCATAAATGTAAGGAATTTAAATTTATGAGGGTCCCGTGCCAGCGTGCCTGCGCTTCATGGGCTGCAAAAGACCAAGTCTGAGTCTCAGGAGACGAGAATTTATTGATTGATCAATCAAGGGACTTCCACACTTTTTGGTGGTGAGAAGTCCACCCAGAAAACGAAAGGAGATATTTTTATAAGGTTTTTCCAGCACTCTATCCCCTCCGCCCATCCGAATTTACGTCATATACATTTGTTACATGCATCAAACACTAATTGACATCTTTGGTCATTTATTTTGTATTCCTGACACTTGCCTAGAAGTTCTAACTGGTACGTTTGATCTCCTCCCCTCACAGGCAGGGAGGGTAGGATCATCCTTATGTCCTTGGACATTTTGACAGTTACGAACACCAGACGCTGAGATAAGGCCTCCCTGGTACGCCTTGGACACACGTTAATTGCTAGTGTGTGATCCTCAAAGCTTTGGAACTTAATTGGATCCTTGAATTCATAATTGCCTTAGCTGACTTTGCGGAAGTTCCTTTCTCTATTCTAGCCGGAAAGGCTTGACCAAAGATTCTAAGTTTACAAGAATACACTGTAGATACATGTGTATGTGATACATATATGTTTATCTATATATATATACGTGGAGTGCTTAAGTGAATATAACTACATTATTCGTGTCACTAGTGTGGCTATATATATATATATGTATTGCTTAGAATACATTGTTGTTGAATACATGAGGGCTTGTCCATACCTGTGGTTAGTGAAGCAGCCATATATATTTATAAATATATAATTAGTCAAATGTCCTCCCTTACACTCGGCCCTGAACGGATTTCTGGAAATTTATGCCAGTAAATTTCCCAGAAAACGTCATGGACTTGTAAGGGACGAACAAAACATATCAAAGGTATATGTACAAAAGTGTGAACATTGCGTGAGCCCCCCCTATGTCATTCCTGGGGTGAGATGGTCTTCATGGCTCATGGAAGGACTTTCTATTTTCCTGACAAAAATTTAGGCAGGGCAGTCAGAAAAACATTCTCAGTCCTTTTTCCCCAAGGGGCTTATAGGCACAGTTCAAGAAAATGATTTGTGGCGTCTCAAGTCAGGGGGACGCATCAAATAGGTGAAGGCCAAGGGAATACCCCTTAATTCATTAGGGCACTTTCTAGAGTAAAATGTTAAGTTAACAGATGAAGTGTTGCCATGCTTGGGATGTAAGAAGACTTCCCCCTGGTCGGACCCACAGACTGCAATGGATAGATATGTTCCATGGACCACAGCATTTAAGTTTCCCCTGTTGGAGAAATGCATCGTGGTCACAGCAGTATAAGGTGACCTCCCAGGCCATGTTGTACACTTCTCAAGGATCCCAAATTCTCAACTTTTGAAAGGGGGCTGGCATAAGAATTTTTGCTAATATTGTGATAGACTTGGATATCACGATCCCCATCCCAAAGCGATAATTAAACATGCTTTAAACAGCAGATTTGTTCATTACCTTATTTTAGGACCATCATGAAACCCAAATTAATTTGCCTGCCACAGCAGTGCACATGTGAGATCTTGTGTTTGTGTGTTTGGTAGTCAGGCTGAGAACCCTGAATTCTAACAAAGCACCACACTGTAGGTTCATTTTGCAAACCAAATACTTATAAGGAAAATATGCCCTTCTTAGCCCACCAAGGAAATATGTGGGCCAGGCTACTTTGCTAGGTTTTTTCCAACCTTATTTAGGTGTGTGTGGTGTGCATTCAAATTCAGATAATAGCAGGCTGTGCAGAATCACCCAGTTGTGTGTGCATTCTCAATTGATAGACATTTGCAATGATACTAAATAAAGGTAATATACATATCATGAAGGCTGAAAAAGGCATAAGACACATCTAGATGGTGCTTAGAAAACCCACCTTGCGCCATACATTCTCATGGTAAAGTCATGAATGAGCCGTTGAAATCCGGTCAGAAATGTCTCTGTGGCTGATAGTTTACACACAAAAATCTGCCCCGTAAACATGGGGCCAAGATTAGTTCATCAGTGTCTTTGGTGAAGAAAATAATGTAGATATAGCTACTTCATAAAGCCACTTTTTTTTTCTTTGGTAGAAAGGCTCGTGAACACCCATGGGCACCAAAATGTCTCTCATTCAATACAAATTGCATAGAAAGGCAAGTCATAATCTCTGGCACTCAATGCTTTGTGAGTAAAAAGCATTTTCAGTGGCCAAGCATGATCACTACATAAAAAGGCACATCCAGAGAAGCACTTCAGTAAGAGTTTTCACAGTGACTATCAATAATAGACAATAAACACTATCATAATAGAGCCCAGGGTAATGTAAATATTTAAAGTTGCTCTGGAGCCTACCGTACGCAGGAGAAAAAAAAAAAATAAGCGCTCACTTGTCGGATGCTGGGAGGCTGGTGTGTGCGTGTGTGGCAACACAAGTTCATGGTGATCCAGGGCACGCGCACAGGCATCAATGAAGGTCTGAAAGCAGTATTTAAACCCCAAGTCTCTGTCCCGGTGAAAAGGGGTTAAATTGCAGACGTGAAGTCTGTTGGCCGCAATCCAAAACAAGAGTCAGTGGCTGTTTCAGACCCACTCTCTCCCCCCAGAAACAAACAGAAAAGAAAAGAAAAGAAGGAAATGGGAGACAGGAAGACAGGATTTTAATCTGTCAACCTGAGTTGAAAGTGAATCCGCAGGCTGCTTTGGGACCCTCCGAAGTATCAAACGCACGCTGTCATCTGGGGAAGGATGGGCAAGGATGCGGTGACCACAGGTCAGGTTCATGTTGTCGCCCGCCGTCCAGGGTGAAGTCATCTAAGGCATAGGGGCAATCTACAGCAGAGGGCAGAAGGCGTCACGGTCAGGCCTCACTCCCTCTCGGTCGCGGGGTACGGGTCACGCTGGGTGAAAAAGGCTGACATCACTGGATCCTGGAGCCCACATCGATCGAACCCGCGGAGCGAAGTCATCACGAAGATGGCATCATCAAAGGCATCAAAGGCGGGGAGGGGAGGTCCAGGAGGGATGGCAGAATGGAGGGCAGGAGGGTCCCCATCTGAGCATCTACGACTGGCGGCGTCAGCTTTCCAAACCCGACCGACTCCGTGATCCAAAAATAAAGAACGGGTGGGCGTTTTTCCCAGAGCAAAAACCCCACCTCCAGGATGTACCTGGGTAAGGGAAGAACAGACACACGACCACAGGCAAACACAGAACACAAACACACACGAAATGCCCCGCAGCTGTCTTTGTGCCGCAAGGCAGGGTGGCACAGTCTATCTGACAGTCTTAAAAACAGGGAGGAGAGGAAAAAAAATGTTGCAACAGGTAGGATAAGGCTTCCGTTTTTGTAGAACCAGTCTGTGAATGGGGAAGCCAAAGTTTATGGTGAGGACGCATCTGTAGTCGGCCGTGTATGATGAGTGCTTGCAAGATGATCTCGCAGGATCTCACAAGCGAGGGGCTCAGGCGTTCCCAAACAGGCACCTGAGATAGATCTCAGCCCCAAAGTCAAATAGCTCTGCTACATGGGGACAATCAAAAATGGAACAGGCAAAAATGTCCCAGGGTCGCAAAGTGATCTCTGAGCATGAAGCAAAATGCGCCAGGGGGAGATGGGCTTGGAATGTGGCGTGGTATAGTCTCGGAAAAAGTACGGCTGATACAGGATTGGGGAAAAATAGGAGCAGGCACCACATTCATATTACTACCAAGTCCCCAAGGGCACGGCGAGAGAAAAAAAAGGTAAAAAGAGAATTAGTGTCTCTTTGCAAGGCTGCAAAGGCGCCAATCTGTCCTAGTGCGTGTGTCGGGGCTGGTGTGTGTGTGTGTGTGAGGCAAGACGAGCTCTTCTGGTTCGTCGCTCAAGGAAAAAAAAATACATGCAAACACCCACGAGTACACAGCCTCACACATGTTGGCATCTGCCATGGATTTAAAAATAGTGACGATGTCACCAGGTTCAAAAACAGCTAGTTCTCTATGCTGGCGCAAAGGGTATAAAAAGGGTGCAGTTGCTGGCCTGTCAGCCTCACCTCAAAGTAAAAGTCAGGTGCTTGCAAAAGCCCCCATTCCCCCCACAAAACAATAGAGAGAAAAAGAGGGGGGGGAAAAAAGGCAGGAAGCCCTCTCCTAGTGTCTCTGCTGGCTGGTTAGGAGTGACACATGCCATGGCACAAACTGCTTGACCACACATAGATAGAAAGAGAGGAAAAAGGCTGATAGTAGTTTAATAGCTCTCAAGTAACTAAGAGTCTATTTCCAGCAGGTGTCCTACTTGGAAAGGAAAGGGTTAAAAAAAAACTCAGACGGAAATAAGGCTAGGTGAGCATTATTAAGTCAAAAGGAGAACGTCTGCTCGAGATTTTTAGGAATATAGGATGTGAAAGAGGTAAAAAAAAATCAGGCTGGTTGCCAGCATGCTTGAAATTCCTGAGGGAAGAGGGATGAGGTCAACTTTGTGAAGGGGAAGGAGGGGGTGAAGGCAGAAAAAGGAAGGCGGGGCAATGGACTTTTGAATTCTCCCCGCAGGCTGCATTACACAGCCTGAGGCAGGAAGGTGAGCCCCTTCAATTACCCTGTAATTAGGTGAAAAAAAAGGGCACTAAACTAATTAAGGCAACCTATTATCCCTGTGGTTTGTGAAGTTATCTACTTAAGCCTAATTTGGGATGCATGGCTCTCGTACAAAGAAACAAGAGCCAGAGTGTGAGACCCCGCGTTATTGATACGCCTTAAAAAAAAAAATGTCACAGGCGTTTCCAGCCAGAGTGTGAGAACAAGAAAAATGATTTTATTTTATGTTATTTTTACCTTTTGGCGGCTTTTAAGAACCCCTTCGTATTCTAAATAAAAAAAAAAACCTTGTCCTGCTCTCAAAAACCTGTTAGCAGCTGCTTTAAAAAGAGGAGGGGGAGTCCCTGCTTTGGACCACTTCCAGCACAGAAGTCTCAGGCCCTTCGTTTTCCTCATGGAGCTGACGTACTACAAGGGATTTGGATAAAGATTCCATATTCAGAGATTTAGACAAATTTTGTTGGGGAAATAGGGACTGTCTAAAAGCTTGGATTAAATAATGTAATGGGATACAAATAGAGCCTCTGCTTCTCAATTGCTGGAGCGTTCTGTGGGTTGCTGCCTCAGTCTGCCCATCATGAACCCTGCCCATTCTCGTCCCTGACTTACACTTTCCTTCTACCTCGTTTCCTTTAACTATTCCTTTTCTCTCTCTCTCTCTCTCTCTCTCTCTCTCTCTCTCTCTCTCTCTCTCTCTCTCCTTCTCTCTTCTCTCTCTTTCTCTCCTTTCCTCTCCCGTTCTAATGGCATCTCCAAGGTCCTGATCTAGGTAGGAGACGGGAGGGAATTCTTTTTTCAGTTGCTCCTAAGAATCTCCTTGTTCCAAATTAAATTGTCTTATGGTTCCAGCCAGGGCTTACTTGCAAGGGGAGGGGGGAAAGGCTGCCCTAAGCCTTTTAGGTGCAAAATCTTAAGGAATGATGTTATCACTTGGTTTTTAATTGCTAGCTTGCTGGGCTATGAGAACAAAAATGCTAGCTGTCTTTTCAGAGCACATAGTCGGTCTGAAAAGGGGTGGATGTTCATTTCACCCATGGGACCGCCGCGCAAAAAAAAAAAAAAAACGTATTTCTCAAACGCCCTGTGATGATTTCTTCTTAAAATGTCCCTATAGGTGGTGAATTATATTGTGTAACAAGCCAGGCTAAGTTATACAAAACATGCGGCTTGAGTATTCAAAAATATCTTCTTGCAGTGTTTATACTTCCCTGGTTTATAAAATTAGGGTCTTCTCATTTTGGGTGATTTTTACTGCCTCTGGACATATTAACAGGCAATACGTGGCTTGCCACCCTCCCCTTTTGAGGGCTAGAAACTTAATCTTTGGGATGTTAAAGTCCTGCCTTTGTCAGAGGGGACTTTCTTGAAATTTACATTTGTTGCATTCAATATCAAAATCAGGTCTCCTTATGGCAATGTGCCAATCTTGCCACAGGGTTCCTTAACAAAGGGCACAGAAGCTGAATTAAGTTATGCCCATCTACCTTTTTGTTAAAGGTTTAGTAGTATGCTCATAAATTCTCCCGCATACCAAACGGTCTCACACTCAATTAATTACACATCAAGCACACACAACAGTTGATACTAAGATTTGATTTCCCTGCTTTTGACTATTAATAGTTCAGAAATAACGTCCCTACCTGTCTCCTCATGTGGTGCATAGCAACCCTTAGTTCTGTTTAAAGCTTCCATATCCAAAGAGTTGGGCATTGGCGTAGCGGGATGGAAGTACCTCCTGAATGCTTGAATAAGGCAATTCAGGGGTACGCATCCCCATCTAGCACTTCCTGTCCCCTCAATGCTCCGTGCTCTCCTCCCGTTCCCTCAACATCATACCTATCCATCCCACTTCTGTCTTGCTGCCTTCCTTCTACTCCACTTCCTCTATTCATCTGTCTTTCTCTATACCTTTTCAGTTCATCATCCTGCCTTTCCTTCCATCATCTTTTCAGGTTTCCTACCCAGTTTTACTAAAAATGCATTACTCAGATACCCTATGATTTTTTCCTTGTAAAATATCCCTTCAGCTGGTAAATTTTGTTGCGTGACCAGCCAGTCACAAAATATGCGGGATGTTGTTTATCCCTGAGTATTCAAAAGTATTTTTCTCACTGCCCATATTCCCCCTGGTATTATCAAAATTGCTGGAGGGGTCTCCTAGTTGGCAGAGTTTTTAGTCTCTTATATTAATTAACTAAGCACGTCCTTGTACATTCACACACCTCTTGCTAGCAGGTCATAATTGGTCTGTCCTCCCTGAGGGCTAGAATCTTAATTTGAGATGGTAAAGTCCTGCCTCATCCTAGTTAGAGGGGTTCTTCTTAAAGCTTACTCATGTTCCATTTAATACTAAAATCATTACTTCTGGTGGCAGAATTCCAATGTTACCACATCGCACATCAAAAGGGGTGCATAAACTGCACTAATTTATCCCCATAGGCTTACTTTAAAGGTCTAACTGTGTTCCTATGATTTCTCCCACACAAGCATCAAACGGACTCACACCTCAACAATCAAATGCACATCATACACGCCAACATGTGATTCAGCAACCATACACAACTCTCCCACATTTCTGTTTCCCCAGTTAACTGCGATCCCTTGCCTAAGAATAGATCTTTCTAACTTCTCTAAAATCAAACGAAGATGGTGGAACTTCGTTGGTATTGTGGGGCAAAGATTGCCAGTCTTTGCCCCTGCTTAAGACACAGGGAATGGCCACTTCCCTATGGTTACCAAAAAGAATTCAACTTAACACCCACATATATATTTAAACATCAGTAAATCCTCTGAGGAAGCCAGAGCAGTGCTCTGCTTCTAATTCTTCAAACACTTGGGGAGGGGGACACTAGGGTTATTCGAGAGGAGCTCTCCTCCACCCTCGGGGGCCCTCAGAGTCTCTCAACTCTGAGTCCACCCTGGTCCGCGGGATGCTAGAGACACACACAAGTGTCTCTTCTCGTCTTCCTCCCTCCCCGGGGCCGACTCATAAGAATCCGCAATCTTCTCCACTCCACAGAGCTGTTAGATTCGAACTCACGCCACCCCACAACTAGTTTTCTCTTCTTACCAGATTTCTTTTGCGCAGTCCTCTTACAGTTCCTCCGTTGTTCTGCCGGCTTTGTTTTCTCCTTAAATAACAGTATTGTGTCCAATGCTGATAGAACAAGTCTCCTCTCAAAATCAGAGGGTCCGGACTAGATTTGTTCAAGGGTCAGCATGAATCCTCACTGTGATTTAAGTCAGACTCCCAAGAGCGCTGGGGCAGTGGCACTTTTCCCCAGCATCTCCACCAGAAATGTAAGGAATTTAAATTTATGAGGGTCCCGTGCCAGCGTGCCTGCGCTTCATGGGCTGCAAAAGACCAAGTCTGAGTCTCAGGAGACGAGAATTTATTGATTGATCAATCAAGGGACTTCCACACTTTTTGGTGGTGAGAAGTCCACCCAGAAAACGAAAGGAGATATTTTTATAAGGTTTTCCAGCACTCTATCCCCTCCGCCCATCCCAATTTACGTCATATACATTTGTTACATGCATCAAACACTAATTGACATCTTTGGTCATTTATTTTGTATTCCTGACACTTGCCTAGAAATTCTAACTGGTACGTTTGATCTCCTCCCCTCACAGGCAGGGAGGGTAGGATCATCCTTATGTCCTTGGACATTTTGACAGTTACGAACACCAGACGCTGAGATAAGGCCTCCCTGGTACGCCTTGGACACACGTTAATTGCTAGTGTGTGATCCTCAAAGCTTTGGAACTTAATTGGATCCTTGAATTCATAATTGCCTTAGCTGACTTTGCGGAAGTTCCTTTCTCTATTCTAGCCGGAAAGGCTTGACCAAAGATTCTAAGTTTACAAGAATACACTGTAGATACATGTGTATGTGATACATATATGTTTATCTATATATATATACGTGGAGTGCTTAAGTGAATATAACTACATTATTCGTGTCACTAGTGTGGCTATATATATATATATGTATTGCTTAGAATACATTGTTGTTGAATACATGAGGGCTTGTCCATACCTGTGGTTAGTGAAGCAGCCATATATATTTATAAATATATAATTAGTCAAATGTCCTCCCTTACATAACCAGTTTCTCTGCCTGCAGAACACAGCTGTGCAGGTGATTCAAAATCTAACAAGTCCTATCAAAGACAGCAGCAAAAGCTATTCATGGCTATAATGGTGTGAAACATCTACTTTTGCTTTGTAGGCCAAGCATGTGTCCTGACTCCTAACATGACAAGTTAGGGGACCAGTTCCAAGTGAGCACCCATGTTTATATATTACAGCTGGCCCAAGTCAAGCCATGAGGTGTGCGGACTGGAAATGTTACCACAATATGTTCTGATGAAAACTTATGTGTACTCTAGAATTTTGGAAGCTTCTGGGGTTTGGTCAGTTCTGACTGGTAAGTGAAATCATCCTTGTTACAATGGATTTAGTGTAAGTTCACTTACTATGTTGGATATTTTGGGAGATGCCCTCTGTGTGCTAAGCACACCTTAGAGAACTTACCAATGGCTAGCACATACCGGTAGGTGAGTCAAGGACTAAAACAATCCCTGCAAGGTGGATAGACTGCCCACACTTACAAGTTTCCTCTCACATAGACTGTAGGACTTGAATGTACATGGTGGCAATCTATCCACCTTGCAGGGGGGGTTGTTTTAGTCCCTGTGTCCTCCACTTGTATGTGGTAGCCATTGAGAGGTTCTCTAATGTGAGCTTATACTGACCCTTGGGAGGCCATCATAAAGGGAAACCCAAAGGTCAGAGGTTTGTGATTCCTAGTTTAGAAAACAAAAAGACCAATGAATATAATTTGCCCCACTCACACTTCCCACAATACACAGCTTAATACAAAAAGATTCCATGCAAAACAACTTCTGTTGGGTTTGCTTTTGAGTCACTTCCAACCTATAGAATTCCTAGTAGTGTTTGCAAAGCATGTGGAATTTTAAGAAGTATTTTACCACTGCCACCCCACCCTGACTTTCCATAGCTGAGTGGAGATAATTAACTTACTTCAACACTCTTTCCACTGCACCACACTGGTCTGAAGGCAGTGAGTGCTTCTAGCAAATGGTTTTAACTATTTCAGGACTCTCCTCAAATCCCTAAACAACCATTCAGTTTGTCTAATGATGAGTAATATTAAGGAAAATCAGTGAATGTAAGGAGTACGGGGGGGGGAATCAAACTCCAGCATTTCAATCCCATTTTAAGGAAGAGTGTTTTTAGATGACAATCTGCCGTGACATACAGTAATATTTATAAGATAATGGAACAAGATCAGAATAAGATTCTACTGCATCTTTTTATTAGATTTATGTTAGATTTATGAAAGAAAAAAAGCCTCAGCTGGTACTTCAATTTATGTGCTCAAGATGAGAAACACACATTTGAACAGCATAAATACAATAAAAACTTTTAAAAGATTTAAACTAAGAAACAGTTTCAGCCTGAATTTATTTGACTATTCTACATAATTTATTATATTTTTTCTTTTAACAACTGAGTTTCATTAAATTAATTAACCCTAATATCTGATACCATTCTTCTTATGATTTTAAAAATGTTTTTAAGATCAATTTCCATAACAGGATTAGAGAATTTGTTAAACATTATCTTATTGTATTCCTAGAAGAAGCATTTACTAGTGACAGGGAAAGACTACCAATAGTTAGTTCATTGTTTAGCATTGCTTGCAACACATTGCCTTGATGAATAATGAGGTGTAACTTTATTCTTGGAAAGTTAGGTGGTTACCTATAATCTTGTTATATTTTTAGTGTTGTAATTAACATTAGAGTTACAATACATTGGAGGGGGGCATTTGGCATAATTTAGAGTCAATTTGGGGGATTTTTCTATTGTCTGAAATACTGTACAGTTTTAGTTTTTAAAGGTAATATATTAATAAGACATTGTTGAGGTAAGATTCTTTAAGAAACAAGTAATGTGCTTTTTGAAAATTACTGTGTCATTATTTATTTATTTATTTATTTATTTAGATTTGTCACTGCCCATCTCCCCAGAGGGGATGTTGGGAGATTTGCAATATAAAACACAATAAAACAAAAAATATTAAAACTTCTAAGAATTGCTAAATTGGACTATGGAGGAACAGGAAAAGCCTTCAAATAAGATTTAACCCATGATCACCTGATGGATAAGTCACCTGTTAGTTAGTTTTGCAAAATGAAAACATTAAATTATTAAAGGTATGTAAATGTAACCCTGGACATGTGAAATGTAACAGCAGCATGGAGGTTTGAACAACAAGGAACTGCTAGATAGGGGTTACTTCAGGATGAATACATGTAACCTTGAAAACTTAAAAAGTTACCAATATTTAGAGGGCATTCTGGAGTTTAAAAATGAAAATGTATCTAGTCCCATGTAATAGCAGATCCTATGGAAAATTCCATTGGGTCTGCAGCTGTATCAGCTCTCATACAAAATGCATGGTGTTGGCAGCTAGAGTAGATTCAGTAAGATATTCTAGAAGTCTTTCACGGCTGGGATCTGATAGTTGTTGTGAGTTTTTTGGGCTGTTTGACCGTGTTCTGGAAGTTTTTCTTCCTGATGTTTCACCAGACTCTGTGGCTGGCATCTTCAGAGGGCAATATTGTAAGGGAACTAGGAGCTCTCTCTGTGCTCTGGGGCATAGAGTGAGTGAGACTGTGGGGGTTTTAAAACAATTCTTAATACTAGAGATGGGCACGACTCAAAAAAATGGTGTTTCGTTTGTTGTTTGGTCATTTAGGGGTCCATTTCGGTTCATTTTCGTTTTTGTGACTTTTTTGCAAAAAAATTTCATTTTCGTTTCATTAGGTAACAAAACAAAAAACAAAACCAAAAATGAAAAATTGCTGTTTCGTTAGCATTCTTTTTAGTTCAATGCATCTGCTGCAACGAAAACGAAAAACACGGCAAATTGGCTGTTTACGTTTTTGTTTTCATTTTGTTTTTAAAAAATCATTTCGTTTTCATTGCGTAACAAAGATGAAAATGAAAACAAAAAAATCGCTCGTTTCGTGCCCATCTCTGCTTAATACATTAGAGTTCTACGCAGCACATCCAGAAAACAAAATGGCATTAATATTTCTTGATGTGGAGAAAGCCTTTGATAATATCAACTGGAATTTTATGTTAAGTCATTTAAAATATATAGGAGTTGGCCAAAGATTTAGGAACTGTATTGAGGTCATAACAAAAAGCTAAGGTGAAAATCAATATGGACTCAAAGCATTAGATAAAAATAGAGGGCTGCCCACTTTCTCCTTTATTGTTCATTTTGACACTGGAAGTGTTAAACCAACAGATTCAAGATCAGAAGGTGATAAAAGGCTTAAGAATAAAAGAAAAAGAATACAAGTTACAGGCATATGCTGCTGATATTAGAAGATCCCAAATGATTCGATGAAATGCCCATTAGAAACTATAGTGAGCTTTGGGGAAATGGTAGGTTTGAAGATAAATCAAGAAATGAAAAATATGACAGTAAAAGAAATCAGCGAATTGACAGAACGATTAAACTTTAAAGAAGAAAATCCATTACATATCTGAGAATAAAGATAACTTTAAAAGCGAGTGCATTATGGCAAGATAATTATTTTAAAGTTCTAAAGGAGATTCAAACTGAGCTGGAAAAAATTGAATAAACTGCAGTTACCACAAATAGCCACAATCAAATTTATTTATTTATTTATTTATTTATTTATTTATTTATTTATTGTTTGTTTGTTTGTTTGTTTGTTTGTTTGTTTGTTTGTTTACCACCCGATTTTCCCTAGGGAACTCAGGGCGGTGAACAGTGCAAAAGCAATTCTAGACAAGGATAAACCAATCCCCATTAGGGCATATAAAATAAAACCCAAATTAGGTAAAAAATACAAAAACAATACAAAGGCAAGATGTCAAAAAACACAGGCAGGCAGACAAAAAAAATCAACCTCCTTGATCGCCAAAAGCAGCCTTAAACAGTCAGGTTTTCAACAGCTTCTTAAAGGCTTCTTTGCAGTCCTGACTTTATTCAGAAGAAGATTCCAGAGTGTGGGGCCAGCCACAGAGAAAGCACAATTCTGGGAGAAAGGGACTGTGATGGGTGGGCCGGGCTGACACTGACCTTAGGACAACACACTCGGTCAGATGTTCTGGTCCCAGGCCATGGAGGGTTTTGTAAATAAAAACCAGTACTTATTCGGGAGGCAATGGGTAACCGATGCAAGTGAGCCAGAATGTGGGTGATGCAGTTGTATCTAACCGCACGAACCACCATTCTGGCCGCCACATTTTACACCAGTTGCAGTTGCTGAACAAGAGTCCAGGGAAGCCCCATATAAAGAGTGTTACAATAGTCTATCCTCAAGATGACCAGTGCTTGCAGGACTGTCCCTAGGGAGTTTCCGCCGAGGTAAGGGTGAATCTGAGCAATCAGCCTAAGTTGGTAAAATTCTGCCCTGGATACAGCTGCCACCTGGGACTCTAGGGACAATGCTGGATCCAGGATAATGCTCAGACTCCACACTTTATTAACCAACTGGAGGAAAGTCCCATTCAAGCTGGGTAGAGGGCCACAATACCTGTTCCCCCCCAAAGTAACAGTACCTCAGTCTTCTCCAGGTTGTGTCTGAGCCCATTAGCCCTGGTCCATTCCAGAACCGCATCCAGCAACAATCAAGAGTCCACACAGCCTCTATTGCTGAGGTGGAAAAGGAAAGATCAAGTTGTGTGCCATCAGTGTACTGATGACTGCAAACTTCAAATCTTCAAATGACCTCAGCCAATGGCTCCCCAGCCCAAGGGCATCACACACGACCAGGTGTAGCTTGTTGTCCATGCACACAATGCCCTCCAAGACTGCTGCATTCCTCCATGCTCCATGTCTGCAGCAGAGCCACCCTGTAGCCTATAGGTTGGACAGGGGCCTCCCCTTGCAGCCCCTTCCATGATGCCACGATACCACCACACACATCCTCTGGCTGCCACCATTGAGCTGTGAGGGACAAGTATGCATGGTGGCCACCAGTCCACATGTTGGATGTGTAGTGGATCTTCTGACCTCTGGCCTGTGTGGGCTGGCCACTGATAATCTCCCTGACAGACTTGTGCAGGGACGGCATCACCCTATGGCTCACGGTTCTCCTGGATGGAGGCTCCGGCCAGGGGGACAGGTATTTGATGATGTGCTGGAACCCTGTGGACTCCACAAAGAACAGAGACATCCCACTCAAGGCAATTATCTCACCCACCATGCGAGTCCAAGGAAGCTACCCATGAAATGTGGTGCCTCTAGTATTGGTTTGTATTGGTTTATTATTTGCTCCTTTGTCCCCCCCCCTTTTTTTATCCCCTTCCCCTTCCTGGCCACCATGCCGGCAGGGACCCGGATCTCAGTGGTGTCTGGCCGTGGGAGATACGCTCTGGACGGAGGGATCGGTCGGGTAAGAAGAACTAGGGTCCGGCATTTAAGGCCGGTCCCCCGTTCTGATCCCCTCGTCCACCGCCATCTACCTGGGTGCCATCCCGCCAGCGCCTCCGATCTGACCTGCCTGCTGATTAACGCCAGGTCGGTGCATAATAAGACCCCGCTCATCCTCGATTCTATCTTGGATGAGCACGCCGACCTGGCGTGTATCACCGAGACCTGGGTGGGCGCGGAGGGCGGGGCCTCCCTCTCTCTCCTGTGCCCACCTGGGTTTCAGGTTCAGTGGGCAGGCAGATCGGAGGGCAGGGGGGGTGGGGTGGCCATCATTTTCAGGGAATCCCTTTGCGTTAGCAGGTCCGCGACGATGGTGTGTTCTGGGGTGGAATGCCTCCATCTATCTGTGGGTCAGCGAGATAAGTTTGGCATTGTACTGGTGTACCGTGCTCCCGCAACCCAGCGCAATCCCTGCCAGAGATCGCTGAGTTCATCTCGGCTGCCTTGTTGGGTTCCCCCGCCTTCTGGTGGTTGGGGACCTCAACTTGCACGCTGATGGTGAACTCTCTGGGGGGCTCTGGAATTCATGGAATCCATGACGTCCATGAACTTATCTCAGCATGTTTTATGCCCCACCCATAGAGCTGGCCACACCCTGGACCTGGTCTTTTCCTCCACGTCGCCGGATTCGTGTCTGGGGGTTGGGGGCATTTTGCCCCTGCCCGTGTCATGGTCGGACCACTACCTGCTAAAATTTTCCCTGTCAATCGCCCCCCCACCCCACGGGGAGCACCCTTCTTACATCTGGGCTCGCCCCGTAGAGGCTCCTGGACCCCCTAGGTTTATGGAAGCCTTCGGGAGCTCTCTGGCGGTCTGGCAGACGATCCGGTTGACGCCCTGGTGGAAAGGTGGTATGTGGGTTCCGCCGGAGCTGCAAGACCGGATCGCCCCAAGCGTCTCCACGATGCCGAGGCCACTCCCCGTGGTTCACGGCGGAGCCGGTCGATGAAGCAAGAACGTAGGAGACTGGAGGTCATATGGAGGGCAAACCGGACGGAAGTAAACAGGGCTGCCCTTAAACAGCTGACTGGCCGCTATCTTCGCGCGATCAGGGACGCCAGAAGATCTTATGCCTCCCTGAGAATTGGCGAGGCCTCAAACCGCCAGGCAGAATTATTCCGGGTGGTTCGGGACCTCTCAATCCCAGTCAGCTGCGGCCTCCTCCTAGTGATTTCACTAGCGAGCAATTCGCAGCCCATTTTAGATCTAAAATTGAGGCCATCCGTTCTGACTTGCCCCCAGTTGTTCTAGTCCATCCCTTGGGTCCTCCGGTGCCTCACCCCTCCGTTCTCCCCTCCTGGATGAGTTCGGGCCGGTTTCTTCTGCGGAGGCCTCCAGAGTTATGGCTCGGTCCGGCCACTCCCTTTGACCCTTGCCCAGCTTGGCTCATCAAATCTGCCGAAGGGAACATGCCAGAGTGGGTTTCGCCCATCGCCACGGCCTCCTTTCTGGAGGGTTGTTTCCCTTCCCGGCTTAAGGAGACCGTGGTAAAGCCCACTCTCAAGAAACCTGGCTTCGGACGATCTTTCCAACTTTGTCCGATCGCCATTGTTCCCTTCCTGGGCAAGGTTGTCGAGGGGGTGGCTGCTGTCCGGCTCCAGTCATACCTGGAGACAAACCATATCCTGGATCCCTTCCAGTCTGGATTCAGGCCTCTTGACAGGACCGAGACCGCCCTGGTCGCTCTGCAGGATGACCTCCTCAGGGAGGCCGACAGGGGGTGTTCCTCCCTGCTCGTCCTCCTTGATCTCTCAGCAGCCTTTGATACCGTCGACCACGGTAACCTTCTGGCCCGGCTCGCTGAGGCGGGAATTGGTGGTCAGGACCTGGCCTGGCTCCGTTCCTTCCTCCGCGGCCGGACTCAGCGGGTTCAGCTGGGGGATTTTTTGTCGGCTCCTTGGACTCTCCCTTGTGGGGTGCCCCAGGGGTCGGCAATCTCCCCTGTGCTGTTCAATGTTTATATGAGGCCGCTGGGGAGGTCATCAGGAGATATGGAGTTGAGCGTCTGCAGAGGAGGCGGTTCGCTCCCTCGATCTGTGCCTGGAGGCCGTATTGGAATGGACCAGAGATAACCGGCTCAAGCTTAACCGGAGAAGACGGAGGTTCTGTTCTTCGGGGCACCCTCGTCCGGTACAATGGCCCCCTCCCTAGTCTGGGGGGTATTTCCCTCCAGCCTACAGACAGGGCCAGGAATCTGGGCGTGGTCCTGGATTCGGCCCTCTCCCTGGAAGCCCAGGTGATGGCCGTCTCCAGGGCCGCTTTTTTCCATCTCCGCAGGATCGCCCAGATCCGTCAGTACCTTGATGAGTCTTCCCTGAGGACAGTTGTGCAGGCCTTGGTGGTCTCGAGGATCGACTACTGCAATGCCCTCTACGTGGGGTTGCCCTTGACCCTGGTCCAGAGGTTACAGCGGGTGCAAAATGCGGCGGCCAGGCTGGTGGTGGGTGCTCGAGACACGAGCACATCACCCCAGTCCTGGTCCGCCTGCATTGGCTCCCCGTTGTCTTCCGGATCAGGTTCAAGGTCCTGGTCTTGGTTTTCAAGGCCCTCCACGGCCTGGGACCAGGTTACCTGGCGGAGCGCATCTCCCTAAGAGCATCCGGATCCAGACCCACGAGATCGTCGCAGGCGCGCTCATTGCGAGTGGCAACACCCAGAGAGGCGCGGAGAACGCGTACGCGGAACCGCGCCTTCTCTGTGGTGGGGCCCTCGCTTTGGAACCATCTCCCTCCTGAGCTGCGCCTGGTGGAGTCCCTGCCTGTCTTTAAGAGGGCTTTGAAGACCTTCCTCTTTAAAGAAGCGTATGGTGACCTTATTAGTTAGTTTTCCTTTTCCCATTTCCCTGATCCTTTTGTTTGCCGCCATCTTGCTTTTTGCCGCCCTTGTTTGGGGGCTTTGCTATTTTTGCTTTTAAGCCTTTTTATGCTTTTTACGTTGTTAGCCACCCAGAGTTCCCGTTGGGAAGATGGTGCGGGATATAAGTACTTAAATAAATAAATAAATAAATAGTACCCAGGGGAGCCATTTTACAGAGAAAACAAAACGGTTCATTTTAAAAGGTAAAAAACTGTTTTGTTTCATTTCTTAACAAAATGTTGTTTCCATTTTGTATCATTTTATAAGCTTAGAAAAGGATGAAACAGTGTTTCAAACCATTTCAGTTTACCTGAACACTCCTTGAAGGATTTGAAGGTCACTGTTTTGGAATAGAATCATTACAAATCCAGAGTACAAAGAGAAACAGCTGAGATAAAATTCATATGCATGATGGACACACACAAGAATGGATTAAACATAAGCCAGGGTTTCTTGAGTCATTATCAAATGTAATATACTACTACATTGCCACTTCAGGGAAGTTTATCTCCCACCAGGACTCTAAGGTTAAAATAAGTTCCCATCCTCTCCCCCCTCTCTTCCAAGCTCCCCCTTCACCCTGCTCTGATCTGATGTCTCATTTCCGTCTCTTGAGGAATTTACCACAGAGCCATAAAACACCAACCATATCAACAAACAACACAAGACCCTGGGCAAATCCTCCTCCCCATCATCTTTACAACCCCCCTCCTCCTCTTTCCCCTCCCCCATCCACTGCCCCTATAAGAACTTACAACTGGGCTGGCATGCAAATAAAGATACTGTCAATGAATATTTGGTATGAAATGTATATCCCATCACATATTATATTGCACACCTCATTGTGCTGCTATATGTCTGAAGACGTGGATGTGTAGTCCACGAAACGTTACATTAAAATATGAAAGTTAGTCTTTAAGGTGCCACATGTTTTGTGTCTTTTGTTTAGTTTTGTTTTTCTTTGATTTTGCTTGGGATTATTAAAAAGACTAACATGGCTGCCCTCTCCAAAACATATACCTGTAGTGCATGCCTGCCTTTGAATGCAACTAGACTTCAGTGTTTTTCTCAAGTTATACTGGCCAAAATCCTCTCACAAATTATGCTGATGGAATGGAAATGATGTAACTTATTGCAGCCACTTGCCACTAATTCATGCCTCCCTGTTCGGATTCCTGATCATGCCCCATTGGTGTGCAATGAAGTGTCCTAGTTAATTAGCAACAATCTGTTGCTGTAAATTATTCCAATTTCCCTTCTGACAGCATTAATAGCAAGTGATTTTAGCCATTCTTGCATTCTTCTCAACCCTTTTCTTGAACTAAAGTTTCAATAAATGTAACAAACAAAAGAAGTGACATTTGCTCCATTGTTTTTAAACCTAGATGATTGCCTTGAAACCTATAAGAGAGTCTCAGTCTGTGGAATACTTCTCTGACAGTTCCAGTTTTGAAAACAGATTTGATGTTTTATTTGTGAAACACTCTAAAAGTCACAGACTGAAAGCAATCTCATAATTCTCCTCAAATGGCTTTCCACATCCCACACATTAGCAACTCATTCAATTATATTTTTATACGGTGCTCCTGGATGTGATTATTATATATTAAAGGAATGATGAGGATCAATGCACACCCTTGCTGAAAGGACTTTGTGCACCAGTGCATGAAACTTCAGACCAAGATGATTTAGACTTCAAGTGGTTCATTTTGTTTTATTAACAGCCAAGAAAGCGTCTTGTTAACTGAACCCAATCGTTTTATAGTGATGAACATATGATAAGTTCAAGGTGAACTCAAATGGATAAATAGGTTGAGGAAGTATGGTCACAGAATCAAATGATGGAGAGGGATGGGCATCTTCTGGAGAAGCAGATGTCTTGCTTCTCCAGAAGCAAGACTCTATCGTTGTTAAAACAGGCGGTTCCTGTAAAAACTCCATGTAATTAATGCCTACCTAACAGAAAAAAATGTGCATAAGAATAACTTCTGTTCTTGTGTAGATACTTATAACACAATCCTATGCAAATCTAGTGAAAATTTTCTCTACTGGATTTAGTGGGCCTGTCAGTTAAATTGGAATATCCATCCTGGTGTTAAATGTGCTGTTTCAGGCCTTTTCTTATTTTCAATTGCCATTTTTTTGTATGTCACCTTTTATGGCACTTTCTCCTTTTGAAAGACAACAAATGACTTTAACTATGATGAGTGTTCTGCCTTTGCTTCAGTGAGTTTAGAATAGTTTGTCGTTTCTACATTGGAACAGAGAAGGGTTTTACCCGAGACTCTAACCTCATAACACCTCAGCCTCAGCAGCCACTATCTCTACTGACTGAGACATTCTGGAATATTTAGTCCACATGTAACTTCCCATATCTCTAATTTGAGGTTAAAGAGAAACTCCAGTCCTACACCATCCAGTAACTGCAGGGCTATGTGACAACATAAACTCGGATGTCTGATGTCCATACCTAACAGAGGGCCTTTTTACACGACCCCTAAGATCCGCTGGTCCCTTAAATTCGGACCAGAGATCTTGAGGGTTCGTTGCTGTTCCTCCGTCCCCACCCGCTCCGCACTTCTTTGTTCTGTCTGCATGAGGGGGGGAGGGAAAAAAAGCCTTAGACAGAGACAAAAGAATAAAAGGCTTACCTCCAGTGCTGGTGGAAGTTGCTCCGACCTCCGTTTACTTCCTGGTTCCTCTTTAAGGGGCGGAGGCAAAAGAAAAACAACAGAAAGAAGCGAGGAGAGCTCAGGCAGTCTCCGCATCAAAATTTTTCACCATCAAAAAGCAGGTACAAGAAAACTGCTGTTTGGTCACGCTAAAGTGGGCGGGGTCGCACTTAAATGTCTGCAAACTCCGGAGCTGGTGGGTAAACATTTTTAAAGTCCGGAGCTTGCAGCCATTTGCGGCGGAGCTTAGGGGTTGTGTATAAACACCCAGAGAGGGATTTGGCTCCCTGCCAACAATCTTCCTGAAGTTCAAGTTTGAAAGATATTCTGTCACCAGTGAAAAAGCTCTGACCCATGTCCCACAATTCCATGTAAATAAGGTACTTGGAGGGAGGGTATGTTCAAAGTATCTCCAGTAAGGATTATTTCCATGTGGACGAAGACATGTTTCCATGTTATATTGGGCTCCATAGGACCCTAACATCTGAAATATGTACCATATTTTTCCATCTAAAAGACATCACCATGTATAAGACCACCACCCCTTTTCCAACCCCAAATTACAGTTTTGTAACTGCACGGTTCTCTCCCCGGCTTACTCCAGTGTATAAGACAACCCTCCATTTTTAGTCTAACAGTTTTAGAAAATAATATAGTCTTATACATGGAAAAATAATGTATTTGATCAGGACAAGAAGAACATACACAGCCTAGAAGAATGTGAGAGGAAATGAGGTTTAAAATCCACCTCATAACTAGCCCTGACTCACAGATTATCAGCTTTTTTGACTTCATGCAGCATCCAAATAATCTTTTATAATAGCTGGACATGTGAAATTATATATACAGTGGAACCTTGTATAACAAATGGTTTGTATAACATAAAACCTGTGCAACATAAAAAATTCCAGAGATAGGGGAAAATTGCTTAACAGAATCTATGGGCCGAATCTGTACAACATAAAGTGGTTGCGATTTGGGATTACTCTATTTTCAATGCATTCCTATGGGGAATTTGTATAAAGGAAATTTTGCTTAACATAATTTCATTTGGAACAAATTAATTCCTTTATACAAGGTACCACTGTAATTTGAATTGAATGTTTCTTAGAGTGAAACAATTGAACTGTTCACAATACTGAGAAGTATAATAGCAGAGGTATATCTTTGTGGTGGTTACTAGGCTGGTACTAGAGAGGCCCAGTTTGTTCATTTATTGTCGGCAAGATGGCGGGCGGCAGCAGCTCCTTGGCGCTTCTGCACCCCAGTGCTCTGTTATTTTTTGTTGTTCCACAGCTGTGGCGTTGGCATTTTATTTTTATTTAATCTTTTGGGCTTGCCAGCAGTATCTGGGGTAGGTGTGCGGACCTGAGGGGCCTTAGAGCTCACTTGAGAAGGCTTGCCGAGGCTTAGACACCGACGAAGACGAGGACGCGGAGATGGTACGTTGCCTCGACCGAGCGTCCCTCTGCTCCCGAGCGGCCCCCCGCACTTTTCTTCCCCCCTCCTCTCCTCTCCTTTTACATTTATAGTAGCCCCTCCCTGGCAAGTCCCTCTCGCCCGCCCCTGTGGGGAGACCCGGGTGAGCGGCCGGTCCGTCCGTCCTCGACGGTCTGGAAGACTCGAGGACTGAGATGGCGGCCGCCATTCTGGGTCCTCCCCATGGGTTGGAGCTGAGGCGTGAGTCGATCCTGTCTGCCGGGACAGGTCGTTTCTCTTCCCGAGGCAGCCTTCACCTATATCATCGGCCCGTTGCCGCTTGCGTCCTGGCCCTTCAATTGGCTGAGTGTGGAGCTTCGAAAGAACTGCTCCCGGCGACAGGGCGAATGCCGGCACCGGAGTATCCCTCTGCCGCCCGTTGATCCTGGAGGCTTGGGCGGCGTGTCGGCCGCCGGCGCCCTCTTTCCACCGCCCACCTGGAGCTATTCGCCAGCCACTTTTCTCTGCCCCCCTCCTCTCTGCCAGTGGATCCCGGGTGGCAGTTCGGCCACCGGCGTGCCGTTCGTTCTCCTGGGGGACTCGGGCGGCATATCGGCCGCCAGTGCTTGCCTTTCCATTGCCCTGCCTGGAGGTCTGCGGTGGTTCCTTTTCCCCTGTTTTCTCCTAGCGGCCGGTGGTTCCCGGGCGGCAGATCGGCCATCGGTGGGCTGTTCGCCACCCCAAGGGACTCGGGCACCATGCCCGCCGCCGGTGCTCGATGCCCCAGAGGATTCGTGTGGCGTGCCGGCCGCCGGCGTCTGCCCCCATCGCTTGGGGGGGGCAAGAGGACTGTGGCTCAGATGGCATGCCTACCGGAGGAGCTGGGGCCCTGGGGGAGGACTTTCTGTCGGGGGTTCCCGGGCTTGGACTTGGGGGCTAGGGTGGTTCTGCCATAAACTGGCCGGCATGTTTTGCCATCTTCTCCGCCTGGCTATCCTATCTACTGCAGTGACCTTGACAATAATCATCTGAGCCAGGATCAGCTGGCCTTCCTCTCTTCCCCACTCCCAGGTGTATTACATCTTCTCCTGGGGCTTTGCCCACATATGTTATGTATTTGTTTTTATTATTATTTATTATTAGATTGCTTTGCTTTACAGTTATTGTTAATTGATTTATTTGCACTATTTTTAAATATCCCATTGCTGTGAGTAGAGATGGGCATGACTTGGAAAAAAAATTTTTTTGAGTTGTCGTTAGTCGGGCCGGTTCTGTTTCGGCTCGTTTCCGTTTTTCGCAAAAATTTGCAAAAATTAGTCGGTTCATTTTTTTCATTTTTTCGTTGTCGTTAGTACTGGTTTTGGGGGGGGGCGGGCTCCTGGAGGTATTTCTGTGGTGGATGCCTCCTCTGGCCTGCTATAAAGGGAAAGTGGGCTCCTGGAGGCACCCGTGGGTGCCTCCTATCCTCCCACTAGGAAGGGGAAGCAGGCTCCAAGAGACCCCTCTACATGGGGGTCTCCCCTCTTCACCTGCTGCTGCTGCAAAATGGTATGCAATAGCCATATGGATATTGCATACCAGTTGTGCAGACAGTGAGACCAGTGAGAGTGATAGCGTCATGCCTTCCCTGCACAAGGCGCTCGCACCGCCATGTCTCACACAGAAGGGAATTGTACTTGCTGCGTGTAGTGCAATACAAGCAAGTAGATCTGGCTTAGGGTTAAGGTGGGTTAGTGCAAGGGCTAGGGTTAGGCTAATGACGGGTAAGGTTACTGTGGGCTAGTGGGTTGCACCTCTGGGTGCCTCTCTGACCCACTAAGAAGACAGTCTGTGACGTATGGGTAAGGAAGGAGTCAAGGGTTAGGGTTAGGGTTCGGGGGCTAGGGCAGGTTTTAGGGGGCTTTTTGGCACATCCCAGAATTCTCCGTGTCCAAGTGGCCATGCGATTGGTGGGATGGCTCCAAAAATTTGCATGGTCGTCCACTCCCACATGGCTGGCCACTCGGCCAGTCCATCATTGCGCAGGTGTAAAAAAAATAAAATAAAAAATAAAATCAATGGACGACAGAGGAGGAGAGGAGAGACATTTTGTTGCAAGAAAAAACCCACCGCTACTGTGAAAAATCTGGCAGTTTATAAATTTTCGCGTGTTTCTTTCTGTTGTGCTTGTGTGTTTTTGGACCACGATTTCAAAAACAATATTGCGTTCGCCGCCCCATTTTGGATCCCCCGCCCGCACCGCATGGCATGGCGACTCGAGTCCGGCTGCCCAGGACGGGGGGGAGGCGGGACCCCCCCTCCAGAAACCACCCCTCCAGTAGGTGCCCTGTGCCCTTAGTCAAGCAGGCATTTTTCCGCCTGCTTTTTTGGCCCGGGAATGGGTGGGGGGAGAGTTTAAAAGTTTTTTCCTGTGCCATCTGTGCCGCTTGCTTGCGCTTTAATTGCGGCGGCCGGCGGCGAGACTGGGCTTTTTGCTGGCTGCGAGCCTGCGGCGAGTCCCACCAGAGCAGCCCAGGACGGGGGATGGGGGGGAGGCCGGGGACCTCCAGAAACAACCCCTCTGGTAGGTGCCCTGAGGCACGGCAGGCATTTTTCTGCCTGCTTTTTGGCCAGGAACCGGGTTTTTTTTAACTTTTAAAAACTTTTTTTCTGTGCCGCGTGGCATCGCGCGATCGCGCGATGCAAGGAACGAGCACGACAAATCAGACCAAAATTGTTCATTCGTCGGTTCGAGCTCGAAGTCTATCGGAGTAATTCCTGTTACCGTTTCCGTAGAGTAACGGAACCGAGTAACGGAAACGGAAACGGGACTACCGCTAAGTCATGCCCATCTCTAGCTGTGAGTGCTTGGAGCTCTCCTCAGTGGTTTCTGTATTGTATTTCCTTAATTGTTTGCTTTTTTTCCCACCATGATCGCAGGGACTCACATATCAACTGTGTCGGGCCGTGAGCGGTACGCTTGTAGCCGGGGGGTTCGTCAGACCAGAAGAACCCGGGTCAGGCATCTTGTGCCTGCCCCGCGTTCTGACCCCCCGGCTCGCTGCCACGTGTCCAGGAGTCACTTCTCCAGCGCCTCCAACCTTTCCTGCATTCTGTTGAATGCCAGGTCAGTCCATAATAAAATCCCTATCATATATGATTCCATCCAAGATGGGCGGGCAGACCTGGCTCTTATTAGTGAGACCTGGGTGGGTGCAGAGGGGGGGCTTCGCTCTCCCTTCTGTGCCCGCCTGGGTATCTGGTTCAGGGTGTGGGAAGGTTGGAGGGTCAGAAGGGAGGAGGGGTTGCTATTGTCCATCGGGATTATCTTTATGTTTGCAGGGCCTCGACATTGGTTAGCCAGGAGTTAGAGTGCCTTCACCTGTTAGTGGGACAGTGGGACAGATTTGGCATTGTGCTGGGTTACCGTGCTCCCCGCAACCCAGCACAATCCCTTCCAGAGCTCTCCGAGTTCATCGCGGCTGCTCTATTTTTTTTTTGCAATTTATTTATAGTTTTCAAACAAAAGTTATCAATCAAAGAAAAAGAAAAAAACATTGGAGCGATTCTAATCTTCTCAAACAAAGTTTGCATCTCATCTTAACAATGTATGATCCTTAACTATCTCAATTACTCATAAATTAAACAGGAAACTTAATTGTCTTGTAATATTCGTCTAAACATTTGTAGAAATCATGCCATCTTTCTTTGAATTCTTCATAGCATCCTTCTGGTTTCATTAGTGCCGAGATCTTGTCCATTTGTGCGCAGTTTAACACCTTCATAATTAACTGATTTTTGTCTGGAATATTGTCTGTCTTCCATAATTGTGCATACAACATTCTAGCTGCTGTGATAATATGAATTATTACATTTTTTTTGCTATCACCAATATTTTGTTGTATCATAGATAATAAAAAATCTTTGGTTTTAACTCAAGATTAATTAACATAGTTTGTAAAATAAATTTTTGTACCATACACCAGTATTTTTTAGCCCTCTTGCACACCCACCACATATGAAAAAAAGATCCCCATCCTTTGTTACATTTCCAACAAACATCGGATATTTTATACATTTTAGCCAGCTTATCAGGTGTTAAATACCAGCTATAAAACATTTTATAGAGATTCTCTTTAGATGCTATTGACTTAGTGATCTTTATATTAACCTTCCATAGTTTTTCCCATTCATCTAACTGAATTTCTGACTTTAGATCCTGTGCCCAGCTTATCATACATTCTTTTACCATCTCATCTTCTACGTGTCTGGCTAATAACCAGCTATAATTTTTTTTAATTAACTTTTCATTAGAAGAAAAAATGATTTTATCCACTGCAACTTCTTGATTTGAGAAACTAAATTGCTTTTTATCATTCCTAAACCAAGATTTCATTTGCATTTCCAACCACCAATCTATTCTAAATCCTTGTAACTGTAATTCTTCTTTTGATTTTAGTTGTAATTTTTCTGTTAACATATTTTTATATCTCAGAGGTTTTTTTTGTCCTCTATTATGGAGGGTTTTGTATGTGCCAGTTGTGGGGAAACCCAAAGTGGCATTGCTGTATAGATAGAGTTCTTCAATGAGTCCCAAACCCACAACAAGGCGTTTCTTATGCAGTGGTTTGCAAAATCTTTTTGGGCTTTAGCTTTCCCATACCATAGATATGCATGCCATCCAAAATTCAAATTAAATCCTTCTAACGCAAGTAGTCGATTATCTTCAAGGGTCATCCACTCTTTCATCCACGTCAGACAGCAGGCTTTATAGTATAAAATCCAGTTTGGTAGCGCGAAGCCTCCATTTTCCTTTTTGTCCTGCAATACTTTAATTTTGATTCTAGATTTCTTATCATTCCAAATGAATTTCCTTATTTGTTTATCTAAATCTTGTATTAATTTAGTTGATTTAAGGACCTGTATTGTTTGGAACAGGAATAGTAGTTTTGGTGATACATTCACTTTTATTGTCACTATTCTACCCATAAAGGACAGTTGTAAATTTTTCCATGAGTTTATTTCCATTTGTATCTCTTTCATTACTTTGGTGTAATTGTCTTGAATAAGAGTACTGGTTTTTGCAGTAAGATAGATACCTAAATAGCAGACTTTCTTAACTACCTTGAAATTACATTTTTGTTCCAGATTTTGGACTTCTGTCTCTGTCATGTTCTTTACTAACATTTGAGTCTTTTCTTTATTTATTTTCAGGCCTGCTACTCGTCCATATTCCTGTAAAGAGTCCATCAAATTTGGAATTGTATCTATTGGGTTTTCTAATATTATCATCAAATCATCTGCAAATGCTTGTATTTTGAATTGGTGTTTCTTAATTTTAATTCCGGTGATTTCAGGATTCTTTCTAATGTTTTGCATCAAGACTTCCAATGTCAAAATAAATAATAATAGGGAAAGAGGACATCCTTGTCTTGTACCTTTTGATATCTTTATTGTTTTGCTTAGGTCCCCATTGATATTTACTTTCATACTTTGATATTGATATATTGCTGAGATGACTATTCCAAATATTTCCCCAAAGTCCATTATTCTGAGTTGTTCATGTAGAAATGCCCAAGATACATTATCGAATGCTTTTTCTGCATCTAAAAAGATCCAAGCAGCAGGTTTGTCGACTTTCTGATCATAATATTCCAGAGAGTTAAGTGCAATTCTTATATTATGGCTGAGTTGTCTTCTAGGAAGAAAACCATTTTGATCTTTATGTATAAAATTTGTTAAAACATGTTTCAATCTATCTACCATGATTGATGCGAAGATTTTGTAGTCAACGTTTAATAGTGAAATTGGTCTATAATTTTGTATTAACTCTGGATCTTTCCCTTCTTTTGGTATGAGTGTAACTGTTGCTTCTTGCCATGATTTTGGCATTATTCCTTGTTCCATTATTTCTGCTATAACTTCTTTTAGTGGTATATCCAAAATTCCTTCAAATTGTTTAAAAAATTCTGGTGTAAGACCATCTGGTCCCACTGATTTTTCATTTTTCTGTTTTTTAATAGCTTCTGTTATTTCCATCATCGAGACTGGGTTATTTAATTTTTCTTTCTGTTCTGATGTTATTTTTGGAAGATCTTGGCTTTCTAAGTATTCTGATATTTCATTTCTTGCTGTTTGTTCCTTAGAATATAGATTTTGAAAGAAGTCTTCAACTATTGTTTTCATCTTATCCATGGTGTTACAATTATTTCCATGTTTGTCTTTAAGACTTTTTATAGAATTCCTCTGTTTTTGTGCCCGTAATTTGTTTGCTAGCCACTTCCCAGGTTTATTTGCATATTCAAAATATTTTGTCTGGCTATCTTGATTTTGAAGGCAACTTCTTGAGAGATCAATAAGTTATACTGATGTTGTAGTATCTTGATCTGATTTTGTAAACTTGTCTTTGTTGGGTTTTCCTGGAATTCCATTTCTATCTTCATCAATTCCTTTAAGATGTCTATATATTTTTGTTTTCTTTCCCTATTTTTCTTTGTGTTGTAGCTTATAACCAGTCCTCGGAGGTAAGCTTTGCCTGCATCCCAAACTATGCTTGAACTTGTCCCTTTGTTTCTATTATTCTCATAGTATTCTTGAAGTTTCCTCTTGCACTGAGTTATAAATTCCTTATCTTTTAGCAAAAAGTTATTGAATCTCCATCTTGTTATCTTAGGTTTGTTGAAAATTGTCCACAAAATTGGATTATGATCTGCAAATGATTTAGGCAGTATTTCAATGTCTTTTGTTTCTGTCAGTAAATCCACTGATGACCAACACATATCTATTCTGGAGAAGGAGTTATGACGATATGAGAAATAATTATACATCTTCTTCTGTGGGTTTCTTCTTCTCCAGATATCATTTAGATTCCATTCTTGCACTAGTTGGAAAAATGAGTGTGGTAATTTCCCTTTTCTGTTATCTTTTCTAGGTTTCAGGCTGTTTTTATCTATCATTGGAGAGGGTACTCCATTGAAATCACCCATTATAAAGATTGAAGAGTACTCATATTTGATAGAATTTCTCGTATATTTTTGAAGAAGATATTTTTTCTTTATTGTCATTTGGTGCATAAATAGCACAGCATAGTGTTGGTTTCTTATTAATTTGAATTTCAATCAAGAGGAACCTTCCATCTTTATCAGACTTAATCAGACATGTCCAGGAGTCACTTCTCCAGCGCCTCCAAACCTTTCCTGCATTCTGTTGAATGCCAGGTCAGTCCATAATAAAATCCCTATCATATATGATTCCACCCAAGATGGGCGGGCAGACCTGGCTCTTATTACCGAGACCTGGGTGGGTGCAGAGGGGGGGCTTCGCTCTCCCTTCTGTGCCCACCTGGGTATCTGGTTCAGGGTGTGGGAAGGTTGGAGGGTCAGAAGGGAGGAGGGGTTGCTATTGTCCATCGGGATTATCTTTATGTTTGCAGGGCCTCGACATTGGTTAGCCAGGAGTTAGAGTGCCTTCACCTGTTAGTGGGACAGTGGGACAGATTTGGCATTGTGCTGGGTTACCGTGCTCCCCGCAACCCAGCACAATCCCTTCCAGAGCTCTCCGAGTTCATCACGCCTGCTCTATTGAAGTCCCCGCGCCTTTTGGTTGCGGGTAACTTTAATGTGCATGCCAGCGGTGAACTTTCCGGTGCAGATCTGGAGTTCATGGAATCCATGGCTTCCATGGGTCTGTCCCAGCATGTTGTATGCCCCACCCACAGGTCTGGCCATACCCTGGACTTGGTATTTCCCTCCATGTCGGGGACTTCGAGTCTGGAGGTTGGGGGCATCGTCTCCCTACCTGTGTCATGGTCAGACCACCACCTGCTCTTTCCCCCTGGCGATTCTGGCCCCTCCTCGCGGGGACCATCGGCCTCCTGTTTTGGCCCATCCCCGAAGACTCATGGGCCCTTTTCGGTTCCGGGAGGTCTTTGGGGCATTTCCTGGAGAACTGACTGGTGCGCCGGCCGAGGTTGTGGCCAACCATTGGTCTGATACAGCTGCCCATACCATCTACCGGATTGCCCCTAAGCGCCTTCTCCGGTGTGGAGCTCGGCCCTCACCGTGGTTCACGACTGAGCTCCGAGCAATGAGGCAGGTGAGGAGAAGACTAGAGCACAGCTGGAGAAGAACCCGGACGGTTATTAATAAGGCTGCCATTGTTTCCCAGACTAGGCGCTATTCCATCGCGATCAGGGAGGCTCAAAGATCTTTTTTCTCCCTGAGAATTGGTGAGGCCTCTAACCGCCAGGCGGAGCTCTTCCGGGTGGTTCGGGATCTCACCAATCCTAGTCTGGCCAGGCCTCCTCCTACTGATTTCAGTAGTGAGAATTTTGCAGCCTTTTTTCGTTCTAAAATAGAGGCCATCCGGGCCGGCTTCGATTCTGGTTGCAGTGGCACCGCCCCGGCATCCCCAGTTGCTGTCCGCCTTCATCACCTCGGTTGGATGCGCTTGGGCCTGTTTCTGCTGTCGAGGCCTCCAAGGCTATGGCTCATTGCCGGCCGGCATCCACCCCTTTCGATCCCTGCCCTGCCTGGCTAATTAAAGCTGCCAGCGGGACTATGGCCGAATGGGCTTCGGTCATCACCACCGCCTCTTTCAGCGAGGGGTTTTTTCCCTCTCGTCTGAAGGAGACGGTGGTAAAGCCCATTCTTAAAAAACCAGGCCTTTCTCTGGATGATTTAGCAAATTATTGTCCTATTGCTAATGTCCCGTTTATGGGCAAGGTGATCAAGAGGGTGGCGGCGGTTCACTTGCAGTCGTACCTGGAGGATCGGCAGTGCCTCGATCCTTGCCAGTCCGGGTTCAGGCCTCGTTGGGGGACCGAAACAGCTTTGGTCGCGCTGCAAGATGACCTAATCCAGGCGGCCGACAGGGGTTGCTCTACCCTGTTGGTTCTCCTGGATTTGTCAGCGGCCTTTGATACCGTCAACCACGGTATCCTGTTGGATCGGCTCTCTGAGGTTGGAATCGGAGGCACTGCTCGCAGTTGGCTCCGATCCTTCCTGGAGGGCTGCCCACAGTACGTTCTGCATGGGGGGGGGAGTTGTCAGCTCCTTGGATACTCCCTTGTGGGGTTCCACAGGGGTCGTCGCTGTCCCCTATGCTGTTTAACATCTACGTAAGGCCGCTGGCTGGGGTCATTAGGAGATTTGGAGTCTGCTGTCACCAGTACGCTGATGACATGCAACTCTCTCTCATTTTCCACCTCTGCAGTGGAAGCTGTGAGGTTCCTTGATGAGTGCCTGGACGCCGTGCTGACTTGGACTGGGGTGAACAGGCTTAGGCTCAACCCCGAGAAGACGGAGGTCATGTTCTTTGGGAGTTCACCATCTGGGTATGGTGGCCCTCTTCCTTGTCTGGGGGGGTCTCCCTCCAGCCAGTAGAGAGGGTGCGGAATCTGGGCGTGGTCCTGGACCCGGCGCTGACCATGGAGGCTCAGGTGGCGTCGGTGACCAGGGCCTCTTATTACCATCTCCGCCAGATCGACCAGATCCGCCCGTACCTGGATGTTGACTCTCTGAGAACAGTGGTCCAAGCACTGGTGATCTCGAGGCTGGACTACTGTAACGCCCTCTACATGGGGTTGCCCTTGACTCTTCTCCAGCGACTGCAGCGGGTACAGAATGCGACAGCCAGGCTGGTGGCTGGTGTGCGTCGTTATGACCACATCACCCCAGTCCTGGTCCGCCTGCACTGGTTGCCCGTTGCAGCCCGGATTAGATTCAAGGTCTTGGTTTTAGTTTATAAAACCCTCCATGGCTTGGGACCGGACTACCTGACAGAGCGTATCGTCCAGCGATCCACCTCAGCCCGTCCTGTTCGGCAGGTGTGAGTGCACTCGCTGCGGGTTGCCACTCCACGAGAGGCCTGGAAGATGGTCACCCGGAACCGGGCCTTCTCTGTGGCAGCCCCTTCCTTATGGAACTCCATCCCCAGCAAAGTGCGCTCTGCATAGTCCCTGCAGGCCTTTCGGAAAGCCTTAAAAACCTTTTTATTCCGAGAGGCCTTTGGCGAGTTTTAATTTAATTTTTTTTCCGCCATCGATACTGATTTTATCGACCTATGATTGCTGACAATTGGTGCTTCCCAATTTTAATTGTTAGGACTTATGCCTTCCTGGGTGCTGGAATGCACCAGGATTTTATATCCTATATTTGTCTTTACACTGTTTTATTGATACTGTTTTCATTTGATTTTGTTGTATTTTACTGTTGTTTGTTTGGCGCTTGGCTCGCCCTCTGTTCGCCGCTTAGAGTTCTATTTTAGAAGATAAGTGGGATACAAATATAATAATAAATAAAATAAATAAAAATAAATAAACTTTAGCTAAATACTAAGGTTGTAAATATTTGATCGTTACATTCTGGCAGATAAGAATTAATAATTTTTGAATGTTTTTCTCCTCCTAGGTGTGATCTTTTGTGCGATTGTTTGCAGTTGGATCCACACCTCACACCCCAAATTCAAAAGTATATTTCTGGAGCACAACATTGTATTTTGTAAAATAAAATGGTATTAAATAAGTTTTAAATGCAAAATACCTTTTTGGTGCAAAATGCATGTTTTTGCACAAAAGCAACATTTTTCTTACTAATATAAATGCTGATACTTAAAAATGCTGGTCTTTTTGTTCTTTTGCTGAAATTAAGAATCTCTGGGAAGATGGGGAAGATGTCTCAGTGTCTCAAAGAGGAGAAAAATCCTAATGGCTCTTTATGACCGTGCATCACTCTTTCAATCCAACCCACCCGACAAAGGAGGCTGTAAGGATTATAAGGGGAAAGAGGAACATACCCATTAACATAACCTATTTGACGATTAAGTAAATAGTAAATAAAGGTTTCCTCTGACAATTAAGTCCATTCTTTGTCAACTCTAAGGGCCCGTGCTCATTTCCATTTGTAAGCTGAAGAGCCAGTGTTTGTCCGTAGACATATTTCCATGGTCACATGGCCAGCATGGTTCAACATGCAAGCACATGGATCAGTGTTACCAGCCCACTGAAGTGGCACTTATTTATGTTTATGTGATTTTGAACTGCTAGGTTGGGCGGAGCTGGGGCAAGCAAAATGTCATTGCTCACCATGTCATGCAGATTCAAATTGCCAGTCTTCCAATTGACAAGCTCAGCAGCTCTGCAATTTAAACCGCAGTGCCAGAGCATGAAATAGATGTAACAAATTAATGAATCAAGTACATGCGAACACTTATTCAAGTTCTCCACCCCTATGTAGGAGATCTCGGGATTCATGCAACAAAATGTGGTTGGAGTTTTTCCAGAGCTTTCAATGTGTCTGTGTACAGAGTTCAGATGAGAAGTTAGACTATGAAGAAGTTCATAAGGGGTTTTCATCTTTTCTTTTTTGGCTTTGGAAAGTATAGTAATTGTTAATTGATTACTGCAGCCAAGTGAAGATGAAATGTTGTAAGTAATATACCAGGTGCAGAATCTCTCATTTTGCTAATAGTTACTTCTCTTGACCCAAAGTAGAATGTAAATTAATAGGGAAGCTGGTTTTGTGGTGCATGAAAGCATTTGTCTTTTAGTAATCTGCATTATTTGGTGTGGCTCAGGAAAATTCAGAAACAATTTTTTTTTCTGGACCCATCTTTCACACCACAAAAGGAAAAACAGCTTCAAATTTACTAAATTGGCCCAGAGAGTTTTAAAGGCTGGTTTAATACTGAGGGGAAAGCAATACAATCTGAAAGCCATCATCTTTTATGTTTCCTCTTCTGGTGCCAAAATGAGGAGAGCCAAGCAGCAACTTTTGTTTTAGTATGGCTTTGTTTAACATACGTAAATTGAGAAGAATTGCTATATCAGCTGTTTTAAAATTCCAAACACTTGTTGTAAGGCACAAAAAGATACAGAAACTAAACACACAAGGAATGGATGGAGCATTCCGAATGATAAACGCTGCTGAAACTTTAAACAGAGTTCCAGGTTTGGACCAATATGAATATATAATTTCATTGCGTTGTTTTGTGTAGTGTTTGCTCATTGGCTGAAATCCAGCCTATAGCTCCAAATGTGATAGGCTTACTAAATAAATGGCTGGAGGAATGCTATGACCATGTTTGCTCTTGTGTAAATGAAATCACATAAGTCTTGGCAAAAAAAAAAAAATCTGCTGTTCATTAACAAAGTGGTGCTTACATTCCAGATGATGCAGTTGTGTGTTCACCCAGGATGCTAACTAGCACTTCCTTAAAGATCAGCAGTCTGCCTCTATAATGCATGTGATTGTCCCTATATGCATGTAAATTGTCAACAAAATTTCTGTCCTATGAATTTATTTATGATTTATCAATTTGACTTTGATTCAGTGAGTCTTTACTAAATTTCCATGTGTGGCAGCAAATTGGTAGTGGCACATCTCTGGTCAGCTCTGGAATTATTATCAGAGAGGTTCTAGGTGATGCTGAGTTTCTTATACTGTTTCCTTAGCTTCTGCCCCTCCTGCACAGGATACCAAAGAGTTTTGTTTGGTTGCAGCACAATGCTTGAATGGGGTTGCTCTGCTCATTCCTGTGTCCACATAAGGGCCAATGAAAGCTCTTTCCTATCTCTTATGGAGAGATTCCAGGGCTACTCAAGTCAATGTACATTTACTCCAAAGTGGACCAAATCCAAATCAGAACATTCTCAAAGAGACAGAGGAAGTGTTTCTCCAAAATATGTTTTTTTCCAATTTGTTCATTGGCAGAAAGGGAAGGACACCTCTAAAATCTAATCTCAGTAGACAGGGGTCTATAATCCATTGCTTCAAATGGATTATGTGGCAGAATTTTTCTAAGTGCTCTTTGGTTATTTAATATCTCAGAGGCATTGCATGTTCACATTGCTTTGGTGGAGTGAGTATAGGCTGATACTTCACGTCCATTTCATCGTTGTTTGCAGCCCCACTGGGGACCAGTATGAAGAAATCTAACCACACGTCCATTGCAGGATGAGGGGAGTTCATCCCGACCACACCCCCTGAACTGCAATCTAAGCGGGATGAGAGATTCCTCTCCCTGGCCTCGGGAATCTCCTCATCTTGCTTCTAGTTCCGATATGAGTGCCTGTGAGGTAAGGCTCGTCATGCAACATGCCATTCTCCATCTAGTGGCAGGAGTGTGAAGTGTCATTCGCCAGTACATTCCCTATGGAGTCAGCAATGCAGTGCAGAGAGATTAAAAGACAAATGCCTCAAACTTAGCTCCGTAACTCATTGAAGGCAAGGCTTTGGAGAATCAAAACATCGAAAAATGGAAGGTCGAGCCAGGGAAGAAAACAGAGAACAAAGGCATGGAATTTCACATCTCATCACGGAACAAGGATGTGTGGAAACAGTCATGCCGGTATCATCAATCACGCACATGCGTACATGGGAACAGGGACAGAACCGCAAGAAGACCATGTGACCGTGACTGACAGCCTTCAAAAAAGCTTTAAAGACCTTGCTTTTTCGGGAGGCATTTGGTGACAGTCAATTAATCTATCTTTCTTTCTTTATTTCTTTTTCTCCCTCCGTCATCTGCCTTTTATTACTGTTTTCATGGTAATGTTGTTTTTAACTTTTGTATATTGTTTGTTTCCTTTTGTTGTGAACCGCCCGGAGTTCTATCTGGAAGACAGGCAGTATATAAGCTCAAATAATAAATAAATAAATAAATAAATAAATAAATAAATAAATAAATAAATAAATAAATAAAATACAACGAGCTTCCTCCCGGGATGAGAGGTGATGTGAAGTAACCGTCTATGTGGAATCAAGACAACTGTAACAATGGATGTTTGCTTTGGATATAAATTGTGGCATGCAGTATTTGAGGCCATATATGCCCCTGTGCATTCTACAGCCCTAATCCATTCATCTCATTTCACACTTTCTGTAAAGCTCTTCTATACAGAGTATTTAATGTCATTAAAGTACTTGGTTCTGCACTGAGTGTGGCTCCACATGCACAGCTTCTTAAGACTCAGTGCAACACCCTCTCAGTCAACCAGAGCTGTAAACCTAATGACAAGCTCATTCTCCACGCTCTAAATAGCCTCTTATTTTCAATCAAAAATAGTTTACAGGGGATACCTTTATAGGCCACTATTGAAAATAAAAAACAAGGATCATTGCAAGCTTTTGAATTTACATAACTCTTCTTCAAAGCAGGTCCCAGAAGTTCAGACATGGTTAAGATATGGTAATCATTAATCAAAAGTAGCATCAAATAAGCTGCAAGTCAGACAAGGTATGCTTGTGGACTGCATCCATCCCACAGCCAAGAGGTTCACTATTGCTACCGGATTTCCTTCCTTCCCTTTTCAATCAAAGTTTGGAAAGGTTACTGTTCTGGACCCCAAATCAGTCAATCAACATGGCCAAAGCAGTGTCTTTTCTGAGATCTGTTAATTCTTTAGTAGCTCAGGCAGGTCTTAGCAGCATTTCGCCATTTGCTCTTAAATTCCCAAATCGACTTAGGCAGAAGTTAACACAAGGCTGAAAGCTGCAGTTCCGTGCCAGTTTCAGTGACAGTTGCATTTGTATCTACTTTAAACTTTTCCTGAACTCTGTTATAGCTCCTTTCTCATTTGCATCATTTCCCTGAAGATAATTTTTTTAAGAAAACCCTTGTTGCTTTGTGCTGGGTGTCAACATTCAATGGAAAAGAGACAAAAGCCCCCTACTGATCAAATGATAAGCCTCAGATAGCATGAAACTTCTGAGCCTCACCAGATTCTGTGGCAATAAGCCCTTTGAACTTTGTGGGGCTAAATTCCATGAAGGTATGTGTACAATGGTGTGGTTATTCCGGTGCAAACCTATACAGTCAATTTAGTGCCTTCCAGCTTTTTTGGATGTGGATACTGGAAATTGTAGTCCTACATATCTGGAGGGAATCAGGTTGGAGGAGACTGGTGTGTAGGCCTGCAGGCTTAGTTCTTACAAAGCATGCCTACAATTATAGCCTTATATTTAATAGATGGGGCGGTTAGATGGAGAGTTGTCCAGGACTAGCTCTAAATTTAAGTCACTGAAGAAATAACTCTAATTTCAATAATGTGTCCTCCGACAAATTCTTTTTTAAGCATAACAGAAAACAGATATTCTTCTGGAGAGCATGATCAGTCACCAGCCTGAAATACACTTAGTCAGATTTAATCTCTTTCCCCAGTGTAAAAACAATAAAAAGATATTTGAAATAATCCTTGCATTATCTTGATGACTCAAATTTCCTCAAAACACATTTTGATAAAAAAAAATAGGCAAAAATGCAAAATCTCTTCAAACCACATTTTTCTTGTCTTCTAGAAATATTTTCCCTTCAAAACTGCCAAATTGGAATATGTTCTTTCCACTCCCTATCTCTTATTTTATATTTCAGTCTTCCTGTTCAGAATTCTGCAAGCAACTCATTTGTGCAAAGTAGTCTTTCTTCTTCATTTTCTTAGCACTGGTCCCACTTGGTGGTGGGGTCCACTATTCTTTTTTTTTTTTGCCTTCCACTTGGCACGGTCATAAGCTACTTACAGGTGAACCTGAAACAACTCCATGTGGTTGTGAAAGGTGTCCATCCAGCGTTGTTTTGGTTGTCCCCTCGGTTGGGATTCACTGACCTCCAGGGTGAGACCCTTTTTGGCCAGAGTTTCCTCATTGGCATGGAAGACATGTCCATACCAATGCAGTCAGCCTTCATGCAACTTGTCAGCAATTGGTGCAATGCCATATTCAATGTCAGCATTGCACACATGATCCTTTCACATGAGGCCAGAGGTCCATCGCAGCATCTTTGTCTCCATGACAGCAAGGCAACATTCAACTTCTTTATGTGCTGGCCAGCATTCTGCACTAGAGATGGGCACGACCAGGAAAAATTACGTTTCAAGTTGTCGTGTGTCGGAGCCGGGCCGTTTCGGCTCGTTTCCGTTTTTCATGACATTTTTCAAAAAATTGTTGTTTCGTTTGTCAGTTTTTCGTCTGTCGTTAGTACTGGTTTTGGGGGGGGGCTCCTGGAGGCACCTCTCTGGGGTGGGTGCCTCCTCTGGCCAGCCATGAAGGGAAAGTGGGCTCTTGGAGGCACCTCTCTGGTGTGGGTGCCTCTTCTGGCCCACTACAAAATGGCATGCATAGCCAATTGGATATGCATACCATTAAGTTGCAGTAGCAGGAAGAGGCACCTCTCTTTCGGGTGCCTCTGTGACTCACTGCCTGCGGTGCACTTGGGCTGGGGAACGAAGTGAGAGAGGACCCCTACGGGTGCCCTGTGACTCACTAAGAAGGGAAGTGTACTTGCTGTAGTGCAATGCGAGTACACATCTGTCTTACTGGTTAGGGGTTAGCGCAAGGCTTAGGCTTAGGGTTACAGGTAAGGTTAGGGTGAGTTACTGGGGTGCACCTCTGGGTGCCTCTCTGACCCATTAAGAAGGACAGTATACTGGTGTATGGGTTCGGGTTAGGGTTTGGGTTCAGGCTAGGGTTAGTGGCTTTTTATGCCCGAATGGCACATCCCAGAAATCTCAGTCAAAACCTGGCCAAGTGGCCATGCAATTGGTGGAATGGCTCCAAAAATTTGCATGGTCCACTCCCATGGCCAGCCCATCATTGCACAGGTGTAAAAAAATAAAAATAAAAATAAAATAAAATAAAATCAATGGAGACGTTTGGTTGCAAGAAAAACCCACTGCTGCTACTGTAAAAATTCAGGCAGTTTTAAAATAGATATTTTCACATGTTTCTGTGGTGCTTTGGTGTGTTTTTGGACCACGCGATTTCAAAATAAATATTGCGGTCGCCCCATTTTGGATCCCCCGCCCGCACTGCATGGCATGGCGACTCGGAGAGACGACGAGGATGCCCCCCAGCAGAGCAGCCCAGGACAGGAGAGGGGGGGAAGCCAGGGACAACCCCCCCAGAAACCACCCCTCTGGTAGGTGCCCTCACTCAGGCAGGCATATTTCCACCTGCTTTTTTGGCCGGGAATCGGGTTTTTTTATTTATTTTTAAAACTTTTTTTCTGTGCCGCGCCGCTTGGCCAGTTGGCGACTCGACGAGGATGCACACTTTGCGCAGCCCAGGAGAGCAGGGGGGAGGCCGGGGACCCCCCCCAGAAACCACCCCTCTGGTAGGTGCCCTCACTCAGGCAGGCATATTTTCGCCTGCTTTTTTGGCTGGGAATCGGTTTTTTTTTTTTTAATTTTAAAACTTTTTTTCTGTGCCGCGCCACTTGGCGAGTTGGCGACTCGACGAGGATGCACACTTTGCGCAGCCCAGAGAGAGGGGGAGGCCGGGGACAGCCCCCCTCCCAGAAACCACCCCTCTGGTAGGTGCCCTCAGGCAGGCATATTTTCGCCTGCTTTTTTGGCCGGGAATCGGTTTTTTTTTTGCCGCCGCTTGGCGAGTTGGTGAATCGGGGATTTTTATTTTTAAAACCCTCTTTTCCTCAGGCAGGCATATTTTCGCCTGCTTTTTTGGCTGGGAATCGGTTTTTATTTTTAAAACTTTTTTCCTGTGCTGCTTGGCTGCGATGCCAGGAACGACAATGACAAATCAGACCCAATTTTTCTTTAGTTGGTTCGAGTTCAAGTTCTGGCAGAGTAATTGTCATTCTTCGTTCCGTTACGTAACGGAAACGAGAAACGGAAACGGAAATGAGAATTTCGCCAAGTCGTGCCCATGTCTATTCTGCACCATAGAGCACAACAGTTTGTACAATGGTGCAATAGATCTTTGACTTTAAATGGTTGCTAATCTTTCTGTCACACATTATGCTTGGTGTTGTATGCCATTTTAGTCAGACACTGTTGATCCTTGATGTGACTTCACAAATCAGACTCCCATCAGCTATGTTCATAGAGCTGTGGTATTTGAACTCCTCAGTTCTTGGTAGGTCAGTACCATTGATTTGGATCATACTACATTCATTTGGGTTGGTTGTCAGATATTCTGTCTTCCTCGCATTCAGGCGCAGGCCAAACCTTGTCAGATGATCACTCCATACTTGGGATTGCTGCTCAAGATTTGCCTTACTCTCCAATACAGTCACAAGAGCCGCATCATAAAGGAGCATCCAGGGCACTGGATTCTTCAGATCTCATGTGATTGCATCCACACCAGAATGAAAAGAAGTGGGGAGGGTGGCAATCTTTGATGGACATCAACTGTGATATGAAAATCTTTCAGAGGCCTCAACATGGCTCTTCAGCGATTCACAGAGGAGTTTGACCCAACTGATAAGTTCCTCTGGGGCTCCATGATGTCACAGTGCATACCAGATGACATCATGCGGGACTCAGTCAAACGCTTTCTTGAGGTCAAGAAAATCTGCATCCACTGCTTTCTGTTTCTCCCTGTGTTTTTCAAGTAGCAGCTGAGCAGGATGAATTGCCTAGAAGCCCCAGAGTGGGACTTTCGTCTGTGGCACAGCTTTTCATCCAGCAAAACTGAAGCACAGAATTGGACTATGGGTTCCATGCTCTGGAAGTAAATAATAATAATAATTTTGTAATAGTCAAATCAGCAACTTTTGCATAATGATTATGGATACCTTCTGTTCAACTACTTTGAAAGCTTGGAGCAAAAAGCCAAGTCCATAAAACACAGGGTCCCAACTCTCCAGCCAAGTCTGTGAAAGAAAATCTGCAAATAATAATTAGATGTGTCTGGTAGAAAAACAGCCAGTTTCTGTTCTCTTGGTCACTATAGCAGGCAGACGAACCTCTGGATATGTATCACTTAGAGCAATGGTTCTCAACCTGTGGGTCCCCAGATGTTCCTGGACTGCAACTCCCAGATATCCTGGCCAGCTCAGCTAGTGATGAAGGCTTATGGGAGTTGCAGTCCAAGAACATCTGGGGACCCACAGGTTGAGAACCACTGACTGAGAGGAATGTAAAGAACTGTTATTTGTATAGCCAATAGCAGAGCTTGAGGGCAAAGCCAGCATGTTCATATACCTGTGACTGTATCTGTATTAGTTCAGATAGGGTGCTGATAATTGTTAAGTTAAGTAGAGATAGGAAACTGGCAATGGAAGATCTAGTAAGATAGGATCTGGCTGTTGTATAGTTGTATAGATAAGGATCTGATAGTACATGAAGTAATTGCTGAATGTATTTAATTTTGTTTTTCAATAAACTTATTCTGTTTATTTTAAAAATAACTTCCCCGTGAGACTCCAATGATTTCAGTTATAGAAATAAATTTTAATGGTGGCAGCATTAAATCCCGAACACACAGCAGTCACTCATTACTATTGCCATTTTGCCTTCACTGATGTTAAAAAGCAGAATCGAGTAAGAAATATGTGATGAATAATTTAATGCAAATAGTTCATGCTGCAATTTGAGTGTACAACATTCAGACAAAATTACAGAATCCACCCAATCCATCCATCGGTCATTATTTTCCTTTGCTCAGCTTTACTGTCTTGACAGTCACCATGATTCAGTGGCTTAAGGGTCAGAGGATCAGCCATTGCATGGAGCAGTGCGATCATCCAGGGAACAGGATATTGTTAATTGCTCCCCATGTCCCAGAGCAGAGAGAAGTCATTGGTTAGAGCTACAGGGTTTAGCTTACTTTTGACTTGGACAAGACAGCATTGGAGGCTCATGCTCAGTTCATTTATTTCTATTAATCTACAAATGTCCTATTAAAACAGGCAGCAAGACCACTGATAATGCCTTTGATTCCAAAGACACTGAGCAAATATGCACATAGATCCTTTAACATTCCCACTGTATAAGCCTTGTGTTTACAAGTCCATCCAGTTAAACATCCAGTCAAAAACGCAATACAGTTACTCTTCCCTTCCCACCAGCCATAGGCGGTCACTTTCCAAAGGTCAGGCACTGAGACCACCAATAATTAATTCCCATTCAAAGAGCATCATCTCAGTGAAATGTAAACAATCAGCTTAACATAGTCAGCCCAGCATTACAGCAAGAGTGAATGCATAGGAGCATGAGTTACTGATCAAAATAAGCCCAGCAGATATTCAGTTTTGTGTGTCTTATCTAAGTTACAGATGCCCACGAAATGGGAAAAGAGTATTTCATTTTGTTTCATTTCTTAAGTAGTTTTGTTTTGTTTCATTACTATTGAATTTTTAAAGTAGTTTCATAATGAAACAAATGAAACGAAACGAAACGCTATGCTCCCCTGGGTCCTAGAGGCACCAAAATGGCAGGGGAGCTTCCTCAAGCGCTTCCCTGTAAGCCCCTGAAATTTGGAAGGGTTTGGAGTTCAGGGGGCTGAGTTAAGCATTAAAAGGGGGTGCCCCTAGGGAAAATATTTCTAATTGAATCTAGAAACTGCAATACAGTAACCCCTGCCTGCCCTTTCGCAGTTCATAAACTGCAGTCCCAGTATATCGCAGGACTGCAGTATATGAAAAAAGGCACCTGGGGTAAGCTGGAGAGGGCTGCATCAGGCTTCCTGTACTTACCCCAGGCCTGGCACTGCCCTGAACGGACCTCCGACAGCCTTCCCGGGCCCGTTGGAAGCCCAAAACGTGCATCTCACTGAACTGGAAGTTACTTTCGGAAAACCGGAAGTGACCTCTGGATCACTTGAAAGTACTTTTGGGGCCTCTGAGGGCCTTTCAAGGCAGGTTGGATGCCTCAGAAATGCTTTTTGGTGAACCAGAAGCCCTTTGGAGGTTATTAACTCAGCTCACTGACCCTAAAAACCTTTCTAAATTTTGAGTGCTTACAGGGAAGAGCTTGAACTCACCTACCATTGATTCTTCTAGGGCAAATCATTTCATTCTGGGGGAGTGGAGTTTCTTTATGAAACAAAATGCATCTTACCATTTTATGTAATGAAGTAATTCACTATGGAACGAAATAATGAAAGTGTTTCATTTTTCATTACGTGCCCACTTCTATTCTAAATATATGGGAGGCTGTGATCACTCCAGATAAAACTGAGCTGAACTTTCATTTGGTGTATCATCCAATCAACATCATCCTCCTTTCCCAAAGCCAAGCTATCAGAATCACTAACAGAACAGGAAGTCCTACTAACATTTGGAATATATATAGCACTTTCAATTGAATATTTTTTTACCATTCTTGATATCTTTCATCTTTCCCAACAATCTTATCACCACATTCCTATTTGACAGACTACAGGATTGAGGCCAAGAGATGGTGATTTCCTTAAGGCCACACTGAAGTCATGGCAGTGTGGAGAGTGACATCACATCCAAGTTGCTTTCACTGAACCCCTTTGGCTCACAATCAGACCAACCCCATTGGAAGCCTGATATAAATTCTCACGCTGTGTTGCCCTCCCTATAACAAGGCAACCCCACGCTGTCGTGTGAAACTGACAAATAATCATCACTCTTATTTTAGGATGTATGTAGTCTGACAGCTTTTCACTCGTTGAGCCCAAGTTAATCTATTCAACACCTGTCTCATTCATTTTGCCTTCCTATTTTATCTGTTTACTGCAGTGACTGCTCTTCCAGCATCCTGGACAAGCATCATTTACCTTGTTGAAGAATTAAACATCTGTAGCTGCTTTCCTGCAAAAGAATTGCTCAGGAGAAGCTCTTCAGGGCATCTGGTTTGAATAGCCAATGACTCCATCCATATGCTCGCACTGGGGAAATTTAAAACCAAGACACAGAAAAGGATGCTTTTACAAACTAATTAGAAATACTATTGCCATCCAAAATGTCTCTGCAGCTATGCATATGCACAAACAAATCTTTTCTCTTTAGGCTGGTCTCAAAATTGGGATCCAAATGAAGTCTGGTCTAGATTCTTCCTTTCCCAAATCTCCCTTTTTCCTGGTCTAATCTTTCCTTTCCTTGTGCGAGCTGACTACATGCTGAATTCCTCCAATCGGTTGAAGAAATGAGCAAAACAAGGAAAGGAGTTATAGGCCTTATAGTCCAAAACATCTAGAAGGCTAAATCCTGTTGATTCCAGTCTGTCTTGAAGATCCATATGTAGAAACTGGTGGTGAGGAAACCTTATTTGATACCCTGACCATGGGGTTCTCCGGGATTAAATTATGTGCCCCACGCTAGAGATGGGCACAAAATGAACTTTTTTCGTTTCCGTTATTCGTTATTCATTATTCAATAACGAATATTGTGATGAAATTGGAACGAACCAAACAGAACCACGAAAATTAGGTTCGTTATGTTTCATTTTTGTTAATGGCGATGCACAATGAAATGAGCTGTTTTAAATGTTAAAAACCGCCCTGGACATCCATAAACACGCAGTGATAATTATTTATACTGTGTGATAATACCTACCGGGAGAGTTGGGGTCCTTAAAACGTTTGTTTTTGTCTTCTCCCATTGCGATGTATTTTTCTTTTCCCTTGGATGACAAAATGGATGTCACCAGTCCAGCCACAAAATGGAGGTAAGCCATGTGATGGGATCATGTAAATTCTTGGACAACTTCAACCAATAGCATGCCCAGGTTGCAGACTGGGCAGGTCTGGCAGCTACAGAGGGCATAAAAAGCTCTGGCAGCCCCCGTCCTCCTTGCAGTCTCTGGTGGGAGTTAGGGTGGGATTGCTGTCTCTGTGACTCGTTGTTTTCACTTTAGGCCAGGCAGGCAGGTGTGAGTCTCTGTGTTCCTGCTGGCTGCAACCTGGCTCTTAGAGGAGAGAAAGAAGAGATTTCTCTTGCAGCCTCCCTGTGTGCGTGTGTGCGAACCTCTCAGTGAGTACCCTCCCCTGCCCCGCAGTGCAGTCACTCTGTGGCTGCCTTGCACCCTGGGCAATGCCCGCCACTGCCTTTGCAGCCTCCCTGCATACCTAGTCTATACTGTGTCTCTACCAGCATCAATTTTTTTAGTGTTTTCCCTCTGTTCTGGGGCGTTGGGGGATGCCCGCACATGGAAATGCTTTAAAAATCACGCAAAAAGCAGGTAAAAACAAAAAACGAAAAACAAAAAAACAAAAATGAATTTTTTTCAAAAATTTGTGAAAAACAAAAATGAACCAAAGCAGACCCCTCAATGAAAAACAAAAAAACCCGAAATGCCATGTTTTCGATTCGTGCCCATGTCTACCCCACAGTATTTAAAATTGACACAAAACCCCTAAAAGAAGTTGTCTAGAGATGTGAAGTTCATTACCAGCCATAGGTTGACAACCTCCAACTTTATCCTTTTCACCTGATGCCAATAAAGAAGTTTGGTGCTAGTTGAGCATTCCATGTCTGCAATTAACTGGATGAGAAGGAACAAATTGAAGCATAATCCATTTAGGACAGCTGCTTCTGCTTAGTCAAAAGGGAGATCAGGGAACAGGGACTTAGTTGGAGTTACACTGTCCCTGAAAGGCCACATCCACCGCTGGGATATGCTCCTGAATTCAGCCCCTGAGCTTGGATGCCCACATTTCCACAGTGGACAGCAGTGCATTTTGGCAGTGAACATTAGTGGACAGGCTGTGCTCATTCTTCAGATGTCTGACCTAGATACAATGGCACAGACCTTAGTTGCATTCAGCCTAGATTACTGCAATCTAGTCAATGTGCAGTTGTTTTTGAAGAGTGCTAGGATGAAGCTTCAGCTGGTTCAAACTGCTGTAGCCCAACCAGTGGAACACTTTCACTGGCTGCCCATTTGTTTCATAGAATCAAACAAAAGTGCTCAACATGAAATATTCAACCCTTTGGTCCAAGCTGTTTGAAGGACCACATGGACCTTCCCAGCTGTTACGATCTTCTGGGTACCCCGTTCTCTTGGTTTCAATTCTGATGTAAGCTTCTTTGGTGAAGCTACAGCAGAGGGCCTTTTCAGTGGTTGCATCTGAGCTGTGGAATGCACTCCCCCTAAAAATACCAGGATGCCCCCCTTGTCCTTCTGCTGGCAGGCAGAAACTTTCCTTGAAAGACATTTTAAGCAAGCGTTTAATGAACTCAGAGAATTAGGACTCCATATAGGATGCTGTATTTACTAAATTGAATTAGATGTAAGCAGTATATAAGCAGAACACTTTAATGAGACTTGCTGGAGGATGAGGATGAGAAACCAACCGTTGAATATCTCACATACCTAGGGCACCTTCACATACCAGTGAGGTTAACCCTAAGTCAGAAGTGACTTGACCACTCATAACATGCACAAACATCATATGTCTCGACTATAGCTTAACTCCAGAGAATAAGTTTTTCTTTTCCATGTAAGAAGAAGCAAGGTAAATGAACTCCTTAAATGCTTCCTATGTGAGGATGGTGGTGGTTGGTTCTCCTTGGACAACCATTCAGTAGATGGCTGGCACTGCCACAAACTGAGCAGCACTAAACCTCATGAAAACTTATTTCTCAGCAATCAATGGAGCAAAGGGACAATAATAATAATAATAATAATAATAATAATAATAATAATAATAATAATAATAATAATAATAATAATAATAATAATAATAATAATAATAATCTTTTACAGGAGTTTACAGGAACTATGATTTTACAAGAGCTATGCAAGGCTGTTGAGGGCACAATTAAGGTCACCATACGTCAGTGGTGCCTTGATGGCACAGCAGAACAACAACCTTACTTTGACATTATGAAAGGTCATCAGTGATGGATTCTGAAATGACAAAAAGGCCAAATTCAGACTGGCAAAGATTTTCTTTTAATATCCTAGGCAGAAAAACTAGTCCAACAAAGTAAATTTCTCCAACTCTGTCTCTTGATTCAGCCCATCCTGCCTTACTTCCATTCCCTGATCTGCCACATTCAAAACATAGTTTCACCATTTTCCTCCTGCTTCATCCTCAGGACTAGCCATCCACTTTCCCTGGCTTTGAAACTTGAGCTTTCAGATTGGGCCCCTGTTTGGTTGGTTGAGTAACAGTCATAATGTCAACAGATGGTGATCCAGGATTAAGATATCACAGGAAGCCCAAACCATAGTGTTGTATACCTTACTTTCATCTGGATTGGGTGCACTCTACAATGGGCTGTCTTTGAAAACTTTCCAGCAATTGAAAGTGGTCCACCACCCAGCAACAGAAACACTGATGGGATTATTTAGAATGTGCTGTGCTAGTATAAGTGCTAGTATAAACACTGATACTAGCACAGCACATCCCATGGAATTTGTTTTTCTGGGCATAGCTGGTAATGGTTTTAAAGTCCTGTGTGGTTAATACCTAGGCTACCATATGGGATTGCCTCTTCTCCTACTAGCTACACCCTAAGATGAAAGGCCATTCTCTGTATTCTGGATAGCTGGCGGAGTGAAGAGTCTTGTCATTGACTCCACCTAAATGTTGCCTCTGTTTCTACATTGGCACACTCTTTGAAAACACTGAGCTCCATAGCAAAGGCCTTATTGTTTAAAAAAACCCAACACATTTTCTTGTTTGTTTTTTTTTTGTTATCTAATATTACATAAGAGCCATCTGTGAGTATATTGGGGCTGCTTTGGAATTATATTGTATTTTTGGCTTTAATAGCTACTAGCACGAGTTATGCAGGCAGCAGAAGGGGAAAATATAGGATTTTTATTTTTATTAATCAATCTGTCACTCAATTGCTCTTTCCACCTCCACAGCACCACCCATAAAGGTGAGACAATGGTGTGGCACATAAGCAGATCTCAGGTGTACCTCTTATGTCCCATTCCCTAACCAAGTCCTTATTCACCAAGTAGGTTGCCTGCTCCTTCATGCCAAAACTTCTTATCAATTGGCTGACCTTGATTTCAGAGAGAGCAATTGCTGTCTACCAGATAAGTCCCATTATATCCTTCCTCCAAAGCAAATATTGCCAATAGCATAATGATATTCAGCCCAGTGTCTTTTCAGCTGAACCCTGCCTGACTCACCTACTCTGACATTAATGGTTTCCAAACACTGCATATTTAAATCATCAGGATGCAAATCTTTGTGTCCATATTCCATTTTAAGGACTGCCTTATATTAAGAGAGATGATAATCTCTCCAGAGCTTTGACATTAAACAAACTGAACTTTAGATAATATAATGATAAAATAGATTTAATAAAATCAATGCCCAACTCCAGTAGCACTTAATCTTCCAGAATTATTATGTCACCCACTATCACCTCATAAGAAAAATTCCAGAAAGCAATTTCCCAGGGCACAAAAGCACTCTATTTCATGCCTTTCTGTCATATTAGAAAACTGCAGCTGTATGTCTAACTGTTAAGGAGTTTCCACTGGCTGCATGCAGTATATATATATATATGGCATAAAATTTGGCAGTTAAGTGTAGGCACGCTCAACTCTGTCGGCCAAAAAATGGTCCACAGATTTCTGCAGCCAGGCTGTGATTGACAAGGCAACCACACTTGCTTGTTTCTTCTCCGTTCATCCTTCACCCACTTAACCATGCCCATTCCTCAAAGTCTGGCCCATTGCCTCCTGTTCTGTCAAGTTTAGCCAATTGAGTCGGCCTGCCTCATTTCCCTTCTATTGTATTGACTGCTCCAGCTGTCCTTGGTTTCCCTTCTTTCCTGCACAATAGTCAGCTGAGTCTTAAACCTAAAATCTACTTTTTTCAGGAAAGGTGAACACATTCTTAAAGACTTCTGGCAGGCATCACACTTGAAAAAAGTAGTATACTGTGACAGAAAGAGCATTGACTTAATCTTGCCTTGTAATATGAGCAGGAACATCCAGAATTGTTCCCTCTAGCAGGTTAGAACTGATTGTACCTTTGGTTGTAATTTTCTCCCCCTCCTTCCATAGTATGGTTTAATGCTATTTTAATATTTGTTGGTTTGGTTCCTTTTTTAAACTTTTTGCTGCTGAACTTTTTTAAAAATAATGAGTATTGGTGTTAATATGCTGTTGTACTATAAGCCCGACTAGGGACCTATGATGGGCAAAGATCTGGGGCAGAAAAAAGGAGTTGGTTATCAGTCTGTCTAATTGAGGATGTCTTCCATGAATTTGTCCAATGTTCTTTCTAAAGCCTACCAGGATGGTGGACCTCCTTGCATCCTGTGCCAGCAAATCCCAAAGGTGCACATGCAATTCATGAAAGAACACTTATTTAATTAACAGGGACAGGTGGCAGGTAGGCAGGCAATCAGGACCAGCTATGTAGGAAAGAGTTATTGGCAATGATGGGGAGCCACTGTCACTTAGAGTGGGCAACACTGGACTACGCTGACAAATAATGTGAACTGAAGGAAGCTTTCTAAACCCAGCAGTATGAGTTTTGAGAGTGGGGAAAAGGCAAAGAGTAAAAGAGAGGGGGCTTTGTTCATAACTGCTCACACCTTTTCTTTACTACATCAACGTTTCAAATGATTCTTCCTTGTTATCTTGGTAATGCCAGTGGGAAGATTTTAAATCATCTTGAAACACCCTGAAACATTTTCCAGAAGAACCTCAAGCAAATCTATCATACTAACCAGTTTTTGCCCAGATTCTAGCCACACTACATAATGTTAGTTTGGGCCATCCGCTGTCCTTGATTTTCAGTAATTGGTGTTGTCTTTAAATATACTTAGGGAAAATATCTGGGAGACATGCCAGCTGTGAGCTACATGGACTTCTGATGCTTCTCAATACAGTTCTTCAGGGATTGTAGGAAAATGTCAGGTATCAGAATCCATGACCTGACAGCACTTATTGTCTGGAATCCTGTTACTTAATGTAATAAGTCATAACTAAAGTAGGACCAATTGAGTCAGTCAAACCTACTGAGAAGATGACTCACCAAATCCTCACTGATTTAGTGGATCTTCTCTAGTGTGACTTACTGCAGTATTCCAGGCATTGAACAAGAGATGTTGGAGTTTCATTTACAACCTCACGTTCTGTTTATAGTTGGAGTAACAGGGAGGCACTTTTTTGGTCTGGAATGATTGTCTATCCCACATTAACCGATTGTTCCTTCCAGCCTATGAATTCAAACAGAGCCATCCACCAACTTTCAACTGCCACCAACTTTCCTCAGCTGGCGGCACTTGCTTGTTGTTGATCTGTTTGGCTGTACATGTGCAGTAAAGAAAGAAGCATATGAACGTCTATAATTTAAAGTAATTGGAAGTAAAGAAATTGTTTTTATTCTTTCTCCTACAAATATCTTGGGGTGAGTTACTGAAACTTCAAGTACCAGTTAACGGGAAAGAGGTGGGCTCTGTGAAATATGTAGCTATTCTGCTTTGTGAATCTGCATACAGTACTTCTACTGCATACCAAAAAGGAATTTAACTAGAAATTTAAAACACTGCTCAGAATGTTCATTCAGTATTTTGCCCTATGATTCTCTAGCAAGGAAGCAGTTATGTTTGTTTAACTAATGTTCCTGTACACCCTGTTCCTGAGTAAAGATTGCAATTTGGGGAATGTCTTGTTGTGGCTTGTTTGCGAGAAAAATATAGTCATTTTGTAGTGCCTACAAGCAGAGGGAGCAATGAAGTCCTATGAATAAATGCAGAACAATGTGCAACAAAACAAGGAGGATCTATTTAAATATACCCATTTTTAAAAGGAAGTAAGATGTCAACAGAACATTTGCTTTATTGAAAGAGGGTGTGAATAGAAATATTTATTCCGAGAATTGCTTATCAATTCTTGGAATGATAAGTGAAAACTTTCCCCTTAGGCTTATTCTGCTTGATATAAACATGATTATCTTTTCTCCATTCACATTGTGCTTTTAAAATAGCATTTCCATGTAGCCATTTCTCTTTGTACAGCCAAAAAAAGATGGAAGATAAATTGTAACATATCAGTACATCTTATTAGTAAGGTATTATGCAGCTGCAGTATTTTCAGGGGGCTCTGAACAGATTCTTGCAATCAAGCTTAGATTACTGGAAAGAGTTTTCCAATAATGACAAGAAATTCTTACCATTCTTTTACAAGGACTAATTCTACTTCTACTTGTCTTGGGCTATGATTTCCACTATTTGCTGAGGTATACGGTATGTCTTACCATGTTAAATAGATCTAAAGCAAATTAGATGTGCATGGGATATGGTTTTATATACAGTATTAGGAAGCAAAGCAAAAGCAAAGTGTTCTGTTTATATGCTCCCTCATAGTGCTTAAAGCACTCTCTGGGTGGATTTACAATTTATTTATGCAGGCTACACATTCTCCAGTCACCCCCCAGCAAGCTGGGTACTCATTTTACCAACCTCAGAAGGATGGACGGCTGAGTTAGCCATGAGCCTGCTATCTGGGATTGAACCCCAGGTCATGAGCACAGTTTTATCTACAGTGCAAGCATTTAACCACTGTATCACGAGGCTTCAGCACAGATTGGGAAAGTTACTTTCTTATACTACAACTCCAAGAACCCCTCAAGATCTTGCCTTCTGGGTGTTGTATGAATTCACAAAGTAATTTTTCAAAGCTGTCTTGGGCATCTTGTTTGCCCTACACTATAATCCTATAATCCACATCATGAAAACAAAATAACAGCAGTTGATGTAGGGCTCTAAAAGAATTTATACCGAGCAAAGGTGGATACGAAATATGGAAGGGTATTTTTAAGGATCGCGGACACCCTTATAATTTTGGATTGACTGATTTCATTCATTCATTCATTCATTCAATTTATACAGCACCCCATAATGCAAGCACTCTCTGGGAAGTTCACATTTCAAAATCACATATAGCAAATGAAACAAAACACCATACTGTAAATACAGTAATAACTTGGTTTAAGAGCATAATCCATTCTAGAAACATACTTGCAAACCAAAGTGCTTGCATATCAAAGCAAGTTTCCCCATAGGAAATAACGGAAACTCAGATGATTTGTTCTGAGGTCCCATAGACCACATAATTGCCAAACTCACAAGTTGACTAAAACAACTGGATTTTACTCTGTGTTTTTAATGTGAATTAAAATGTGAATAAACTGCAATTTGTAGCCATATACACACTTAATTAGCTGACCCATTATTAGAAATGTTTGAAAAATAAGAAAGTATCTTGAAAACAAATTAAATAGAAATAGAAATAGAAAGAAAAACAAAACCTTAACCTGTATTTTCCTTGGAAAACATTCCTGGCTGGAACAAGGGAGATCTTCCTTCCTCTCGCCTTCTGTTTTGGAGGCTTGCTTGAGATCGAACATTCCACACAATCATGCACAATCCAGCAGGGGAAGAAAAAGGGAGCCACAACTGGCTCACTTGTGATCATGTGACCTGCTCCAGTGCTTGTATTGCAAGATGTTGCTCATTCATCAAGGCAAAATTTAGAAGAACTGTTTGCTTATCTTGCAAAACACTCGTAAACCAAGGTATCACTGTACCATAAAACCTGGCCCTAGGTAAAACCATCTCTATTTGAAATATGATTTGAATATGGCTCTTCCCACTCCAAATCCAGTTTTATAATGCTTGAAATATGCTAACTTTGTTACATTGCTGATGATAAAATAAATTGTATCAAGCATGAAACCTGCTAGGAGGAACATGCAACAAGTAACGCACCTGATTTGCATAGTGTTCAAAGTTATGGTTTATGCAGATTAGGCTGCCAGACGTTGGAGCCTCAGAATCTGGCAACACTATACACATGCAAACAGGTTTAGTAACTGTGATTTGGCAGGTCATTGTTTCCCAGACCCGGAACCATTCAGCTCTGCGACCAATGATGCCTGACAGAGTCTAGTAGCCACTGGAAAAATCCCAGGGAAAACTCAGTGGCTTAGGTATCTGGATGCAGAACCAGAGTTTGGGAGTGGAAGCTCCTTCTGTGCCTCTTTGACAGGAGCTGGACGAGAAGATCCGCAAGATCCCTTCCAGCAATGCAATTCTAAGATTATTATTAAGTAATCTATGCATCCTTTCCATAACCTCATACTTTACAAAACTCTGATCACTGTATACTTGATCAATAAAGTCTCCACAAAAAGTCAGAAACATCCCATGCTTGAAAAGATATGAGTAAAAGTGATGACCTAAGTATTTGCTGAAACACTGGCACAATTAACATAATTTCTGGTGTGCTAATCATGAATACAATGCAGTTCTTAAGTCAATGAGATAATTACTTTCTCAAATGAGAATATCACTCATAATCCCTGAATAATTTGCATTCTCAATGCATTTTAGATTCTACACTGATTTTCGCTGTAGCAAAGAAACAAAGGGCAAGTCACAATATTCTCAATGTTTTCAGAAGAAATGTGATTATTTTCTTCATCTGCAACAAAAAAGAGGAACCAGCAGAGTTCATGATGAATGAGTTGGATAGAAATCTCAGTTTTGCAGAGGATTTTGCCCTGCTCCGACTCTGCAGAATGCAAATGAGTGCAATGAAGATTTCCACCTGATGCTCATGACTTGACTTGCACAGCAAACGTGTGCGGGGAGCAGAATTATGTCTCCGGGTCCCACCGATAATTTATGTGTACCTTTAGAAAGAAAGGAATTTGCAGTAGGAATGGAATTAAGTTGCTGCTCCTATACTGAGAGGTGAACTGAAGCACAACGGAACTTGATCTATGCCCAAAGTAGGGCTTCTCCTTTTGGTGGCCAGGTTGGGGCAATTACCTGGCAGGCAGAAGGGTTGCTTTAAGGGAGATTACTTCTGTTAAGACAATCATTTCCTGTTCAAAGAGGCACATGCCTTTGTATCCATCTCATCACACCCTAAAATGAGAAAAGACTTTATTAAAGAAAAAATGCAGTAAGGACAATAAACAAAAAGCTATGTATCTGGAAGATTATTCCTGATATTTTGTCGATTAATGGAAGCTGTGTGCACAACCGTATACAAATTATTATGGCCATGAAAATGTATTATTTATTATTTATTTATTATTTATTATTGAATTTATATCCCGCCCATCTTCCCAGCGGGAACTCTGGGCGGCGAACAATAGAGGCAAGTCATAATACACATAGTTAATACAACAAATACAAAGGCATAGTCAGCAAACAAACATGAAACAATAAAAGCAATAGAAAAACCGCAGCAGGGGCGCACCCTTTAAATCTAGCCTCACCGCTGCAATGGCAGAAAGTCCTGATTATCGATGGCGGTAAAAAAAAAAAAAAAGTTAAGCTAGGTCACCAAAGGCCTCGCGGAATAGGATGGTCTTCACCGCTTTACGGAAGGCCAGCAGGGACTCTGCAGAGCACACTTCGCTAGGTAGGCTGTTCCATATAACTGGAGCGGCCACCGAGAAAGCCCGGTTCCGGGTACGGGACCGCCTGGCCTCTCGGATAGATGGAACCTGAAGCGAGTGCGCCCGCGACTGCCGAACCGGTCGGGCCGATGTTGACCGCTGGGCGATCCGCTCCGCCAGGTAGTCCGGGCCCAGGCCATGGAGGGTTTTATAAACTAAAACCAGGACTTTGAATCTGATCCGGGAGGCAACGGGTAGCCAATGCAGCCGGGCCAGAACCGGGGTGATGCGGTCGTAACGACGCGCACCCGCCACCAGTCTGGCCGCTGCATTTTGCACCCGCTGCAATTGCCGGAGGAGAGTCAAGGGCAACCCCATGTAGAGAGCATTACAGTAGTCCAGCCTCGAGATCACCAGCGCCTGGACCACTGTCCTCAGGGAGTCCCCGTCTAGGTAGGGGCGAATCTGGGCGATCTGACGAAGATGATAGAATGCAGACCTGGTCACAGCCGCCACCTGGGCATCCAGGGACAAGGCAGGATCCAGGATCACGCCCAGATTCCGGACCCTCTCCGCCAGCTGAAGGGAAACTCCCTCCAAGCTGGGGAGGGGGCCCTCATACCCAGACGGGGAGCTCCCGAAGAACATCACCTCGGTCTTCCCAGGGTTGAGTTTGAGCCTGTTGGCCCTGGTCCAAGCCATGACCGCCTCCAGACACTGGTCGAGGGACCGGACAGCTTCCACTGCAGAGGTGGAAAAACAGAGATAGAGCTGCGTGTCATCAGCGTACTGATGACAACGCAGCCCAAATCTCCTGATGACCCCCGCCAGCGGCCTTACATAGATGTTAAACAGCATGGGGGAGAGAGACGAGCCCTGCAGAACCCCACAAGGGAGTGTCCACGGGGCCGACAACTCTCCTCCATGCTGTACATACTGGGGCCGACCCTGAAGGAAGGACCGGAGCCAACTGAGAACGTTGCCTCCGATCCCTACCTCCCGGAGCCGGTCCAGTAGGATACCGTGGTCGACGGTATCAAAGGCCGCTGACAGATCCAGGAGGACCAACAGGGTAGAGCAACCCCTGTCGGCCGCCCGGATTAGGTCATCTTGCAGCGCGACCAGAGCTGTCTCGGTACCCCGGCCAGGCCTGAAGCCAGACTGGCAAGGATCAAGGCACCGCTGTTCCTCCAAGAATGATTGAATCCGCACCGCGGCCACCCTCTCGATGACCTTGCCCATGAAGGGAACGTTGGCGATCGGTCGGTAGTTGGACAATTGATCCGACGCCAGTCCCGGTTTTTTCAAAATGGGCTTGATCACCGTCTCCTTCAGACGAGAGGGAAGACCCTCGCTGAAGGAGGCGGTGGCGATGGCAGCGCCCACTCGGGCATGCTCCCTCCGGCAGATTTGATTAGCCAAGATGGGCAAGGATCGAAGGGGGTGGTCGCGGGACGGCAATGGGCAATAGCCCTGGAGGCATCCAAAGGAGAGACAGGCCCAAACTCAACCAGTTGAGAAGAGCGGGGGGGGGTAAGGGAGCTGGGGATGGCGAGGGAGGGCTAGTGTTACTGGAGTCAAAGTCGGCACGGATGGCCTCTATTTTGGATCTAAAAAAGACTGCGAAATTCTCGCTACTGAAATCAGTAGGATGAGGCCTAGCCAGACTAGGATTGGTGAGGTCCCGAACCACCCGGAAGAGTTCTGCCTGGCGGTTCGAGGCCTCACCAATTCTCAGGGAGTAATAAGATCTTCTAGCCTCCCTGATCGCTCGCGAGTAGCGCCTAGTCTGGATCACAACAGCAGTCTTATTATTCTCCATCCGGCTCTGTCTCCAGATGCTCTCCAGTCTCCTCCGTTCCTGCTTCATCGCTCTAAGCTCCGCCGTGAACCACGGCGAGGTTCGAGCTCTGCCACGGAGGAGACGCTTGGGGGCGATTCGGTCGACGGCTTCGGCAGCTGACACAAACCATTGGTTGGCCAAGGCCTCGGCCGAATCGTCAGCCAGACCACCAGGGAGCTCACCGAAGGCTTTCCGGAACCGAGCTGGATCAAGAAGCCTTCGGGGGCGGGCCCATACAAGGGGCCGTTGGTCCCCGCGGGGAGGGGCCGCCATTGACAGGGAAAAAGACAACAGGTAATGATCTGACCATGACACAGGTGTGGGAACAAGGTCCCGCACCTCCAGATGAGAATCCCCCGACATGGAGGTAAATACCAGATCCAGGGTATGCCCGCTCCTGTGGGTGGGACAAACAACATGCTGGGATAGGCTCATGGACGTCATGGATTCCATGAATTCCAGAGCTACGCCGACGAGCCCATCGCCAGCATGCACGTTGAAGTCCCCGACGACCAAAAGCCAGGGGGACTTCAACAGCGCAACGGCGATGAACTCCGCGAGCTCTGGCAGGGATTGTGCTGGGTTGCGGGGAGCGCGGTAGCCCAGCACAATGCCAAATCTATCCCGCTGCCCTACCAACAAGTGGAGGCATTCTAACCCCGGAATCACCAATGTTGAGGCCCTGGTCACTTGAAGCGATTCCCTGTATACAACGGTGACTCCTCCCCCCTTCTGACCCTCCAACCTGCCCACTCCATGAACCAGGAACCCAGGAGGGCACAGCTGGGTAAGGGAAGCCCCCCCCCTCTGAGCCCACCCAGGTCTCCGTGATACAGGCCAGGTCGGCCCTGCTGTCAGCGATGGTATCAAAAATGACAGCGGTCTTATTATGGACCGACCTGGCATTGAAGAGGAGGCAGGACAGGTTGGAGGCACTGGTGGATTGGCTCCCAGGCACGTGGCGGTGAGTCAGGGGGTCAGAACGTGGGACAGGCGCAAGATGCCTGACCCTAGTTCTTCTTAGCTGACTAACCCCCTGACTCCGAGCGTATCGTCCACGGCCCAACACGGTTGGTATATGAGCCCCTGCCAACATGGTGACCTAGCGGGGAGGGGGGGGGAAGTAACAAATAAAAAGCAACAACTCAGACTAAACTCAGAATAAACCAAACTCAAAGCAGGTAGGTTACAAATAATGATACAAAGATAGCAAAAAATAGATAACTGCTGCCGGGGGAGATGTAACACACCTGGGAGAGAGGTAGCCAGGTGATCCTGGGCTGAGCTAATTAGTGCCAAGGACACATCCATTAGCTACAGCCTGGCAGAGCCTAACAGAATCCTAAACTAGCAGATTAAACAGACCAAGCAAAATAAAATAGCAAATAAACAGAACAACAATAACAAAGTAAAAGTACAAAGCTAAACAAAATAAAATAAAATAGAATAAAATAAAATAAAGGGCAGCGTAGCCAGGGCGCAGCTGGAGAACAACGGGGGAAAGAGGGAGGGGGGAAAAACAGAGGGACAAAAGACAGGGGTAGAGGGGAGAAACCCCCCTGGGGCCAGAAGTTGGGGTACAGAGATATTAAAGATGGAATGGGGGCGTGAAAAAGATGGAATACACCCGCATTAAGTTCCCCCCTCCCGACCCCCGACCCTATCCTCCATGGGCGAGGAGTCTCTAGAAGCCGAGAAATGGCGAAACAAGTCCGCCACCGATAGAAAGGATCTCTGCACTGAGCCCGGGACCGGAGGAAAGCAGGAGGTGCCGGTGACCAGATGGCCACTCGAACCCCGGTGGCGGGCGGCGGCTGCTTCGTACACCCGCAACCGATCAGCCATCCGTTAGCGGCAGGGAGCAGATGGTACGCTCCAGGAGAAGAATCAGCAGAACGGCAGCGGCCGGACCGCCGCTCGAGCAATCCATTCCACCGAATCGCCGGCGACCGAGCCGCCGCCCGAGCTCCTGGGCCGGCCACTGGCCAATGCCAGCGTCCGTCCCGACCATCAAGGCGCCGGCGGCCGAACCGCCGCCCGAGTAGCCTAGTCCAAGGGGTCAGGGGCGGCCGAACCGCCGCCCAAGCTCCCGCACCGGTCACCGGCCAATGCCGGCAGCCGGTCCAGGCAGCAAGTCGCCGGCGGTCGAGCCACCGCCCGAGCTCCAGGAGTAGCAGATCGAAAAAGCCAACAGGCGCGGCGGGGAAGAAAGCCGCCAGCACGGCGATCGAGTGGGGCAGCCGCTTGACACTCATATTCCGCGGCTGCACTCCTCCGTCCCTCCAAAGAGTCCACAAGGAGGAAAACAGGACCACCGGGAGCCAGATGGATGGGAAGGCCCCCGACGGACAGTAGACAGTCACGGCTCCAGCAGGCTGCAGTCCCGGGAGGGAGACAAAGGAGGGGGCCATGGACCGCAGATCCTCGGGTCCTCAAAAACAGCCAAGGAGGGCGAGCCACAACGCACTCCTGGGCTCCCTCATGTCACAGCCGATGGTCCAACAGAGGAGCCGGATAAAAAGGTAGGAGGTAGCGCAGGAGGGGAAGGGTCACTCAGCGGAGTTCGGTCGATGGTACAGCAGGCCGGTTCGATAGTTCAGCGGACCGGGCCGGTGGCGGAATCTCACGTAAGATGGTAAATGTAGAGCCGCCCGCGTTCGGCTGGTCGAACACTTCGAACCGCTTCGAGCCGCTCGGCGCTTCCAGTTGGTAGTTGGTAAAACTCTTCAACAACCTCCGTGAGCCCCTTTTTTCCCCCTCCTAGGCCCCCGGTAGTCAACCCTGGCAGGCCCCGAAAAATTAGATAAAAAACATCATTAACGGCAGCGCTAGACACAAAAAATACAAGAGCGTAAGGGTGCAGTAAAAACAGAAGCTGCTGCCGTCCGCCATCTTGCAACTTAGCTGTTCTTGCAACTTAGCTGTTCTTGCAACTAAGCCAAATGTGAATGAAAATAAAAATATCTGCATGAAAATGCTTACAGGTTTTCACTTGAAAAATGATACGAGAACACCATAGACAAAGTTATGCTTGAAGATAGAAAAAGAGGTTCATCCATCCTTAGAGTTCAGTACAACCTATGAAAACATGGTGTTCAGGTACATGTTATATATGCATAAGATTGTCACCTGGAAGTTTGTGGCCTGGTTGTAAGAATAATTTGTACCAATATCACAGTTTATTAAAAGTAAATTAAAAAAACCCTTTTGTTGAAAACAATGGGCAGTCAGTGAATGCACTTGTGAAATTCCCCTCACTACCCATATATATGCTATGTCCAATGAGCAATGTTATCATTATATAAAGTAATGTACCTAATGAATTAACCGACACCCTGCTGCTCATAACTACTCTGCAATTCAAACAGTGTAGCTTTGAACTCATGTTGGAAAGTTGGCTATAAGAGACGGTTTCAGCTCCATTTAGAATTAGGTACATTGCTGAACATAACTGTTGTTAAAGATGTCTAAATGAAGGTCAGTAGGAAGTTCTCTCTTGTGTATCACTTAAAGGAAAGAAGATATTCAAATTTAGTAATAAATGCATGATAGGTGGAAATGATTAAAATATCGCTTGCCAAGTATCTGACCATCTTGTAATGAATAGTCAAATCTGGAGCCTGGCCTTGCTCCTGAAGCATAAGGAACAGAACTGAATGTGGCAGAAAAAGACCAAAGCAAAATGGGTTCAAGGCTGCCAAGGCCAACAGATCACTCATCAGCTTTCCAACAGGGAATGGTCTAATGTTTCTTACAGGGCCCATCTGTTTAGGACAGTATGCAAGCAAGCAACTAGACCAAATGACTGCCATGCTAAGATGAAGAGGAAGAGGACAAGGAATCTTACAAAGAAAGTGAGTGTCTTAAGAGCCAGGAGTAGAAATTAGTTGGTGCTGTTGAAAGATAGCTGTCCTCACACTTCTCTGCATCTCTAGGTCCTTCTTGTAGCCAAGAATTTAGAAGTAGTTCCAGTGAAAGATTTCCAAGTGCAGTGCAACTGAAGTATCCAAACCTGAAAAATGAAAGCAATTTATCTTGGGCTGCAGAATCAGGGGTGAAAGAAGAAAAAATACATCTATAATCCAATTCCAAAGCTTCACCATGTGAGTATAAAAAGTCACAATCTTTTTGTCCTTTTAACAGTCGGACTCGGTAGAAACATTTAAAAACCAGCCTTTGTTTTTGGTCTTTCTTTTCCAACCCTAAGCCAAGAATGCCAATTAATTATGGAATCCTACTCAAGCGTTCAACAGAGGTGAGCAGTGAGAGGAGACGGGGGTATGCCCACCACCGTTGACCTCCCTGCAATGATGAGAAAAAGCCTGAAGTGGAACCGATAGCTCCTTACACCATTACAGGGCTGTGCGGCAACTGGGAATCACAAATGAACAAGGGTGCCTATCAGTGTGGATTACTGAAATTGGAAGAAATGACTTTGTTTACTTCCTTATGACCCATTACAAAACAAAACAAGCCAATTTGCAATTTACAGGAAGATGGGCAACCAAGCAGACTTTTCAGCATCTAAAATATCCTTCCTTCGAATAATGTTCTATCTCTAATATATCTGGGTTATCTGTATAGGCTTCTTTAGCAATATCAATTACAGTAGTGCTTTTGATTCTGTGCAAAGCTGTGGATTGCTCAAAAGAAGTGAGCATGCTTTGGCATTTAATTCCCCCCTCCTGCCCCACAATTATGTAACCTACATTCTAGACAAGAGGCTATTGTTAAGCCAGAATATTGAGAAACAGAAAGGTTTCCCACTGTCAAAAGTTTCAGATTATATTTTATCTCCTTATCTGTTCAATTTATATGCAGAACACACCACATGAAAAGGAGGATTCAATTAAGATGGAGTGAAAACTGGTGGCAGAAAGATCAATAATTTAAGATATGCAGATGACACAATACTGACTCATAGAAAGCAGTAGTGACCTGAAATGACAGAAAGGGAAACCAACACAAAAAAGAGCAGAAAACAAAATGGCTGTTCATCATTCATGGCTACAGGTGAGTCAGAGAATTCTAATGATGACAGTGGAGAAATTAAAATCAAGATTTTCTCTACCTCAGCTGAGTCATCAACGCAAAAAGAAACTGCAGCCAATAAATTAGAAGAATTCAAACTCAGAAGTACAGCTATGAAGGAAAGAGAAATGATCCCAAAGGATATTTCACTAGAGACTAACACCAAGATAATTCTTATTATGGTGCTCTTGGTTGCTATGTATATGTGTGAAAAAGGTGGACAGTGAAGAAAGTGGGAGGGGAAACAATCAGTTTATTCAAATTGTTGGAAGAGAGCTTTATGGATATTGTAGACCAAAAGCTAACTGAATACCAAATAAAATCTGAACTCTCCACAGAAGCAAAAGAGAATAGCTAAACTGAGGCTATTATATTCCTGGCACATCATGAGATGCAAAGACACATAGAAAAAGCCAACATTACTGGGAAAAGCAGAAAACGAGGAGGACAGAACATGAGATGGATTGATTCAGAGAAGGAGAGGGCACAGTCCTGAATTTGCATGACTTGAGCACCACTATTAAAGATAGGAAGTTTTGGAGGTGACTTTATTATTATTATTATTATTATTATTATTATTAGTAGTAGTAGTAGTAGTAGTAGTAGTAGTAGTAGTAGTAGTAGTAGGAGGAGGAGGAGGAGGAGGAGGAGGAGGAGGAGGAGGAGGAGGACTCAGAAGTGGTTTACCACTTCCTTCCTATGGAGCGAGGTTGGAGCCTGTGGACTTGGCCGCTTGCCCAAGGCCACACAGGCTGACTCTTCTTGGATGTACAGTGGGGAACTGGGCTCCCAACCTCTGGCTCTATTTCCAGATATGTAACTCACTGAGCTGTCCAGCCAGCATACTGGTTCATGGGGTCAACATAAATCAGAGGAACAAAATGACAAATTCAGTGAGAATACTGCTACTGTTCCTCTTCAGACATTTACTTGTGAGCATGGGAAAGAATTTGTGGCCAGTAACACAACCAGAGTTACACATTTACATTTGCTGACAGTATGGTCTACCTTTAAGGGTGTGCATTTAAAAAAATCATTTTTAAAAAAAAATTGAGTTATTTCTTGGGATGCCTCTGCTTTCATTCTTTTGCATACCAGTTCTTTCTGTTACATAAAACACAAAGGCCTCTTTTGGGTCATTTGTTTTGTTATTACCCATGTGTTTCAGGTGTTTTAACAGAGAAAAGTACATCAAAGGTTATGTGGAAAAGGGTACATGAATGAAATACTTAAAATGTATCTTTCATAATAATTCATGTTTAGAAGCTCTGTTTCAGCAGTGAACCAAATAATGTGAATTGCAAATAGAAGATGCATTCTTTTGTGTTCTGGGCCTTTTGTTTAAATGCAAAAGTCTACTAGTCTTCTCCTTAATAAGTAATCAAGCTACTTATGGAAAAACTCTAGAACCTTCTGCCTTTCTGTCTCTCCATGTCCTCATAGCTTCCGTTTCCATTCAATAGACATTCCTAACCAACATTGGCCTGACAAATAGACATGGACACGACCAGAAAAAATGACGTTTTGAGTTTTCGTTTGTCGGAACGGGTCCGTTTCGGGTCATTTCCATTTGTCATGAAATTTTTCAAAAATGTGTCATTTCCGTTTGTCGTTTGTCGTTTCCACCACGATTTAGCGCAATTTGACTTCCCAGAGCATAAGGGTGTCCCGCAATCAGGGCCGGCGCTAGGTGTTTTTGCGCCCTAGGCAGAGGGCGGGGTGGGGGCGGGTGGCGGGGGGAGGTGCGGGCGGGCGGCGGTGGCGGGGGGCCATGGGTGGGCAGCGGCCGCGGGCGGGCGAGTGGGCGGGTGGATGGGCGAGTGGGCAGTTAGGATATCACCTAGGATAGTGGTTCTGTTCTTGGCTTGCACCCCAAATGTGTGTGTGTGCAAGCAAATTGAAGTTGGGAAAATAGAAAATAAATGGTAGTATATAATATATTTTTAAAATAAATCCACACCTCCCACTCCCAGTCAAACCTCCCCCTTTATCCTATATCAGAAAATTTGATCCTTGTAATGCCTCTTACCCAGAAAATAAAAAAATAAAAACTGGGAAAAAAATCCTCAAACTGCCAGAGAAGAAATAAAGAATACACTGCTATTCACTTCAGCAGACAAAGCTGCAGGGAATCAAAGAAATTATTTTCTAAATTCAATTCCCTCCATCCCAGCCTTACTTAAATCCTAAAGCCTCCAGCCTCCCTCCTCAATCTCGATTGGATCACACCAGCACCAGCAGCCAGCCCTCCTCCCTCAACCACATCCATACACCCGACTGCGATTTCTGGAAGGTGCCTTGGCTTTTTATGCCCTCTGAGACATCCAGAAGTGTCAGTCAAAAACCTGGCGATGCCATTGGTGGAATGGTTCAAAAAATTTGCATGGTCCCATCCCATGCCCAGCCCAAATGGGCAGGTCTAAAAAAATAAAATAAAATAAAATAAAATAAAATAAAATAAAATCAATATGACGTTTTATTGCTATAAAAAACCCACTGCTGCTACTATAAAAATTCAGGCATTTAAAATAAATAAATTTCACATGTTTCTGTGGTGATTTGGTGTGTTTTTTTACCACGATTTCAAAAGAAAAATTGTGGTCGCCATTTTGGATCCCCCCCACCGCATGGCATGCAGCGAGAGAGACTACGAGGATGACCCCCCCCAGCCTGGTGCAAGCAGCCCAGGACAGGAGAAGAGGGGGGAAAGGCCGGGGACTCCCCAGAAACCACCCCTCTGGTAGGTGGCAAAGCCTCAGGCAGGCATATTTTCGCCTGCTTTTTTGGCCGGGAGTCGGGTTTTTAAAAAAACTTTTAAAAACTTTTAATGTGCTTCGCATTGCGCGATCGCCATGATGCCACAAACGGAAACGAAAAACCCGACCAATTTTTTCTTTTTTCGGTTCGAGTTCGAGTTCTGACCGCTTAATTATCGTTACCGTTTCCGTTACGTAATGGAAATGATAACCGAAAACGGAAACGACAATTTCACCGAGTCATGCCCATGTCTACTGACAACCTACTTGTTCCATGTGTATGTGCCCAATAAGTATACATTCAAACAGTACATTGGGTCCAGAAACTGAGTATACTGAACATTTAGTTGTATGCATGTCAGTTTTCTCTGTGCTTGATGCGCTGCAAAGTTAGAATCTATTTATACCAGCCCCAGTAGGGCTTTCAAGGTAAGTCAGATGTTTACAAGAGTGTTTTTACCAATTCACCCCACCCCCAAGTGAGTTTCCATGGCCAAGTGTTGATTCAAAAACAAGGGTACCACAGTGGTTATGTTTTCCTAAACAAAGAGCCATCAAGACTCCTGTAAACGTTCTAGCAACCTGAAGGACTACCTCTCCTACATAAGCGTTCTCAGTGCTTAAGATCATCAAAGGGGGGCTCAGTTTTCAGTTCCATTGCCATTGTAGCCACAGTTGATGAGAAGATGGCCCTGGCTGCTCCCTTTTATAACTCCAACAACAGCTGAAGCCCCACTTTTTCAGACAGGCTTTTAACAATAGTGACTGAGCTCCTGAGTGCTTTTCTTTAGTGAAGACATTTTACAGTACCTGTTTTAAATTACTCAGTTGTGTTTTAATCAATGTTATGGTATAATTGTGTTTTAATGTATATCATACTGTGTTTTTAATTCTATTCTTTTAAATACTGTGAGTCCCCCTTTTTGTGTTATTTATAGGCCCCTATAGGTGGCCTGTAAATAAGATGTATAAATAAATAAAAATAATCATTATAGATCATAATGGACTTGAAAGTACATTCATCAATCAGTCTGTCTTTCTATTCCATCTATCTATCTTTCCAGGAGGTTGAACAGATTAGGTAGATAGATCAATGTGTTCAGCAGGGCTTTGTAGGCAATTGCTAAGAAAGAGAGCAGATGAACTATTTCCTTACTACTTCATGTATATGTGGAACAGCCAGGTCCACATTTCTCCTGGAAATCCACTACAAAGCCCTGCCTCCCATTTTGACAGCCCTTGGGTTCAGGCCACAGGCTCTGCTCAAGGCTCCCCAAGAGAGAATTCTAGGAAGTGTAAAGCATGAACACCTGTTGTTATCCATTCCTAGTCTTTAAAGGATTCATAGGACCCCAGTGCATAGTGCAGAGGAAGCTCACAACAAGCCCACAAATCTTGTTGATGTAATCATGATTTGGTTTGGTGCTGCTAAGAAAGAGCAGAAAAGAAATTACATAATGGAAAAACCTGGAGACTTCTGAAGATCTACAGAGGAACTAAACCAAATTGACCAAAAAGATCTGCAGAGGAACTAAACCAAGTTGACTAAAATTACCTCTTCTCTCAAAGAATAATTAGAAAGCAGCATCTAAGGGCTGAAGTTAAAGGGCTAATGCTGTGCTATGCATTATTTAATTTTTAAAAGTTTTTTTTTAAAAAGAGCTGATTTTAAAAAAGAGTTTAATATATCTCTCAGGTAGCTAGATACATATTTACAGTACATACAGTACCCCTTCATATATGACATATTTATAATGGGGATTGTGGTGCAACACAGCTGAACTGGAACACAGCGTTTCTGGGGCTAGAAGATTAAACTACTAGCTTGGGAGAAACCTCTACAAAGATGGTTTCCACGTATTGCACTTGCTTCTGTCTCATTCTCTCTCCCCCTCTTTTAACCACTGCACTGAATGACTTGTAGAGCAGTTTCCCAAATGCCTGCTCACAAATACCTCAGTACAAATCTGATAATGTTCACCTGTAGATATGTGCATATAGGACTGCAGTCTTAGTCTTTGGACTAGAGAGTATCCCCCCATACACACCCAGCTGCTGGGAAGAGTAGAACATTTATTTGGCTATTAGTTTGTCCTGAAGACCTCTTTGGATGTGGGGGATTCATTTTACCAAATAGCATTGTTGTTGTTACAGTCGTGACCGACTCTTCATGACCCCATGTCCATGGAGTTTTCTTTGCAGGAATACTGGAGTGGCTTGCCAGTTCCTACTCCAGGTGCCTAAAGCACACTTCTGCAATTTAATAGTTATCCATGCCACCATTCTTCCTTGAAATTGAAAGTTGCATATGTAAGGTCTTCAGGCATTCTCTCATTCAATTACTGATGAAATCCAAGTGTTTTAACTTCAGTGGTACTACTGCATAATGTGTCTTCACTCCATGCTGGGAAGTCTTTTCTACCCATTTTCTGATTATGAGCACGTAGCTGTTTTACTTTTTTGAAAGTCCTTTTTGGATATCATATTTCAGCCTCTGAAGGCTTTATTTCTGCCAAATAAAATAGTGGGTGAGACCAACCATTTTATATTAAGGTAAGCAAGATTGGCCTTCACAATTTATTTGTGCTGTTTTAAATGTGGAGACATAAAAAGCCACTTGTCTCTGCATGGGAGGGTAAAAGAGTTTTCATAACTTGAAAACGTTTTCCAAAACTTCCCCCAAATTTGGCACAGAGCAGAAGCACAGTGACACAGTGCTACAACTGTGCCAAATTTTCTGCTCATCTGAAGTCCAGTTTTAAAATTGAAATTTGGGGTGGGGATGCCCACTTTTTAAAGAATTACCTTATAGAGTGTTAATATGCCAGGCCAGCACAGTATCAGCTCACACACTTTTTATTTGGCAGGACAATCAAGCTCAGCACCATCCATCTGTGATAGGAATTTCTGCAAGGCAACCTCAGCTGGATTTCTTGTTAAGATATAATATAGTGATATGTATTTATTTATTTACAAACATACATACATAATGGCAGACCTAGGAGCACTCAGTGGAATGTAGCAACAATTGCCCCACCCACCCACATCTCCATAGCCTGAAGAACCCAGTATATTTTTATATCCCTTTGATAAACTGAATAAAAACAGTTTATTGGTCTCATGGTATCTCCCACCAGTTTTATCCAGTCTGGTCTCATGGTCTCTCTTCACATAGTGTTATGAAGTGCATTCTACATTCTTCAAATGTCATCTCATCTTGCCCACAAGGAAGCAAGCAAATGTTACAATACAGGTATGTGGTCCTTTCTTTACCTGATGCATAACAATACCACTTATTCCAATATATTTCCCCTCCAATATAATAAACTCATGGGAAATACTACAGAAAGGAAAGCTGATATGGCATCTTGGAAGGAGAGGGAATACATTCCAGTTCTTTTAGTCCCCCTAACACTTCATCTAACAGGAATCTAATGTAGCAGCTTTTCAAGGACAGATTTACTGGCTGATAACAAAAAGCCTGTGGGTGTGAGGAGAAGAAGAAGAAAGCCTGACAAACCCCTTAAGAATTGTGTTTTTTGTTACAAATACTACATTCATATGGAAAATGTCATTTTGCTGTTTTCTCTCCCCCCCCCCCCATGGTTCCAAAGAGGCTTCTCAGTGATTTGAGAGTTTGCTGGAACAAAACGGGGGTGGGGGTGGGGTGGGAGTAGGCAGAGATAAAATAATATTATAATAGGAAAATGGTTAATTACAGTGCCATTTAATTCTTCTTTTTTTTAAAAAAAATAGTGTTTAACATCATTAACAGTGTAAACCTCAGTCCTTTGTAATTTTGCAGTTAGGAGCTGTAGGCTATCAACAGTCAACTTGCTTGTGAAAGAAAGAAGAAATTCATGTGCTCCATAAATGCTACTGAAGTACTATTACACATTTTTGAGCCAATATAAAAACATACAGACCCATCAGGGCCCACTTGGGATTGGTTCAAAATAATGTAATTAGATTTTGAGCATGCAAGGAAATGGGCAAAATCAGTCTTGAAAATGCCTAAATTAACGAAGGTTGGCTTCCTTTCAAAACTCAATCTTACAGCAAGAAGAAAAATTATCACTTTTTCATATTTAACCCACAATGGTGACCCAAGCAAGCATTTCTATTCTAGGCCTACTTGACAGTATGAGGAAAGTGACAAAAATCTTCGACCTCAGTACTCTTTTCACAAGGCTCAGTTAAAAGAATTAATGGGATCAGCCCAATGTTCTTCGTACATAGAGTAGACCCATTAATGTGAGTGGGGCTTCTTAGTTGCGGAGGCGGAACAGTTGCAGGCATTCCCAGAAGAAACGGATCGTCTGGATACGCTTTCCATCAGAACAGGCTGTGCCATGGGAACTCAGCAAGATGATCTCCTAAGGCAGGCGTAACCCTGTTGGCCCTTGTGGATCTTTCTTTGGCCTTTGATGCCACTGACAATAGTACCCTTCATGGATCCGTTCGTCATTGGTTCCTGTCCTTCCTTGATGGCTAATTCCAGATGGCCCAGCTTGGGGATGCTGTCTCTTCCCCTTGAGGCCTCTGCTATGAGATCCCCAAGGCTCTTTAATTTCCACATGAAGCTGCTTGGGGAAGCCATTTGGAGATTTGTGTTCACCAAAGGGACAGTATAAAAATCAAATTAATTAATTAAGTGCTGGTGATTTCAAAGGGCCTTGTCTAGGTCCCACTAGCAATGAATTCAGCCCTGTGACTCTTAACATTCATGGTGATCAGAAAAGTATCTCTGACAGAAACTGGTTCAGCAAAGACACAGCAATTCTGTTAAACCTGTACATTATAAAAGGAAATGAGGTAATTCATTCTAAATGTTTGTCTGCATCATAAGCAGATCCCCTTTGAACCACTGTCTTCTACAGAATATAGCCACCGATTCAGCTGCTTCATCTAGTTGGTAAGGTGGACAAACTTTATATTTCTCTGCCAGTAGAGTTATATATAAGTCAGAACTTAAAATATTCAGACCATTATTTTAAAAATCCACGGCCCTAACGTCTCTCAATTCAGGATTCTACACAAAGTCTGCTCCCCCCCCCGCTCGTCTTTGAATTCAGAAGCCACAGTAGTGCTCATGAAACAACAGTTTATGCAAAGTAATCCTCTTGCCGCAGAATTTCAAAATCTTTTATTCCTGCAGATTCCCAGAAGCTCAATGCTGTAAAATTGGGATATATTTCTAATTTAAGGGATTAAAGGATTGAAGATACATTGGGTGAGCAGAATCCATAGTCCTACAGAAAAATATTCCTATCTACTTTTATAAACTATTGGTTTATTTTTTTTCTTGAAGAAAAGAAAATGAAGGGCCAGATATTAGCCAACATACTGTATTCTGCATGTTAGTTGTAGCTTCCCAATTTAAGAGATCACCACCCAGTTTTTTCTTTTTTAAGGGGAAAAACTGATATGGTTAAAAGGAAATGGCAAAGTTAAAAGGAAATTTGTTTTTTAAAACATACCCTCTCTCCCCATGCTTATCCCATAAGAGTGGCTGGATAAATGAGTTTCAGTTCCCATACCTGCTTTTCAGCATCCACAAAGTAGGTACATGTTTATTACACAGTACATGCCTGCAGTACATACATGAGGGCATAGCGATGGGCACAGGACTCAGGACATTGGCAATATCTTTGAGAAACATCTAGAAAGAGAGGAAGAATTCAATTTGGAAAGACTTGATGGATAGGCAAGAGGCCTAGGACTCTCCCTCAGCATATGCTTTTCCTTCTAATCTAGATGGAGCCTTGGCAGTTTGGTGGAAGGGTTAATATTCTCCACTGTTTCTTTTCCTTCCAAAGTGCAACTGTTTCCACATACACAGACATTTTAGATAATAGACTCATGGGATAGTGTTTGGAAGGAGCCTATAAGGCCATCAATCCCAACCCCCTGCTCAATGCAGGAATACAAACGAAAGGATATCTGCCAGGTAGTTTTCTAAATTTCCCTTGAGCACACAGTACCTCTCAAGGTAATTGGTGCCATTGTCATACCGCTCCAACAGTTAGGATTTTTTTCCCAACCAAAATCCGTCTTCCTATTACATGATCCCATTGTTGTGTGTCCTACACTCTAGGTTGGTATTTGGGCTAGGGCCTGGGTATTTTGCCTTTTCTGGATTGTAACACCAAGATGACCCCGGCCAACTTGGCCAATCATCCCCTAGCATGGTTGTAAAAGTCCTGGAGCTGGAGCCCAAGAAGCAATCTTTTCAAGATCCTGGTTTGGATTGTCACTGAATGTCTCATAGTCCCTCCTCATTCAGCAAGGTTGGTTGGTGAATGGTTTTCAAGGTATGTTGGTAGGACATCATAGCTAGAGATAGAAAACAGTTGCATCCAGTTTGAACTTCTCCATGAAGTACCACTGTTGCTCCAACCCAAAACTCACTGTGAGAAATAATCCGCCTTGCCTCAGAAATGTATGTACTCACAAGACTTACAATTTTGGGGAAATAAACACTCGCCAGTTTTACGTCAGGAAGAGCAATTATTAGAGGTATTTTCTTAGAAGTAATGTTTTATCCCTGCCACTCATAGCAGCAACAGATTTTTGAGAGCATTGTTGGATAAGGATTGGGGTGATTTAGGGCCTTTATACACGACCCCTAAACTCCGCAGCAAATGGCTGCAAACTCCGGACCTTACAAGTGTTTTCCCACCAGCTCCGGAGTTTGCAGGAAATTAAGTGCGACCCCGCCCACCTAAGCGCGACCCAGCTGCACTTTCTTGTACCTGCTTGAGGTGGGTGAAAATCCCCAGGTCCAGATTTAATCTGGTCAGTGCGGGAATCTCCTGGCTTCTGCTTGTGTTTTTTTTGCCTCCCGCCCCTTTAAGAGAAGAGGTGGGAGGAAAAAAAGCAAGCAGAAGAGAAACGGAAGAGAAACGGAGCTCCGGGAAGCTCCTCCAGGTGAGCTGCATTTTTTCCTCTCTTTCTCTGGTGGGGAGGAAGGAAGAGCAACGAACCCCTAAGATCTTTGGTCCGAATTTAAGGGGCCAGCGGATCTTAGGGGTCGTGTGAAAAGGCCCTAAGTAATGAGTGCCAAGAGAACCTCTGTTGACACAGAAGGCACTAAAATAAAGTGTTATCTTTGTTTGTTTTTCTTTGATTTGGAAAAATGCCATGATTAAACGTCTCTCAGTACTATCACAGTCTTGTCCTGGGGGGGGGGTTGTGTTCAGAAATTCTGCCCTTGCCAGCACTGATAAATTTATGCAGACACTATTTTATGCTTCTACTACACTCCAAGAAAACTATTCATTATAGAAGTTAACGAGCAGTCACTTAGTAAACTGCCTTTAAGACAAAGCTAAGGACATGTTAATGGTGTAATGAATAAGTCGTTACATTCAGTGATCAGTTTTCACAGTAAAGTACTATTGCTTTATTGAACCCCACATCCAGTCCTTGCAACTTTAAAGATTTATGACAGTGGTGTTTTATTGTGGCTATAGGACACAGTTATAAGGCGGCAGGGTGCAGTTTAGTTTATATGGTCAATTTTATGTTTCATTATGTCATGACCCTACTGCATTTTGAAATCCAAAATAGCATTGCAGAGGGAAACCACCCATTACGTACATCAGATGTGTGTGTGTGTTGTGTCGTTACAGTCATGACTGACTCATAGTGACCCCATGTCCATGGCGTTTTCTTGGCAGGAATACTGGAGTGGTTTGCCAGTTCCTATTTTAGACACCCACAGCACCTGGTATTCCCTGGTGGTCTCCCATTCAAGTACTAACCAGGGCCGACCCTGCTTAGCTTCTGAAATCAGGTGAGATCGGATGTGCTTAGGACATCTGATATCCCCCAACAATAGATCTTAATTGCAACAGAGGGCCTTTTCACACAACCCCTAAGATCCGCTGGCCACTTAAATTCGGACCAGGGATCTTGGGGGTTCGTTGCTCTTCCTGCGTCCCCACCCCTCCACACTTCCTTGATCCTGTCTGCGTCAGGGGAGGGAGGAAGAAAGAGAGGAAAAAATGCAGGCTCACCTCCGAAGCCGGTCAAAGCCCCATCGTCCTGATTCCTTCTCTTCTGTTTTTTTTTTTTTTTTTTTTGCCTCCCGCCCCTTCTCTTAAAGGGATGGGAGGCAAAAAAAAACAGAAGCGAGGAGAGGCCCGCACTCACCAGATTAAATCCGGACCTGGGGATTTTCACCCTTCTAGAGCAGGTACAAGAAAAGTGCGCTGGGACGCGCTTAGGTGGGTGTGGTCGCACTTAATTTCCTGCAAACTCCGGAGCTGGTGGGGAAACAATTGTAAGTTCCGGAGCTGGCAGCCATTTGCTGCGGAGTTTAGGGGTCGTGTACAAAGGGCCAGAAATGCTAGCTTTTGTTGGGGGGAGGTACATTAGATATCCCCCAACAAAAGCTAGCATTTCTGTTGCAATTAAGATTTATTCCTTTCATATCCTCATTGTTTCTGTCACCCAAATAAGAGGGCATTAACTGTGTGTGTGTGTGTGTGTGTGTGTGTGTGTGTGTGTGTGTGTGTGTGTGTGTGTGTGTGTGTGTGTGTTGTGTCGTTACAGTCGTGACCGACTCTTCGTGACTCCATGTCCATGGAGTTTTCTTGGCAGGAGTACTGGAGTGGCTTGCCAGTTCCTACTCCAGGCACCTACAGCACCTGGTATTCTCTGGTGGTCACCCATCCAAGTACTAACCAGGGCTGACCCTGCTTAGCTTCCGAAATCAATTGAGATCAGATGTGCTTAGGGCATCTAGGCAGCTCCAACTATGTTTGTAGGGTGGCATTATTCTAGAGCCTGTTGGAGAGTGCATCAGGGAAATGAGTAGGCTTAAGGTGCTACAGATCCATGGGTGCCTCTGAAACTGCTGTATTTGGCAGTGTGAGGAAAATTGAATGAGACTTTAATTAAAAATTAATTCACTTATTATGCAGCAGATAAAAATTGTTCTGGCAGGAACCTACAGAGCAAATTGAACTACAGACTCCGTTGGTACACCTCAACTGGCTCTTATTTGTATCAATGCATTCACTTAGAGACTCTGGTATGAATAAGAATAAATGGTTTCATTTTACTCACAGTTCTTCTTACATAAAAACAAACATCACATTTTGTGGAAATGTTAACATTACATTGCATAGCCTAAATGCTTAACTTAAATATTAATTAACTGGCTAGCTACATTGCTGAAAAAATACTTAAGCCTAACTGTTCAATACTGACTTAATAACTCACACACTGACCAAATACAAACATGAACTTTTTCCTCTTCAAGTGCCATGTCCTCATAGAACGTTGGTAATCAGTAGACTAAACTGGTTTCTATCTAAAGCTATTTAGAGCAGTTGTGCTCACTGTTGACCGTTGGTTTAAGTTCTTAAGTCAGAATGTTCTTCTACGTCCCTGGCCATGCTTCCCATCTATTTTTCCTTGAAGGATAACTTGCAGCAGATGGTATTTCTCATTGCTCATTATGTGTCTGAAATATTGTAATTTTCTTCTATTTGTGGTATTGAGGATTTCTAGCTTTTTATTCATTAGTTACTTTGGCTGTCCAAGGTATCATCTGTACATCCACATTTCTAATGCTTCCAGCTTCCTGCATAATGTGTTATGCTTGACATAGCACCCCAAGTATTTATAAGACAATACTCTTTCAGTTATGTCACTGCCAATCTTGAAAAGGTTTTGTGAACCATTTTGTTTCTTGCTGATAACCATCCATTTTGTCTTCTTCACATTAAGTCACAATCCCATGGCACTGCTTTCTGTAGCCACAGAATCCAATCATTCTTGCAAATCTGACAGACTTGTTCCAAGCAGGACGGTGTCGTCAGCGTATAATTCACCTTCACACCTCGTTTTTTTCCTTCAAGAGCATCCCAGAAATTTCGTTCTGAATAGATATTAAAAAGTAGAGGTACGAGAATATAACCCTGATGTATACCTTTTGTAATTGATACCTCTTCTGATATATGACCATCTATCTAGACACCAGCAGGCTGATTCCAATACAAATTCCAATCAATCTTATATCACAATTGTCCAGGCCCAGTTCTTTAAGAATATTAATAAGTTTATTGTGTTTAACTGAGTCAAATGCTTTTTCATAAGCAATGAAGCAAACAAAAACATCAACATTGATATCGAGACATCACTGAACTAGTATCTGAAGACTAAATAATGCCTCCCGAGTTCCAAATCCATTCCTGAATCCAAATTGGGTATATCAAATGCTCTCTTCACACTTCCAATATATTCCTAAATGCAGGACTGTTAAAAATAATTTCAGGATGTGACTCACCAAACTGATTGTCCAGTATTCATTACAACTTTTTGCATTAGATTTCTTTGGAAGTGGTATAAAAGTGCATTTGAGCTAGTTAGTCCTGTGGGATGGTTCCACTTCTATAGATGCTGTTGTATACGTCAACCAGACGGGAAAGTGATGGTTCTTCCTTAAGCAATTTCAAAACTTCCATATATAACATCAGGGCCTGGGGCTTTGCCACATTTCAATAGTTTAATGGCATGTTCTATCCCTTCCCTCAGGATATCTACTAGAGATGGGCACGAATTGAAAAAACGGTGTTTCGGTTCTTTGTTTTTCATTGAGGGGTCCATTTTGGTTCATTTTCATTTTTTGTGTATTTTTTGAAAAAATTTCGTTTTCATTTTTTGTTTTTGTTTTTCGATTTTACCCACTTTTTGCGCGATCTTTAAAGTATTTCCGTGCGCGGGCGTCCCCCAACACTCCAGACCAGAGGGAAAACACTAAAAAAATGATGCTGGCAGAGACACAGTATAGACTAGGTATGCAGGGAGGCTGCAAAGGCAGTGGCGGGCGTTGCCCAGGGTGCAAGGCAGCCGCAGAGTGACTGCACTCTGGGGCAGGGGAGGGTACTCACCAAGAGGTACACATGCACACACATAGGGAGGATGCAAGATAATCTCTTCTTTCTCTCCCCTAAGAGGCAGGCTGCAGCCTGCAGGAACACAGAGACAAACACCTGCCTGGCTGGCCTAAAGTAATGAGTTGTAGAGACAGCAATCCCACCCTAACTCCCACCGCAGACTGCAAGGAGGACGGGGGCTGCCAGAGCTTTTTATGTCCTCTGTGGCTGCCAGACCTGCCCAGTCTGCAACCTGGGCATGCTATTGGTTGAACATAATCCCATCACATGTCTTGCCTCCATTTTGTGGCTGGCAACATCCGTTTTGTCATCCTTAAAGGGAAAAGAAAAATACATCATGATGGGAGAAGAAAAAAACAAATGTTTTAAGGACCCCACCCCACCCCTGGTAGGTATTATCAGACAGTATAAATAATTATCGCTGTGTTTTTATGGACATCCAGGGCGTTTTTTACAATTTAAAACAGCTCATTTCATTGCGCGTTGCCATTAACAAAAAACAAAACGTAACGAACCTAATTTTCGTGGTTCTGTTCGGTTCGTTTCAATTTGATCACAATGTTCTTTATTTGTTTTGTTATGTAACGAAACAAATAACAAATAATGGAAACAAAAAAAGTTCATTTCGTGCCCATCTCTAATATCTACACCATCATCTAATTTGAAACCATGGTCAATACTCCTGTTATCCTTAAAGAGATGTTCTATATATTCCTTCCACTCCTGTCATTTCTCTTCAGTGCTTGTCAAGGTATTACTGTTCTTGCCAATAAGAGATTCACTTCCTCTACTGTTTATACACACCTGCTGCTTGCCTTATTTTCTTGAACATGTTAAATGAATCATGCTTAGCATCCAATTATTCAATTTCGCTACATTCCTTTGAAAGTTTTTCTTCCTTTGCCAGTTCTTATTTTCTGCCATACTTCTTTCTGCAGTTTTATATATATTACACGATATGTATTTTTCATCTCTCTTCTACAATTTCTGAGGTACATAATTTCATCTGTCATCCAAGGTTTGATCTTCTTTCTCTCAACGATCTTTAATTTATCTTGGCACACCTCATTCACAGCAGCTTTAATTTGATTCCAGTTGTTTTCCAGTTGTTTTCAACTTCATTTACATCTGCTGTCTCCTTGATGGTTTTGAATGTCGTGCTCAGGATCGATTGAACTTCAGTTCTTACAGCTGGCTCCTGGAGTTTAGAAATTGCAGTTCGACTATTTGTCACCTTTGACTGACATTTCTTCAACTTAAGTTTCACTGTTGCTAAGATTATGATCTAAATTAATATCTGCACCAGGGTATGTTTTGACACATTTAATTGAATTTTAATCAAGACATTATCAATCTGATTCCTTATATTCCTGTCAGCATTTGAGGTCCAAGTATAAAGATGGTGCAGTAATATTTGGAAATATGCATTTGCTATTATAAGTTCCTCTTCTTGACATAACTGAATTAATCGGTCACCTTGCTCATTGCTAATTCCTAATCCATAATTACCTACTACTTCAGCCCCTTGTCCTTGTCCTACCTTTGCGTTGAAATCATCTATTACTATCGTAACTTCCATTGATTTGGTAAATGATAAAGCAGTCTTTAATTGAGTATAATTTTTTTCTATATCATCATCTGATTCATCACATGTTGGTGCATACAACTGGATGAGATTTACCAAGATAGGTTGTGCATTAAGTTGGAGAAAAATTACTATGTCTGACAAGAGGCTGGAGCCTGTTTCAAATGGCAGCAGTGGCGGAGAATAGTGTCAGAGGAAGACTCACCTCCTAGCTCAGCTCTTTTGCCTGCCTCAGCGAGGCTCCACAGCAGCAGAGGCGGGCGCAGCGGTGGCAGTAGGCAAATGAGCCTTGAGCGGTGGTGGCAGCGGAATCCCATGGCAGGGGGCTGCGAGGGAAGTGCTGATGACAGTGCTCCCCTCTCAGCCCCCTGCCGGGGAAATCCCTTACTGGACAGACAGACTCCTCCAGTAAGAGAATCCCTAGGTCATTTTAAATGAGCTAGTTTATTTTAAAGGGGTACCCCTAGGAAAAAATCCACCTGATCCCAAATTTCTCCAAATTTAAGGGGCTTACAGGTAATAGTTTGAGGAAGCTCCCCTGCCATTTTGCTGCCTCTAGGGCCCAGGGGAGAATAGTGTTTTGTTTTGTTTCATTTTATTTTGTAGCAAAGCTACTTTAAAAATTAATTACAAATGAAATGAAATGAAGCTACTAAAGAAACGAAACAAAACAAAACACTATATTTCCATTTTGTGCCCATCTCTAGCTTGAATATATTTTAGTCACAATTTCCCTAAATTTCCCTGACTTCAGACTGATTTCCCTGACTTTCCCTGACTTTCCAGAAAGTGGCAACCCTGCAGCTGGTCTCTCTCTAGGGCAGCGTTTTTCAACCACTGTTCCGTGGCACACTAGTGTGCCGTGAGATGTTGCCTGGTGTGCCATGGGAAAAATTGAAAAATTCTAAAGAAATTCAACCCAGGGCCGGCGGGCGGCCCACAGCTGGGAGGCGCTATAAATAGCGTCCAAGGGGTAGCTTGGCTCCTCCCCCCGAGGCCCGCGGCGCTGGTGTCACTTCCTGGCCCCGCTCATTCTCTTTAGTGTTTGCCCTGGGCCTGCCGCTGCCGCCGCGACTCGCTCACTTCCCTCTCCCCCCTCCTTTTTTTTTACATTTTCTAATGGTGGTGTGCCTCGTGATTTTTTTTCATGAAACAAGTGTGCCTTTGCCCAAAAAAGGTTGAAAAACACTGCGGCATACTGGGGTGAATTGAACTCCCAGTCCACAGCTTTACAGCCAGGTATTCCAACCCACTGAGCTATAACAGCTTCTATAGAAAATATTTATTGCCATGGTGGATGGGAATGTTTCAAAGTGGTATCAAATTATTGGTGCCAATTTAATAGATATATAAGTTAGGTTGTAAAAGAGCAACAGTGTATTGGCAGGAGTGTAGGTAGACACCTAAGCAACCAAGAACCAGGCATCTTTTTAGCTCTGCTCATCTTTCTTGTCTTTACAGACATGCATGTATATTAGAGATGAAGAGAACTTGAGCTGCAACTGAGCGCCTAAGGTGACTATTAATAGTAGCCTTCGCTACCACCAATCAAGCAAATGAATGCTTTCCATGAAAATTACTAGCCGACTCCATTACGGTCAAAAGAGGTTGCAAAAATAACTACAGTAAATATCTAATACACGTAGAGTATCATTTGATAAGCAGTAGTATAATTTTGTTTGATATTTCTTTGGAAAATTGGTAGCTTTGCATGTAGAGTGACTAAAGCATGGGCTCGTTTGCATAACAGAAATACTCCCATTTCATTTCCAACAGCTTCCTGGAATGTTTCATGTTTCTACTTCCATCCATTTGCCTTTATTTATCCCAAATTATCCAGACATTCCCGAAGCAGGGATATGCTCTGGTCACAAGATTAATTTGCCTTCAGTGACAGCCTGATTCATTTTGGGCAAAGACGGACTTAACAGAAAAACAGAACCCTTCCCTTGCAGGTTGATGCTGGCTTTGTAAGTTAAATGACAGACATATATTTTAGTGAAACAAATGCTGATTTGACCATCTGTCCTGTCTCTCTACTCCACGTTGTCTGCATTTTAATTTTTAAAAGTGCCACATGCACACAGCATGTCTCTGTTTGCTGTTGGATCTACCTATCGTTTAAAAAAAACTGATTTGCAAAAATGCAAAAAAGTTCCATATATTGGGAAGGTGCTTTTTGATGACATCATATGGAGCCACTAAATCAACAAACTGTAGGTTTTTATCTGCACCTAAGGAGGCTACTTTTAACCTAGCTCCATTTTATATGTTTATTTATTTTATTTATTTATTTAGAATATTTTTATTTACTCCGCCTTTCTCCTTGGAAAAGGACACAAGACACCTTAGAGTAATGAGGGACAATATACAGTCCAGTACAATTAAGACATATTCAGGTTTGAGAACAGGGAATTGGGAGACATCTTACAGCATTCAAAGACAACATTAAAGTTAAAAGAGAACACAAGCAGTTAAAGATAGAGTAAAATTCCATCTAAAAGTTATGAGGGATGGAAACTAACATTGAAATCATAGTATCAATAAAATCACACAAGGCTATAAGTGGTTATAAACACAAAGTCTATGTGATCATGTATGGTAGATTCATAAAAAAGACACATAATAGGTAGTACATCATTCAGGGACAGCTTGCCTGAAAAGAAAAGGCTTTTCCTGTTTCCGTAAAGACATCAGAGATGGAGCACTCCTGGCCTCTAGTGGGAGGGAGTTTCAAAGTCTGGGAGCAGTAGCCGAGAAGGCCCTTTCATGTGTTCCCATGAGATGTACCTGTGAGGGTGGTGAGATGGAGAGAAAGGCCTCCCCTGAGGACCTTAGCACTCGAGCCAGTTCATACTGTGAGATTTGACCTTTGAGGTAGCTTGGACCCAGGTTGTATGGTGCTTTGTAGGTCAAGGTCAACACTTTCAATTGTGCCCGATAGCTGATTGGTAGCCAGTGGAGCTGCTTTGATAGGGGTGTAATGTGATCTCTGTATGCTGCCTGACTCAGCAATCTGCCTGCTGCAGTTTGGACCCATTGAAGTTTCCTGAGACTTTTCATTGTTAGTCCCACATAGAGTGCATTACAGTAGTCTAGCCGGGACATCATTAGGGCATGTGTCACTGTGGCCAGAGCAGGTTTCTCAAGAAATGATTTAGTTTCAATTTGTTCATCCTCTTCCAATTCATTGTTGCAGCTAAAGTTGAAATAGTAGCTCCTTTGGAATCCAGAGGTGACAAGAGGGTGGAGTTGGGTATCATCAGCATACTGGTGGCATAACCAAAAAGTCCTGATAATCTCCCCAGTGGTTTCATATAGGTGTTAAATAAGATAGGAGACAGAACAGAGCCCTGGGGGGACTCCACAGGTCAGCAGACATGGTCTCAAACATGAATCACTTAACATCACTTTCTGCTTCTTTCCTGCAGAAAGGACCAGAGCCACTTTAATGATGTACCCCTAATTCCCATTTCAGAGAGACAAGTCAGGGAGATGCCATGGTCTATAGTGTCAAAAGCAGCTAAGAGGTTTAGCAAAACCAAAAGGGACACAGATCCCCTATCCATTTCCCTGCATAACTCATCTACCAATGCAACCAGTGCAGTCTCAGTCCCATAGAAAGGCCTGAAGCCAGACTGAAATGGATCCAGGTAGTTTATCTCATCCAGAAATTTCTGGAGCTATGAGGCCACAACCTGTTCTAGGACTTTCCCCAAGAATGGGATATTTGATACTGGTTGGTAATTGTTCAGTATTGTTGGATCTAAGGGGGGCTTTTTAAACAAAAGTTTTACAATTACCTCCTTTAAACATGCTGGATTCCTGCCCTATTTTAAGGAGGCATTCACTACTCTTCCTAACCAGTCTGCCATACCTACTCTGGAAGCTTTTATGATCCACGAGGGGCAAGGATCCAACACATATGTGGTGGCCCTCACCTCTGAGTCCTACCACATCATCCCGCTGTAGGAGCTGAAAGTCATCCATTAATACAGGACAAGTGGGGGTATTTACAGGCTCTGAATCAATAGCAGCATCCAAGATAGCCCAGATCTGTTCAGTTTTCCATGCAAAGTGTTGTGCAAATTATTTGCAGCAAGTTACAGAGTTGTCTTGTGTTATCCACCTGTGTGTCAGCATGTAGAAGACTCTTGACTATTCAGAAACAATGGTGATAGAGAAAAATTGTTTATTTGCTGCTCCCACTGCCTTGGAGTAAGCCTTCCAAAGGCCCTTCACTTTTTCTTTGTCGGTTTCAATCTGGGTCTTCTGCCAATGCCTTTCACATCTATGGGTCACCTGTTTCAATTTTGCCAGCTCCCCAATAAACCAAGCAGTCAATTTGAGTCTATTTTGAGGAAGGAGGTATTTAGGAACAATCTGGTCAATGGCTTTGCTCATTTCCCCATTCCTGAGATCAACAAAGGATTCAGTAGAATCACCCATCAGACAGGTAGGAAACTTCCCAAAGACAGTTACAAAACCATCTGGATTCATCAACCTTCTGGGACATATTGCCTTTGTCCAACTTTTCCCCCCTGCCTAGGCTCTGAGTTACGATGAGCCTAAAGTACACCATATAGTGGTCTGTCCATGACAATGTGACTACAGAAAGTTCCTTTACCCCAAGGTTCCCACTGTCCATAGCAGGGCAGAAGACCAGGTCTAAGGTGTGGCCTGCAGGATGGGTTGGGGCAGATAGCCTTTGGGACAGACCCATGGTTGACATGGAAGTTTATTTCTGTCTCCTATTTATTGATTTATTTTTACCTTAATATATTACCTTTCCATCCCTGAACACAAGATGGTGTGCATGTCTCTCTTTCCTCCATTGAATGCTCAGAATAACCCTGTGAGGTGGGCTAAGTTTCCAATCCCTGACTTGCTCATATATTCAAAAAGTATAAGGAGAATGTCCTAAGCCTCAACCACTTCCTCTACTTGCAACATGCAAAAGTGAAGGTTTGAAGAAGGGATGCATGCTCTATCTATGTCACTTTTCCAACTGTACCATAATTTCACCACAACAATGTTTTATCCAGATGCCTGTTCTCATGTGCCATTCTGGGGCATTGTGCTGGTGCCAGCAGCTAAGGAACAGCCACCAAAATGATGGAGAATCTTTGGAGCAAATTCTGCAGTTTGGCACCTTCCTCTGGGCCTCCTCAATGTTACACTTCTGAATGGTCATTACAGATGTACTGTATGTTGTCTCTAGCACACACTTGGATAATATCCTTCCCCATCATAGGTATAACAAGAGCAGTTTGTCCAACTCCAGGAAAATGATGCTGCTAATATTCTATCACAGTTTGTGTTCCAATTCATCATAATTCTGTTTTCTGTCTCATTCACAGGGTCCTTCAGAAGATATTTTGTTACATGTTTAAACTTAATATAATATTGCAAATATACTACATTTTTTCTCAGCCATCTTGCATCTTCCTTGATAGCCCACACTTAATGATCCAATAGACTTGTGTGAGAGGTTACCTTGTATTTATCTTCTCCAGGCATTTAACTGATGCATGACAGACTTGGGAGGCAGCGGACTGCCACAGAGATGACAGAGCAACAGAAGACATAAAATAAAACAGAAGACAATCTCCAAATAATTCTTAGTTACCTCACAAATGAAGCAAGTTCACGGATCCTGAAATTCATCCATGTGCAATTTCTCTGAATGGAGGGACCTCCTAAAGTTCTCTGAAATTACGTCCCTTTGAAATTACTTTTGAAGGCAAATCCTTTTCTACCAAATTGAATGGGAATGTTTGAGGTTTCTCACAGAATACATTTTCTGTAATGTACTAATGAGAAGCACACGCACACTTCATATCAGGCAGACTGAGCTCCACTGAAGGATCTCACTAAGTGTAAACACAGGCCAGAGTATCATTTAATAAATAAAAGCAAAAATAGACTTGTATGGTTAAACTTTCCGAGACAGTCAATTTCCTTAAGCATATGTATACTGGCTATTTGCAGGCATACACTGTGGAGCTGATAAGAAAAAATCCTTAGAGCCAAGTAATAGATAGCTGAAATCTTGCCACTGAAATATTATGGGGACAATAGGGGAAAGAAAAAGTCAATTGTGTTTCATCGAAAAGTTATTATTGTAATAAATTTTCTGCTGAGGTAAACTAATCCTGAGCATTAGAATCATAGTATCTCTATTTTCTCCCATCTCTGTTCTTTTAGAATCTAAAGAGAATAGCCCCTGTGTCATTTTGTTCCTGCCATTCTGAATAATAGTTAAAACTACAAAAACATGTTCATTGGCGATTCAGACCTTAGACAGTACTGGCAAGGATGTTATCCTCTCTGGGCTGTTCTTGAGGAATGTACACCTGGGGGGATACTGTGGATCTCAAATGTTTCAAACGAGCTTGAATCTAAAGTTAGTCACAAAACAAAATCATTGGGTGTGGGGTGTTAACTGTATTCCTGGCAGGCAATGTCTATTCCATTAGCACTAGGGAATGTCTGGCAGTGCAATAAGCTCCCATAATCCTTGCCTACACCTAACCTGAGTAGGAAATAAAAGAGGTGGTTTTTCAATCTTTACTGCACCATTTATAGACCTATCGTTTTAAATACAACTGTGCTACAGCCAGATTCATTCTTTCAAGTTTGAGTGGTGGTTACAGGTGAAATGACAGGGATAGCCTTAATCATATACACTGAGGTGAATAATAACAACAAACTAACTGCCAATGTGCTTTAAGAAGCTCCCTGGCACAAACCATTTATGTGGCGAAACTAAAAGGTATTATGCTGTCCACAGCATCTTATTAATATTGCATACAGAAACACAATGGCATGGCATTCAGGAATGGATGCACATACTGCATGTATAGCTTCAATTACAGGCAGCTGTATAGCACCTACACACATAGACATGATGTATGAATAAAGCTTGCAGTATATAATTTCCCCCACTGATCGATCGATCGATCTATCGATCTATCGATCTATCGATCTATCGATCTATCGATCTAATGCGGAAAATATAGTTGTGCAAGAATGGAAGTGTGAATTATTCAGAAAACACAATAAAACCAAAGGAATTAAATAGTTACCCTTTTAATTAAGACTTGTCCATGCACAAAAACTGTTCCAATTTAACAATATTAATCCCTTCAAGTGAAGTACAGTCAACTGTTAAATCATGTCAATTTAACCAAATTATTTTAAACCTGATGGGCCTACCCTGGCAGCTTATGCCAAATTAGACTAAATCAATTACAAAACCGATTAGTTGGATCAGGGCGATATTTCTATGAAGTCCTAGTAATGTAATCAGTCACACAGCACATTCCTGTACCTATGAAGTATGCCTCAGTACAGCATACTCTGAAGTTACTGTGCATATGATCACAGTCTTTGGTGTACAGGTTTGTTAACATATTTATTTGTTAATTAGAATAATGTTGTAATTTTTCTCTCTATTTCCCTTTTATACATAGAACAGATGACTGTTAAGCTGCAACACATGGATAATTACATCTAAGACACATATTTAGTTTTATGGTCCTGTATTCTTACAAAACTCAGCTTATACTACAGATAGTTGTCTATTTCTTTTAGTGTGTTTTTTAAATTGGGATTGATCCATCAGTAGATGTCGATATATTTCATGGCTATGGAATGAGAATATTTCTTCAACCTCTCTAGAGATGGGCACGACCAGAAAAAATTACGTTTCGAGTTGTCGTTTGTCGGGACAGGCCCGTTTCGGCTTGTTTCCGTTTGTTGCGAAAATTTTCAAAAATGTGTCGTTTCCGTTTGTCGTCTGTCGTTTGTACAGTGGTTTAGGGAGCGTAACGTGCAGCCGCCATTATACATTATGTTGGGGTTGTTAGTGTGACAGGAAACCTCGTCGGCACTTCTCTGTCTCACTAAGAACATTATGTTAGGGTGGGGGATAGTGTGTCAGAGGAACCTCGTTGGCGCTTCTCTGACTCACTAAGAAGGAAAGCATACTAGCGTACTGCCGTACAGGTTACGCTTAGGGAGGGAGGGAGTGGGTCTCTGGAGTTGAAGGCACCTCTCTGGGTGCATCACTCTAACCCACTAAGAAGGGAAGTTTACTTGCGAACGAATCTGGGTTAAGGTTGAGATTAGGGTAAGGGCTAGGCTTAGGGTAATGGTTCAGGTTAGGGTTAGGGTTAGGGTTAGGGTTAGGGTTAGGGTTAGGGTTAGGGTTAGGGTTAGGACTAGGCTTAGGGTAACAGTTCAGGTTAGGGTTAGGGTTAGGGTTAGGGTTAGGGTTAGGGTTAGGGTTAGGGTTAGGGTTGGTGGGCTTTTTATGCCCTCTCTGGCACATCCAGAAGTCTCAGCAAAACCTGGCCATGCGATTGGTGGAATGGCTCCAAAAATTTGCATGGTCCCATCCCATGGCCAGCCCATCATTGCGCGTGCGCAGGTGTAAAAAAATAAAAATAAAATAAAATAAAATAAAATCAATACGACATTTTATTGCTATAAAAAAACCCACTGCTGCTACTATAAAAATCCAGGCATTTAAAATACCCAATTTTCACATGTTTCTGTGGTGCTTTGGTGGGTTTTTGGACCACAATTTCAAAAGAAAAATTGCGGTCGCCATTTTGGATCCCCCCCACCACATGGCAAATGGAGACGGCGAGGATGAGCCCCCCCAGCCTGGTGCAAGCAGCCCAGGACAGGAGGGGGGAAGGCCAGGGACCCCCCCCCAGAAACCACCCCTCGGTATGTGCTCTCACTGAGGCAGGCATATTTTTGCCTGCTTTTATGGCCGGGAATCAGGGTTTTTTTATTTTTTAAACTTTTTTTCTGTGCTGCTTGGCATTGCGCGATCACCGCGATGCCATGAACAACAACGAAAAATCAGACCCAATTTTTCTTTTTCAGTTCGGGTTCAAGCTGGAGCGGAGTAATTCTCGTTACCGTTACCCGTTACGTAATGATAACGAGAACTGAAAACAGAAACGAGAATTTTGCCTAGTCGTGCCCATGTCTACACCTCTCTCTTCTTTGCATTACTGCATGACTTGCCTCTTATCCCTGGTTCTCCCCCCCCCCGAAATAGTTGGTTAATCTGTTCATTCTATCTAACTCACAAATATATTTCCAGAAATTCAATAAAATGTATTCCTTCCTACCTCAAAAAGTCTCTGGCTACTTAAAATAACATTGTATTTCATTAAAGAGTGAGTTATTGGAATTTACAGCTTAGTGATCTACATCCTGTATTGCCAAAGATATACTTAGGTGTCAAGACTTCAAAATTGAACTATTGAACCTTAGGAGAAAACCTACAGGCAAGACATTCCCTTATGCATTTGGTGGGGGAACTGTCAAAGTTTGAAATCTTGTTTAAATAAAATATTAAATGATTAACAGTAAAAGAAATGTAACCTTGGAAATGTTGTATGTATCATGATTTAAACAACAATGAACTTCTGGTAGATATAATTTTAGGACAAAGCAATACAACCTTGAAAAAGAAAAGAAAAATAAAATGAAACAAGTTACCGTTTAAGTAGCAATCTACTGAATGTTCACTAGAGTCCACTGCAGAATTATTAACAAAATCCTATCAAGTCCCATGTAATCTGCATGAGTAATATAATGGAAAATCCACTGAGTTTGTAACCAAAACAATTCCTATATAGAATGCATGCAGTTCACTACCAAAGCAGACTTTATGAGAAAATACATTGAGTCTGCTGTTAGGAGAATAAGACAAGAGAAATTATTGACATTTCCTCTTATCAGTAAATATTTGCCCTGGTAGCAGAATCTATGAAATTTTGCATTGGCCAGCTAGTTGACAAAAATGTGTAAATACAGATAAGTATCCTTTGCCTATAAAAGGGCTGGTGTAATGTAAACAAGATGACAGCCAGTCAGCAAAGTCAACAAAGGAGTGCCAAATAGCCAGGGGAGGGGGCAATGAAACAAAAGCAGCTGGAGACAACAGCAAAGAGGTAGCACACAGGAATCATGGATTTTCCTCCATAGTTTTTAACTGGAAGATGGCTGGGTGAGTACTTAGAGAATGTTATGTTTTTCCATGTGAGTGTTCAAATATGATAAAAGGTAAAAAGTGTATTTCTACGTGTATTGATTGTTACTGTTGCTTACAATATGTGCTTTTAAAAGATATAAGCTATTTTATTTTTTGATTGAAAGGAGAATTAAGTTCTTGTCTGTAACTTTTTTTTAGCTAAAAGCTTATAATTAAAATGTATTTGTCTGACTTAAGTATTTGTCTACAACTTTAGTCCTATCCAGTCTCCCTATTTTAACCATTTGTACCCTAAAGCACTGCTCACAGCTGTAAGAATGGTTTCATAGTTCACATAGTTTTGACTTCTCAAAAGTTACATGTTTTCATCAACGCTGAAGTATTTTACATGGAACATAGAAGCAATGCATATGAATGAAGCTACTTGAATTTGACAAGCTAATGTTCCCTGGTCTCATTTTTTCTATTTACTTTACCATGAGTGAGAACTATGGTTTATTCTCATCCCCTCAAGAAAAAGAGAACAAGATTGGAAGATAAAATTATAAGCTAGACAGGAACAAGTAAATGACCTATATTTTAATGCACAGATGAACTTTGATATGGTTGTTGTATTATGTGGTCCACACTGGTATTTAACTTTTTCATGGATAAACGTTAGCTGTGATGGACCACCCCAGATTCAAAATGTTAAGGCGTTTTAAAAACTTTGACAGTGGTCTGAGGCTTTGCTCAATTGTCATAATTTTGATCTTGACAAAGGGTGAAAGGTAACTCTAGTGTTGTCATTTACATTAAATATTCCTGTCACCAGATGATGACATAATTCAGCTTACACAGTTTGTGTTACACCAAGATAATTCCATCCAATAAATAACACAGAGGAATTTTGTTTACATTTAGGATAAATTTATGATGCCATTTATTCTCTCTAATTCGACATTTCCCACCCCTTTTCAAGTCATGACTCCCCTTAATAACAGCCAATTAATCTGCACCCCTAAACACACTTGCATAAATAGGCCATCATCATTACCTAACATGGCTTCACTGTCAATACTGCTGCTGCTCGCCCTCCTCCTACTGTCTCCACCACTTCCAAACCTGGGAGAAAACAGGCTAGGAGAGGTTGAAGAAGAGAAGGCCAAGGGCTTCAAAGATGTGCCATGGTACACCAAGAAGAGGCAAAACTTTTTTCATGCAGAGCGGATCCCCCTAAGAAACCAGCACAAAGCTCTCTTTAGACCTACTACAAAAGATGGAACCAATTGGTTTGTGTTTCCCACTTCTAGGAGTTTATTTTATATAAGGCTTTTCCTTCTTTTTCCTTTTCCTCCCCTTTGTTAGAATCTCCTGAAGTGACATGTCATAATTAAAATCCTGGTCTTGTGAAAATGGCAGTAATTATATCCACCCAATGGTATTTTTCTTTCTTTGTTTACAAAAGATGGAACCAATTGGTTTGTTTTCTCTTCTCTAGGAGTTTATTTTATATAGGGCTTTTCCTTCTTTTTCCTTTTTCTTTCTTTCTTTCTTTCAGTAATTATATTCCAATGGTATTTTTCTTTCTTTGTTTCTTTCTCCCTCTCCCTCTCCCCCCTCTCTCCCTTTCTTTCTTTCTTTCTTTCTTTCTTTCTTTCTTTCTTTCTTTCTTTCTTTCTTTCTTTCTTTCTTTCTTTCTTGTAAAAAATAGTTCCAGCCATCCCTTCTCAGAAAGTAGAAGCTTTTTGCTCCCCCAAAGGGCCTGTTTCTCATACCTACACATACAGTGCACACAAGTTTTATTCTCCCAGTCTGAAAGATCAAGAAATACATTATTTGACAAGAACTACAACACTGGCAGCTCAGTTTGAATTAAAATATTTGTTGGGGCTTCTTTGCCCCCACGAAGAATGCGGGCGCAAAGTATGGCGCCCGTACGCTGGCTGCATGGGTGGGGAGTGGGCTATTTAAGGGTCTGTATGCTCCCCACCCATTGCTAGCTCAACTTGGAATCTCCCCTCCCTCCCTCCCTCCCTTTTATTGTGGATGATGAAGCTTGCTGGTTGCTTTGGGGCCGGATGGGAATTTTTGGCTGTCACTCAAATTGGCCTAGAGTGGCGGCGTGTTTTTGCCTATCCCATCATTTGCATGGCGCGGCTGGGTAATGTCAACTTAAACTTGTCCTTCTGGTCGCAATTTGCGGTTAGGGCAAGTGGTCTGGTAATTTCAGTAGGCACCTCTGTTATACAGCATCTGTCAGGTGCTGGGCAGCCCTCGTGGATAAATTTTGATAAACTAGAATGTCAATCGTTATTATTAAATAGGAGCCCCAGTTAGGAAATGAGGGCTGCCAATGGTTAGGAGATTCTCGATAGGTAAGATGGTTTAAGTCCCTGTTTGGCATCTTACCAAAGGCATTATTGATCATGCCAGATTAATCTCTTATCAATTGGAGGTGCTGATAAGTTATAACATAGAACTGAACTACCACTTGCCCTACGTCTCAGGCCCTCTTTAACTTGCAGTTATTCCTTTACAGTTAATTAATGTTATAAATAAATTGCGGCTCTTATTAACTCCAGAAACTTTGTCTCGTCTCCATATTTCTTTATTTATTTTATTTATTTATTTTTATATTTATACCCCACTTATCTTTCGTTCAAAACTCTAAGCGGCTTACACAGCGAGCAAGCGCCAATAAACACAGAACAATAATATAAAACACAGCAAAGTAATTAAACAGTAATTTTAATTACTGGGGTGGGGGGCAAATGCAAAGAGACCTGCAACACGCTTCCCCCCAAAACACTTTGTGACCTCATTGACTGGGAACAGTTCTCTTATTTTTAAATATCCACTAATCTTGCCTGTTCTAAATGTTTCCTACATCATTTGGAAGCCTGTCCAGCCATTCTGAAAATCAGCATCTTTAACAATAGCCCAGCTGAATGTAAGTAGATGCTTGGGTGTTGGGTAGTACAAGAACCACAACCCAACAAAAGAATGGTTGAAAAACATGTTTTTCAGCCTAAGCACATCCAATCTCGCTTGATTTTGGAAGCTAAGCAGGGTAGGCTCTGGTTAGTACTTGGATGGGCGACCACAAGGGAATACCAGGTGCTGTAGGTGCCTGGAGTAGGAACTGGCAAGCCACTCCAGTACTCCTGCCAAGAAAACTTCATGGACATGGAGTCACATAGCGTCGGTCACGACTGTAACGACACAACACACACACACATATCACATGTAAAATGAACCCCAACCTTGTCAGCCAGTGGCACAGAATCTGTCAAATGCATCTGTAGTAGACAAGATTCAATCAATCAATTCAATCAATCAATCAATCAATCAATCAATCAATCAATCAATCAATCAATCAATCAATCAATCAACTTTATTATGGTCAGTGACCAGCAATAGGATACGGTATATAAATAGTAGTAAAATAGATAAGATATAAAATATAGAATATAAAATATATTATATATAAAATATATAATATAAAAACTGCCCACAAATCCATCCTGACCATCATGAAGCTATACCTTATTAGTATCTGAGGAATTAGTGATGTCAACGAGCCATAGAGGAAGATCAAGATATATATATACAAAAGACATCGGAGTACATACTGTATATACATACTGTTCCATACACGATTTTAATGTAAGGTTTTTATTGATGATTTATTGATATTTTACTCTTAACTATTCTAAATTGTTTTATTCTTTGGATTGTAAGCCGCCCAGAGACCTTTGGGTAGTGGGCGGCATATAAATTAAATAAATAAATAAATAAATAAATAAATAAATAAGACATCCCACATTTGTTTGTTAATCAAGAGTTGTTGATACTTAGGAGCTATGTATCGTAAGTGGTACTTTTAGTTAATTGATGACGCTGGTCATTGTCCTGCGGATTTTGATCGCTTCGGCGCAGAACCTGGCCACACTATATGTTATAGAAAAATTCATATCTGATAGAAGTAATTGAGTATAATAATGACCAAAGCGTCCTGGATATTTATAGATTATTGGAGATATAAGCTTAGCCTGGGTGTCTTTATAAAAGGAACAGTGAAGAAGTACATGTTCTGTTGACTCAATATTGCCAGAGTCACAGGGACATAGCCTCTCCGAATAGGGAGATCTCCGATATCGTCCCTCAAGAACAGCAGAAGGGAGGGCATGACATCGGGCCAAGGTAAAGGCCCTCCGGTGGGTGGGTATCTCAAGCTTGGCTAAGTATCTCATTGGGAAAGATAGATACCTGCAGGAGTCATTAACAATAAAGGCAGGGGAGCTAGCTAGATCCAGTTGTCATTCTGAGTCGGTAACCCACTGCTTAATAACTGCTTTGGCCTGATCATACTTCATGGTAAAAAGGATGTCTTGGGACAGACCTAAGGATAGGATTTTAGATATTATAGCTCCTTCCCGTTTGGATTTAAAGTCATCTTTTCTAATAAGGGGGGCTAAACCCTTAGGGAAGAAATGCAGTCTAATCCAATAGGTAAGAATAGCCATCCAAGCTCTAGCCTCCACTTTCATGAGGCCTAACTCTAATCGGAGAGTAACATTTGGGACACATTTGGGAACTTGTAAGGCCGATCTTACAAATTTAGATTGTACCCGTTCCAGTGGAGCGTAATTGGAAAGGGGACCTAATTGGGCACCATATAGAAGTTGGGAAATTGACTTGGCTTGGAATAATTTAGTGCTGCAGGAATATATTGGCCGCCAGCTGTCTTGAGATATTTAAGAATGGCTAGGGAACTTCTTTGAGCAATGTTGGCAACATAATCTCCATGGGCTTTTCTGCTACCATTAGCCTGAAGAACTACTCCCAAATATTTAAAGGAGGAAACCTGCTCAATTTTGTGCCCATTGATACTCCAAGAGTGAATCTTGGGTCTTTTAGCAAAGGCCACAATTTTAGTTTTCTGATAATTGAGCTTTAATTGCTCTTCCTCACAGAATTGTGATAGTGCATTCAGAGCTCTTCTGAGACCTACAGGTGTTCTAGAGAGGATTGCTGCATCATCGGCATAAAGCAAGACAAATATATGCCTTCCAGCCAGTTTTGGAGGGTGGAAGGTCCCATGGTCAAGATAGGGCACTATGGAGTTAATATAGAAGTTGAAGAGAAGAGGGGTCAGAATACATCCCTATTTAACACCTTTATCAGTGGCAACAGGATTGGTGAGTTGACCCTGGGGATTACATCTGACCTTAAGTTTGGTTCCTTCGTGGAGCATGTGTATTAAATGAAATAGACGTCTGTCTATTGTTGAAGCCTCCAGTTTCTCCCATAACCTAGTTTGTGATATTGAATCAAATGCTGCCTTAAAATCTATAAAGGCAGCATAAAGGGAGGAAATGTTGTAGGGAGAGTATTTTTCAATAAGATGTTGGAGCACCAAACATTGATATATAGTCGATCTGCCTTCTCTGAAGCCGGCTTGCTCTTCCGCAAGTATGTTTTCTTGTTCCAGCCAGTCTTGCAATTTCCATTGTAGGTGTCTAGCATAAACTTTGCTGATTGTATTAAGAAGACTGATTGGTCTATAGTTGGCGGGATCGTCCTTTTTGCCTTTCTTATATATAGGTATAATAATAGCCAGCCCCCAGTCTTCAGGGATTCGTCCGTATCTATCGATACAGGTAAAAAGTGAAGCTAGTAAGGGAGACCAAAAGTCCAAGTTGTTTTTGATTACCAATATATAGCTTCTCAAACACTAACCTACATGGCTTTTTTTCTCAGTGGACTTGAAAATAGACCTTTCCTGTTGCTTTTTTTATTGTTTTATCATAGGATTCTCAAGGTATAAAATATTTGGAAGTGGTTGCCTTCCATTGACATTATTTGTGTTAACCTGGAGAAAAACAGATTTATGGAAGCAGCCTTGACCCAGCTCTGGTACAGATCAGCACCATCTAAGTTACCCTGGGAAAAATGGCATTCAGAAAGTTACAATTTTTTGGAAGACATGTGGAAAATCAGAGGAAGAGAAGCAGAAAGTTATAACACCTTATAAGTCAGATGCTAAAATTGTCTTGTCTGCTGGTTGCTTTGGGTGCTTGCTGGGTTAGGATAGATAGTATAATGACTTGTTTAGTTCTGTTTTGATTTGGGATTTAATATGTGTATGGGACTGCCTTGTGTATTTATTTCCTTTGCTTTCAGTAATGATCTTTAGACAGTTGTAGCACAGTAGGGTCTGCCTTTCTCCCCTCTCCCTCTGTTCTCCCTACTCCACCCCCATGTATGAGTCTCTAATTTTCAGCCTTTGTATTAAACAAAGCAAAATTTACTGGTGTTCCCATGTTCTCCCCCACCACCTCTGACAGTAACAGCAGCAAAAATTGCTGAACTGAAGCATTCTTACCTCCCATTTATTCTGGAATGGATTTCAGAAGCTAAGCAGGTTCAGGCTTGGCTAGTACTTGGATGGGCGACCACCAGGGAATACCAGGTGCTGTAGGCACCTGGAGTAGGAACTGGCAAGCCACTCCAGTATTTCTGCCAAGAAAACTCCATGGAAATGGGGTCACGGAGAGTCAGTCATGACTGTAACGACACAACACACACACAAGAGAAGCACAGAGGATCCGATCAGATGAACTCACAGATTGGACCAGGTGTGACTTGGGCACAGACAGCACCACGCTTCTCACATGTTGAATGATTTCCTTGCCTGCCTGCCTTGTCCTTATGGTCAATGTAGCATCCAGGTACAGTGGCATTTTGTGCAATGTTCATCCCCGTTTTACAAAGCAGACATTTGCTTGAAGTCTGAAAATGTTTTTAAAAATGTTTATATTATTACCTTTACCTTAGTTTTCTGTTTCTGTGGCATACATATTTAAAGACAAATTTGTAGCTGAATTGAATATGCTGTGCCTTTATTCTCAAGCTTCAAAATCACTGAAACCAAATTTATATGCAATTTCTGACAGGACAGTGATATAATATTCAAGGAGCAGTGTCAGATTGTCTTCCGTCTGTCACAAAGCGAGCTACCATTTTACTCATTCAATATTCTCTCTTTTTTACAACTATGCTGAATCTTGTTCAACAAATTAGCAGGCTGTGTCATATTGTACTGCTGTTTAATTATGCATGTAAGCATTCATTTTATCAGAGCTATACCTTTCTCATGCAGGTGGCAAAGAACCAAGCAGCTGCTAAAATTAAATACAAGTTGACATCTTTTTCAGAAGCTGTGTCTATGTTTATGCACAGCATTGTGTGTGAATTGCTTGCCTCCAAGTTCTTTGGGTCATGGATTTTTAATTTTAAGAGGAAACAGGTCAGATTTTTTTTAAAAAAAATATTGTCTAAAGAAAGGAAGAAGGATTCTTCCTTGGGGAAAAATTTTACGAGAATTCAACAGACACCAAAACAGTTCCAAATAAGAAAAATTACATATTTCAAGCGTCCAACTTTCTGAATAGAAAGCTGGAGATTCGTCCATATGTGAGTAAACAAAATTGAGTGAATCTGAAACTGAGCAAAAGTTACATTTGGGTGACTCCCATTATTTCCGTACTATTCTGGGAGTAGCTTTGGCAAATTTCAGAGGTGAATTCTCATATCCCTGACTATGGGCGTTTATACACGACCCCTAAGCTCCGCCGCAAATGGCTGCAAGCTCCGGACGATAAAAATGTTTACCCACCAGCTCCGGAGTTTGCAGACAATTAAGTGCGACCCCGCCCACTTTAGCGCGACCAAACTGCACTTTTCTTGTACCTGCTTTTTAATAGTGAAAATATTTGATGTGGAGAGTGTCTGAGCTCTCCTCGCTTCTTTCTGTTGTTTTTCTTTTGCCTCCGCCCCTTAAAGAGGAACCAGGAAGTAAACGGAGGTCGGAGCAACTTCCCCCAGCACCGGAGGTAAGAATGCATTCTTTTGTCTCTGTCTAAGGCTTTTTTTCCCTCCCCCCCCTCACGCAGACAGAACAAAGTGCGGAGCAGGTGGGGAGGGAGGAACAGCAACAAACCCTCAAGATCTCTGGTCCGAATTTAAGGGACCAGCAGATCTTAGGGGTCGTGTAAAAAGGCCCTTTGATCAGAATAAATGAAATTCAACAAGAACAGGTGAAAATGTGGCTGGATAACTCTGTAGCCTGGAGCACCTGGTCAAGGGGCCAGGAGAGAAAGGTTTGATCCTACAGGGTATCTTGAAGAGGGAAAATCATCCTGAACAGTCGGGAGCAAGCTATACAGCCCAAGAGTGTCCCCAGAAAAAGAGAATGGTAGACCACTTTTGAGTACTATATACAGAAAGACTCCCTAATCAGGCAGGGAGGTAAATGATTGTAAATTGGAAAGGTGAAAGCATTTCCATTTAACGAATTCCTCATATTCAGACAGTGCAGAAGATCCAAGACCTTATCCTTAATTCTTATCCTCAGGCAGCATCCATTTTACGGAATCAGAAGGCTACATGTAGCTACAGCTGGCTTCTGTTTTCTTCAGTCTTTTCCTTTGAGCAGCACCTCTGATATAAGGAAGCAATGTCCCGCCTGCACACTTTCTTGAAGACTGCCATGGCCATTCTATAGGATGCCAATGACAGAATAAGGGAGGAAGGTGTTAAATATGTCAGTAGCTCTTTGGTGCCAAGTAACCTCTTACCTACATGAAGCAGATATCAACCCCACCGGATGTAAGGCTATCTAGCTGCTATATATCAACCACTCATCAATGCACACTCTCCAAATATGAAAGTAACATAATCATACAGAGCAAGCACTGTGAAAAGACTTGTTATTCAGGGGCATCACTACAGAAGAAGGTGGAAATGGTAACAAAAATGTTTTGTCCTTCAGGTGAGATGATTTTAAGGACATGTAAACCCCACATAATATGTGTTAACAACTATTTAACACATTGGGTGTCACCACTAAAGTTCACAAAATATTATGACACCAGGTGGCAACATCAATTTAGCAATGTACCACTTTATTTTATTTTATTTTATTTTTAAAGGAAAGAATGCAACCAGAGTGTGCTCCTCAAGCAGAAAGGAAGGGTTTAAGAGGGTTTAGTGCTTCCCACTTAAGGCTGAGATTCTCTCTGTTCACAGAGAGAATGTTCTGGACTGAGGCTTTCTTTTAGCCCTCAAACCAACCAGACAAAACAGCTTCAGCAGAAAAATGGCAACAGGGAGGTAGAGTTCCTAAATATTAGCTACAGATTTCTTATGGAGAAATTGGCTTTCTTACAAAGGACAGAAATTTGGCTTTTAGAGATGTATGAACCCAAGCATTCACAATGCCATTGTCTCTTTGAAAACTCGTTACCAATGTAAGGGTCATCCCCATTTCACCCGGTCCCAATCTCAATACTACAACAGGGTTTTATACATCCAGATGATCAGTCACCCTCAGGAGTGAACTTGCCCTTGAACTGATTGCAAATGGAGAGAGATGGTTTTGACTTCACATTTCAGATCTTGGATTTTGCAAACTCAGATGTATTTCCTCTTTTTTGTCATCTGTATCAGGAACTATTCACAAAGTGACACCGTGCAAAGGAAAATCCCAGAAGCTGACTCTGTTTTCTCATCACTTAACCACTTCTCACTCAAATACAGAGCAATTGTTAGGGCTGTTTTTCCATGCATGAATGGTAGTGAGCAGAGCAGGGCATTCTGTAGACCACCATGATTGCTGCCATTGGTGCTGTCAGCCTTCAAGATGCCCTTTGCTATGTAAAGCTTGGCATCCTTTTACGTCCTCACAATGTGGACATCATATTATTGCAGCAATATTGGACTATTTTCTGACTTTTTGAACCATGGATACAGAATTACAATATCCCACAATCACAAACCAGAGTAGTTTTTTTAATTAATTTCCTTGCTTCTTAAAACAAGAGTTTATATATGCATATACAACACACAAATTCAAAAAAAAATTCCATGTATAGAATTACTCAGTGCAAGAGGATTCCAGAAGATGAGCACATGATATGTACTAGAGTTTCTGGGAGAAGACATAAGTGAGAACATTTTGGATGTAGCTGTAGACCCCTCTGTGTCAACATATATGGAAGGGCTATTTTGGATTTAATAAAATGGTGAAGTAAAATTGTGAATAGGCACAACACATATAACAGAGCAACAGGTGAACTCTTTAACCTTTCAGGTAAACTAATGTTACCATGCCCATTTAGCTAAATGCAGATTGGAAACCTATCTTGTAATTTTCAAACCCTTTCTTTCAGTTTGGTAAGCTGGGAAAGAAAAGATGCATCAGACCAAAAACTCTATGGACATGTTGCATGCATGTCTTCCAAAACATGTTCCTTTGCCTTTGAAATTTTTTTAAAACATCAAGGTTGGGGCTAGCAAAGTGTGTCACTGGAAAGCAAGATCAAAGCGATTCATGCCATATGAAAGAAAACCAGGGAAGAAAACCAAGGACAAAAATCAAATCCTTTGTAATGTTGGAAGAGAACACTATATATGAAAGAACACCAGAAAAGCAAAAGGTTGGTGCTGAGGCAAATCAAGGCTGAACTCTTACTTGAGCTGATCCCACCATGCACATATAATGAAAATACAGAAAATACAGAAAGTGACAAAAACAGATTATATTGCTGGGGAAAGTGAAATGAAGCAATAGGAAAAGAGGAGGGACTAACACGAGTAGAGATGGGCATGAAATGAACTTTTAGTTTGTTTTGTTATTCATTATTCATTTCATTACCTAATGAAATAAATAACGAACCCCAGAGTGAATTTAGAGCGAAACAAAATGAACCGAAAAAATTGGTTCGGTTTGGCACCTTAATGGCAGCACCGGAGATGTCTCCTATCTGGTGTTGGTCTTTCTGGTCCAGTCTTCCTGGCTGTAGGGAGGGGTGACCAGAAAAAAAAAAACCCGACTAGCCCGCGCCACAGCTGTAGCATGGGCCATGTGGTCGGAAGTAAGGTTTTTATTGATGATTTATTGATATTTTACTCTTAACTATTCTAAATTGTTTTATTCTCTGGATTGTAAGCTGCCCAGAGACCTTTGGGTAGTGGGCGGCATATAAGTTAAATAAATAAATAAGTAAATAATAAAATAAAAATAAAAATAAAAATAAAAATAAAAATAAAATAAAGGAGCAAAAAAACCCACACCCAATCTGGCGCGCGGGCCGCAGAACCAGCCTGGAGCTGACAAAAAAAAGGCTGACCGGCCCATGGTACAGCTGTAGCGCAGGCCATGTGGTCGAAGTAAAAAAAAATTAAAATAAAATAAAATAAGTAAAACATAAAGAAATAAAAAAAGGACCGCTGACCTTGCCCCAGGGTTGGCACCCCAAAAAAAGAAAAAAATATAAAAAATAAAACCAGCACCGCACCGCCCCAGGGGCTGTGCAGTCGGCACTTGAAAAAAAAAAGGAGTGCCAACCAGGCCCCACGGGTGGCTGGGTCAGTGCCCTAAAGTCAAGAACAAAAAAAAAAAAATAAAAGAAGCTCCCGCCTGGCCCCAGGGGCTGCGCAGTGGGTGCTTGGGGAAAAAAAGAAGAAGCACTGGCCCTATACCAGTGCCTCAAAAAGCCCCTACCACGGGGCCCAGGATCCACCGCCACCACCGCCACCACCGAGCTGCCATCGACACCGGTAAGTCAACCCAAAGCGGTTCAGATCGGTTTGGTTCATAGAAGTTTTTTTAAAAAAATTGTACAACCCGAACCTGAACCCGAACCGAACCAAGGGTGGGCCCAAACCAGACGAACCCGAACCATGGGTTTTCTGATTTGTGCCCACCTCTAAACACGAGATGAATTAACTCCATAAAGAACCACAGTGTTTAGTTTGCAAGATCTATACTGAACTTATTGGGAAATATTCAGGTTGGAAAAACCAACCTGAAATTATACATGAAATTTATATTATATATAAATTATTATAAATAAATTATATTATATATTATATATAAAATTTCAGGTTGGTTTTTCCAAGCTGAATATTTATTTTCTATTTAAAAAAAAAAGAATAGCTTTTAAAATATTTTAAAGTAATAGAAATGGTCTCAATGTCTGTTTGGCCAGGAAGGAATTAAAAAGTTTTCCTGGGAGTAATTTAATTTGATCATAACTGGCAAGTTCAAACTTGCAACATAGTTTATGTTTATAATGCCCATGCTAACATGAAAGCCAGAGTTTTCCCCTTTGAAATAGCTTTTCCAAATTCCAAGATTTAGCTTAACCCCCTCTTAGATTCGTTTCCCAGCCCAAAAATGAAAAAATAAAAAGGGTGGCTGACCTTGAAAGAGAATGACTAACCATTCTCTTTCAAGATAAATAAATATGGTCTTTTCAATGTGCTTAATCTATTTTAAAGCTCACCAGTGTCTACAAAAGGGAGGTAAAACAGCTTTACATTTAAAAAAAATCATAGCTCAAACCCATTTGCCCAAACATCCTCAAATTTACACAGAGCAATGGAAGGCTTTCTGCTATGTCTGTGCCATATATGGTGCTAATCTGAGGTATCAAAGGTATATTTTTAAAATTAGGGCACCCATGGAATGCTGATTCACTCTGTTGCACAACATCTATTGCTGCATTTTCCTGCACTGATAAGCCATTTTAAAAACGAAGATATCTTAGATTTCTATTGGGAAGGGCACTTTTTAATGGAGCTATCAGGCATATAATTAAATCAAGATCATACGCTAAAGATGCATTTCTAAAGTACTAATGTTAGAATCATGTGGATTATCATGTGTTTTCAGTTCTTTTAGTACTTCCAAAATATTGAAAATTTTTCCTCCAAATGAACATCAATGTATAGTGACTAGAGATGGGCACGAAGCTAATTTTTTTCATTCTATTATTCGTTATTTCTTTTGTTAGATAACAAAACAAATAACAAACATGGCAATGAAATTGGAACAAACCGAACAGAACCAGGAAAGGTAGGTTCATTACGTTTCGTTTGTGTTAATGGCGACGCACGATGAAAAGAGCTGTTTTAAATGTTAAAAAACGTCCTGAATATTGGTAAAAGCCCAGTGATAATTATTTATTCTGCCTGATAATACCTACCAGGAGGGTTTGGGGTCCTTAAAAACGTGCATTTATATCTTTTCTGAGATCGCTGTATTTTTTCCTTTAAGGGGAGTTAGGGACATTGAACCAAAATGGCTCCCAGATGCCTAATATCGATTTCTTGGGTATTACCCTGGACATCCGTAAAAACACAGCAATAATTATTTATTCTGCCTGATAATACCTACCGGGGGGGTTGGGGTCCTTAAAATGTTTGTTTTTGTCTTTCTCCCATCGCGATGTATTTTTCTTTTCCCTTTAAGGATGACACAAAATGGATGTCAGCCACAAAATGGATGCAAGCCATGTGATGGGATCATGTAAATTCTTGGAAAACTTCAACCAATAGCATGCCCGGGTTGCAGACTGGGCAGGCAGGTCTGGCAGCAGTGGGCATAAAAAGCTCTGGCAGCCCCTGTCCTCCTTGCAGTCTGCGGTGGGAGTTAGGGTGGGATTGCTGTCTCTGCAACCCATTATTTTCACTTTAGGCCAGCCAGGCAGGTGTGTGTCTCTGTGTTCCTGTTGGCTGCAGCCTGGCTCTTCAGGGAGAGAAAGAAGAGATTTCTCTCTAGCTTCAGTCTTGCAGCCTCCCTGTGTGCGTGCATACGTACTACGTACCTCTCAGTGAGTACCCTGCCCTGCCCCGCAGTGCAGTTACTCTGTGGCTGCCTTGCACCCTGGGCAACGCCCGCCACTGCCTTTTGCAGCTTCCCTGCGTACCTAGTCTATACTGTGTCTCTGCCAGCATCATTTTTTTTAGTGTTTTCCCTCTGATCTCGGGCATTGGGGGACACTCACGTGCAGAAATGCTTTAAATCAGATAGGCTGACATGACTGTCAGTAACATCAGTGCAGGTGAAGATAACTTATAGGTATTTAATTATATCTAGATCAGCATTCTTGTGGTTAAGCCAGAAAGTGCACATAGCCAGGATCTGGTTATTTGTTTCTGTAGACAGCCCAATATATAGCATATCTCTGCTAGATACAATAGCCGCCACAATTGATAGGGTCAATAGTTGCTTGCGAAGCAGCCTCTGTGACCACCACAGAAATTGCAGTCATTAGCTACAGAGAGGCAGCAGTCCATACAACTGATATTTCAGTGCACACCTCATGGTAAAATAAGTGCCCCAGTGGGCAGATTCTGAGGGACCGAAATGATAATTATTTGGTTATTTCTCATGAACTTTTCAACCATTTTCTTCTGTTGATGGATGGATTTGCTTATGCGGCACAGACAGTCCTATTTACCTAAACTGACACTGTGGGTGACATACCTTTCCTTACACCAAAGTAAAATTCAAGTAGGAATCCATTCAACAAATACAAATAGAACAATAAAGTTTTTGAAGTTCTGAAGCAGCAATACCTGCCACTGCCTTTGCAGCCTCCCTGCGTACCTAGTCTATACTGTGTCTCTGCCAGCATCATTTTTTTTAGTGTTTTCCCTCTGGTCTGGGGCGTTGGGGGACGCTCACGTGCAGAAATGCTTTAAATCGCGCAAAAAGCAGGTAAACATGAAAAATGAAAAACGAAAAATGAAAAATGAAGAATGAATAAATGAAATGAATTTTTTTTCAAAAAATTCACAAAAAATGAAAATGAACTGAAATGGGACCCGCAACAAAAAATGAAAAACCAAAACATCATTTTTTCTATTCATGCCCATCTCTAACAGTGACTTCATAGGGCTGCAATCCTATACATACTGGTAGATTACCGGGTGTCCCTTAGAAATATATGAATGTATAGGTTTTGAATGTAGAGTTGAACCTGCTTGCATCGCTTGCACAATTGCACTTATGCAATCAGATAGGCTGACATGATTCTGACCATGGGGCAGGAAATGACCCATTTACTCATTACAGTAAGTCTATAATACAGCAAGATTTAGCCTTTCAGGTAAGGGTGCATGTGCTTATAATCATAGACTTCTAGGTGAGATGCTGAATTATGAGAATTTTATTTTCTTATTAGAGATGCGTGCTATTTCTTTGCAAAAACAATGGAGCTAATATTATTTTCCCATTTTGTTGCACCACAGATAATACCTCTTACACATAAACCCCTCAAAAGCATATGGAATGATTAACCATTTCCCGCTTGGAGAGATTTGAACTTAGGAAATAAGAAGCCTACCACATTCCTTATCTAAAAATGCTTAAGTGGTCAATGCAACAAATCTCAGATTCTTAATGTCTGTTTTACTACAAATAGCCATTTCTAAAACTTAAGCCATTTATATCAAAGAGCTACATGTCAGAGACATGAATAGAGTAAGAGTTGCTAGCAGTAGTGGTAGGGTTTCCCTCACTGAGGTGGAGTGTGATTCCAAATTGTTCCTCCCAGGAGAAGCGTTGAGTCTGTGTAGCGTTATCCAAACTGCATCCTCCCAGGGTGATCCCAGAGGAAAAGAATAGTAAATAATTTCAAAATATGCTATACCTAGAAAACTCACAAAAGAGTCTCACCATAAGTCATTGTTGGGACATTGTTGGTGGTTGTTGTGGTTGTGGTTATTGTTGTTCCTTTCCAGTAAGGCACTCACTGCAGATGGCGACTCATTTTTGCAAAGCCACCCTGCATGTTTATGGTAGTATAAAAGCTTTCTTCTCAAGTATCATCTCCTCTTTTATAGAAAACAGTTTGTAATATTAGCTATCTTGGATGCATAATAAGTCACAGCTTGTAAGATATTGAGATTTTGTTTCAGCACAAAGGGTACCATAGTTTTTGGAACTTTGCTTTCCCTTTGGGTATGTAGTCATTTCAGCTTTATGTGCAGAAGTCTCAATTCTTCTTCAAAACAGGCTGTTGCAAGAGATAGCCTCCAAGAACTCTCAAACCTCTAGGTAAACATCACATCCAGCATGAGGGTGACCTACTAATAACTTCTCACAAAGATGCAAGCCTCCCTCCAGGGTGTCTACTCTTTGTTAGTCCCTTCTACACAGGAACAGTTACATCATGCACATTAAAAGAAATGTGCAAAAATGAATTTCACAAACACACAAGCTGTGAACACACACACACACACACACACACACACACACACACACACACACACACACACACACACACACACACACACACACACACACACACACACACACACTTCACTGGCTTACAGGCAACAAGCTCTCCAAAACTCTACACTTTCTTGTTTGGCATGCGAGAATGAAATATTGAAGGATCTACACCCATGAGCTGCATTCCAGAAAGATCTCTGTAGACTGAAATAGCCTTGGTAGTAGGCTCATCTGGCTATCTTTCCAACCCAAGAGAATCTCAGGTTTGATCAGATCAGTTTTGCTTTGCTGTGCCACGTACAACGGTCAGCAATGTTCTTGTGTAAACAGGCTCCCAGAGATATAACTGGGGTCAATTTAAAACATGACGTCCTTTAAACTCAGCATAGGGATGTTCCTTTGGAAGCCCGAGGGATAAGAGTGTTGACACTGCTTTGAAAATGTTTCTATTTAATGCCAACATCCTCTAGTTTTTCAATATTGGAGCAACCTTGGGAACTGTAGTAATGCAAAAATGATCTTTTGAGAGATTTCTTATTTACTACGGCATTAGCCTAATGGACATTGAATTTGATACTAAAGGGACTGCCACCTAACTGGTTCAATCCCACTAATTTTACAGGATGAAAGTGTACATATTAGCTGAAGTCAACAAATTTGAGTAAGAAGAAGGGGAAACTTCTCATCCCAAGCACATCTCCCATAATTAATTACAGTCTATGATGATTACAGTTATTTGATTCCTTGTTTTAACTGCATCATAAAAGTTATATTTATTATCCAAGCTGCCTGGTTTACAAGATCGACCCTATGATAGACTTGGCCTATTCAGGGAGGCCTGGCAGTATCTTTATTATTAATCTGCAAAGCATCTCTTTCAAGTACTGACAATAAAAATCAAGAACACCGTACAAGCAAGTGTACCAAGAAGACGTTCACCTACTGACACACAGAGAAAGTGCTGCTGAGATTGAAAAGAAAGGAACAAAGAAAGAGAGAAATGTACATCGTAATCTAATGGAGCTCAGGAAACAACTAGACTGTCAATTTAGCAAGCTGGAGACGCAGGAGCAGGCCGGGGCTTTTCAATTCCGTTGCCTCCTCCCTGGGGTTAAAATCGAGACTGGTTGCCATGGATATCTTGGATTCCTGCAGCTAATGGGAGGGAGTTCTGAGGCCGTGCTATCCTGGGGACTGTCTAGGACGAAAGATGAAATGGAGGCCTGTGGGTGTGGTGCTGCATTACTGGGAAGCAGGAGGTCAAAGGGTCGGCTTCCAGCCAGGCTTTTGCTGAAATTCCATTTCATGTCACATTCATCTGGCAATCTTTGTGTCAGGCCTCGTTTGTCCTCCTCTCCTATCTGTCCTTTCCCAGTATTGTGGCTCTAAAACAGCTGTTACCAAAGCACTTAATATGGTGCATAATTGGATGCATGCTAACTCTTCACAGGAGATTCCACCCACCCCCACCCCCGACTCACTTCATACCACACATACTTCAACATTTGTATAATTCGGGTCAGGCTGGGATTTGAAAACTGAATTTTCACTTCCTAAACATGAGGCAAGAGCCCTCCTATCTGGGTTTACATCAGTTGCGACACTGTAGAATCACTCACACGCTTGCATGTGTGTGCATGTGTACGTGTGTGCACTCACGCATGCAAGCACACACACACACACACACACACACACACACACACACACACACACACACACACACACACACACACACACACACACACACACACACACACACACACACACACACCACTTTGAGGTTTTCCCATTTTCAGATGAATTCTAAAGTTGTATCTCTGAGATTTGCTCATGATTGTCAGTAACATCAGTGCAGGTGAAGATAACTTATAGGTATTTAATTATATCTAGATCAGCATTCTTGTGGTTAAGCCATAAAGTGCACATAGCCAGGATCTGGTTATTTGTTTCTGTAGACAGCCCAATATATAGCATATCTCTGCTAGATACAATAGCCACCACAATTGATAGGGTCATAGTTGCTTGCGAAGCAGCCTCTGTGACCCCCACAAAAATTGCAGTCATTAGCTACAGAGAGGCAGCAGTCCATACAACTGATATTTCAGTGCACACCTCATGGTAAAATAAGTGCCCCAGAGGGCAGATTTTGAGGGACTGAAATGATAATTGGTTATTTCTCATGAACTTTTCAACCATTTTCTTCTGTTGATGGATGGATCTGCTTATGCGGCACAGGCAGTCCTATTTACCTAAACTGACACTGTGGGGTGACATACCTTTCCTTACACCAAAGTAAAATTCAAGTAGTATTCCATTCAACAAATACAAATAGAACAAGAAAGTTTTGAAGTTCTGAGGCAGCAAATGTTATTACTATCATGTGATTAATGCTAGGTCATAAACCTGGCAGCAGCACCTCATACTCCTGAATTAAAACTGGGCAATAGAAGACCATTCTTCTTAAAATTTTCTTGCTAGCATATTTCTTAAAAATAGAATTTATGTGACAGAAGCTGAAGCTTTATTTCTTTGTTTCTCCTAAAAAGGATCCAAGGCTGCTTACAATATTAAAAGAAACAATATTAGAAGCCAAAATAATAAATTATTACAGTATTTTAAAAATAATTAAACAAATATGTTTAAACAAATAACAAATATGTTGTTAAATTTAGTAGATAAAAAGAACAGTCAAAACACACTTAAATAACAACCACTATAAAAACACAGCAGTCCCACAGCTTTGCACAACAGCCCTGTGGTGACAGACTTCTAAAATAAACACCCAACCCCATGCATAATAATGAATGAATGAATCCAATTCAGTACTAAATGAGAGAGAGAGAGAGAGAGAGAGAGAGTTTGAAATGTACAATTCCTGTGGATGTTTTTGATTTCAGGAATGCTATAATAATTACCATGAGGAAGTTTTGCCAAGTGATTTAGTGGGTTTTTTAGAAAGTTAATTAAGCAATCTATTAATTGAGTAGAAAGCTCAGCATCACATAGTCTCAATAGACCCCTCAGGAGCTTGCTTCCATAAAGACACAAACCCCCAAAGAATTTGTTCTTGCAAACATACTCCCATCCTCACAGAAAAACACACAGACTCATACACTACCAATTTGCAGACTGAAGCACAACATGGTAGGAAGTTTTAGCCACTAAGAACCAATGGAATACTTTTCTATGCTGAAATTTCATTTTCATTTTATTTTCTAAAGGCACATGGCAAAGGCACCAAAAAACCCTGCATATTTGATATCACAAACAAAACAGTAATATGTAACAAAACTCAAACTCAATTTTAATTGTGCAATAATTCTAATATTTACAATATACTGAGCAAATAAATTTTACAGAACAATGAATATTATCCATGCACTAGCTTAAAAAATACAAGTCCAGACCCTTATAATGAGGAGAGGAAATCAAAAAGTGTTTTTTTCCTTTACTGTGTCAAAAGGGGCTTGAGGAAATCTTGCTAAATCACTCATTCTCAACAAGACAAATTATTTCAGCACATACTAGAGACACGTTGTTCATTAATCCTCCTAACATTTCTCATTTCCAGAGAAAGAAAATAAGCATCTTCTAAAATCAATGTTTCTGCAATTTGCACAAAATGTTTCTGCACAAAACTAGTGAGGTTTTTCCTGCTGTCGAACTGTAGTGTGCTTGCATCCCTTCCCCACAAATGCAAAGCAACTACAGAATCACTGGGTACAGGTTTCCACCTCTGCAAAGCTTCTAGACCTATATAATAAGACAGCCTTTGCGAGCAAATACTTATCACAAATATCAAAACATTGATTAGGATCAACAGAAAATAACTCATTGGCTGGAGATATTTTCTCATACTTGAACATGGGAACAAGATAAGCTACACAATCCTTAACTCCAGTATGCAATTACAGTATAATTGTGCATTTTCTAATTGTGCATTTTCTGAAGCCCCAGTGGCTTTCACTGAGGCTTCAGCTGTCAGTCTCCTTCTGGTTTGGCGCTTCTTTCTTTTGCTGCAGGAACTGACACCAAATATTATTGTTCAGTTTTCAGCATTTTTAACCCCAAGACTACCAGAGTGAACTCTGATGGTTTGTAGGAGTGCCTTAAGTGACTTGAGTGTGACTGGGGGCTCTTTGAACACACTGTTTCTACTCCAGTAACATCCCTGCTTTACCTCGTATACATACTTTCCTCCTCAACCAGGGCACCAGAATACAATATAGTACACCAGCAGGCATTAATCAATTTAAACCTCTCTTTTTTAAGTATCATGACTCCATCAATCTGTACATTGCTCTAAGCTCCTCAAAGCATCCTTGAAGATTATACAAACTGGAGCCAAAGTGGATTATTTGCACAAGGAACAATCTCACTTTGGTGTATGGTTGCCAGTTTTTCAGTGGACTTCTGCTAGCTGCTTCTTAATCCACAAGAGAAACTTCATCTCTCGATTTTTGCAAATGCTGTTGTTAAAGGCACAGGATTGATGCAGTCTTCTGGGGGGTGGCTGTTTCTGGAAAGGAAGGTTGGTCAGTTTAACACGTCACATGTTTTAACTGAGAGAAGGGAAAGTCTGTTGTCTTTGCTATAATCACTATCCCTCTCCTTTTGTTGAATCCTGCAAAAAAAAAAGTTGCTGCAATCATCTTTTCATGATCTTACAATCTGTTGCCATGCTAATAATTACAGCATCATAAATACAGCAACAGCACACAAAGAAAATTACTGGAAGCCAAAAGTGGGAGAAAGAGAAAAACGGATGGTGACAAATAAAATGATAAAATGTTGTGAAGTAAAGAGCAACACATTTTGTAACAGATAACTGCGTAGACCCAAAAGGGGTGAAATAAAATTCTGTGGATTTGTTCTGGAAGAATGCGGAAGGTCTATTTCCACTGAGAGAAATAATGCCTTGGTAGTGCTACTAGGTGTTTCAAGATGGAGCACTACCAGCCAAAATACATGGTGCATTCAGTTGTTCCCTCAATAAAGAAATTTAGGTTGTTAGAAAACAGTGGGACAAAATAATAATTAGGACACTTCCACCCTTAAGTTCCTCAAATGAAGCAGGGTAAAATGTACAAGAACCTCTGAAAGCGGGCAAGCTCAAATGCAGACTTACAACTAGGGTCTGTGTCACCTAGTGCAAACATGGATTCTGCCCCATCCCTGGCAAGAGGGTGCAGAATAATACACAGTACACATACTATTTTGTCATTTTGATGCCCCCACACACACAGCCCAGCACCTGGGGCACATGGATCACCTGACACCTCACCCCCACCCCTGCAGTGATACAAAAAAATGAAAAAATATAGACTGCAAGGCATCTCACACTTCTAAGATGCTCCCATTTTGTTCTTGGAAAATTATTTCAGTCTTAATGCCAAACTTCTTATGTAGCTTGGAAACAATGAATAAAACAAAGAAGTGCCCTCAGACTTCTGTGAGCATGTGTGAAATGTAAACAGACAAGGAAGACCAGCTGTCTGGCCTGATGTTCTCTATCATGCTTGCAGCAATATCAGAGCAGGTACATTGAAGGTTACTCTACTTTAGCACCCTTCTGGAAGCTCTATCATCCTTTGCAGATCTGTAGGATACTGATGAGGCACTGAAGGATTTTTATGTCTGGATGGTTTGCAACAACAGTACAATACAAAAACTAAACAAATAACTAGTACATAAAAATTAATAAGGTAAAAGAAAATAAGGTAAGAATAAAAATAAAAATCAGGCATTTGAACATTGACACCGCCACCATTAAAACAGTAGAAAAACACACACAATAAAAACACACCAGGCGGGCTCTGTAGAAGGAGAGGTTAACCACCCATTTCTGATATTCAGTGCCATTATGTTGGGCTGTTACTTAGGGCCTTTTCACACGACCCCTAAGATCCGCTGGCCACTTAAATTCGGACCAGAGATCTTGGGGGTTCATTGCTCTTCCTGCATCCCCCACCCCTCCGCACTTCCTTGCTCCTGTCTGCGTGAGGGGAGGGAGAAAAAAGGGACAAAAGAATGCAGGCTCACCTCCAATCTGCCGGTCCAAGCCGCCCCGAGCCTCATTCCTTCTCTTAAAGGGGCGGGAGGCAAACAACAACAACAAAGAAGCGAGGAGAGCCCGCACTCACCAGATTACATCCGGATTTGGTGATTTTCACCCTCCAAGAGCAGGTACATGAAAAATGAGCTGGGACGCGCTTAGGTGGGCGTGGTCGCACTTAATTTCCTGCAAACTCCGGAGCTGGTGGGGAAACAATTGTAAGCTCCGGAGCTGGCAGTCATTTGCGGCGGAGTTTAGGGGTCGTGTACAAATACCCTTAGTGGGGGACAAAAAAACCCCATGGAGACCTTCGTATCATGTCTATTTGGGTTATCAGGCACAAAATAGAGCACCCATATTCACAAAAATCCTCACTTGCATTAAATATAGTGTGGCATTTCCTGATAAAATTCTGCTATGGCTGCCTCTCCCACTGAGAGCAGGAGACAACAACCTAACTGTGAAAAAAAAATCCCCCAGCTGCCACAGAAACATCCACAAATGGCCCCTCCCCAATGTTGCCAGACATTGATTCATTTGTGGGATGCGTGGGTGAATATAATTCAAGTAGGAATGAAAAGGACAGAGGAATGGCTCTTTTTCATACTTCTAACTTTCGTTAGATGCTTTAACAACTGCTGTGTGGAAGATAATGATAGGACTGTCCCTTTTATTGTGATGGAAGGAGCCACAACTGGGCACTATTGAAGGAACTGGCTGCTACTCTTAAGCAAAACATGTGTAAAATAACCAGTCACACAAGTGTTATCATGGGATATATCCTGTTTTTATCGAAGGAGGTGGCTGATTCATATAGGTTTTTCTTGTTCCCCGCTCCGATGATGTTATATATGCATAACCCAAGAGTAATCTCATATGTTAACCTATTGAACATTCAGAAAAAGGAGCAGTAAATGTGCGCTTTTCTACTGCCAGATTTTACAACGTGAAAAAGATTTTCCCTCTCCAGAGAGCCAATAGCAGACAAAATTGTGTGTGTGTGTGTGCGCGCGTGCACATGTGCAAACAAGCACATCCAAATAATTCCAGCAGATGCTTCATAACATAATGCTTGGTCCTGTTTGGAAATCTGTTCAAGAACTGGCACAATTGGCTAGATGACCAACATCATGAAAGAAAAGTGCCATCCTTCCCCAGCAGTTCTTTTGAATTTAGGAAATTTGGTCTGTGGAAGACGTCATTTCACAATCGCAGGAACAAAACATCAGCCGCGCCCCTTGCAAAGAGCACGTGGTGCATGAGCATATGTGTGTTGTAGCTGCATGATGTTTACATCTTTACAGAAGGATGATCTGAAAAATCAGCCTGGGAAACAAGCTTGCCTTGAGGATCTACATCAGGGGGAGCGTTCATGATCTGAACACCCTCAGAGATAGCGTGCCATCTAGTGGTGTATCCATGTAATACATAAGAGTTCTTCCCACAGTTTAAAAAGGATGCAGCTGTGTTGATGAGTGAATATGAATGTGGATTAAATCATGAGTAATGGGAAACATCCCTTGACAACTGAGAAATTCTAGGACATCCATTCTGGTAATGCAAGACAGTTCCAGAGAGCCACTTCAGGATAGGACCAGATGTTAGAGATAACCCACAACTGGAACTGAATGCAAGTTAATGTTGCCGAGAGGTGATTGAGAGGTGATTCTTCTGTTTGTGAAATAAAATTTATAAGAATCAGGGCTCAAATCACAGGTTAATCTGCGTAATCCCAGATATGGCATACCTTTGGATGTATCTACCCTGCAAAATTATAGCAGTCTGGTTTCACTTTGTCTGCCATGGCATCGTCCTATGGAATGCTGTGATTTGTAGTTTGATGAAGTGCTTAGATTTTTTAATTTTATTTTTTGCTGAGAAAGCTCTACCAATTCCCCTAAATTAACACTAAAATAAATTCTTGATACGATTCCTATATCATGGGGCAAAAATGCATTCTCTGCATACCTGAGCAAATTTCTCATCTCTGCAGGGCAATTTTGGAGCTCAACAGAAACATAACACCAAGCAAAATAAAATGATATAAAACAGAAGGAAGAATAAGGCTCTCTGAGTATGTTTCACTAGGTGGAAGAACTGCAGGTTACTTACCTGTAGGTAGAGTTCTTCGAGTGGACTTGTGAATACACACATAGGGTCTTCGTGCGCCTGCGCGCTATTCCTCGGTCCTTCCAAGCTGAAAAGGCAAAGCCCCTCCCCTCCATTGCGCATGCTCCCTGCTCTTCCCGCCTTGGAGCTCAGTTCCCCTCAGTCCGCCGCTGCCTCTGTAAAGGCTAGTAGGCCATGACGGAAAGAGGGGAGGCAGGCGGGAAGTGTGTATTCACAGAAGTCCACTCAAAGAACTCTACCTACAGTTAAGTAACCTGCAGTTCTTCTTCGTGGACTCTGTGAATCCACACATAGGGTGATTTGCAAGCAGACTTACCGGTGGAGGGTAGTCATGGCGTGATGGTAGTAAGAACCTCTCTCCCGAAGGCAGCTGGTCGAGCCGAGCATAGGTCCAGTTTATAGTGCTTGTGGAATGTTGATGGACGGGACCAGGTAGCTGCCTGGCAAATTTCCTCTAGGGGTATGCCTTTGAGGAACGCTGCCGAGGAAGAGATGGCTCGAGTAGAGTGTGCCTTAGGAGTAGCAGGGAGTGGGGCATGCGCAAGGTCGTATGCCATCTTGATTGTTGTAACTATCCATCTGGATATGGATTGGGGTGAGACCTGGGAGCCCTTACGACGGGCACATGTCCTCACAAAAAGCCTGTGTGTGTTTCTTACAGGTGCAGTCCGTTTGGTATAGAAAAGGAGAGCCCGCTTGACATCCAAGGGCTTTGAATATTGCCAGAAGCTCGAGGTAGTTTATATGATGCTTTCGCTCCTCCCGGGTCCATCTGTGGTGAATCGACAGGTGCTTGCACGTGGCTCCCCAGCCCGTTGAGCTGGCGTCCGTAGTGATTTGGATTGATGGGTAACGAGTCCTGAATGGCCTGCCGACTCTCAGGTTGGGCAAAAACTTCCACCAGTGGATGCTGTGGAGTAGTGAGGCCAAGACCCGTAGCTTCTTGTGAGGCGGGTCTGTGTGTGTCCTCCTTTGGAGGAGCCAGGATTGTAGTGGCCGAAGGCGTAAGCGGGCGTGCGGCAGGATGGCTGTGGTAGAGGCCATCAGGCCGAGCAGGTGTTGCGCTTGACGAGCAGAGACTGTGGGTAGAAGTTGGAAGGGGCGGAGGGCATGCTTGATCTTTGCAAGCCGATCTGGTGCAAGGAAGGCCTTGGCTGCTGTGGCATCCAGGAGAGCTCCTTTGTACTTTATGGAGCGGCAAGGGGTTAGTACAGACTTGGTTTCGTTGAGCTGTAGACCAAGAGAGGTAAGTATTCTTATCGTGAGGTCCCTGTGTGTTTCTGCTTGTTGTTTGGTAGGTGCCACCAGCAACCAGTCGTCGAGATACGGGAATAATCGCAGCCCCTGCAGGCGAAGGAAGGCTGCGACTGGTGCCAGACACTTTGTGAACACCCACGGGGCAACAGAGAGCCCGAAGGGCAGGGCTTTGAATTGGTAGGTTGAGCCCCCAATCCTGAATCTTAAGTACTTCCGATCTTGTGGTGCTATAGAAATGTGGAAGTACGCGTCCTGTAAGTCGAGGACGATGAACCAATCGTTTCTTTGCAGCATGGGGATGATGGTATCCAATGTCGCCATGCGGAACTTTTTTGGTTTTATGTAGGTGTTTAGATTCCTTAGAACTAGGATGGGCCGGAGGCCGCCGTCCTTCTTGGGTATGGTGAAGTACCGAGAGTAGAAGCCGTAGTGCTCTCTTGATCTTACTGGCTCAATGGCATCCTTTTGTAGTAATGCAGCGACTTCTGCCGTGAGGGTTGGAGAGGTAGGAGTAGTGATGACTCTCCCAAGTGGAGGTCGGTGGGAGAACTGTATGCGATAGCCACTCTCGATGATTGACAATACCCAAGCGTCGGTTGTGAGATTTTGCCATGCGTGTCTGAAGGGCCGGAGTCGAATGTCCGAAGGTGAGTGGAGAGGGTCAGGACAACTGTTTCTGCTTGCGGTTGTAACGCCTGGCAGATTGTTGTTGTCGTTGCCTGGGCACCGGCTGTGGGCGCTGGTATGAAGTCGTGGGATATGGTGACCGATATCTCCCTTGCGGCCGTTGACGACTGGGAGTGTATTGTCGTCTCCAGGGCTGGTGTGGAGGCCTGGAGGAGGAATGTGACGAGGCGCCCTGATAAGTGTATGAGCGGGCCGGCTTTCTCATCTTCTGAATGTTATCTAAAGAGGCATCGGTGGAGGTCGCAAACAGGCCTTCTCCGTCAAAGGGGGAATCTTCAATGCGATTCCTGGCATCATCCGTGATATTAGCCGTGCGAAGCCAGGCGTGACGGCAAAGATGAATGGCGGTGGTTAACTGCTTCAATGCTGCATCTGTCAAATGGAGTGACGTGATCATTTGGTAGTCCACCAAGGATAGTACCTCAGCAAGGGCTGCTTGTGCCTGTGGTTTCTGGTCTTCAGGGAGGAAGTTAATAAAGGTGGGAAAAGTCAGTAGGAGGTGGCAAGTGTAGGCCTCCATGGCACATAGGTAGTTGAGCGCCCGTAGGGAGAAAGAAGCTAGGGAGTAGTGGCGTCTCCGTATAAGGTCCAACTTGCGTGCCTCCTTGTTACTGGGGGTGGTAGCAGTATGAGACTTTCCCCTATTTTGAGTAGCGTCCACTATAACAGAGTTCGGTAGTGGATGCTTTGCTAAGAAGTCTGTGCCTTCTCCATGGGTCTTGTATAAGTTGTCGATCCTACTAGGGATAAGAGGATTTGAGGAGGGCTTGGCCCAGGCCTCCTTGGCCTTATCTAACATCGACGGGATGAAGCCCATTCGGAGTGGGGGCTGTCTGGATTTATGGAGGTGGCCAAAGAATTTACAAGATTCACGTGCATTTGGTAGCTGGACCTGGAGGCCCATAACATGGGCAATTTTGTGAACCATTTGCGTGTAATGTTTAAAGTCCTCCATGGGCGTAGTAGCTGGCTGGTCGGATGTATCTGCCTCCGAATGTTTGGACTTTGAGGCTGTTGAGTGACGCGAGGATTGATCATCTGCATCCATCTCAGAATCCTCAGTCAGTGGACGATCCATAGTAGCGGGGGAGTCCGGTTACTGGCACCGCTGTGCATGACTCTGTGCCTGCGGATGAGGAAGGTGTGAAGGGCCAGCCGAGGTCTGAGCTGGTGGTACCGTGATGCAGTCATCCGCCACTAGAGGTCGGCCTTGAGATGGTTGTTGCCTATGCCGGCGCTTCTTGGGCTGGGGCGACGGTGTCGAGGAAAGGGAAGAGTCCGATGATGTAGAAGGTGAAACCGTTCTGGCTCTTCTGCATCGTTTCTTCGCCCTGTGCTTGCCCTTATGGCGTCGCGGGGGCGAAGAGGAGGAGGAAGAGGAATGATGCCTGTGGTGTTTCTGGCTGCGGCGGCGGGATTTCCGTGGCCTGGATGATGAGGTTGAGGGGGAACTACCCGACGGTTCCATCCTCCCCCTTTTTCTACCTCGGCGTGGGGAGAAATCCCCTTGGCGATCGCACCGGGTGTTCTTGGTATGGGCGCTCTCCTCCCGGGCTGGCTTCAAAGGAGGCACAGTCTGATGTTCTCCCAGCTGGAGCGATGTGGTAGCTTGCAGGGCTTGAGGCCGAGCAAGAGGGTCGTAGGCAATGGAAGTGAGGTCCGATTCCAGGACCAATTGCGCAGCCAGCAAGCCCGATGATAATACAGGGCTGGAGGGATGATTTTGAGTGGTGCTGGACTGCGCCAAGTGAGCAAGCCACTCATCCTCTTGCCGGGCGCCTCGAGACTGGCTCTCTATTTGCCCCGAAGGCAAAGTGTTGATGGTCTCACAGAATTCAGCGGCCATGAGCTGAGGCTGCGGCGCTGATGGGGCCGTGGAGGTGGGCAAGAATGTGGTAGTTGAGCCCAAGACCTTATCTTGGAGTCTGTCCGAGACCATGGCAGCTGAGAGCTGTTTTTTCTTTTTCCGTTTTTCAAGCAGCCGTGCTGAAGACTTTGATTTAGATGAAGTCGAAGGCATAGAAGCCTCTGAGGTATTCTGGTTGTCCATGGGCTGGAGGGATTTTTCCCAGAGATACACCTTAAGGCGGCCCAGGCTGTGTTTCAATGCCGGTTTAGTTAGTTTTTTACAGTGTTGGCAGGCTGCTGTCTGGTGGGCTTCTCCCAGACAGTAAAGGCAAAGGCTGTGTCCGTCAACTATCGGTATTTTGTTTGGACACACCTTGCACCGTTTAAAAACAGGTGCCGATGCCATAAACCGGGGGCCGGCCGTAGGAAGGGGCCCTCCCCGCCCTAAGGGCGGGAGGCAAGCTGACTAATAATAAGAAAACGGGGAAGGGAGGGACTAAAATAAAATTATTTAAAGGGAAAAAACATAAATTAAATGATTTAAATACACTTTCCTTATCTTTGCAGAGCTGGAATGGACACGTCCGAACGCAGCGGCGGCAAAAAGGAACTGAGCTCCAAGGCGGGAAGAGTGGGGAGCATGCGCAATGGAGGGGAGGGGCTTTGCCTTTTCAGCTTGGAAGGACCGAGGAATCGCGCGCAGGTGCACGAAGACCCTATGTGTGGATTCACAGAGTCCACGAAGAAGAACAATAAAAAAAGTGGAAGCAATCAAAAGTTCTGTTGGGATGATTTTTCTCTGCAGCCATTTGGTTTGTGGAGAAAAACTGCGTATGGCAGGGGTATGAATTCTGGGTGAAATGGTTAATACAATACAAGTGTCCCTGCCACGACAGGCCTTTTTCCATCTGGATTCTGCATTTTAAAAAGTACATTTGAGGATCCATCATGTCCTACCTTAGAGCATGATGACTGATGTGTGTGTGTGGGGGGTGATACACATAGTTCCTGGCAACCATTAAGTTCTTCCCCAATCCCATAAGTAACTTTGGTCTCTGGCTATGGAGCCAGAAGTTAGGAGTTCAGTGTGCAACGGTGCCTCCAGGGAGAAGACCCAACCTGTGTAGTCAAGGGCAAGATGTACAGAACCTGGGATATTCCCGGAAGAAGGGAATAGTAAACCACCTCTAGAAAACCCTGGAAAAGGGATGACCTTAAATCTGAAGTGACTTTGTTACTGTTTTTTGCAGAGTATTTTCTGAGTCAGTGCTTGGCTCAGAGCCAATGACCAATAATTAAATTGAAATAAAGTAAGGAAGCGCAAACAGTGTACTTTTAAAGTTTGGTTTATTTAAGCCAAGCCAATGGACAACAAGTCAGCGGTCTCACCTCGATTGGTGTGAGTAAGCAAATAATAGTTGATACAGCATTGATTTTTATAAAAGGTAAAGGTAAAGGTTCCCCCCACACATGCGTGCTAGTCATTTCCAACTCTAGGGGTGGTGCTCATCTCTATATTCAAGCCGAAGAGCCAGTGTTGTGCAAGTCTGTGACCATGTGTCCAGCATGGCTGCAAGGAAATGCTATTTTACTTTCCCTCTACCTATTTATATACTTGCATTTACATGCTTTTGAACTGCTAAGTTGGCAGGAGCTGGGGTTAAGAGAGGGAACTCGCTCTGCTGTGTGGCACCTGGGATTCGAACCGCTGAGCTGCCAACTTTGTAGCCCACAGTTTTCAGTACACTAGCCCACTGAGCCACCATGCTCAGTTTATAGACACAAACTATTTCAGGGTTTCCCTTGAACTGCATTGGTGATCCAAAATCTTGAGGTAAGTGTCCCATAGATTGGTGTCCTATTGTTTGATTGGGTCCAGTCTGGCTGAGACAGGGGAATGTGGAGTTCCAGACAATGACAGGGAACCCTAATCCCCTGCCTCCCGGATAGTTTACCCTGGGGATAATCTTCTCCCAGGTGCTAGGTTCAAGCTTCTGCTGCATCCTGAAACCCTTGTATACTTCCAATTAATTTACTTTGCTAATGTGTTCAAGTTCCTATAATGTATTTAGCTGGAATCACCTTGTAAGCCACTTTTAGCTCTTGCACAGGTGCAGTATATGTCTTTGGCCTGGGAAAACCGTGCTTTCAACAAATGAGCCTGCCCCCCCCCACTTATGAGTAGTCTGACACATTTCCTCTAGCAGCCCCATTCATAAGTGGGAAAACTCCCATTTGTGAATGGGGAGGAGAATGTGGCTTGCTATACTGTTTAAATGATCTGGAATCTGATATCTCCTGGGATCAACTCAGTGGCACATGATGAGTTATTAACTCCCATCAGGTGGCATTTTAGGCTAAACCATAGCGATCGACCAGTCCTAAATCATTGTGACAGCTATAAATCAGATATATGGGAGGAAAATGAGGATTACAGGACTATGATAACTAAGGACCGCTGCGAATGACTCAGAGAGATATTGTCCTCAATTTCAACAGGCTTTAGGAACGCATCCTCTCTGTCAGTCAAGTAAAGCTTCTGCAGGGAGGAGGGAAGGGGGAGGAGGAAGCAGCAGCAGCAGCCGCCGGCTCTTGGGAACACCCCCAAGGGAATAGCTGATTTTTAAGATGGCTTGCAAACTTCTCCCAGCATGACGTGCCACGTTTTCCACAGAAGAATGACTTAATCTTCATTGCCATCCTTAATTTTTGACGGAGGGCACTGCTGCACATCCGGTTTACAGCCCACTAAATCTCCATTATAGAGCTCACTCTTAGAGAAAGAAGGGTCCCTATGAAGAGCTGCATTAACTTTTATGATGGGCTTCCAACTCTGGAGTATAAAAAGGACGGTGGATTAAGAATGCCAGGGTGGAGCCTAGGCAGAGGACGGGAGAAAGAGGAGATGGACCTAGAACAAAACTAGGTTTGAAGCGCAACTCTCGGCTAAATAATGAACTACCTCTCATTGCAGTGTTGCCATACTATCTACTGTATACAGTATTGCCTAATAAGCTTGTGAGGGAGGGGGGAGGCAGTTACAGCACAGTCAGCAATGTAATCATGTTGTACTTGTTCAAGTGGCCCATGTCTCGAGGTCAAAACATCCCTGCAGGACTGGTCTCAGTCTAGATGCTAGATCCAGACGTACACTTTCTGAAAAGAGAAAAGGGTAAATCCACTTGTTGGTCTGAACAGGAATCAATTTTGAATGACGGAACAGGACTTCCCTAAATCACCAGTCTACGAAGTCACGGGAAAGGGGATGTGGCCCCTGGGACCTTCCCTGGGCCAGAATCAAACCCCAAGGTAATGACTCAATGCTCCTTCTGTATTCCACAACATTGTTTGTTTTGTTTTTAATATTTTTGCATCGCCTTTCTCCTAAAAAAAAAAAAGGTCCCAAGGCAGGTTACATAATTAAAAGCACAATATTTAAAGCAAAACACAGTAAACTATTCAAATGTTGAAAAAGAATTAATAACATATTTAAAATGTTAAGTAATTCCATTGCTAGAACAGATTTAAAAGCAACAAAAATGTCCACCCATCCTGTTGATTGCCTTTGAGACAGTCAATCGCTAAAGAAAGCCTGCCTGAAAAGAAAAATTCACAAAGAAGGGGACAAGTTGGTCTCTTGTGGAAGGGAGTTCCAGAGTCTGGGAGCAGCAACAGAGAAGGCCTTCTCCCATGTCCCCACCAAACACCAAGTGGCCTCTGATTATCTTAACACTCAGTGTGGTCATAAAGGAAGATACAGTTTTTGGGTCAGATTTGGACCAAACCATTTAGGGCATTATAGGTTAAAACAAACACTTTGAATTGTGCGTGGAAAGAGATTGGCAGCCAGTGGAGCTATGGGAATAACCACAACAGTTAACAATCTGGCTGCAGCATTTTGGACCCATTAAAGCTCCCAAGCACTTTCCAAAGGGAGCCCCACATAAAACACTTGGAAGTAATCTGGTTGGGATGTAACTGAGGCATGTAACACTGTGGCCAGTATTGTAGCGTGGGGTTAGTGATTCAGCAGTGATTTCAGCTCTGAGACAAAGCAGGCTGGAGACAGCTCCTAGTGAACAGCTCTTTAATCAAGGAGAGACAAGACTGGGGACTGGGGAGAGGAGGTTACATTTATAGGGGCCAGGACTGGCTAGGAAAAGATACATTTTGGAGGGAACCATTACAACCAATCACAAGGCTGCCTTTTGGCGGGAACCAATAGGATTGAAGATCCAAATGCAGCAACTATAATCAACCAATAGGCCTGTTCCCTTTGGAACAGGGAGGCAGTTACTTCAACCAGCAATTACAGATCAATACACAACAGCCAGGTCAGACCTCTCCAGGAGTGATGTATTAGTTTTAACTGGTCAGTGCTGAAAACAGCCCTTTGGATTCTGAATTTGGAAAATGTGGAATTTGCAAATACAATAGAGTGATTATTTTTCCTTTCAAAAAAAAACTGGGAAAACTTTTTCAAAGGGTTTATCTGTGTCCTAACACCTTTCCAAGGATTGTGTCAAACAAAAAGAGTCCACACCCATAGCCAGCAGTGTCTAGGCACTAGGAAACGGCTGTAAGTGGTAAACTGATGGAAGCCTAAACAGTGGGAGAGCCAGAGGAAACACCAGCAGCATTTGGGAAGCAGTGGTTCAGCTTCTAGTGAACAGCTCTTTAATCAAGGAGAGACAAGGCTGGGGACTGGGGAGAGGAGGTTACATTTATAGGGGCCAGGACTGGCTAGGAAAAGATACATTTTGGAGGGAACAATTACAACCAATCACAAGGCTGCCTTTTGGTGGGAACCAATAGGATTGAAGATCCAAATGCAGCAACTATAATCAACCAATAGGCCTGTTCCCTTTTGAACAGGGAGGCAGTTACTTCAACCAGCAATTACAGATCAATACACAACAGCCATGTCAGACCTCTCCAGGAGTGATGTATTAGTTTTAACTGGTCAGTGCTGAAAACAGCCCTTTGGATTCTGAATTTGGAAAATGTGGAATTTGCAAATACAATAGAGTGATTATTTTTCCTTTCAAAAAAATAAAAAATAAACTGGGAAAACTTTTTCAAAGGGTTTATCTCTGTCCTAACACCTTTCCAAGGATTGTGACAAACAAAAAGAGTCCACACCCATAGCCAGCGTGTCTAGGCACTAGGAAACGGCTGTAAGTGGTAAACTGATGGAAGCCTAAAGAGTGGGAGAGCCAGAGGAAACACCAGCAGCATTTGGGAAGAAGAGGTTCAGCTAGGAAGTAGTCAAATACATAGGGCAAAACCCTCTCTCAAATCTTATATGGATCGCCAATTTGGTATAAAGCTATAGATCACACAGTGAAGAGTATTCAAGCCTCTTTTTTGAGGAGAATCCTAGGCCTCCCTAAATGTGTCCCATACACCGTTCTTTGCTTAGAAACTGGCATGATACGGCTGAAGACCTTGGCCAGATTAAGAGCTATTAAATTCTGGCTTGGAATCCTCTACAACCCAGTTCATACCCGTTTTGATAGATCCTGACCTCCCAGTCGAGATCTCTGATGTTCTTACCACTCTTAAAGTAGCGGGATTGGACATTGAGCAGCTTGGCATGTTAAGTCAATCTGAAGCATATAGGACTATTAAAGACAGGCTATTGAACATCGAATGGCAAGAACAGTGCAGTGAAGCTAATACCATCAGTTCCCCACTTCAATTTAACATCCCAGTCCTACCTGGGAAGCCTGCTTTTTTTCTGACTTACCTAACATGTCCCAAAGCGCGCAGAGCCTAGTCACTTGCCAGATGTAATTCCTTCCCCTCGGCACTATTGTCGGGCAGGTTCAATGGAATCCCTTACTCCCAGAGAATCTGCCCATGTCAAACTAATGCCATTGAAACGCTTGAACACATCTTCTTTCATTGCCCAACTCACGATGCACTTCGTAAGAAATATCTGTCCTCAATTCTCAATAGAATGCAAGGGTGGGAAGACGTGGTTAAGCTTAGGTTCCTTCTCTCTACGCAAGTCACCTCCTATTTGGATAAGGTGGCCTCCTTTGCCTCTGAGATTATAGCAGCACAAGGATCTGGGTTTCCCTATTCCCCACCTCATTGGTTTGAGTAGCTAATGCATATATTAGAATCACCTGTTCTGTGTTTGATTTCCCTCCTTGCTGTACCTTATTTTCACTCGTATGTTGTTTTATTTTGTCCTAATGCCAATAAAGGTTGATTTGATTTGAACATAGGGCAGTACTAGCTGGCAGACTGGAGCAGCAGAATAAATTATACGAACTTGAATGCATTTCCCCACTCCATCTAGGTCTCTAAAGATCTTCACACCATTAAACTAGCATCATTCCTGTTCCCTATTTGGCAAAATATAATTCATTGCCTTCATCTTCCATTGCTTACTCACTGTTCTTAGGAATATGTGAGAATTACAGTATATTCCATGTATTTAGCATCATCCTAAGCAGTTTTTAAGTAGTGTTTTAAATTTTGTAAGTGGTTTTAAGAGTTTTTAATATCTTGTATGGTGTTTTATGTGTTTTGTTGTTTTGAGTGTGTAGTGGCACAGCACTCTAATTTCATTGTGCATATCTTGCATATGCATAATAACAATAAAACTCTATTCTATTCTATTCTACTCTATTTTGCCTAACTTTATTTTACTAAAAATTAAGGGCTGTCTTCTACATGGAAGTAAGCTGAGAAGAGAACTGTGTGGTTGCAAAACTGTACTTTTGAGTTGGAAAAATTGGAGTCATCTTATACATGGGGGTGTCTTATAGATGAAAAAATACAGTACCTGCCAGTCCCATGCTAACCGTAGTGTATTAATCAATTTTTTCTTTCTGTGAATGGTAAAATAAAAATGTACACTCTTAACTGAACTGATTTCCATTTTGCCTGTTAAATATGAAATCCACCATGTGTGTGCCACTCCTAAACAGATATTAATATTCATGGGATATTTGGGTATATGTATAGATGCATGTTTATACATGGGATTGAGGACAACAGAACTTTGCAGTAAATCTGTCACCTATTCATGCCCTGATGCTTGAAATGATGCTCTCAGCTCCGCATTTGAATGATGGTGCAGAGGATGGCTGAAGGCCTCATTTGCCCCAGCTATCATTCTGTGTACTAATTTCTGATGAATATAAATCTTCTTCTTCTTCTTCTTCTTCTTCTTCTTCTTCTTCTTCTTCTTCTTCTTCTTCTTCTTCTTCTTCTTCTTCTTCTTCTTCTTGGAGGTAGTAGTAGTTTTACTAGTAGAAGTTTTATTTATAGGCAACCTTTTTTCCAATACGGGGACTCAAAGCTGCTCCCAGTATGAAAAACAGAGTTAAGAAGACAGTGAGATATACATTAAAACAATTAAGTGTATAAAACTAATTAAAATACATTAAATAATTAAAACAGCTAGAACATTAAACACCCTCTTAACTAAAAAAGGCATTAACGGATTCAGGAATGATTGTTACCAATGAGGCATGGTGGCTCAGAGGACTAGAGCACTGAAACGGTCAGCCACAAAGTTGGCAGCTTGGTGGTTCAAATCCCAGGTGCCATAAAGTGGAGTGAGCTCCCACTGGTAATCCCAGCTCCTGCCAAACTTTGGGGGCTTACAAGGAAGAGCTTAAGGAAGCTAATTTCCATGCTGCTAGATGCCTCGGATCACTAATTTTGAGTACATAACTTTCCAATTACAAATGATTTTTTCCTGGGGGGGACCCACTTTAGAGTCCCCTGAACCCCAAACCTCTCTAAATTTGGAGGACTTAAAGGGAAGAGTACAAGGAAGCTATCCACCAAATTTGGTCCCCCTAGGACCCAGGCGAGCTATTTTATAGCATAACAAATCATTTCATTTTGGTTCATTTTGTTTCAAAAAAATCATTAATAATGAAACAAAATATGAAATGAAACAAAATGCTGTATTTTTGTTTCGTGCCCATTTCTGGATGAGAATGCTTCTTATAAAAATGGCTTTAAAACCATTGATTCATATTTGCTGGAGGCATTAATTTGGATTAATACAAAAGGACAAATTAGCAATTTCTGATGAATTTTGCAATTCATTTTTAAATTATCACCCATATATAGCTTGGACCCAAGCTGTTTAGGCATTTACTGGTTAAGACCAGCCCTTAGAAATGTGCCCGGAAACACATCAGTAGACAATGGAACTGGGATAACAGGTTACATATTGCCTGTAACCAGCCTCCAAAACCCCATTGGTTGCAGTGTTTTGGACCTGCTGAATTTTCCATTCAGTTGTTTTAAGACAAGATCCTCAAGGGATGGAAGATCCCATATGTCACACAAAAGCTTAAAAAATGCAAATCTTGGAAACATTATTTTTGGTTAGTAAAATTAAGATACTCTTGGTATCTGAATGTTATTAGTTCTCCCCTCTCAACCTCCCAACCCCACTTTCCCAAGATTGGAGGCACGATCATTCTAAAAAGTTACTACTTAAAAAAACATGCAGAGAAAATAGGTCTTCAAGAGATACACATCCAAGTTGTTTCTGCACAGTAACTGCATTTGAACTGAAAATTGAGATGGGGTGAGCAGGTGCATGTGTGATGTCTATCCCCTGTGTGTCAAAACCATGGCAAGGGCTTTTAAAGCAGTAACAACAGAGGTGAGGATGACTATGGGGCTGCAACAAAGGCTGCCAGTACTGCCCTTCTCCTTGCAAAAACCTCAGCAGGAAATTATTTAACAAAATTACCTGACACATAAGAACTAGTGAGGGGGGTTTACAAGAGAAGAGGAAGAGGCGAGAGAGAGAGAGAGAGAGAGAGAGAGAGAGAGAGAGAATAGAGCAAGAGCAAACAGATCCACAACGATGCCTGAAGAATCTAGAGGGGATTTGTACACATGGCTCATTAACTACTGAAGGTGAATGTTATTTTCATCCTAGCAGTTAAGTGTGTCTAATGGCAAATGCCTGGGAAATTCCACAATACATTAAAGCAACAGGGACATCTAGTGGCTGAGATAATAGGGGAATATATTATGTCCTCATTCTTCATCTGTTTGGGCAGCAAATAAGAGGAGTCTTCTAAGAAGAACGTTTAAACTTGCATTGTTCTTGCCAAAGGAGTACTGTGTATTGTAGCGTGGGGTTAGTGATTCAGCAGGGATTTCAGCTCAGAGACAAAGCAGGCTGGAGACAGCTTCTAGTGAACAGCTCTTTAATCAGGGAGAGACAAGACTGAGGACTGGGGAGAGGGAGTTACATTTATAGGGGCCAGGACTGGCTAGGAAAAGATACATTTTGGAGGGAACAATTACAACCCATCACAAGGCTGCCTTTTGGCGGGAACCAATAGGATTGAAGATCCAAATGCAGCAACTAGAATCAACCAATAGGCCTGTTCCCTTTGGAACAGGAAGGCAGTTACTTCAACAAGCAATTACAGATCAATACATAACACCCCCCCTGGTGGGCACAGCCCACGTAATCCTTTAGATATTGTGGGGCCCTGCGACTTCTAGTTGATCTCCTGACTACAGGTGTTGCAGGAGCTTCAGCAGGCAGTGTCTGTGGGGGAGAGTCTACTGTAATAGTTTCATCTGACACGGAGGGGGTTTCAGACAACTCAGTGTCCCTGATTTGTTCCTCGGCGCCATGAGGACTTGCAGGAGCAGATTCATTTGCAGGCGCCACTGGTACCTGCATTCCTGGGGCATCTCCGCTCTGGTCTTGCAGCTGTGAATCATTAATGGGGGTAGTGTCACTCTCAGGCTGCAATTCACCCATACCGGTACCAACTCTACTGGGCGCTCTGCGCCTCAGTTGGTCCACGTGCCTACGCCAGACCCTGCCATCTTCAATGGTCACGTAATAAGAGACTGGCCCAGACACTCTGGTGATCACCCCTGGCACCCACAGGGGACATCTGGCATAATTCCTCACCCAGACCAAATCTTCAGGAGCAAAATACCTTGTAGAGTCTCTCTCGGCCTGTGGAGGTGCTCTAGCCTTGCGGTTTGGCATTTTGTCTGGGTGGACATAGTCCAGCACCGTCACCAGCCTTCTACCTAGAAGCAGCTCTGCTGGCAACTTGCCCGTAGTAGTACACGGTGTCGCATGCTGCAAGAACAACATTCAGGCAATGCGCGTTGACCAGTCACCCTCCACCAAGCGTGCAAGAGATCCTTTGGCTGTCTGCACCATGCGCTCAGCCTGCCCATTGGATGAGGGATGAAAAGGAGCTGAGGTGACCCCTCTTATGAAATTATCAGCCAGAAATGCCCTGAATTCTTGGGATACAAAGGCTGCTCCATTGTCTGAGACAATGGTCTCAGGCAACCCATGGGTTGCAAACAGCTGTCTCAGCACGTTGATGACTGCAGCTGACGACATGCTGGGAACCATAGCCACCTCTAACCATTTAGAATATGCATCAACGATAACCAAAAAAACCTTTCCTTGGAATGGCCCAGCAAAATCTAAGTGCAGCCGGCTCCAGGGAGTCCGGGTCTGCTCCCACCAGTGGACTGGTGCTCTGGCCACTTCTGGGCACACTTCCTGACATGCCTTGCACGTCCATACCCATCGTTCAACCTCTTGGTCCATCCCAGGCCACCATACATAGCACCGGGCCAGCAATTTCATCTTGACCATTCCCGGATGCCCCAAGTGCAGTGTATCCAGAACCCTGTTTCTCAGTGGTGCTGGGATGATCACCCTGTCTCCCCATAGGAGACAGCCCTTATGCAGGGATAGCTCATGTTGCCTTGTTGCGTACGGTCTAAATTTTTCCTCATGCGGGCCACCTGGCCATCCCCTCCCCACCCAAGTGAGCACATGGGAGAGAGCGGGATCTTTCCTTGTTCTCTCAGCTATTTCAGTGGCAGTTACAGGCCCCCCCGGAAGTGTTTCCAGCATCATCACTCGTTCAGCTGGGGCAGGATCTGCATCGCACACACCAGGAAGGGGCAAGCGACTTAGTGCATCAGCGTGGCACAACCTTTTCCCTGGAACATGGGTCAGGGTGTACTGGAACCCATTCAGGAATATAGACCATCGCAGCATTCTGGGGGAGAGAATCTGCGGCGTCTGTTTGTTCGGGTGGAACAATCCTAACAGAGGCTTGTGGTCAGTTTCAAGGAAGAAGTGGCGACCGTATAAATAGTCATGAAACTTTTTAATCCCTGCCACTATTGCCAGGGCTTCCTTGTCAATTTGTGCATAGTTGCGCTCCATTGGCGACAACGTATGAGAATAGAACGAGATGGGCTTTTCTGACCCATCCGCTTCCCTATGGCTCAGCACAGCTCCCAGCCCATATTGAGAAGCATCACATGCCAGAACAAGAGGTTTCGACTCGTCATAATGAGCAAGGACGCTCCTGCTAGTCAGCATGCCCCGCAAGGTGTCAAAAGCCTTCTGCTGTGCCTGAGCCCAATGCCACACACTCTTTTACTTCAATAGTTTATGCAACGATTCCGGTATTGAAGCTTTTTGAGGTAGGAATGAATGGTAAAAGTTAATAAGTCCCAGGAATGACTGTAACTCCGTCTTGTTCCGTGGGCGTGGTGCCTCAGTAATGGCTTTAATTTTAGAGTCAGTGGGGTGGATGCCCATTGCATCAATTTTAAACCCCCAAAAATCCACAGATGGCACCCCAAAATTGCATTTTTCCTTTTTCAGCTGCAGCCCCACCACCTTAAATTTGAGTAACACAGCACGGATATGCCCCACTAGTTCCTGGGGGTCTTTCCCAGCAATCAGAACATCATAAAAAAATGGCAAGACCCCTGGCAGACCCATTAACAGGCGCTCCATTAGCCCTTGATATATTCCTGGAGCCACACAAATTCCAAACTGTAACCTGTTCACTTTGAAAGCCCCTTTGTGCGTTACGATCATTTGTACTTCTGCAGATTGCGGAGTCACTGGTAGCTGTTGGTAAGTTTGAGCCAGATCAAGTTTGGCAAAAAATTTTCCCCCAGCCAATTTTGCCAACAGCTGTGAGACGACTGGAATGGGGCATGAATTTCCCCTGAGTGCCTTGTTGATGTACATTTGTAGTCTGCACAAATCCTCACTTCCCCATTCACCTTAAGGGGTGTGACGATAGGAGTCTCCCACCTCGAAGAGTCCACAGGTGAAAGAAGTCCCTGTTTGACCAATTTGTCCAGTTCCGCCTCAATTTGGGGTTGCAGCGCAAAAGGCACTCGCCTTGGCTTGAGTCGGATTGGAGCCACCCTGGGGTCCAGCTCAAAGTCAATTGGAGGCCCTTTATAACAACCCAGCTTTCCACTGAAGAGTTCAGCAAATTCTTGGCCTAATACCTCACTCAACTCAGGGGCAGTTTGGACTGAGTTGAGCCCTGATATACTCAGCCCCAAGGCAGGAAACCAGTCAGTACCCAAAATACTGGGGCGACTCCCCTGTGCAATCACCAATTTAAGCACGGCCTGTTTCTCCCAGAATTGTACCCTCACAGCACACATTCCTAGAATGTGGATGCGGCCCGCCGTGTATGATTGCAAGGTTGCTGGGAATGGTTCCAGAGAGGGGAACTTACCCCCAGGAAAGAGCCCCCTTGCAGTCTGGTCTGAGACAATGGTGAATCCCGATCCGGAATCCACCTCCATGTCGCACGGTCGACCTTCGATCTTCACTCTGATGGATGGTTTGCCCTGCACCGGAAACTGCATGATCTCTCCGTTAATCTCTGTGAGATAATTGCAGTCGTCTAGGAGATGAGTTGTGGTGGATGATCTGCGACACATTGATCTAGGTGATTCCGTTGTTGCAGCTGCCACTAACCGACAGACCCGGGCAATGTGTCCGGTCTTACCGCAAGCCCTGCACGTAGCATCACGAAAACGGCAGCTTTTCCGCTCATGGTGTCCGCCACAGCCTGTGCAAGCGCCTCGGCGATCTTTGGGCCGTGCATCCGCCTGACGCACCAACTCGACACCACGGACTGGGCTCTGGCTTGGACTAGCCTCTGGCTCATCCATGGCATGGGCAGCCTCTACCCGCAGCTTTGTGGTCTTGCCACTGGCATTGAGCTCTTCCTGCTCATAATTCTCTGTGGCGGTGGCCTCTTTCAAGGCGGAGGCAAGGGTGACATCTTCCTTTGCCACAATGCGCCTTCGGGCTTTTTTGCTGCTGAGCCCCCCAACAAATCAATTCAAGAGAGTGTCTTCAAGATTTGGGAAGCCACAGTGCTGAGCAAGCTTCCGGAGTCCAGCCAGGAATGCAGCCACAGATTCTCCGGCTTGCTGCTGCCTTTTCTAGAACTCCATCCGCAAGGCCATCTTGGTTTTGGTAGGTGCCAAGTGGCTTGTCAGCCAGGCGAAAATGTTTGTGAGTGATGTCTCACTCAGCTTTGCTGGGGCGAGCAGTGCCTTGGCCAACATGAAGGTCTCACGCCCACAGCAACTCAGGAACATGGCCCTTCTTTTGCTGGCACCAGTGATTCCTTGAGCCACCACGAAGAACTCGAAACGCTCAACATAGTCCACCCAAGTGTGAGGCTCGAACAGCTGGAAGGGCTCCAAGACCCGTGGACTTTCCATTCTCCAGGCAGGCAGGGTCGTCTTCTAGCCAGCAGGTGAGTCTTGTCTCTGCTGCGATCCGGACTCTGAGTCAGCGTGATGGGCCTCTGCTACTCAGCATTCCGGATCCCACCTTCGTCGCCAGTATTGTAGCGTGGGGTTAGCGATTCAGCAGTGATTTCAGCTCAGAGACAAAGCAGGCTGGAGACAGCTTCTAATGAACAGCTCTTTAATCAGGGAGAGACAAGACTGAGGACTGGGGAGAGGGAGTTACATTTATAGGGGCCAGGACTGGCTAGGGAAAGATACATTTTGGAGGGAACAATTACAACCAATCACAAGGCTGCCTTTTGGCGGGAACCAATAGGATTGAAGATCCAAATGCAGCAACTAGAATCAACCAATAGGCCTGTTCCCTTTGGAACAGGAAGGCAGTTACTTCAACAAGCAATTACAGATCAATACATAACACTGTGGAAGTTTTACTCTTGGGGAGAGAGAGAGAGAGAGAGAGAGAGAGAGAGAGAGAGGAGTTTCTTAGGGAAGCCATACATATTTTCCATCTAGTCCTCATTTCAAGGGAGACTGTGTCTTCTAAGGGCATTCCCCTTCACTGACGAGGCTTTTAATATGCTGCTCAGCTACTGCACTTTTAAGAAGTGGATTCCAGAGACATTCTGGCCACTTGGGCACGGCAAAGCAATGTCATCATCCCAACAACAGAGTATTGTTAGCAAAAGGTGGGGCTTGTAGACAGAAAGCTGAAAGGGTGATACTAAGTCATTGTATCTCCAAGGGTACTTCAACACAGAGGGGTTTCTACCCTTGCCACCATGTACAGCTATTTCATCTTTTCCTCTGCAGAAGACAATCAAGTGACCGGCCTTCCCTACTGTAAAATTCCAGATTAATAGACAATTTTATTTTAATCTCATTTCTGTCCCAGTGACTTCAAGACCGTGTTACATGGCTCTTCTTTCCCCTACTTTATCCTCACAATAACCCTGTGAGCTAGATCAGAGAAAGAGAAAAAAGACTGGCCCAAGAGATTCCTAGAGTTTAGTGGCCCACTATGGAAATGGACCAGAGATTCTCTAGTCTTTGTCCCACAAAGTAACCACTGTACTTCACTGGCTCTCAGATGCTCACGGGAAGCACAGCTTGCAGTCAGTGGCACTGAGAGATGGGCTATCTTTGAATATGGTATCAACAGCTGAATGACAAAGGGCTTTTTTAATATATATACTTTGTGACATATAATAATAATAATAATAATAATAATAATAATAATAATAATAATAATAATAATAATAATAATAATAATAATAATAATAATAATTTATTTTCATTGTGTGTATATACACAGTATACACATACAACAAAATTCACACACACACACAAATCCCCAAACACTCTCACACACATTAAAAAAAACCTTCAACACACATTAAAAAATCCCCAATCACTCCCCACCCAAAAAAAACCAAGCATCTACACAACAGGCTAGGTAATACTGTCCAGGTGCTCACTGCTGGTGGTCCTTGAGTTCATTATTAAGTGCAATTATAGCTGTGGGATAAAAACTGTTCAGAAGACGTGTGGTCCGAGTTTTAATTGTCCTGTATCTTCTGCCAGAAGGCAACAGTTCGAAGAAATTGTGAGCAGGATGAGTAGAGTCCCTCAGAATGTTGTGTGACTTCCTCAAACAGCAAAATGTGAAGATGTCATCCAGGGTTGGTAGCTGGAGCCCGGTAACATTCTGGGCAATTTTAATTATTGTCTGTAGAGTTTTTTTGTCCGCTACAGAGCTGCTCCCATACCATGATAGCATGCCATAAGTTAGGACACTCTCAATGGTGCTGTGATAGTAGGACAGAAGTAGATGCTGAGATAAATTCATCTTCCTGAGCATTCTCAGGAAATACAGCCTCTTCTGTGCCTTCTTCACAACCATATTGGTGTTTGCAGTCCATGAGACTTCCTCTGAGATGTAAGTGCCCAGATATTTAAAGCTACCAACCCTCTCCACCTCCTCACCATTTATGTACAATGGTAAATGTATATCTTTCTTTCTCCTAAAATCAATTATAAGTTCTTTAGGGGTTTTTTTTGGTGTTAAGTATAAGATTATATATGACCCCCTTCTCAAGTCATTTAAGATAACAGTGGCCACACCTTTGTAACTTTTGACAGTTTATATCTGTATTGTTTAGTTACTTTTATATCCTGTCTTTCCTTCACAGAGCTCAAGGAGCCATAATGCAGTGGTTCCCAACCTTCCTAATGCCACAACCCTTTAATAACAGTTCCTCATGTTGTGGTGACCCCTTGCCATGCTTGGAAGAGGCCACAAGCCCCCTTTGGCAGGCCACTGCCGCAGGTGCCATAGAGAACAATGGCCTCTGGTGCCATTGACTGACATCCCCTCCAACCTATCAAGTTGTAACTCACTCTCCCTCCTCCTCCCCTTCCTCCTCCAGGCCCATGCCCTTTGTGCCTTTTGTTAGTATTGACTTCACAGCTGATCTGTTTGGCAATCCAAAGTTCTGCTGTTACAGGACAGGAGGAACAATTTCTGTTTTTCACAAAAGAAGCCACATAAATGCAAATGAAAACAACTGAAAGAAATGCGGCAATGAGTTTATTGGAAATTCTTCAGGCGATACATGAATAAGTCAGTCCAACATAGAGTGAAACTTTCTGTGCATCTAAAAAAAGGTAAAAAGAAAATGACAACAGACAATGATACCAATGTGTGTGCATCTTGATAATTAATCTTGATCATTTCAAGACTGTTTCAACAGTTCCCTCTGGCTAGTTGTGTCTACACGAGATTGCTCAAAATGAAACAGGAAAAAGTACATTTTCCTCTGCCTGGTAAAACGCCATTATTACTACAACTTTTCCAAATTCATTTGGAAAGAGACAGTAAAAGCAAGAGAATAACCCTAGGCACAGTCAAGTAGAAATCTCTCTTTTACAATTGAAATTACTATATTGCTTCCCATTCATTTTTTTCTTTTGGTAATTCAATCAACAATTAGTATCTGACAACAGGAGTGATGGGGGTGGGGGACTTACATTACAGCAATAGGACAGAAAACCAATTTTGCTTTCCCTTAGGTTTGCTTATCATTTTGCATAAAAGCATATTAAAAAGGAAGCATTGGCACCCTCCCCACCTCACCACACATCTAATTTGTAGGAATAAGACACTTGGCTGAATTTGGCACTTTGCTTATCATTAAAACAAATATCTGGAGGAATCAAACACATTCCTAGTGAATGTTCATAGCAATTCAAGCTTGTTCCAAAAGGAGAATGCACATTTCTTATGTATGGCTGCCTGCTATTTTCACAGCTGTGTCATATCAAGTATCAAGTTCAGCATCTGGTCTTCTTGACAGAAGAGGCTTGCAAAAAGTAAGCACTTTCAGATATGTGCAGAGTAGAGGCTAATAAAAGGACAGAAGCTGCCTGTAAGTAAGCATCAGATGTTGTCTACAGTTTTGAATACCCCATTTTATAAAAGGTGCACTACCAAATAGTTTATTTAAAGCTGAAATGTAGCAGCCACTATATCTGAATAATAACCTGCCCTGTGGAAATGCCACAGTGAAAACCCAGATGCTTGTTTGAGGCTACTGCATTTTACATGGTAATATTCCACACAAGTGATCCACTAAATGTCATTGGGTTAACTGGTATCTTGTGGACTAATCAGAAAAGATGCTACAGTCTGCCATTTTGGGATGAGGCAAATCTTTCCTCTGTGCTTAGACCACCACCCACCTTGGCTAGTCTGTGGCTTCCACTATCCTACACCGTTGACTATGTTGGCTGGGGTTGACAGAGGGGGCAGTGACAGACAATAACACTGGAAGTTTGGAGCAAACACCCCCGTCCCCATTCCTCATATTTAAGAAATCCTAGTGTGTAACTCTTATTTAATTCCCTTTTTCCTGATACAGAAAGAGAACGCCGGATGGGACATTTGCCATTTAAACAGAAAAGAGTAGGGCATCTGACATGGTTTCTTTGGCTTACTGAAACCCTGCAATTGGCACACATTTGAACCCTAGGATACAGCCATAAAAAACCCCATTCTCTGTGTGAAGACAGAATAGCAGAAGTCCCATGGTATTTTATTTGGACTACACTGTGGCAGAAAACAGCTAAGAGATCAAGTATCTGTGTGAAGCTTCCCAAGATAAAATGTCTGAAATTATCATGTTAGTGGGAAGCTTACTCTAGATAGAGCATTTTCTTTAACATGCCAGTTCTGTATTAGGTGCAAAGATGGTGTTAGATAGAGAGTGACCAAAAACCCCATCTCCCTGGAACAGATACATCCTGTGAGACTTCTGCTGCTCTATTTTGGCTCCCAATTTCATGCACGGACGCACAGGGAAGACAGTGAGGAGGTGAGAGAGATATTTTTGACCCCTTCACCTTTCCTGATTTCGAACATAGCACAGAGAGTTAAGGCTCAGATACTTTTGGACATGCATGAGAATGCCACCAGGCACGAGTGATGTGCTGTATCCCAACTGGCTCTTCCACAAGCTCTCTGCCACCCTGAGGGAAAAAAGGGGCCATTTTGCTGCCTCTGTTGCAAGGGTGTCAGGCCCATTTGAAAAACCCTTCTTCTGAATGCAGGGCTGCAGTTCTCATCTTGCTATGAACAGGGGGACCGGGAGTGATTGCTTCATTTTAGAATCCGCACACCAAATCTGAGTGGCTCTGCAACCTAACTGGTTGCTTCTGCTTCACTGAAAGCCCCTGTAAGGACTTTTAACAACATGCCTCCCCCCCTTACACTTTCCTGTAACTGCTGCCTATTGGCTGAAAAACTGTGTATGGAGTTGGTGTTGCCATTTGTTTAAAGGACCTTCTTTGACTATTCAAAATTCTAAACTTGTTTTTGCCCATCTCTGCTGCTTTTAAAATGTTAGTTTGAAGAACGGTGGAAAATAGTCACTTGGCACGGTCCACTCCACTGGGTCCCCATGGATTCTTGAATTCATTCTTACCTCCAGCACCTTCGCTGCCATGAATGTTCAGCCAGGTCCGGTCTAATTTCAAAAATGCAATCAGAGGATTCAAGATGATGAAGGGGTGGGGGTGAGAGAGCGGAGTGTTGGGAGATGAAAAATGGCCATCTGATAGATTCCCTCCTTCCCCACCCACAGCCTCTAGAGACAGCCTCTCCTGCTTCGAAGTGAAGGCAAGAAAGGAACTCCAGGAAATATTGGGTGGGTTGGTCATGTTTAAAGCCAAACATGTCCTTTCATTCAGGTTCCAAGCCCTCAAGAGCTCTGCAAAAAAATTGAAGGTTATAGACTCTTTAAATAAGAAATTCCCTCTTTAACACACACAAACACACACTCCTCCTCTGTTCACTGCATTTAGTAAGCAGCAGCTTTTGAAAGGCCCAAGGGACAAAGTCAGATGCCAAGCCCTCTAAAATGCTTTCTAGGAAACAGAAGCAGCCAGGAAGGAGGGGAGGAAAACAAGTACTGTGTAATTAAAGAAACACACAAAATATCCCAAAGTCTTGTAAATTCATCACAGTAACGCAAGCAGTGAAGCCTTACAGCTCTGCTTCCTTCTCAAAGAGTCCAATGATTTTTCAGTTGCAATTTTCTTCACCTTTTCCCCACCCGCCCCCAAGGAAGGGTGAAAAGGAACGGACATTTTCAGCACAGTATTTACCTGGCTTTTTAAGCTCTTCTCAGCAGCACAGCTGCAGAATGGCAGCCCAGAAGAATTGCTCTTGCATGGATGCAATTGTCAGCAGAATTAACTACAGGCACCTAAAAACTTACATAGGTTTGCCCCCAAAGAGAAGGATCAGAAACAAAAGCCCTACACAAGATTTAAAGAAATCCCCCATTAAAATGGGAAACATGCTGTTCTTTGGAGGAGGGAAAATTACATTCTTGCTTTTCTTTTCAAGTATTAATCAATGTGTAGAAAATACATGACCTGTTCCTTTCACCTCATGTCCGTGGAACATAGGAAGGCTGACATTTAGGTCAACAGCAGTCTGAAAGGGTGAACCATCGTCCCCTTCCCTTTAGATCAATCCTAAATATACATCCAATGGTCTCCATTAGATTCAGTCTTTTTGTTTTGCTTTGCACATTGTAATTTATGTACACACTCTGTTAAAAACATTCAACCGGGGATTTGCATATCAGGATTTAAAAGGCCTCTCTGCTGCCATAAGGATCCCAGTACCTGTGTGAGATTACCTTTTACAGCAGCCTGCTCATGTCTTTCTTTTTCTTTGTTGACCAAAAAAAAAACAACAACCACCACCACTTTTCCTTTGCCTGCAACTCTTCCCTTATGGCTTATTTCTGGATTTTGCTTAGGTTACAGTTCACCTCCTTTAGCAGCTGTCTGCAATCGGGAAGTGCCTCCTCAGGCACATATCTACAGATCTTCTCAACCGCCATTTGATAGCGCAACTTCTCTTGTTCCAGTGAGTGGATTAAATTCTTCATTTTGTTCTCTCTTGCTAAAGCATCTTCAAGGTTTGACTCCATGCTCTGGATTTTAGCATGGGCTACCTATTGGAAAGGAGCAGGAACATGATTTTAAAGCAAGAATAGCCTCCTGAGTAATGTTACAACATGGAGGAGCTGTGCTCTTGCACAGTCAACCAGCCATGCTCTCTACTCTGTGTTATCCCAGTCCTCCCCACCCCACCCCACCCCTCCAGATGGGTTTTGCAGGCTGCTGCTTCTCTGCCAAGAGTCAGACAGGGGGTCTCTGACCAACAGGCAGTCCCAGTCTTCACCAGACTGCTATTGTTTCTGCTTTTTTAAGGGTTTTTTCCCACCTTACAATAAAAAAAAAAACATTCTTTATCCCTGTGGCAAAGGGTGCTTCAAAACTTGCTGCTACTTCCCTCTGCATTGGGTCTAGGTGTCTGAGAACCATGTTTGCTGTTTACAGAGGTTTGAAAACTTTCTTTTCCCCGACTACAACTTGATAGGGGCTAGTGAATTCTTTCAGCTATGGTTTAAAAAAAAATGTTAATTTTTCTTTGCCCTCGTTTTGAGGTTGAAACCTTGCATTGTGGCTTTCACCTTCCATGTTTAAATTAAGTACGGTTATGATCATCCGACTTCTAATGTGAAAAGCTCAAAGCCAAGTTTCGTCGACACACAGATGGCATGGCAAAGAAAAGCTAACAACCTGTCTCCACAGTGGACCAAACAACAGGGGATACAGTTGGTCTGTTGTGGAGATGGATTAATTTGCTTCTTTTCCCATGAATCATGTGACATAATCAATGGAGCAACCCAAGTGTCCCTGGAGCATTCCTACCTGCAGCCTTCTGAGCAACTCTGAAGGGCTTCTATTTTTTTTTTTTTTTTTGATGCAGGTAAATGTCACTACAGTTTGGAATGCTTCCAGTGTGTGTGTGATGGTTGGGATTAAATGAAAAGCAAGCGTTATACCTGTCAAGGCTTCCTCCAGTTTGAATTTCCAATATCATGAAGTTACAGAATACAGTAAGTGAGCCATTTGAAGATATTGGCTAATCATAGTAGACCATCACGGATGTGCTGCATTATTTTATTTTTTAATTATTTTCTTTGCCTTTTCTGAAGTGCCAGTCAAGAAACTGTTGGCAGTTGAATCCATGAACATTATCTTTTTATTTATGCCAATTTCCTAATAACTTTTAATACAAACTCCTCTTATGTTTTTTTTTTCCTGACAAGAACTACATCTTCAGAGCTAACCTCTTTTGAAGCTGGGATTTTTAACCTGATTCCTTAAGTCAGCCTACCATTATTGAGTAGAATAACTACCAGTAAAAAAGAGTGCAGTAGTGGTGCCATTAAACGTAAGTAATACTTTCTGAGGAATCAAAACACTCAACCCAAACTCTTTCTCTGTGCCCTGAAGTGATATGGGAGATGTCCCTTCAGAGTCTGTTCTTTGTCACAGTGCTCCCCAACCTTTTTATTACCGTGGACCGGTAAATGCTTGATAATTTTTCCCTGGCCCGCTTGTTTTGATTTAATAAGATAAAAAATGTAAATGCCCCCCCCCGGCCGCTGACGCACATGCGTGCTAGTCAGTTCCCACTCTAGGGGGCGGTGCTCATCTCCGTACTCAAGCCGAAGAGCCAGTGTTGTGCGATGAGTCCTTGGCATCGCTGCAAGGAAACACTGTTTTTACTTCCTCACATTTCCCCCCCCCGGGGGCTACCCAGCCGCCGTGAGGCCTTGGGACCCTTCGCCCTTCCTTGACATGAGGCCTCCCTCCCTCCCTCCTTACTTTCTTTCTTTCTTTCCCTTTTCTTTCTTCCTCCCTCCCTTCTTTCTCTTTCTTTCTTTCTTTCTTTCTTTCCCTTTTCTTTCTCCCTCCCTCCCCCTCTCTCTTCTTTCTTTTCTTTCTCTCTCTCCCTTCCTCCCTCTTTCTTTCTTTCCTCCCACTCTCCTTCCTTCCATCCTTCCTTCCTTCCTTCCTTCCTTCCTTCCTTCCTTCCTCTTTCTCTCCCTTCTTTCTTTCTTTCTCTCCCTCCCTCTCCCTTCTTTCTTTTTTCTTTATTTCTCTCCCTCTCCCTCCCTCTCTTTCCTTCCTTCCTTCCCCCTCTACCTCCTTCCTTCACTTCTTTCTTTCCTTCCTTCCTCATTTTTTTTCTTTCTTTCTTTCTTTCTTTCTTTCTTTCTTTCTCCCTCCCTCCTCCTCTCCTTCCTTCCCTCCCACTCTCCTTTCTTCTTCTTTTTCCCCCTTTTCTTTTTTCTTTTTCCTCTCTCCTCTCCCCTCCCTTCTTTCTTTCTTTATTTCCTTCCTTCCCTCCCTCCCTCCCTTTCTTTTTCTTCCTTTCTTCCTCATTTTCTTTCTTCCTTCCTTCCTCCCCCTTCTTTCGTTCTTCCTCTCTCTCCCTCACTCCTTCTCTCCCTTTCTTTTTCTTTCCCTCCCTCCTTCCTTTACTTACTTACTTTCTTCCTCCCTTCCTCCTTCTCCCTCCTTTTTCTTTCTTTCTTTGTTCCTTCCTCTTCCTCTCCTTCCTCCCTCCCTCCTTTCCTTCCTTCCTTTCTCCCTCCTTTCTTTTCTTTCTCTCTCTCTCCCTCCTTCTCACCCTTTCTTTCTTTCTTTCTTTCTCTTTCTTTCTTTCTTTCTTTCTTTCTTTCTTTCTTTCTTTCTTTCTTTCTTTCTTTCTTTCTTTCTCCCTCCTTTCTTTCTTTCTTTCTTTCTTTCTTTCCCTTTTCTTCCCCCCCTCCCTCCCTCCCTCCCTTCTTTCTTTCTTTCTTTCTTTCTTTCTTTCTTTCTTTCTTTCTTTCTTTCTTTCTTTCTTTCTTTCTTTCTTTCTTTCTTTCTTTCTTTCTTTCTTTCTGGCAGGGCGGGGCGGTGCGGGGAGTCGAGCGGCGGCGGCGATGGTGGGAGGGGGCGGTGGGGGGCGGTGTGGGGAGTCGCAGTGAGTGGTGCCATTAAACGTACGGGGCACTTGCGGGGGTCGCGGCGGTGGCGGCGGGACGGGGCGTAATACTTTCTGAGGAATCAAAACACTCAACCCAAACTCTTTCTCTGTGCCCTGAAGTGATATGGGAGATGTCCCTTCAGAGTCTGTTCTTTGTCACATTCAAATTGTTCACTAGAGACCCAGATGCAGGTCTTTTGCCAAACATCTAGATTGGTTGTTAGGAGTTACCTGTAGTTTCTCCAAAAGCTCCATGTTTTGTCTCTTCAACTGATTGTTTGCTCTTTCAAGTTTCTCTGGAACCTCAGCATCATCACATGAATTTGAGTTCTCTTGGAGCTCATCCTGAAGAACATGGTACTCCACCTCATAGGCATGAAGCTGTTTGGAAATGTCCATCTCAAATACCTAACCAATAGAAGTTTCCTCATGAGACCTCACAATCTGTTTAGTCCTTGATCATGAAGCAGAGAAGTATGCCCACCAAGGTGTCCCACTATTTCAGCTACACAAAGCAAGCATGTCCATTACTTTGGCTAAGGAAGCCAAGGCAACTTTTATAGATGCCTGTCAAAAGGCGGGGGGAAACTAGACAAAAGTCGAAACCTTTAGAAGCCAGACAGATATTAATTCCTTGATGGAACTTGTGATCTGAAGCATAATCTATAGGATACAGACTAAGACGAAGAACACACTGATAACAGAAAAACAATGCAATATTCTTAGCCTTTTTGCTCAAATTTTAGCAAACTGTTTACAGTTGTTTTTTTAACACCATCCCCAGATATGTATGTATTGCTGCTTTGCTTTGCTCCAGTTTGTCCCAGTGCACAATCTACTTGTGTGGGCTGCGGTGCCTTCCAGACACATGCTCGTCTGCACACTTTATGGCCATGTGCTATTGATGTTTCCTTATGGGCACCTCTGAGCTGGTCAACCTCTACTTCTCCACACTTTAATTTTCTTGAGATACCAAGGCAAAGAAAATATCAGCTCTTCTTTCAATTTTCCTTTTAAAAAACTCCTTTTACGTTATCACTTTTGCACCATGGGGAAAAGTCAAAACTAAAAATGAAAAAAAAAAGAGAGTAGAAAGCATTATAGCAAAACCATGAAGGTTTGAGAAGGGTGGGTAAAAGGAGGGAAGGCAAAAGAGATTTGGGTAGGTGAAGAGAGGGCAGAGAAGCCAGGTAAAAGGGGGCAGCAATCTTTGCTCGAATTAAGACCTCAAGGAGCAATTCTGAAAGGGCCAGCCCAGTGAATTGCCCAGTGTTACCTCCACCAACAATACCCTCCTGACTGATGGACTTTGGGGTCACCACAGAAAGATTGGGAACCACACTACTGTGTGTGTAAGTTCTCTGTAAGGAAGAGGTTATTACAGAACAGGGTTGAGTCTGGCTTATGTAAAGCTATCTAGTGAACCCACCAAAGAAGCAAGCTTTAAACTCACTTATATTCATAGTCAAGTTTTTTGTCACAGAAATGGGAAATTAAGTAACTTATTACTCATGAAGCAACAAGTAAAACACTCTTAATATCATGTATCAGCACAATGGTTCACACGTCATTGAGTATATTGGCCTAAGGGGTGGGAAGGAGCAGAGAAAATTACCTGGTTGACAATCTTCTCCATCTGGGGCTTTGTCATGTCTGGGAGAGTATTTTTAAGAAACTCAACAATGCTTTCAAAAGTCTCACACATCATGATGTGTTCCTCTTGGCTACTAAGCAGACTGAGTGCCACTTTAAATATGACTTCTGTTCCCTGAAGGAAAATAATATCTGGACCATAGGAAGGAGAACAAAACAATACATTAGATTGCCTTTCAGATTTGAGATACAATTATGTCAACCAATAACTTCTAAGATTCACATGTGAACAGCTTTAGATATTTGCTTTTTCTTATGACAACAATCTGTAACATTTCACAGTTCACACATATCACACACTCCTTATATCATGTCATGAAAATGGTTCATACCTCATTAAGTAAAATCAAAACAAAGCATATGTCTTAATTAGGAGCAGTGTAACAACAGTTGTCTGTATTATGAGGAAGAGAAAGATCCACAAAACATGATACAGTCAGAATATGAATCATCAGGGAAGAACAGACCCAATTCCTCTTAAGTTAAACAAAATCTGAAGTCAGCATCAGTATTCCTTCCACTTCCAATTAACTGACTGAACACCTAATCTTTCAGAAAGAAAATAAAACCCTGTACTGATCCACCAGTCTGCACTCATGAGCAAATATCTAGAGATATCAAAAAAGACATACCGAATACTCTGGCTACAAAACCCAGTGGGAACTGCGAGGCAAATAAAGTAATAAACCAAGGTGCTGCGTAAAGGCTAGGACTGATTTCATTCTCCTCAAGATGGTTGTAGAGGTCTCTGTGATAGTCATGAAGGAGCCTTGATAGCTGGTACATCTGGATCTGCATTAAAAGATGGGGAAAGGAAAAGACTGAAAACATCTTAGGTTTTTTTTATTGTAGGTCCATGGCTCTTCTTGCAACAGTGGGTCCTTTCCTGCAGTGCTGCTAGAAATAAAATGTGTGCCTAAGAACACGTCACACTCCCATGCACAATGGTATGTGTCCAGCCTTCCTATGTCTTTGGCTCTTGTAAGCTTAGAAGCACAGAGCACCGTGCTTGGGGAAGAGAAGCCAAAAAGTACAGGCTTGAATGAATTCTATTGCACGACCCTCTCAAATTAGGACCCAACTAGAGATAGGCAATTCTGAAATGTTTCAGAACCCATTGGTTCCAAAATGACCCGCACAAGCCCAGGTGGTGTTCGGAAACCTCTGACACACAAACCAATCTCTTACCTTGATCTGTGCCCACACGGAGCTGAGCTCCAACAAGGAAACAGACTGTGACACCATCTTTGTTTCTCCACGGTACTGGCCAAGTAGACAGGGAAGCGGGATGATGCTTGTCCCTGCACAGCTCCTGATTGGTCAGCACCACAGAGAAGCAAAGATGGACTGCCCATCCCTAGACTCAACAAATGCTTACTACAAAACATGTTCATGAAACAATGATGTATGCTTTAGTAAAAAGTCATCTAAAGTACCACTGGCAATACAGTATGCTCCTAGTATATTAATATCAAGGAAACACAGAGGAGGCAGCCTAGCTTAAGGGTATAACCATTAAAATGAACTATAACCATGTCACTGGTGAACTTGCTAAGGTCGCTTTCATTTTCGCATAAAAATATTGACCTCCAAATGTGTCACATAAAACTGATCTCCTGTACTGCTGATAAAAAGACTGTTGCTTGACCCAATGTTTTTTCTGCTCTAAGCAATAAAAACTGTGGTTATGTTTTCCTCAGAAAAAAATGTCCACCTACAAAGCCTATTCAGCCCATTGTCCACCTAATGAGCCTACTCAGACCAGGGTGATGTGAAATCAAGGTGAACTATAAATTGGAGGCCTCAGCACTAACTTTCCTCAGACTGATAAAGCTGCTTGGATGAGTACCAAAATGTTTCAGTCTCTCAAGAAAAGAAGTCCAGTTGTCATGACTCAACTTCCAGACAACTTCACCTTGATGACTGAGAATCTTCACAGACATATCAGCTCAGGGAACACGTCAGAATACGAAAGAGGAAGCAAATATGTTTACCTCACAGAACAGGGACAGCAGGCTTTCCATTGATAAGTCACACATTTACACCTCTGTTGGCAGAAGGGGAACTTAATCTTACAGTGTCCTATCATGCCCCCCTAAATCTAAGAAGCTCCATTTTACCATTTGATGTTCCAGTCCCTTCAGAAACAAATATAATAGAGGCACCATTTACTGGCAACACCATTGAAAGAAGTCTTTCCAAAGTGTTGTTTGACTTTAATGGATTATGATTGAAAGTGCAGCCTCTCAAACTCTTTTGCAGAGAAATGAGAGTGATTAAATACTAATACCCCATTAATGGAGGGTTATACATAAGAAAGAAGATACTGCTAAATCTCAGAATAGTTTGTCAGACCAGCTAGTCAATTCCACGTGTGCATACTCCGGAAATAAACTGGTTCCCGGGATCCAACTGGCTGAATGGCAGGTAATTTCCATATTTTATGCCAGGGCTGTGTAAATTTTGAAGAACTGGAGGCTATTGCTAAATGCAAGATTTTCTAGGTAACAGAACAGTTCATGTACTAGATGGGAAATACGGATGGTTCTTTATACAGTATCTCACTCAGAACGTATCGTCAGCCTTCCTAGTTTCTTATTTATTTAAAATATGTTCACACCTTTTTTCCTAAAAAGGTTCCAGGATGTTTCTTTTAAATATACAATATATTTATATATTTCCCTCCAGTCTTGTTGCCAGTCCCCACTACTCTGCATATTTTTTATCTCTGTGCTGTTTTAAGGGTCAAATGTCATATATTGCTAAACAGCTACAGAATGCATTTTCTCCTGGGAGGACATATAAAAATGGAAAAGAAGCATTTATGGCGCCTTGCAGACTACCAGATTTATTTCAGTATACGTTTTCCACAAAAGCTCAACGTGAAATAAATCAGATCGTCTTTTCAATGTGAGAAATGCCTCCTTAAAAACCAAAATCAGTAGAAACAAACTTAATACAGTGAATTTCTTTGAGTATTACTTCACGGAAACAATACCAGTGTGAATTTTTGTTCGAACCTCAGTGAAGAAGGAAATGGCTACACCTTTCTGCCCTATGAATTTATTTATTTATTTATTTATTTTTGGATTTATACCCCGCTTATCTTCAACGAACTCTAAGCGGCTTACAAAGGCTATATTAGCCACACAAAATTACAGAAGTAAACAAATGACATTACAACAGTAAATTTTAAAACAGTTAAAAACAGTTAAACCTATAAGCACCTCAATAATTAAAGCATAACGCATAAAGATGGCAAGGGAAAAAAAAAAGCAAAGTTATGAGTCGCCAAAGGCCTCCCGGAAAAGGTAGGTTTTTAGAGCCTTCCGGAAGGCCAGCAGGGACTCTGCAGAGCACACTTCAATAAGGATGGAATTCCAAAGGCTAGGGGCCGCCACTGAGAATGCCTGGGTAGGATGACTGTCTTCTTTCTCGGAAGGTGGCGATTACTGTTTGATGATTCGCGCCTGCTGAACGGGGCGGGCAGAGGTGGATCGCTGAGCGATACGCTCAGCCAGGTAGTCCGGTCCCAAGCCATGGAGGGTTTTATAAACTAAAACCAGGACCTTGAATCTAATCCGGGCTGAAACGGGCAACCAATGCAGGCGGGCCAGGACCGGTGTAATGTGTTCATTTGACGCACACCGGCCACCAGCCTGGCCGCCGCATTCCGGAAATAAACCCGCTGCAGACGCCGGAGAAAGAGTCAAGGGCAACCCCATGTAGAGGGCGTTACAGTAGTCCAGCCTCGAGATCACCAGTGCTTGGACCACTGTTCTCAGAGAGGGATGGTTCTTCCAGTATCTCGGGCGGATCTGGGCGATCCACGGAGATGGTATTTAGGTGGACCTGGTCACCGACACCACCTGGGACTCCAGGGAGAGCGCCGGGTCCAGGAGCACACCCAGATTCCGCACCCTCTCCGCAAGCTGGAGGGAAACTCCCCCCAGACAAGGGAGGGGGCCACCGTACCCCGACAGCGAGCTCCCAAAGAACATAACCTCCGTCTTCTCGGGGTTGAGCTTAAGCCTGTTCGCCACAGTCCAAGTCAGTACGGCCTCCAGGCACTCATCGAGGATCCTCACAGCTTCCGCTGCAGAGGTGGAGAAGGAGAGATAGAGCTGCGTGTCATCAGCGTACTGATGACAGCAGACTCCAAAACTCCTGATGACCCCCGCCAACGGCCTTACGTAGATGTTGAACATCCCTCCTTGTCCCAAGTCTCTTATTTATTAAGAGGAAAACCCTGTGGTTTGAGCCAGATACTCTTCCAAGTTCAGGTAGATTTTCTGCCCCACATTCTCCTCACCAATTATACTGCCACACAGCACTTACTGTGCCTACTAGCATCTAACACCAGTTGAACATTGAGACAATTAATTATTCAAATGCCATCAGATGCTGGAAAGACAGATAAGGGAACTTGCCACCAAGATAGGAGGGAGAGTACAAAGATAGTGAGGGTGGTGAAGGTGATGAAACTGATCCTTCCTTCCTTCCTTCCTTCCTTCCTTCCTTCCTTCTCTCTTTTGGTCTTACCTGCAGTGACATCATATCTGGCCGATACTGTTTGCGGAAGCCAAGGTCATACATGAGAAATTTGAGCATTTCGAAGGCTTGCTCCTCGCTCATGTGGAGCAGCAGCACACCAGCCACAAAGCTGATTCCTTGGCAGTAGCCCACCTCCTTGTCCAGCAAGGAATAAGCTTTCAGAAGGTTGAAGAGTGACAGCTGCCCTGCTCCCAACTGAGTAGAAAAATAAGGATGTGTTGGGAAAGTCCTTCCTAGGCCAAAAAGAGAGAGAAATTCATGAGTTACCAGGGGGTATTAAGAACTCACAGGAAGCTCATGCACACCGCTTTCATAACATGTCACCCACAATGGCTCATACACCAAAGGACAGTTAAATACAAATGACTATTTGCCTAAGAGTTTGAACTAACTGGTTACCATCACTTAGGAAGCTGGCCAATTAATCAGATTTCCAAAACCCATAAAAACATGCATACCATGTACAAAGGGAGACACAACCAATTCCACACTTCCTAACCAAGACAGGGAGCTTAGCAAATGATCAATTTCCTTTGATACTTGACACAAGTCCCCATCTCCCCTCCATGCCACTGCCATCCCATGTTTTTTTTAAAAAAGACAATGAAAATAAAACCACCCAAACCAACATTTCCTTTTACCAATGAAAAACAGGATGCTTGCTACTGGGAGCAGCTTCCTGGTACAGCAACTCACAATCATTAACTAATTAGCTTGACTGATGCCACAAAGCTGTGGGTGGCGCAGGAAATGCACTGAACATACAGTAGTAATGTACTGGCCACCCAATTCAGCTTCCCAAAAATCTCTGCGCCTTTTGAGATAACAGCAGTGAAGTTATTAGAAAGCAGAAGTGCTAAAGAATATTTTTAAGAATAAGGAATGTATCCGCCAACAATTTTTTTCTGCCTCATAGCTAGCAAAATCGGAAAAGGTGTCCAAATGAAAGAAATCATGCAGATACTTAATTTACATAGGTTATACAAACTACAGAACTATATTTCCATGGAACATAACTTTTTTTAAACACAGAAAAAGAAATTTATGATTCAAAGGCCTAAGGCCTAAAGATATATGTATTACTACATGCAATTTTCCCTTGCTATTTTTTGCCTTTGAAAAGAAAAACAGCCATGGTAGATTATAATTAGAAGTGAATGACCAACAGAAGGATGGAAATGCTTAACCTATTTTCTTCCTACCATCTCTCTCCTCAGAAGTGACCTTTAATTGAGATGCTTTACTATCTCAAAGGGGCAGGGGCATTTTAAATACCTCCTCTTCCTTAACCATAGTCAAACATAGAGTCAAACACATCACCTTAACGACTGATTTTTGACTTTTGACTAAGGGGCATGCAACAGCTCTTTTGACATAGAGATGTGTCTAACAACAACTTCTATCAACCCCAATAGGACCAGAGAAAGACTATTATGTGTTATAATTGGGATTTTTGTTTTCTGATGATGCAGAAGGCAGGACTACAAAATGAAACTACAACTGGACAATGTGGGGCTCTATCAAAATGGCATTACAACAGAAGCGCTCTTCACTCATCTTGGTAACACTTTCAGAGCTTAGAAAGGTTAGTTTAGATGGACAGAATCTCTCACGGAAAGTCTGGAAGCTATAATCCTATAAGGTATACTTTCTCAAGCTTTGGTATGGATTTCTCATAAACTTGACAAAGCATGAGGTGAAGGGCTTACTTTGTTACGCATACACACACCAAACCTCTTTTCTGCCGTAATTTCCACCATTTGGGAACCTATGGTCCAGAATATCCATAAGCCAAGGGGAAAAAAGCTGTCAAGGAAAAACTGATCTTTGCAAAATATGATGCTGGAGGAGAGCTTTGTGAACACCTTGGATTTCCAGAAAAATTACTCATTGGGTCTAGGAAAGATCAAGCTTGAATTATCTCTGAAATAAAAAATAATGAAGCTGAGGCTGCCCTGCTTTGGGCACATCATGAGAAGGCAGGATTCTCCGGAAAAGGCCATAATGGTGGGAAAAGTAAAAGGCAGCAGGGAGAGAGGGAGACTTAATATGAGATGGGCTGACTCCATAAAAGGCATTTTGGAGATTGCTGAATCATAGGTCTAAAGCAACGTGATGGCACATAACGACAACAACAACAACAACATCAACATGAGGAAAAACTTACCCAGATCAACAAGGATAGCATGTTGCTGGGCGGTCAATTGCTTCAGGAGTTCTTTGTACGAAATGTCAGGCGGTTGTTGTTTATTCGGCAGCCGATGTCTTACCCGATGCTGAACGGCAAGAAATTGCCAAATTTCTCCCCTGCGACTTTTTGGTACCCCTGGAACAAACAAAGAAACAAACAAGAAATAGAAAGTGGGTTACAGATAAAGAAAGAGGTGTAAAAACTGATTTCTTCAGGTAACTGTGCAATGGCTGTATAAGATGTCCTATCTATAAAAAGATCTCTCATTTGTACTGACAATTATTTGCCTCTTTACTTTTCATTTGGTGACCATTTCGCCTGAGCTTTTCCATGGGTCAAGGCACTGGAAGCTACCGCTTTCCCAGTGGCATTAAGAAGGACGAGACAATGTTGGGATTAGAGAGCTATTCAATTAGTTTCAGGGAAAATGTTTAGCTCTTCCCTGCTAATATCTTCTGAGACTTGCTGCACATGTCTTTACTACATTTGGCTCACTGGGTCTGTATATTCATTGGCTACCCCTTTCCCCAAAGGTGAATGGTGCTCCCATCCAACCCCAACCCCCAGAAAAGATACAAGCACCCAGAATTCACATGAAAAGTGCAAGGCAACTGACCCAAAGAAAAGAACACTACAGGAATTTCAGGATACCATAGGGCACCCATTTCACATTACGCGCTCTCCCTGCACAAGGCTGGCATTTAAACAGAAGTAACAGGTAAGATGCATGCTAAATCTCTGATCTATCTGACTCTATCCCCAATGCACTGGGCACACTGTACTCAAAAATTACCATCTTTCAAAGTAGAGTGAATATCTTCCATGTCACATTTGATTTTTGCTCTGCAGTTCAACAGTTTCTTATCCCAGATATTTATGGCATCTTTCTGGCAAGTACCAACTTCCTCATAGTCCAGCTTAACTTTCCTGGATTGGAGCTCATCTCTGCTTGCTGCAGAAGAGAACAGAAGGCACCGGTCACTTCAAATTAACAGCCACAGAGTTGCTGTTGATGTGACAGAATTTTGCTAACTGGATTTTGGACATGTATGCCAGCCAGCCACATGTGCCTGGTCCTATAAGCATACAGGGAGGAAGCTTATGCCTGGGGGAAGGCAGAGGTGACACCTGTCTTGCATTGTGAAATCTGGAAACTTAAAAGTTTTACACCAACTCCACCTGTTATTTTGGAAGACCATCTTAAGCACTGGGCCAGTTTGCATGATTTTTGTTGCCTACAGTAGTGATGGTGGGAAAATGAAAACTTCAGCTTTTCAGAAACTCGGTATCATTCCCATCCATTCATACCAGGGTCACATCATGTGCCTTCCGCATACACGAATGCCACATACATGCATTGATTTTCTTAATCATCAGACTTTTAATGAATTATAAATGAGCTTTTTAAGAATCTACATGAAACAAGACAAAAATATACTTCTATTTCTATTATGTCAAAGTCAGCACCTAAAGGACTGTCAGCATAGTATCTACAAAAAACCAAAGACTGAGATACTGAACATTGTATATCTTTAAGATATATTCAGACATGCAAAAGCATATTATCTTAACTATTGGTTATTGCAGGGAAGAAATGGGCTAGGAAGAAAAGAAATCTAATTAGTGGTAACTGAAATTGCTTTCTGTCCTTCTGTGGCACAGATGAAGCACAGAGGGGATATCACCAGAGAGTAGGAAAGCCTGTAACCTGTTCTTAGTTTCTTATTATACAATACCTAGTAATGTTATCTCTGCTCATGTCCAAAGTATCTGGTTTAATTCTGGCATGATGATGGCTTTGATGTTCGAATTTTTACAGCAACTGTTATCTTCTTTATGTAAAACTCAGGAACGGGTCTTCTCATGCAAATTGTGCAGTCTGACACTGTGTGCTATATAATCTTGAAAAAATAGAATTCTCTCTCTCTGTCTCTCTCTCTGTCTCTCTCTCTCTCTCACACACACACACATACACACAGAGCCCTTGACAAAGATTTAGAGCTGCAGTTCTGTTTACCCTTAAAATACTATGCACTATTAAAACAATTTAAAATATGTGTATGCTAACCTAAAGGTAAGAGAGGGGGAGGGAGAGAGATGTGTTTCAGGACCGAAGTGGTGGGACAGAAAATCTTAAAAATTCAGTGGGGGCATTTGTGCTTTATTTTTATTTTGAATTTATATAACCCCCCCTATCATTAGTGCAAGACCTGCACTGGGCACTTTCCAGAAGACTACAATTTACATTTCCCCACAAAAAAAAAAGTTCAAAAACAATATGATGATAAAGCAGGCAATTATCACCCTTAAATGAATAGTCCTATAAAAATATAAAATTAAAAAAATGTTAATGACAGCATCACAGAGATTCCGTTATTAATGGCTGCTTTAAACTCCGTCTTTACCATCTTTCTAAAGATAAGGAGGGAAGGGGCCTGGTGTATCTCTGTTGGCATTTTGCTCCAGTGACTAAGGGACTCAATAAAAAGGCACATTCTCATGTATTTGCCCTTTTGGCCTTCCTTGGTGTAGAAACTTTAAAAAAATAATATTTTTTTATACAGAATACAAAAAATACACAATACGAATTAAAAAAAGACAAAACATCAACAACAGTGCACCCCTTCACCAACAGGATCACCTTTCTTATTTACAGTCATTATCCTCCTCTCCAGAACAAAATTGATTGTTGCACGGAAGCCTTACCCTTATCTCTTACAAGCACATATTCAATAAATCTACCCCATTTATCAAAAAAATATCTGTTTTTTAACTCTCCTTTTTAATCTTTAAAGTACATGCCAATTTATCATTTAAAGCAGTATTCCATATTTCATTGTACCATTCATCTAAACATAGTACATATTTATATTTCCAATTTCTAGCAATTATTAATCTAGCCGCAGTCAACAAATTGGTAATCAACTCTTTAGTTTTAAAATTGTAATTATTATCAACAAATATTGATAACAAAGCAATTTCAGAACTGGGCTCTATGCTTGTTTGTAATATGTCACTTAATTCTTTAAAAATACATTTCCAGAATATTTGTATCATTTTACATTCCCACCACAAATGAGAGGAGTAGGTGTGGCAGAGAGCTGATACTTGGGAAAGACAGTCAGATAATACTGAGGTTCTAAACCATTAAGGACTTTATAGGTTATAACCAGCACCCTGAACTGGTCACATAAATTAACAGGGAGCCATTGAAGACATGCCAAGACTGGGGATATATAATTAAATTTACTAGCCTGAGTAACCATTCTAGCTGCTGCATTTTGGACCTGCTGAGTTTCTTTTCTTTTTTACTATTTTGAAGGGTAACTGTACACAAAGAGCATTACAGCAGTCAAACAGTGTGCGAACAATCATTACATATTAAAAGTTTCTGGTTTCAACCCCTGGCATCTCCTGATTGAGCTGCCAGGGGAAGCGGGGATTAGGTCTGAAACCTTAGAGAGTTACTTTTACACTCTAAATAATCCTGAACTAGGCAGACCAATGGTTTGCTTGACTTGGCTTCAAAAAGCCAGCTTCTTTATATTCCAAAGAGAAAGGTATTGTTCAGCCTTTCATTGGTTTCAGTTGATAAACCAATTAAGCAGTAGACAGTGCTACAAATCTTGTTCAGTAATGGGAAATCCAAGACTTGAGGACATACTGGAGTATGCTATGTGCTTGTTGCACTTACTTATAGTGTTATTTGTGGCTTTCTTTTGGACTACTGTGTCACAGATTCAACCAGCAGAATTGAAAAGAACAGAAGCACTGTTTTTACAAATATTGCTTGAAGGATGAGATTCCCACTTTGAAGTATTGTAGGCAAAAATCAAAGAAAAATAAAATAAAATAAAAGACACAACACATGTGGCACCTTTTAACTTTCATATATTAATGTAACGTTTCGTGGACACGTCCACTTCTTCAGACATATAGCAGCAAAATTCTCCTGCTATATATCTGTAGAAGTGTACATGTAGTCCACACAACATTACATTAAAATATGAAAGTTAGTCTTTAAGGTGCCACGTGTTTTGTGTCTTTTGTTTTGTTTTTCTTTGATATTTGCCTGCAATTCTTGAAAGGACCAGCACGGCTACCCTTTCTGAAACGTTCACTTTGAAGTGCGTTCTTTCAATGTTTCCATTCAGAAATTAACCCTTAATATGAGCTATTTCCAAAATGACAAAGGTCTCCCTCCAACTGTGTGTTGTGTGTGCACATATGGAAAGAGTGTGTGTGGGGGGGTTGATTTCCATGCATCTTACCTTCTATAAAACAAAATATTGTTCAAGCCTCCTCGACAGCATTAGGAAGAATGGAAAGTATTTTTATTAGTATTTATTTAGAAACTTTGCATAAGAATGACTTGTTTATTCTATGATTCTGATTCTGTTCTCTGATGCAAGGACTGCGCTACTCACAATCCCCCCCCCACACCATTCCCTGTGCATGGGACCAGCATGAGCAGGCACCCAGCCAAATGTTATCTACGTCTGCTAATTATGCTATGTTAAAAGCTAAGAAATACAAGCCATTTCCTTCTGTGAAAGCATAAAACATATTTCTACAGCAAGTCTCTCTGGGCATCTGTTGAATGGTTATCACACAAAGGCAGTCCAGACAATCCTTTAAAGAGGAAATAAACATGCATAGCCTACAGGAATGTGCAGACAATTTCCCCACCACCTCCAATGAATCCATAATTCAGCATTGCTTTCATCATGGCTACGGAGCAGTAGTCCACAAAATGTGTCATCTGGAAGAGCCAGTACATTAGATTTAAAAAAAACCCACCTATTGCTCAGCCACAGAATGCAGTCCAGGATGTAAGGGCCAGTTTAAACATTCAGCACAATAAAGTGGCAATGCCAGGAGCCCTATAGGCTGAAGAGGGAGGACTGGGTTCTTTAAAGCCTTCTCAAATATATCTGCACATACAGGCCTATGCACTCCAAGACTACAGAAAAATAGGAGGTTTGGAGCAAACTAAAACGGAGCTCTTCTCATTAGTACAGGTGTAGTCCGAGCTCTCCTCCATTCAAGGAGCTTCTAGCGCCGGTCCTGGGAACCAGCTTTGGCATCAAAATCTGGAGAGAGCTTCTTTAAAGGGAGTTCTTACAGACTGCAGTTTAAACTACACAGAACATGATATAACACATGCTGTCTACCTTAAGAGGCTATACGTGTATTTTAAATTCCTAATGCATGTGTATATTTGCATTCCAGCTAGGAATGTGTATATCTGCAATCCAGCTAGGGGAATGGCTTGAGCAGTGGGAAGGGATTTAAAGCTTCCCCTCTGCTGCTTTTGTTTGGATGGTAAACATCACTCCTACATGGCTAAAAAAGACAACCCAGCTCCAGTGATAGTAATGGTATTTCCCTCTCCTCCCTGCCCAGGCATGCAGGGAAAGCACTGCAACTAGCAACTGAGAGGAGGATTACTTCTCCCAGGCCACCAGCTCAAGTCCTAACATGGTTTGGGTCATGCGCACTTACTAAATGTGCTTCTGAAAAGATCTTCAATTGCATGATATAGATCTAATGTACTCTCCTTTCCAGGACAGGGGGATACAGGAGACAGTATTGCAGGACAGAAGACTGTTGACTTTCTGTTCTTGAAAAAAACACGTCTATGGCACCAAAGCCCACTCAAACAGGCAAAAGTAAAGCAAAAGCAGTTTTCTACTTCTATACTGCCTCAGAGTGCTTAAATTACTCTCTGGGTAGTTTGCAGTTTAGTTATGCAGCCTGCACATTGCCCCCATCGCCCCCCAGCAAGCTGGGTACTCATTTTACAGACCTCGGAAGGATGGATGGCTGAGTCAACCATGAGCCGGCTACCTAGGATTGAACCCCCAGGTTTTGAGCACAGTTTTGCCTGCAGTAGCAGTTTAACCACTTGCCCCACAAGCCTTTAAAGTCTTGGGCAATGTAGTGGGGATGTATTAACAGGATGCACCACAGTTTTGTCCTCTATATGGCAGAAGACAAGCATTTGCAGTATGGATCGTGCAGGTCTCCCCATATGTAGAGCAACTTCCTTATTGCAGACCATCATATTCCAAAAAAAAGAGGGTAGCAAGGGCTTCTATCCCACCTCCCTCTCTTACTTCATGGCTCTACACTGCAGGTCTGCTAGAATCCCTGACCAAGTCTTTTGTCTGTCATGAAACATTTTCATAGGACAGGGGATTTTAGAGTTCATTCTCAGTTCATGTGGCGTATTGACCTCAACATTAACCTGGAGGAAGTGTATGTGTGTGTAAACATAGATTTCATCAGTAGAAGTTATTCCAAATATCAGCAAAAGCAGGAGAGTTGTCTTTATGGAGACATGTCCATCCAATTGTTTATTTTCTTCAACAAAACCTTGCAAAGTTTCAAAGAAGCACAGGTGAAAACCTCTAAGTGAACAACAGAAATCACTGAAGGAAGATCCAGGAAGCAGGTAAACACTGTAAGAAATGCTTAGGAGAGGGAGCAAAGACTGGCAGTAGCTCTTATAAGAAAATGGGGAAAATATGGCTTAATTGTTCCCAAATCCCACAGGATCCCAGGTCCAACTAAGGCTAGAGAAAATTCTCTATATTAATAGGGATGGCTTTGCACTCATCAAATGAAGGGAATCTAAGTTCTGTCATCTGACAATGGTATTTCATTAGCTCAACCTAAAAATATTAGCTGATGGCTGGGAAGATTAAGGGTGGTGGGGGTCCCAGAAAGCCTTATAATTCTTGATCTTAGCTCCGGCTAACCTTCCAATTTCTGGTTTTCCTTCTCCATTCGAAGCAGCAGTATCTGTTGATGGATGGCTTTTCTCCACAGACTCTGCAGCTCTTCAGAGTTCTTCTTCTCCCCAGCCTTATCTTGACTATCATCATTTTGTAAAATGGAAACAAGGGGGTCTTCATCAAAATGTGATGCGAGGGGCGACAACGGTAACAATTCATTTCCATCTATCCCATCTGCAAAGAACTATATGTTAGCCATGGATTAAATAAACTTCAACTGATGCATCTACCTTATTGGTAAAAATGTACATCAAGAATTGTTCTGGAATAAATATACCTCATCTGGGTCACAGTGGTGAACATGTAAATTGACTCATATAATTGCTTTGGGTTTTTTAGCAGAGAAATAAAATCAAGGTAACTTCAGATGTACATATCCACTTTTGGTGCATTCACCTCTCCCTAGGCTGGCAAACTGTAGATTGTAAATTCCTGAATACAGAGATTGGGTTGTTGTATGGGTGATTTTTTTGCTTCTGCTATATTAGTGAACTTTCTAAATAGCAAAGTCAAATAAAATTCAACAGGTCAGTAAAGTATATACTTTTTCTCTCTGTTTCTGCCATCAAATTTCCAGTATGAGACCCAAGTCAAGACCAGACTGGCATGGCTCAAATATCTGGGCATCATTCATCCTCCCACAAACTTGTACAACAGCATACTAACCAACTTCCTAATTGACCAGATGTACAGGTGTCTGCAGCAGGCAGGACGTCATCGTTCTTCTCAATCCTGAACTGATTTATTACTCCTGTGTAGTCTGACAAATACACTGTATACAGTCACCCCCCACCATTTCGCAGTTCAGGTACTGCGGTCCCACTATATCGCGAGATCGCAGTACCTGCACCGTTTGTGTGGGGTGATCGGGTCACTCCCCACCACCCCCTCCCCCTCTGAGAAGCCTCGGAGCCGCACAGGGGGCAGTGGGGAGCGATCGGGTCGCTCCGTGCCGCCCCCCCACATCTCCGAAAAGCTTCAGGGGTACACGGGGCGGCGGGGGGGCGGAATCTCCATTGAAATGCATCGAGTCAATGGATTTCAATGGAGAAATTTTCCCCATTGGAAAGCATTGAGCCAATGTTTTCCAACGGGGAAAATTTTCTCCATTGAAATGCATTGGCAATGCATTTCAATGGCCCAGACAAGAAGGCGCGGGCGGCGTGGGCAGGCGGCAGCGGGAGGTCAGATCCACCTGCTGCCGGCGGTGCGTGCCACCCCAAGACTTCTCTGACAGGCGCGCGATTGCCCCCCACCCCCCTGCTGCCGCATATCGCGGATTTTCATGGATCGCGGGTGGGGTGGGTCCCTAACCCCCACAATCGGTGGGGGTTACTGTACTATTACTACATACGATGGGTAGCTATTAATTTATCATTACACTATGCTGTGCTGCCCTCCCCTGGCAAACATCCTGTAGACATCCTAGCTTTTTGGAAGACTCAATGCTCCAAACTACAATTTGTATGGAAAACATCTGGGAACAGACACCATGAGTACTATTCAACCAAATATCTTCCAGTAGAGCTGAATGGTAGGAGATCCAGGACAGAACACATAGCTCTGCACAAGTAGCTAATCTGTAGTACTCATGCCAGAAAGAGCTGGTGTTGGTCTCTAGCTTAGCAAGCGAGGCACCCAGAGAGATCTGCATGAGTCCAATATGCAAAATAATTTGTTATTAAAGCAGTAAAACAAACCTACGTTAAGGGTTTAAAACAATGACTTTCATAGCCATTGCAGCTACAGGTGAATCTCGAAAAATTAGGATATCGTGCAAATGTTCATTTATTTCAGTAAGTCAACTCAAAAGGTGAAACTAATGTATGAGACTCATTGCATGCAAAACAAGATATGTCAAGCTTTACATTGATATAATTGTGATGATTATGGCGTAAACCTTATGAAAATCCCAAATTCATAATCTCAGAAAATTAGAATATTACATGATATCAATAACACAAGGATCGGAAATAGAACAATATCAGACTTCTGAAAAGCATATATACTCAGTACTTGGTTTGGGCCTCTTTTGCATCAATTACTGCCTAAATGCGACATGGCATGGATGCTATCAGCCTATGGCACAGCTGAGGTGTTATGAAAGACCACGATGTTTCAATAGCGGCCTTCAGCTCCACTGCATTGTTTGGTCTCATGTCCCTCATCTTTCTTCACAATGCCCCATAGATTCTCTATGGGGTTCAGGTCAGACTAGTTTGCTGGCCAATCAAACACAATAATCCCATGGTCACTGAACCAGGTTTTGGTGGTTTTGGCAGTGTGGGCAGGTGCCAAGTTCTGAAAAATGAAGTCAGCATCCCCATAAAACTCATCTGCAGAAGGAAGCATGAAGTGCTCCATAATCTCCTGGTAGATAGCTGCATTGATCCTGGACTTAGTGAAGCACAGTGGACCAACACCAGCAGATGACATGGCTCCCCAAATCAACACAATCTGTGGAAACTTCACACTGGACTTCAAGCATCGTGCATTCTGTGCCTCTCCATTCTTCTTCCAGACTCTGGGTCCTTGGTTCCCAAATGAAATGCAAACGTTGCTCTCATCAATAAAGAGGACTTTGGACAACTGAACAACAGTGTTCAAGAGGAATACGACATTTGAAGCCCATGTCCAGGATCCGTCTGTGTGTGCTGGCTCTTGATGCCCTAACTCCAGCCTCCGACCAATCCTTGTGAAAGTCCCCAACACTTTGGAATGACTTTTTCCTGACAATCCTCTCCAGGCTGTGGTCATCCCTGCTGCTTCTGCACCTTTTTCTTCCACACTTTTCCCTTCCATGTAACTTTCTATTGATGTGCTCCGATACAGCACTTTGGGAACCTCCAACTTATTTTGCAATTTGTATCTTTTGGGGCTTTCCCTCTTTATGGATAATGGCAATGATGCAGAATTGTCAGATCAGCAGTCTTTCCCATGATTGTGATTCCTACTGAACCAGCCTGAGAGACCATTTAAAGGCTCAGGAGCCCTTTTCAAGTGTTATGGATTCATTAGCTGATTAGGGTGGGACACTTTGAGCCTAGAATATTGAACATTTTCACACTATTCTGATTTTCTGAGATTGTGAATTTGGGGTTTTCATAAACTGTACGCCATAATCATCACAATTATACCAAAATAAGGCTTGTCATATCTCTCTTTGCATGTAAGGGGGCTATCTCATATATTAGTTTCACTTTTTGAGTTGTCTTACTGAAATAAATGAAAATTTGCACAATATTCTAATTTTTGAGTTTCACCTGTACTAATCCTGGGAATGCCCACATCTTCAAAAGCAGAACCACCACTGCTGCTCTTAGACAGAGAAGTGGGATAAGAGCCTTAAAGCCATCCTCTCCAGATGCACACAGACCTTGAAGTTGCATTGCTGAGGGAGATTTCTTCATAGGTGATGCAACCCTGAGGAAGATCTTCTGTCGCCAGGAGATTCGGCGGGGAGTAAGAGTGACTCCGCCACCATTTAGAGACTCATTGCTGCAGACGGAGGAGGTCCTTTTTCTTCTTTCCCCATTGCTGTAGGAAGAAGAGAGAGAGAAAGAAAACTTGCTCCTGTGAACTGATACAAACTAGTTCCCAATCCAGGAACGACCCATGCAAGAACAGCAGAACAGCCTTTAAAACACACTGGATATCTTCCTACCAATGTCATCATTTCCCCCCACTGCTTCATTTTGGCCCAGGGTTTCCCCAAACTTCAAAACTTGCTTTACAGTTTTCTTCCCTCCACTTTCCTAACAACACTCACGACAAATTCACCCCAATGGCCATTCAAAGCTCCCTACCACCACACTGAAAATTAAACATTTAGCATGTCAGCAAACAATGCTTAAAATCAACAGCGCATAGCAACTAGAAAGGGACTCCATCATACAATTGTGTTTTCATTATCCAAACCAGGACTCCTCTCTCCAAGCCACATCTGTATATTCTGTTGGATCACGTGATTGTTTTATGCCAGCTTCCAGTTACTAAGAGATCCATGATGACCTTTGGCCTTTTGGATAAATGAAGCACTGGATACTGAACTTGCCAAGCACTCTGGATGAATCTCAAACTAAATGTGTTTTTCCTCCCTTCCCCAAAGGCACTGGCATTCCAGGAGGCACTGGCATGCAGGCAAAACAAATCAAATACCAAACTCTACTTCTTCAGCAGAATAAAAGTTTGTTCCCCTGGCAGCTGAATTACTAATTCTTTTGTTCCCAACATATTAGCAAGTGGAAGTTGAATATAATGCTGGGAAGTAATACAGGTTGGGGACCAGTTGGCAGAATATAAATCCTTTTTAGAAAATGTGTATCTCTCTCTACTACCTCTTTCAATGCGGAAGGGAAATGGATAATGGTAATGCACACTCATTGGTTTTTAGACAGTAATAAACACAGGTAAATCCTGACCCACATTCAACCCATTTTGCTTTAGAAATCGTCAGGTCAACCAATTCATCTCTGCTACTATGTGACACCAATAGAATCAAAGTACAGTAAGTCTTCTTCGCCCTACAACGGCGTCCAACATGCAAAAAGAGGTTAATATCCTGATGTCAGCAATGATGCTGATGACAATTCATGGCTATTAGCCAATCAGCATCACTGAGCAATCTTCCTTGTGCCTTGCCAAGTTCCATCTGGTTGCAGTGTCAACTGGGCATATTGCTACCAAACTCATGTTTGAGACCTTCCTGCTGATGGAGGCTTTATTTCTTTGTTAACATTCTTGCATAATCATAGCCTTTTCCTCTTCAGCAAGCATTCATCTGCTAAGTACTAAATTTCTAAGGCATTTTTATCCTCAAAAGTCCTTAATACACTCACACTGTCTTTTTGACAAACTAATTTTACTTAATAATATTTATTGCGTTATCACATCTTGCATTGTAAGACTTTTTAAAGTTTCTTAGTAATATAACATTTTAAATGGAAAATGAATTAGGAAAAAATCTCCATTACAAACTGAAGAGAGGAAAACTGGTGCTTATAAATAAGAGAAAATGTGCATGATAGCTACGTGGGCCTGATCCAGCCTTGATTGAAAACTAGCTGCTGTCTGCGTATCGGTTAAATGCTTGGTTTTTGGATTGTCTTTCTGACCAATATGAGGGCAGCAACCTATAACTTTCCTATGCTATTTTGCTATACACATAGTTTTATTGCTACACAACACCCATGGGTTAAAGGATAATCACAGTTGATAGCCCCACCCATATCCACATCAGGTCCCCAAAGACAATAGATTCAACCAAGAACCAAAGGGAGGGGACTTTGTTAATTTGAACAAACCTGGCAGCTTTGACACAGACGCAGACACACAAAGTGGAGACTCTTGACTCTTGATTTGTTCAGCCACGGAGAAAACTGTGACTATAACCTCCATGTACCCTAACGGTGCCAGTAGAACCAATATTGGAGAGATACAGATATTATTGAAAACTCTTGATTAGTGTAGAAAACGTGCAATGGAATTTATATACATGTTTTCTATCGGAGCTTATGTTTACATGGTAGAGCAGTCATCCACTCCTATCCATTTTTCCTTTCATCAGGTACAACCAGCACACTGGATAGCTCAAAAATTTCACAGAGATTTTGCTCATGATCTCATTGGATCTAGGATTCATTAGGCTTCGCCCATGAAATACCTGATTCCATCCTGGCTTTCTCCCTAGCCCTTTGAAGATGCCTGTATCTGCTCAAGCATGACACCTTTGCTCACCATGTCACCTTTATATTTTTTTGTATCAAGGAACTAAGTATAGAGGAATTAAATATTTTCTGCTAGCAATCAGAAGAGCAAAAAAGGAGTGCTCCACACTTCCATTATAAGATGGTACCTCCTTTTCAATGAATCAGTTAACACCAACAGAACAATTCACTATGTAATATTAACAGAAAACACCATATTCATCTTCACACAAATTATTTAATGATGGCCAAAATCCTATTATTTATTTCAGCAAACACAAAATAAATAACTGCATAAAATGACAGTAGAATTTGAGCTATTAATTTACTGTATCTTAATATGAAATAGTTGAAATAGCCAAATAAATAAACTAGGTTGCAGTGCAGTAGACAATCAAGTAAATAAACAATTGGATATACTCAAAACGAGAATACCAAGAAGTAGGAAACCATAAATGGTAAAAATGTGTGTGCAGGGAAGAAGGGGTAGATACAGAGGCGTAAAGCTTGGTAGTAAATACAAAAATTTAGATTTCCTTCCTCAACATGTATTCCATTAATGCAACAAAGATCATTTTCTTCATTTATTTGGCAACATAATATTTTAAGTGTAAAATGTGAGGTACAAAACACCTTTCCCTTCTAACCAATTTTTATGTAAATGCATCATCCAAAAATATCTCCATTTTTGTTGTTTCTACAAAATCTGTCCAATCTAAATGTTATTTGAAAGCTGCAAACAACAGTCTTGTATGTAGTTTGTGACTGTTACTGGAAGGCCCAATCAACAAATCAAAGATAAATTACCTGAAACTCCATGTCAATTATTTCAAATATATCAAGTCCTATGCTATATTCATATGAAAGTCATTTAAAAAAAACAAGCATAACAAGCATTCACTCCCTTTGGAAAAACTTTTTGAGACCTATTCAACTACTTGAACAGGTAAAGCATCCTCAAGAGATAAAATACTTCTTGAAATTACTAGCTATACCACATATAACCAGAGTTTAAATTGTTTTGGAGTATCGCACAAGGTGGGCCATCTCCACAATGGCTTGAAACAAAATCTAGACTCCAGAGCCACTTCAAGTCAATTTCAAAAACCATAAGAGGAACCACAATCAATCTATACTAGAGAAGTTCCTTCTAAACAGCTGTTGAAAGCGAAACTAAGACCACTGAAAGTAGCGAAAACAATCTTTTCTTGGCCCAGTATGTGGCACAAAGCAAATAAGTATAGCTTAGTAACCCTCTCTAAAACTTTCACAATTAATTGAAACCCAAATACGAGGTCAAGTCAAAATCATCTCATTCATCCTAAAAGGATTACCAGCAGCAGAACAAAAAACTACTACTGATACTGGCTTTATGGCAAATTGCTGCATTTCTGCCCAGCACACATTAATAAGGCTCTCATGAAAGTCACACGTGTTTACAATGTAATCATTTTTGGGAACATTTAGTAGTTCAAATCCAAATATTCAGCTGAAGCACAATACTGCAGATTGCTCTTATGTGAACACATCAGCTTCAAAAAAAAATCAACATTAATTTAACAGACTAAGATTAGACCACAGCAGTACCTCCAACATTTCACCACATTTTCTTTTGAAGTGAAGATCCCCATAGGTAATTAGATCAGAAAAATAGTGAAAAGCATTGAACATCTTACCTTGTATCTTTAAGCACCTGATATGTAGTGCAGCAGCCAAAAATAATTGCCACAATAGTTGACCTACCCCTGATGCCACAAATGAGCTTCTTACTTCAGTCAGTTACCTGAGCTTGCTTAAGTATTTCTCTACATTTAGAAAGTCTCAAGGGGCTAACAGACTGATTTAGAGGGATCTGGCACAAAAATTACATTGTAATTACAGAACTTTCCCCCTCTCCCTTCCTTGTTTTTCATTAACTTAACAGTCAGCTTCTCCAAATATTAAACAGGGTTTTTCCTAAGAGGCAAGTCCCCTTCCACCATAAATAAAACACTAGCTGTGTGTAGCACCCATAAAAGATGTTCCAAAATTGTTTTTCTCCTTCTTTCATACATAACAAGAGTATTTCTGAATATTTCTGCAATTTAATCCTCAAAATAACAGCAACCCAGCAGTATCTCTTATTTGCTGCTGCCTGTGACAAAATTTGCATTTGCTCTTCTTCAGATTTGCTTTCAGATCTACTTCTTCTTTTCTTTGCAGGAACACACACAAAACCAAAAAAGCAAACTCACACTTGAGGCTGTGGCCTTCGAGCTGGAAAAACAACACATGCATGCACATGCACACACACAAGCCCACAGGACAAAAGAGAAGAACAGCAGGGAAAAAGTTCAAGCAACTTTACCTCACTAAAATGATTCATAATCATCAAGAAATAAAAGTATTTCTCCTTGAGGGAAGTTCCTTTTTGACTTAATCCTTCAACTGACTGACCCTCGTGCCCTCACTGCTCATTTTCTTTATACTGATCTGAAGCACAAGCATGGTGAGATTACAGACAACTACAGTTCATCTACCTTTATGATAAAAAGCAGGTCCCTACTAAAATGTTAAGAAAATTACAACCCCTGGCTCCCTATGAACTGCATTCACTATCAATGAAGAGGTCAGACAGCACATATAAAATGTATTCTCGAAGGCTTTCATGGTTGGGATCTGTTGTGAGGTTTTGGGGCTGTTTGGCCATGTTCTGGACATTTTTCTTCCTGATGTTTCACCAGTCTCTGTGGTCAGCTTCTTCAGAGGGCAAGGAACTCAGGGAACTAGGAGTTCTCTCTGTTCTCTGGGATATAGAACGAGTGAGCTTGTGGGGTTTGAAAGTGTGGGAAAGGGGACACATGTTTTATTCAGGAGAATAGGTGTTAGTCATTGTATTGTGATGGAGGGATTATGAGGTTTCACTCCCATCAGGGGTGGCAGCAATCCTTCTCTGTGGTTGATGGGTGTTGTTAGCTGTTCTATTTTTGAACTGATCGCTAGTGCTTGTGATTGAACTCACAGGTTCAATGACAAATCACTGAGCTTTGATCATTTGCAGGCTGTAGTTTTCAGTACTTAAGTCAGGCTTTGATGATTTTTAGACTTTTTTCTTTTTTGTTGAAACTGTGCTTGTGTTTGTGGATTTCAATATCTTCCCTGTGTAGTTTGACACAGTGATTAGAGATGGGCATGAATAAAAATTGGTGTTTCGTTTGTCACTGAGAGGTCCGTTTTGTTTTGTTTCCGTTTGTCGTGATTTTTTTGGAAAAATTTCGTTTCTGTTTTTCTGTTTTTCGTTTGTCATTTCTACCCGCTTTTTGCACGATTTTTAAAAGCATTTCTGTGCATGGGCATCCCCCAACGCCCCAGACCAGAGGGAAAACACTAAAAAAATTGATGCTGGCAGAGACACAGTATAGGCTAGGTTCTCAGGGAGGCTGCAAAGGCAGCAGCGGGCATTGCCCAGGGTGCAAGGCAGCCGCAGAGTGACTGCACTGCGGGGCAAGGGAGGGTACTCACCGAGAGGTATGCACAGAAGCACACAGGGAGGCTGCAGGACTAAAGCTAGAGTCGCAGAGACAGCAATCCCACCCTAACTCCCACTGGAGACTGCAAGGAGGACAGAGGCTGCCGAGCTTTTTATGCCCTCTGTGGCTGCCAGACCTGCCCAGTCTGCAACCTGGGCATGCTATTGGTTGAAGTTGTCCAAGAATTTACATGATCCCATCACATGGCTTGCCTCCATGTTGTGGCTGGAGTGGCGACATCCATTTTGTCATCCATAAAGGGAAAAGAGAAATACATCGCGATGGGAGAAGACAAAAACAAACGTTTTAAGGACCCCTACCCCCTGGTAGGTAATAATTTCAAATAATTATTGCATTATCGCTGCATTTTTATGGATGTCCAGGGTGTTTTAATACCCAAGAAATCAATATTAGGCATCTGGGAGCCATTTTGGGTCGATGTCCCCTAACTCCCCTTAAAGGAAAAAAATACAGAGAGCTGAGAAAAGACATAAATGCACATTTTAAAGACCCCAACCCCCCCCCGGTAGGTATTATCAGACAGTATAAATAATTATTGCTGCATTTTTATGGATGTCCAGGGCGTTTTTTAACATTTAAAGCAGCTCATTTCATTGCATGCCGCCAGTAATGGAAACAAAACGTAATGAACACAATTTTTGTGGTTCTGTTTGTTTCGTTTCATTTTCATCACAATTTTCGTTTGTCGTTTTGTTACGTAACGAAATGACAAACGAATAATGGAAACGAAAAATTGTTCATTTCGTGCCCATCTCTAATAGTGATTGCTATTGTTGTCCCGTACCTTTGTGTCCTGGACGAGGATGTCATGTCCAAATTGTTTCAGGGTGTGTTCAGCTACTGCTGATTTTTCTGGTACTTTTAGTCTGCAGTGTCTTTCATGTTCTTTGATTCAGGTCTGGATGCTGCACTTTGTAATCCCAATATATACCTGGCCACAGCTACAAGGTATCTGGTAAACTCCTGCAGTGGTGAGTGGGTTCCTTTTGCCCTTTGCTGACCGTAGCATCTGTTGCATTTTTGTAGAGGGTCTAAATACTGTTTGTATCTTGTGTTTTTTCAACACTCTGCGGTCCTTTTATGTATGGCATAAATACTTTGTTTGTCAGGGGTGTTTATGTTCTTCAGTTTGGTGTTGTTTTTTTCAGTTTGATGGCTCTTTTGATTTCATTCCTGGAATGGCCATTTGCCTGTAGGGCCCAATTCAGGTGGCTGAGTTTGGGGCTGAGGCATTCAGCTACACAGTTTCAGTTTCTGCAGTCTACAAGTGTTTTGATTATGCCTCCTATTTGTCATTGGCAGTGGTTGGATTTTTTATGTAGCTGTGTTTGGGTGGGTTTTCTGTAGACCTTGTGTCCTAATTGGAGGTCTGTTTTGCATCTGATCATGACATCTAAGAATGGGAGTTTCCCCTCTATTTCTTTTTCCATGGTGAATTGTACAGTATATTTGGGTGGATATTGTTGAGGTACAGTAACCCCCCACCATTTCACGGTTCATGTACTGCGGTCCCGCAATATCACGGGACTGCAGTACATGCTGGGGCTCCAGCTGGTTAGCACTGGGGTGGGGGAGAAAAACCTTTATTTCCCCACCCCAACCCCAACGAGCTGGAGCCCAGGGTGTGGGGAAGAGGAAAAAAAGTTTTAAAAGCCTGGGCTTTTAAAACCTTTTTTTCCCTTCCCCAAGACCCAGGCTCCAGCTCGGTGCTGGATCTGATCTGCTACTGTTGCTTGCCCGGCTGCTCTAAGACTTCTTCGAGCAGCCCAGACAAGCGGTGGGGGTGGACCCAATCTCCCTGTCCCTCACAAGGGCTGCTCCAAAAAGACTTGGAACAGCCCTGGCGAGCAGTGGTGGCGAACCCGATCACCCGCCATTGCTCGCCCAGGCTGCTCCAAGAAGTATTGGAGCAGCCGGGCGAGCGGCTGCGGTGGATCTGATCCCCCCAGCATCGCTTGCCAGGGCTGCTCCAAGACTTTTAAAAAAGTTTTTCAGCAGCCCAGGCAAGCATTGTCGGTGGGTCAGTTCCACCACCATGGCTTACATGGGCTGTTGCTCCCCCAAGCCCCACCTGACCTGCATCCACATATCACAGATTTTCAGTCATCACGGGTCAGGTGTGTCCCTAACCCCCACAATAGGTGGGGGTTACTGTAGTTTAGAAATTCTTCCAGTTTATCTTCACTGTGGCTCCAATTACAAATGTGACATCCACATATCAGAACCAGAGGGTGGGTACAAAGGGTGCTGCATCCGGAGCTTGTATTTTGAAATGTTCCATGTAGAAGTTTGCTATTACTGGGCTGAGAGGCCACCCCATGGCAACTCTGTCTGTCTGTTCATAGAAGTCATTATCCCACTGGAATGAGCTGGTCATTAGGCAATGTTGGAAGAGGACCTTAATAGGGATGGGCACAAAACGAAAAATGAAATGCTGTTTTGTTGTGTTGTTAGGTAACAAAATGAAATGAAACAAAACGACACGAGGAAGCAGCATTTCATTACAGATGAAATGAAATGGTGGTTTGTTTGTTTGTTTTGTTGAAATGAACCATTTTGTTCCCTCTGTAACGAACTATTTCATTCCACTGTGGTGGTTGGGAAAACATTTTCCCCCACCCCAGAGCCGATCACCTGGCAGATGGGGCTTGGGGAGAGGGAAAAAGGTTTTTCAAAAAAGCCCTGGGACTTTTTAAAAAAACTATACTTCTCTCCCCCAAGCCCCGCCTGCCGAGTGATGGGCACTGAGGTGGGGAGGAAAAACATTTCCCCCACCACTTTCCAGCCCCCGCCACAGGAAGCACTTCATTAGCGGTTTATTTTGTATGATTTTTTAAACAAATGTATGAAACGAAATGAAAAAATGTGGGGTGAGGAAACAAAACAAAACGTAATATTTTTATTTTGTGCCCATCACTAGGCCTTAATGTCTTCTGGGAAGGTCTACTGGATGAGTGTTAAATTGTCCTATAAAGTGGTTCTGAGATAACTTATTCCATTGTCTTACTGGTTTAACAAGAGATCTTTCCTGATATGCCATTGAAGTCTGGCTTCCTGTAACTTGAGCCCATTATTATATATCCTGCATTCTGGGATGGTCAAGAACAGATCCTACCTCTCTTCTGTATGTATGACAATCTTTTGAGTATTTGAAAAGTGCTATCATATCTCTCCATGGTCCTCTTTTTCAAGGCTAATCATGTCCAGTCTTTCCTCATACAGCTTGATTTCCAGTCCCCTGATCCTCCTCGCCTTCTTCTGAACTTCTCCCAGTTTATCACCATCCTTCTTAAAGTGTGGTATCCAGATCTGGACATAGTACTCAAGATGAGGCATAACCAGTACTGAATAGATATTGGGAGACTATGCCTCTGTTAATGCAGCCTTAAAAAGCATTGGCCTTTTTTGCAACCACATCACACTGTTGGTTCCTATTCAGCTTGTGATCTACAACAATTCCAAGATCCTCACTGACTATATTACTGAGTAATGTATCTTCCATCTTGTAAACATGTTTTCTGGTTTTCTCCCCTAGGTGTAGAAATTTGCGTGTATCACTGTTAGATTTCATTCTGTTATTTTTAGCCAAGTGCCTATTAAAATCTTTTTGAATGCTGTCTCTGTCTTCAAAGGTATTCACTATTCACTATTCAACCAATTTTGTGTAATCCACAATTTTGATAAGCATTCCTCCACACAGACACTGTTCAAACCACTGATAAAAAGGCTGAAGAGTACTGGACCCAAGCATGAGCACTGCAGTACCTCACTTGTTGCCTCATCCCAGTCTGAGAAGGAGCCATCATCGATAAGCACTCTCTGAGGGTGATTCTGTAACCAACTGTGTATCCACAGCTGTTCTATCCAGCACACACCTAGTTATCCTGCTAAGCAGAACAGCATGAGCACACTTGGATATTCTTAAGATAACAGTGTTGAAATGATGCTCTGAATTTTTTTCTCTTTACTGGAAATTCTGCAATAACCAACAATATATTAAGAGAATCTGAGTGGATCAATTACAGCAGACAGATACTATACTAAGTTTCCTACATACTAACAAGCCAAATCTGGTAAAGAACAGAATTCCCCTAGCTGGGAAGCTGCAGGAAAACCCTTTTCTTCCATCAGTCCTAGAGACTGTAAGAGGAACCTATCTATACAGTTGGCCTTTGCACAACAGTCATTTCCCTGATCAGAATTGTGGGTAGTACACACTACCAAGGAGGATCCAAGAGGACGCATAATTTATATCTTTGAATTGTAATATAATTTATATCTTTGAATTGAAATATAGCTGCAGATCTACTGTATATTGGCAACCATGCCATGAAGAAGTCTCTTAGAAACACAAATGTCCAAATCCAGTCTGAAATAAGGATCCTCTTTTCATATCTTTAAACAATGTTATACTGACAGTGCACACTGCCCCTTTGCTACAGATGGTGCAGATTATACTGATCGTTTTAAAATACTCCGTTAAAAAACATGACAATGTTAATCACACGTGGGCAGATTTACACTCCCTCTGCCTGTAGCACAATGTAAAAAAACCCCACCAAGATTAATAGAAGGCTCACCAAAAGCATCAACATTGCCAACTCTTATAAATGCCCTGGATTAAGCCAGGCCCTAACCCTCTAATAGTTTCTTGAGGTTAACTCTGCACTAATTTAACCTGGGTTAAAATTTTGTAAAGTTACAGCCGTGCGATGGTTTTGCAAATATGGCCTTTTAAGTGTGCAAAATGTTTTTAGCCATCATGCCCCCCCTCAGATTAACCTTATACAGATTCTGTGAGGAAGAACAACAGCACGGCCCTTCCATTTTAAAGATGGGGGGGAGGGCTGAGCAGGAGACAGAAATTCACCCATTTAAGGCCCAAGGCCATAAAGGACCACCTCATCCAGACGAAGCCCTGAACAGGCCATAGCGCTTGGATTCACAAAAGCCCTCTAGCAGTGTAAGACTGAAGTCTCCTATATTGGATAATTAAGCTTTAAAGAAGAATCTCAGGAGTTCTTACTGATTAGGTTTGGCAATGCTGATTTCAATATATATATTTCAATATATATATTCAATATATGTATGTATGTATGTATGTATGTATGTATGTATGTATGTATGTATGTATGTATGTATGTATGTATGTATGTGTTGGCATCTAAACAGTGCAGGAATTAAGCAAGAGCTCAGTGTTGTGGCCATTGGCAAGCATTTCCACAGAATGCCCCGTTCAGAGATCCCCGTGAAAAGTATTTCACACAGGAGGGAGTGGCAAAAAAGAAAGAAAGAAAGAAAGCCCTATTGCGAGGCAGAGGCGTGGGAAGTGCAGTATATTGCAGGGCAGGCAGAAACCAAGGCACTCTCACCTCTTTGGGTGTTCGTTTTCAGACTGAGGAGTTGCTTTTCCAGAGCTCTGGTAAAAGCTTTTCAGGAAAGATGGGGCAGAGAAGGAAGAAGGGAGACTGGCTGGCACGGAAGAGTCACTGTCACTGTCAGTGCGTCGGGCAAGTGTCGGCCTGACAGCAGGCGATAAGAGAAAGGGTCACATGTAAGTTTCTGCACAGCATTTTCCAAACAGCTTCCAGATTTTTCATCTACACTTACCATATTAGAAGAGACTGTTCACACACGGGACCTAGAGTAAGACTGGCATTATCACCCAACACGCTTGCCAACCTACCCACATTATGTGTTGATGCCTCAGGAAACTTGGCATTGAACTGACATAAAGGGAATGAATCGGAACACAACAACCAAACAGGCGTGCTGTGCCCTTAGCTTCCTGGCGCTCAAGAAGGACTCCAGTCTAGATGAACTACTCTCTAACAACCATGGTCTTTATTTCAGACCTCTTCCTATGCTTTTCAAGTGTCATTGCATTTAGAAGAGTCCTAAGTGTTCCATGCACAGAAATGCATTCAGCCATGCTGGCCACATAGACACAGACTTGCACAACACTGGCTCTTTGGCTTGAAAACGGCGATGAGCACCGCCCCTAGAGATGGACACGACTAGCACGCATGTGCAGGGGGAACCTTTACCTTTACCTTTAAGCCCTACGGGAACGTAAGTGAATCATATCCCCAGTAGTGCTCAAATGGCTCAGTGTTTGTGCTGCTGCTGAAAATATTGGCCTTGCATCTAACATCACTTTCATTCTGCATATTCTGTTCCTTCCACAACACCAGAGCAAAACAATAGAGTTCTACCTTGATATCAAAATATTCCAGGATAAGTAGAACCCTGATTCTTATCCCCAAACCATGGAAAGCTAAACAGGTGGTAGGAACTTGTGGATCCTGAAAAGATTCCAAAGCACAGGAGCACTAAAACATTCATTTACTTGGATGCACCTACACCAGGCCATGTCCAAACGTCGGCCCTCCTGATGTTTTGGACCACAAATCCCAGAATTCTAAGCTTAGACTGCCAATAACAAAGGACTGTGGGAGTTGTGGTCCAAAACATCTGGAGGGCCGAAGTTTAGACATGTCTGACCTACACAGTCCTTTGCAGTTCTTGGTGTGTAACTACATCATTTTATAGCATCCCTTTACTGGCTTTCACAATCTGGTATTTCACTCAGACAAAGGCCCTGGATGACAGCTAATCACTTGGGAGGTTGAGATATCGCTAAGTTCTTGTTTTTACTAGACAGAATTTTAAACAGATAAATATATTTAACAGCTTCACTAAAATCAACCATATAAGATCACTTATTTTGGGGTTTTTACTTTTCATCCGTCTTCTGCAATGTAAGCTCAAGTCCTTCTCACCCCTAACAGTCTATCTCCCAACAGGTGGCCTCCGAGCAAGGCAAAAGATACTGTACTGTTTTATTATTTATTTATATGCCACCTTTCTCCCTATAGGGGATCTGACTGGGAAAGGGAGCAGAACTACTGAATAAAGAACTGAACACGCCCAGCTGCTTCGTCTGCTTTGTGGATACACTCAACATAATAGTGAAGTAAGACAGATAAACTGCACTAAAAAGCTGCTGTGATGTACCAAAATTGCAATATGAACTTGCTTTATAAAACCTGGTTTCCTTTCCTGCAGCATTGTAATAATCATATTGATTCTCTTAGCAACCCCCACCTCCACAACTACTCATACCCATTAACTATAAATATAATGTGATGGGCTTACTATGTAGGGTATTGTTGTTTGCAACTATTTTATCATTTTGTATACTGTATTGTATTATTTTTTTAAGAAACAAAAACCAAAAAAGGAACATCTGGCTGTGAGAACAAGATGCTTCATATATTTCACTTAGAAATGAATAAATATTATGGGGTTGCTAGTTATCAAAAGCTGTCATATTGCATGCTTATGCATTTATTAGTTTTTAATGACTGCTTATGCCAAAACATTTCAAAAATGTCTTGTAGTTGATACTGGACAACTGGTTCAACCAACGTCTCAACTCTTGGTGGGAGCAACCATCTAACCAAGATTAAGTAATATCATGATTATACCAATCATATCATTATGACTGATATTATTTCAAAACTGTCAGAAATGACATAACAGTGATGTCAGGATATTTAAAAGGAAGCTAGTCATTTCAGTCTTTTTGCTACTAAACATTTCTAGGTGGAAGGTTGTCTTATTCACCCTCCTGCCCAAAAATAACACAACGTATGCCCACATGATTACAGAGCACTTGTTTTGGCCAGAAAACCTGCTGACCCAGCAAGACTGCTTGCTGCTCTCCAGTGATGATGGGCAAATAAATGCTGTCAGCAAGTATAACATAATTATTGTTCAAGTTTCCCCTTTCACTGAAACATATGATTACCGATTGAGAACACAAAAACAAAAAGGCACTCAGTTTGTGTGCAAAAATCAAGGTCACTTTGCAGGCAAGCAAGGACCTGGTTCTGTCTCCTCCCACCCACCCACTTTTAAAACAGAATTTTAAAGAGGATTCTGACTTAGAGATGCCTCTAAGTGGTGGGTGGAGAATCTAGGGCCATCAAGATATTGTTGGATTGCAGTTCCCATCATCCTTGACCACTGCTCCTATTATCTGATTTGTATAACTAGATCTGGATGGTAAGGGATTCCCTTGCCTTACTTTTGGCCAGGGGTGGACAACCTTCGGCCCTCCAGATGTTTCAGATAACAACTCCCACAGTCCTTTATCATTGGCAAAATAGGCTTGGAATTTCTGGGAAGTGCAGTCCAAAACATCAGGAAGGCCAAAGGTTCCCCATTTCTGCCTTAAGCTAACCAGTGACACTGGCAATGATTGCAGATGTATCTGATAACAAGCAGCCCTACTATTCAGGATCATTTGGTACCAGTAGTTTGGGAAGAGGCTACTCCTTGCACCTTGAAGGAAACTATACTATGAGACTAGGGACCAAAAGCATGGGGTCTCGACCCACTTTGGTCACCCTGTACCTATGTGAAGAGGAAAGGTATGTGCTGCTTTCTATGAAGAAGCTCAGCCCTTAATGTCACCAGTTTCACAACAGACAGCTTTTAATGAGCTGCCACATCAGTCATTTCAACAGAAGAAGAAACAAATCAAAATGGCAAAGTACACAGTTTAGAGAGTTGTTCTGCAAATTCCAGGAGTTAAGGAGTGTGCTTTAACTCCTGGAATTTGTACAGCCAGCAATGGGGCTCACAACATTCTACCTGCACATTTCATTATAAAATTCAGTTTTTCATCAATGTGCATCAGGATATGATGTTTTTCTGCAATGCCCATTTGCATATAGTTTATTTTCTTTTTGTATGATTTATACATTAGGCATCTGCCTCATTATTGCAAACCAACATGATTTTAGTTGAAAGCCACAGATGGACACCTAAGCATTCAATCTACATCTACTTAGAAGTAAATCTAGATGAGTTCAACAGGATTTACTCCCAGGTAAGTGTATGCAGGTCCACAAACCTTTAGGAATGCAATTTAACAAGAACTACTGATTATGAAGATTCAGAATCAGTCAGTTTTAAGGATGAGATGACCACTTCCCAAATTTTTCCTTCTCAGGAATTCTCCAAGATTCCTGCCAAAACACTCCCTTCCACATCTGCAAGGTTTCCCGGATCCTCACAAAAATGAGACTCTAAAATTTTTGCCGAAGCCGAATTTGCTGAATTTTTTGCCAAATCCTGTGCAACTTAATGCCCTTTCCAGTGAATCCTACACAGGGAAGTAAAAGACATTCAGCAGAAGAATTTCAACAGTTTTGTGCAGCTCAGCATTTCTTCCACCTTTCTAGGAGAATCTCAAACATGAAAAAGGCCGTTCTGTGCAGGTGTTGGGATAACTCTATGCAGCTTGGTATTTCTTTTCAGGGGGGAGGGGGGAACCCAACCATGAAGCCTTTTAAAGATATTTCCATAGGATTTCTCAAAAGAGATAGTTTTACACAGAGAATTCTTGCTGAAAGGAGTCAGAAAGGATTATGCTTCTCTCTCTATTTTGCCCCAAGAGTGAGAGGCAACAACAGTCACATGCTGTCAAGCTGCTCAAAAACAGCTATGGGTTTAGCTACTACCGCACATCCTGTTGTCACATTCAAGTTAAACTACTGCTACGGGCTGCATGCTTGCTTTTTGCAATGGTTTGTAGAAATGGCACCTGGCAGAGGAAGCTTGTTTTCTTTAGAGCACACAGAAACCATGTGAGCCATCCTAGCTCCTCCCTTCTTTCCAAACCCAGCTCCAAGTGGAAGCAACCACCTTGTAAGGCCAAAATGGCCAGAGCCTCCATAACTGGCTCTTACATTGTCCTCCCTGCATCCTACAATGTTTAGATGCCATCCCATCGTATACAGATGGGAATACAAGACGCAGCCTACCTGGTTGTAGCCCCCAGGCAGCAGAATTCGTCTTCCTCCCTGATCTTCCAAATATCCTAAGGCTGCCTTTTTCAAAGCACATTCAATGTCACTTAAATTGCTTCCCATCCTGAATGTGTGTGGTGCTGCAATGATATTCCCCTTGGAACTCCCTGCCACAGGGTGTGGTGATGGTATCTGGCCTGTATGTCTTCAAAAGGGGATTGGACAGGTTCCTGGCTTTAAAAAACAGGGTACTTCAAAGGCCAAATGCAAGGAAGTGGTATCAGGGCAACAGCTCAGAATCAGCAGTACACAACCACTTGAAAGACAAAGGGCACTCATTCAAAGATGAAGATGTACACATATTAGACAGGGAAGATAGGGGGTTTGAGAGAGGGGTCAGGCACAGTCTATCTGCTACTTATCAGGCAGTGATTTCAACAATACGCATACAAATCAAAAATACTTCATGCCTCCACCACAAAGGCCATAGCTAACGGCCCATCCTTTATGGGTTTCAGCACCTTAGGCCATTGTTCACCTAAAGGCCTATTGAGACAGTGTCTACCTAATGAGCCTGTTCAGGCTATTGTTCATCTTATGAGCCTATTTCAGATCAGGGTGACATGAGGTCAAAGAGAACTATAAAATGGAGGACTCGCAACTAGCTTTCCTCAGACTGACAAAGCTGTTTGGATGAGCAGCAAAACGTTTCAATATCTCAAGAAACAGAAGTCCAATTGTGAAGACTTAACTTCCAAATAGCAGAAGACAGGTATCTAGTGTCATGCGCCCCAAGAGGCATTTGGCGGGGCCACTGTGAGACATAGGAAACTGGACTAGATGGGCCCTTGGCTTGATCCAGCATGGCTCTTCTTATGTTCTTATACCACTGCCCAATTTATCATTGGCTTTGTGTTAAGATCTTTGTTAATACAGCATTTCTCTGTATAGTAAATTGAGTTTTTAGGGTACTGATAGATCTTATGTCTTTCTATTTTCTTTGCTGCTTTGGGACAAGCAGCCTATAAATGTAAAGCACAATAAAGCCATTTGGTTACACAAAAAATTATTGGAGTGAATAATGCCTTATTTTTCAATAATAAAGCAAAATCAGATCAAACATATTAAATCAGCCCTCAGTGAAACCCCCAAAAGAGAACAAAAATGTACTTACATTTATAAAAGAACTAAATGCCTTCTAAGATTTAGTTGCATTCCTTTATTTCAACCAGGTTTGCACGGAGCAAATTTATTTCAAATTTATAAATGTAAATTACCAATACTATGTGCATCTGGTTGTTCAAATTATTTCGCAACTATCCTGGAGAAACAGCATTGACAAACTGCAATGAAACAAAATGCATCTCCTCGTAGGTCATGGTCTAGAGAGGCTTCAGGCTAAGACTGCCATCAAATTCTTGTGCATATGAGAAGATGCCTCTCTTAAGTAACAGGACATACTTTTGAGCACAGCATGTGGCCAACACAAAAAAATAATAGGGTCAGGGAACAATTCCAGCCATTATTCTGACGCTCCATGTCACCTCTGAAGGAAATTTGGAAAGAACGGAACTGACAACCCCCAGCTCAGCACTGACTGGTCATGCTACTTAGCTCTGAACTCACCTGCCGTGCTCCACCGAGTTCTGTCTCAGGACAGGAGACCAGACACTTTGGGACCTCCCCTCTTGGAAAGTAATCCTCTTCTTGGAGCCGGAAGGCGGGTGGCTAAACGTGTGCGCTCGCCTTCGGAACTGGGGAGAATCGGAATCCTCTTCAGGGAAAGGTTGCCAGATGGAGGAGACCGGAGAAGCAGGAGGGGTCGGCGGAGGAGACTCCCCAGAGGAACAGTCCTAAAAGCAGTCAGTCACAGACAGGAATGAGATACTGCTCTCTCTCTCTCTCTCTCTCTCTCTCTCTCTCTCTCTCTCTCTCTCACACACACACACACACACACACACACACACACACACACACACACACACACACACACACTTTCTCTCTCTCTCTGTGCCCCCATCAACATCTCTAACCAGAGTTTGCCCTGATGCTTAGAGGGGGGAAGGTGCTGAAGCTGCTCCTCCTTCACACACAAAAAGAAAGAAATCAGCCTATTGTATGCTAATGATGAACTATGCCAAATATCCTTTGCCCTGAAGCGCCATGCCTTGTCATGGCCAACGCTGGAACAAAACGAAACTGAGTTCAAAATGGATCCGAGTGCCACATGACACACCTTTTTACGTGCCTTGAACAGGGGTGGGGGTGGGGGAAAGGCCTGGGATCCAATCAAAACGGGGTTTCTCCACTAATTCCCTTGCCGTGTCATGTACAGAGTTTCCTGTTCTGTCAATGCAGCATCCTTGAAAGCCGGACTATTAATAAACAGCCCCATCAAGAATAACGGCAACAGGAAAATTAGAAATCACAAGAACAGCTCCACATCTACTTCCGTTGGGGCAGGGAGGGGGGATAATAGTTCTGACTGAGTGTAAGTGTAGCTGAGAAGCTATTTAAAACAGGAAATCAATGGAAGGTGTCAACCAAAACACACACACACACACACACACACACCATTTTCATGAGCTACACAAACAAGCTGACGGCAAAGCATGATGGACTGCTTTTAGAGACAAGATGTGAATTTGAATAAATGTAAGCTTTTTTTTTCTTGTGTCTTTACTTTCTCCTAACTGCTTTTCATCCTAAATTGCAAAAAGGACTTGCATTTGTATTTATTTTTTTAAAAAAGTTTTTCTATGTTATTTTCCCATAAGATGTTAGAAAATTTGGGGGTGGGGAAAGAACAAGGAAAATCTGCCTGCTCTCTCCTCTCATTTCAATTTCAAAGCAGCCCTGCTGGTCACACCACTCCATGCCCAACTCCCAAATTACTAATCCAACTGTCCATGAATATTTGACCAAGTCTTCATTTGAAGTCATCTGGTGGCTACCAACTCTTCAAACTTACCTAGACCTCCCAATCCTAGGTTACCTGGCCATTATATGTACAGGTCATGAGCCAAGGGGAAAATATGCCATTCTTTATATGTTCTCCATGTAAATGTGTATATAAAATCAAATTGTAAGAACATGTTCTTTGGATCTGATATATGTTCATATACCATCCCCCCACCTACCCTGTCAGAAGTGAAGTTGTTGCATTTTTCAAAGCTATCCATGCTTCCTAGGCGGCCACGCATTCTGTTAGCACCCTAACAGAACAAAAGACAAACACAAAGACAAGGATATACACACTGTACCAAGAGAAGATTATATTCCCTAAAATTTTGGTTCAGAAGCAAACACAGACTACAGTCTCTAGTGCATTCCTAAAGGCTTTCTTTTAGTATAAACTTTTAAATGCAATATGTAGCAGCTGAGTGCCAAGGCCTATGTCCATTTTCCCCAGAATTAAGGAACTGGCCAACAAAGACAGAAAGATATACAACTTAAAACTTCTTTCAGATCAGTCATGAACTGACCGAACTTGAAAACTGCCATCTTGTGCAATTGGCATTCCTTCTCTTTACCAGATCCTGCTGCATCCACCTACTAACACAAAGACAGGCTCGGATCCTGAGGGTGCTACTCTACCCATTGGTAAAAGGAGGTAGAGGAAAGGAGGAGTCTTTCCTCTACAGCTGTTGAAAACTGTTTTGTCTTAGATACATTCAGCAGAAAGAGAGGGTTGCAAAAACCATCAGGAACCTCTGCTGGATCAAAATGAGAAGGCACAACAGGAGTGAACCACAGAGTTTACTGCAGCCATGGAATAAAGGAACAGGTCTTGTCCTGGATCAGCAACTGTTTAAGGGACTGGAAACAGAGGATAACACTAAATGGACACTTCTCCAAGTGGAGGGAGGTAAAGAGTGGGGTCCCCCAAGGTTCAGTATTGGGAACCCCGCTTTTCAAGCTTTTACATAAACGATGGAGAAGGAGGAATAAACAGCAAGGTAGCCAAATTTGCCAACGACACAAAATTATACAGGGTAGTAAAATCTGAGAGAGATTGTGAGGAGCTCCAGAGGGATCTCTTGACACTGGCGGAGTGGGCAAACCAGTGACAAATGAGCTTCAACATTAGTAAGTGCAGAGTGATGCACATTGGGGCAAAAAAACCCCAATTACATTTATAAACTGATAGGGTCTGTACTCTCTGCAACAAACCAGGAAAGGGACCTTGGTGTCCTGGTGGACAGCTCCATGAAGTTGTCAAACCAGTATGCCACAGCAGTAAAAAAAAAAAAAAAAAAAAGCAAACACAATGCTAGGGATCATTAGGAAGTGTATAGAAAACAAGTCAGCAAGTGTCATTTTGCCTCTTTATAAATCTATGGTGAGGCCCCATTGGAGTATTGTGTATAGTTCTGGTCACCATACCTCCAGAAGGATATTATAGAAATGGAAAAAGTGCAGAGGAGGGCAACCAGAATGATTAAGGGACTGGAACACCTTTCTTACCATCAGAGGCTGCAACGGTTGGGCCTCTTCACTCTTGAACGATGGCGCCTAAGAGGTGACCTGATTGAAGTTTATAAAATCATACACAGTGTGGACAAATCCGTTTTCCCTATCGCACAAAAAGTAAAACTAGGGGGCACCCCATGAAACTTTAGGGTGCTAGATCTCAAACAAATAAGAGAAAGTACTTTTTCACCCAGAGGATCAGTGGTCTGTGGAACTCCTGCCAGAAGAAGTAGTTACAGCTGACAGCCTTGATAGCTTTAAGAAAGGGTTGGACAAGTTCATGGAGAACAAGGGTATCAATGGCTATCATTATGGATGCCTAAGGACAACCTCCAGGTTTGGAGAGATAGGCAGGATAGCTCTCAATGCCATTTGCAGGGAATTGTAAACAGGTGAAGACATCTGCTTGGGAAGACCCTGAAACAAATGGTGAGCTGCTGTGTGAGACAGAATGCTGGACTGGATGGGCTGTGGCCTGTTCCAGCAAGACTGTTCTTATGTTCTTATGTACAGACATTCAAGTGCACTCTGCTTTGCACACACAAGCTCTACCCATGCTAGATCTGAGCCAAATGTACTTCTTCTCCTTGTCAGTACTTGAACATAGCCTCTAAATGCCAGTATTTATTGGCTCACAAAAACAGGAGAAAGAAAGGAATGTATTTCAAGAAGCTGAAGGTTTTGCTTCAGGGGACCATCCAGGTTTCCCTTCCATGTTCAAAAAATGTGCTCACTGTTCACATTACATTTTTAAGCTACCAAAAACCTGAATCTGGCATGCTTTGAAAACATGAGGCACTTATTGTTTTTACGAGTTCTCAGGCTGAATAATGGCTAAATTTATTCAGTCAAATAAAAAACAGTTTTGTCCTTCACTTCCTCTCTCCAATAGACTATAGCATTGAGCTACTTCAATGCAGTGAAACTAAATCACTATTGACAAACACAATTTTTGGAGCCTGATATTTTTGTTGGTTTGGGTTTTAGATCAAATAAAACAAAATTCACTTGTGAACAATCTGTCACACTGTGGAGCCTTAAGGGAGAACCACTAGAACCTATACCTTCTGTTCTAAGTTCCTTCCATCACCTTGTAGCCCCTCATCCCACCCCAATGCCAAATCAGAAAGACAAACAGAGAAATGTGAAAAGAATAGTGGCTGTGGTCCTCTGCCAGACCACGTTTCAGAGTAAGGAAGGGATTTTTTTTGTTCTGTTTGCATTTTAATCTATGTTTATCTACATTTGCATTTGCTAAACAACACACAAGAAAATTCAGATATTTGCATTGTTCTAAATTTTGAAATCCAGTTGTACAATCAATATATATTTATATATACACAAAGATATGCATATTAATGAGAACATACCTATATATATGTACTAGTCAGAAATACGTATAGAGGAGAATACAGACATTTTAAAAAAATAGCATGAGCCTAATACTGGAACAGGAAAAAAAATCTTAAATAGGAAACTTAGAAACTGAAATGCATCAAAGCTGACAGATTTTGCTATCTTGGACAATTCTGTTTCAAACATGAATTCACAAGACAGCCCTGAATGTACAATTCTTTCCATCTTTGGATGACAGAAATTGTTGTGTTGCTGTTCCATGCCCAATGTGTATCTTTTACATGTCCTTACAGTAACCCTTCAGTAAAACTAGTTCCTAAGCAGGGCTGCCTATTATCAACTGAAGGCCACATTCCACAGCTTGTGCAAATAATATCTGAAATACCAATGCAAAAACATACTGAGAAAATGGTTGTAACAGGGTTGCATATCCTAACATTCAACAACAATCTGCCTTTTGCACCGCATTCACAGTATGCAACATCAATTCCATTCTTCAAGTGTAGTAACCAGACCTCCAGTTTATATATGTGGGATATTGTGCTCTGTACCCATGATTCAAAACACCAGGAAATGCATTGCCCTGAGGAAAAAGGATGCCAAACTCAACACAGCAAATGGAGGCCTGAATGTGGGTGATACCAATATCAGTGGTCACGATGGTTTACAGGTTCCTCTCTTGTGCTCAATATCATTCACAGAATGACACCAAACAATGAAAAATCCCAGAAGCTGAGTCTTTCATCTGGTAACCCCTTCTCTCCCCAAACAGAAAGCAGTGGTAAGTGCTGTTTTTCAACATCTCTTCAAAGAAATATCTTTCTTGCCAGTGAAGCTACAGTGATGTATCTAGTTTGCTTGACCCTGGAGATCCTGGACCCTCAGGGACCTGTCTTGGCAAAGAGGGTGGTTTCCCGGCAGTGGCAGCAGTAAAGAGAAAGAAAAAAAAAAGAAAACTTACCTGTGCTGCCGCCGCCAAACTACCCATCATTTGGGCAGGGGGTGTCTTGTCACCCCACTAGCCCCTGTCACCACCATTATCCTAGGATAAGAGTGCTTGCTCTTATCCAGATTTTGCTATCCGCTGGAGTCCCAGAACCAATCCCCTGCAGATACAGCAGTCCTAATGTACACAAATATGATGTATGCTGAAAGGTTAGAGAGAGAGAATAATTGTCTATCCCCCTACTTATCCAGAGGCTGATTGTGTTGGTAAGTTGGTAAATGCAACCCATGACTAGAGAAACTGTGTCAACGAGGTGTTGGAGAGATGACAGTGTGAATACAAACTAAGACCTAAGTTTGTGGAGATTGAGAAGGTACAGAGGTATTAAGGAGTTTGCCCTCAGAATAGGCATTGGTCGAAGAAGAGATAAACAGAGCAAGAAAATAGAAGAACGAATCCAAGGCTGCTGACAATGCAACAGAGGAAAAGGAACTTACAGCAAAGCAGAAACTGTGGATATTTAAGCTCTCCAGCTAGGTGGACAGGACTCTAACCATTGCATTTTAGCTTTTGACATAGATTACTGCAAGCTGTCCACGCGTGCAGGACTAGACTCCTGCGTGTGATGCACAAAGACCACAAAGAAGAAAATATTGTTCTTGTGGGACAGAAACAAAACAGTAACCAAAATAGACACTGATTCCTAAAGAAGCTAGTAAGTTATAATGTTACAGACAATGATACGCCAGCAAAATGTTTATAATAAACAACCATTCTTACCCTTGAGAAGATGTTTTCAAGAGAACTGGTCAAGGATTTCTTTGCTTTGTTTTTCAAAATATCAAGTTTGAACCTGCCACCACTGGCTGCATTTTCTGGAATTGTGTTGTTGGAGGCATTCTGCTGAAATGAAAGCCAAGTTTGGTATTAAAAATAGCTAACTGAAGATATCCAAAACATTGCTGCCAATCCAGCCCTACCTACACAGAGAGAGCATACTAAGAACAAACAGAGAAAGAATGGTACTCCCCTCAAGTTGTCTTTTTAAACACAATGGTTGTTTTGTCTTTTACGAAATAAAAAAAAATCAAGAATTGTCAGCATATTCATTATGGAGAAGTTTCAAGGGAATGTTTTACTGAAGACACCTGTGGAAGAAAGGGTGTATGCCTAAGTGACCTTGGCTAGAGGCGAGAGTTTCAAGGTCCCAGAAGCGGTAAAAGACATGTAATAGCATGTATAAAACTGAAGACTCAGATACACAGATGTATGTGCCAAGTCAGGTGGTATAAAGTAGTAAAGGTGATTGGTTAATGTTCCTGTATATGCTAGATGTAGAAACACATGTAAAAGGTTTTAGAAGCTTGGCTGTTAACTGTTCATATTGTTGCTGTGTTGGCTGTTTGCAAGTTGGAAGTTCTATGTTGGATGTACCACTACTTAAAGGTTGGATATTTACTCAGCTGATTGCTGAAAACCTGGATATTAAGTTACCCAGCTGTATATACTGTGTATAGTATATGTAAATAGACTGCTGAAACAAAGAAACCTTGTCTGTCTTCAGTAAAGAGTTGTGCTCTGACTCAAGACTGCTGCAATTCTGCTGTTTGTGATGGACTACAGGGCCCATGGTCCACTCACATACCAGACAAGAATGTTTCCAAATTATTTTACTAGCTTCCCTGAACTAAAATGTGTACTGAAATATTGCTCTGCATTCCATGTACAGTGTAGAGGCTGAGGTCAAATCAGATGCCACATCCTTGAGGTCTACTGATGGAGGGAATGTTAGAAACAAATACACAAATCAAATAATATCTTGCTGCAAATTTCATAATTTACGTTTTTCTTACAGCATAAGCAATCTGGACTGGGGAGAAAGCACAGGAGGGTTTACAGGTTGAGGCTTCTTCTGCAGTCTTGATACAGACCAGACATACCTGTAGCTACTAGTGATGGGCATGAAATGAACTTTTAATTCGTTTTGTTATTCATTATTTGGTTGTTACAGAATGAAACGAATAACAAACAGAACCATCAAAGAAAATTAAAAAAACAACAACAGAAATTTCTGTTTCATTTTTCATTTTTCCATAGGAATGCATTCATCTGGGGAAAAGCCGGCGGTCCCCACCCCTCCAACATGGGGGCAACTGCAGGCTTTTTTTCCTGCCGAAGCCACTGCCAATCAGCTGTAGGCAAGGGGAGTTTAAAAACCCTGCCCTTTCCCCCACCTGATTGGGCATGATCGGGTGGGGGCTAAAAATAAATAAATAAAAATGCGCTGAACCGCTCGTGGGCCAGCTGGACAATGCAAGTAAAATAATAATAATAATAATAATAATAATAATAATAATAATAATAATAATAATAATAATAATAATAATAATAATAATAATAATAATAATAATAATGCGCCAACCCGACCCGCAGGCCTGCTGGTGGGTGCAAGTTTAAAATAAATAAATAAATAAATAAAAATAAAAAATTGTGCCAACCCGGCCTGCAGGCCAGCTGGTCAGCATGAGTAAAACTAAAGAAAAAATAAAAATAAAACAAAAATGCAGCAACCCGGCTCGCAGGCCAGCTGGTGGCCCTAGGTAAAAATAATAATAGTAATAATAAAAAATAAAAAGACGCACCAACCCAGCTTGTGGGCCAGCTGGTTGGCACTAGGTTAAAAAAGTAAAAAATAAAAATACTTTAAAAGTGCTGACCCACTGGTTGGCAGTAGGTTAATAATAATAATAATAATAATAATAATAATAATAATAATAATAATAATAATAATAATAATAATAATAATAATAATAATAATAATAATAAAATTTAAAAGTGCTGACCTGGCCCACAGGCCAGCTGGTTGGTCCAAGTAAAACAATTAAAAAAAATAAATATCGCACTTCATGGGCCAGCTGGTTGACACTAAAAAAATTTAAAAATAAAAATATTTTAAAAGTGCTGACCTGGGCTGGAGGCCAGCTCGTCAGCATTAGGTATAATAATAATAATAATAATAATAATAATAATAATAGCAAAATAATTTAAAAAATTAAAATCATTTAAAAGTGTTGACCCAGCCCATGGGCCAGCTGGTTGACACTAGGTAAAAAATTTAATAAAAATAAAATAAAAAAAAAAAAAAAAAAAAAAATGTGCTGACCTGGCCCACAGGCCGGATTGTGGGCCAGCTAAAAAATTAAAAATCAACACCCAGCCTGTGGGCCAGTAAAATATAAAAATAAAATAAAAATAAAAATAAAAAAATAATAATAATAATAATAATAATAATAATAATAATAATAATAATAATAATAACAACAACAACGCGCCAACCCGGCCTGCGGGCCAGCTGGTCGGCGTGAGTTATAAAAATGAAAAAAAAAAATGAAAAATGAAACTTTTTTAAAAAAATTCATTTCGTTTTAAATGAAACAAAAACAATTAAAAAAATTAAATACAAAATGAAACACGATTTTGGCATTCCTTGCCCATCTCTAGTAGCGCCTTTTAGCAAACAAGCAGATGGCACACATGTCGGAAGCATATTCACTTCTGTACAAGATTATATCCAGTTGAACTTCTGATACTGGGGTGACATAAGAAGTCTCTGAGGATGCAATCAGGCAGGCATTTAACCCCTATTTTGTCCACTGTGACTATGGTCTGGTTCACTACTTTTTCTAGCAGCCACATGATATAACTACTAGAGAAAACCAGCCCATCCTCAGAGCATTCCCAACCGCCCTTTTCTGGATTCCTGTCAGGATCTTCTAGGTTTGGGGGGTGGGGTGTCACTCAGTTATGGTTCATTCCCAGTGCATGTGATTGCTGAAAACAAACCAAAGCAGCTGTAAAGGTTCCTTCCACATCCCACTGTCAATTTCTGTAAATCTTTTTTAGGCTGTATTAGGGCAGATTTTAAAATTGAAAAGTTCCTCTCTGGAAGTGGGAGGAGATCAAAGGGGGAACAAGGGAGATTTTCTTTTCTTTGTGACTTGTTGTAAAAGTCAGGGCAGGAGCCTGCATGTAGCTGAATTACTGCCAACTCTATTTATTCATTATAAATAATATCAGAAAAGTGAAATCAATTCAGTAACTGTATCAATTATAATTCAGTAATAAATATTATCAAATGTAAACCAAACCCAAATGCTTATGATCTGAAATGACTTTTGTTTTTTATAAATCAAAAATTTGTCCCTGCAACACTTCAGTGGTTAACCAATTTACAACTAATAGCATCCCCTGACTCTTTTCTCAGTTCTGCTGTTGAACAAAAACTGTTCACAGTGGTGCCAAATCTGCATTGTATGAAATAAAATTTCTCAGCTACTTAACAGCACCATTATGTTTCTATTGCACCAATATGGCTAAAATATTCAGTGCCATTATCAAACAAGAATGTTTCAGATAATGGAGCATACAGTATTTTCAGTGCTTATTCCACTGCCATGGGTCTTTTTCCAAGGAGAAAGGTAAGGTAAAAATATTCAAAAATAAAAAAGTGGAATGTCAAAACAAAAACAAATACCTGATAGTCATCTTTATCACATATTCTAAGGAAGTGCAACAATTTTAATTTGCTCCTGGAATCTGCTGAGGTTTGGCTTCCATACTTTAATACTGCTACATTTAACTATTTTTAATATATTACTCTGTTTTTACAAATTGCTTTCAGCTTCTGAACCTAAAAAATTTACAAGACAGTAAAAAGTTATAGGTCAACCCCATAATTTCCATGTAATTTACATCCAGCTAAGTACAGTGAGAACTGTTATACTAAAATATAAAAATGTGGAAGGATACACCCAAGTATTTTATAGGTGTAAGGGTTTTGGCTCCAATTGCTATCTTCCAGGGCAACGAAACAACTCCACAGACAAAAGAGGTTACCATTGGTGTCTCTCCAATATGAACATGTGTCTTCTGCTTAGCTTCACACAGCTGTCGCAGATGTAAGATTACAAGCTCATTTTCTTCCTGGTCGCTAATAGGTTTCATTTTCTGTGAAGTGAGAAATAAGCAAGATATTTTTTTAAAGAAAACCCAGCACCTGTGATTCGGCCAAAGTTGGATTTTTATATGAAGATAGCTGTTCACTAATTTAATAATACAGTTTCAGAGCGAATTCATTTCATCAGAGTTTAACCATAGACACACGAGTAACATTTGTGAACGGCTGCATAGCCCAGTAATTTAGAATGGAGAGTGGAGTCGTGGAGGAAGGAGAGCAAAGTTACAGATTGTTGGTGTCTCCTGTCTAACAATTTGATCTGGCAAATTTATTTTGGAGAAGGGACAGTAACAGATGCAGTTTATTACCTGAACACGCTCAAAGATGTCAGCTTGCTCATTGTCACTGAGAGATGACAGATGTCTCTGAATCACAAGTTTTGCTCTTGGTGGATAAAGACCTTTAAAAAATGAAAGCCAGGCATTGACCAGACAAGTTAAATTCATCTGACAAACAATCTCTTCTTCATCTTTTCACAGAGCTGTGGTGCACCATATATAAAACTTGAGTTTAACAATGGACAGATAGAGTGCATTAAATAATGGCTAGGGACAGGCACTAAACAGGAAAAAAATGTGTTTGGTTTGGTTTCCATCCCTGTTTCATTCTGATTCATTAGTAATGAAATTTTAAAGTAGTTTCATTACTAATGAAACAAAACAAAACAAAAAATGAATCGTGACTTCTGGTTCCGGCTATACCGCGGTGACACAACTTGATAAGTACTCCAGCTTATCAAGTTGAATTCCTCCAGATAAAGGGCCCCCTAAGGCAGTGCCTTCAGGGATCGGCGGTGAACTTCGGTAGAAGCAGGAAAATGCCTTACGACGCCATTCTGGTGAAGGCACAGCTGTTGGTGCTGGACGCTGTAAATAAGCTGTATATTTTTGGCATGCTGTGAGTAGATCTGCTTCTCCTCCACCCCCACTTATTAACACAAAGCCCCTCCTTGGATTTTGATAGCTTTCTTCAAATAAGTATCAACCTTCTTCATCTTCTGGAAGTGGCTCTTAGTGAAGAGGTGAATATTTTTAAAAGACAAGTACAGAAGAAGTGGGGGGGGTCACACTACATTATATCCTCTCTGCTTTGTAGCTTTTCTTTTAAGGAAATTAGTTGATGTCTTTCTGCTCTTTGGTATGTGGTGACTCTAAGATGCAACCCTAAAGGAAATTACTTTTATGCCTTTTGTACTTTCGGTATCTGCTGGACTGAATGATGCAGTTTCAAGAGCAGCGTTGGAGAACCTGTTTGTTAAAGAACTCTTTTTCAATGTTGAGATAATCTCATGTTTTGAAAACAAAGGCTGAAAGATAGCTATTCCTTGCCTCTTGGACTTTAATTCAGTCATCTCCTTCTATACCCCTCCCTTTTGGAAATTAAACGGCAGAAACTATAATTACAAGCAATAACAATAAGCGAAGAAACCCTAAAACTGAACAGAAGTAGAAGCATGGAATTAAAGTACTGTAGAGTAGTTTGCAGATGGTTGGGACAAAAGAGGAGCAGCTCAAGAGACATAACCCTTCTTTCACCAACCCCCACTACATTTTAAGGGGGAAAACAAGCGGGGACAAGATTAGTGCCATCCTTTCAAGATCTAACTCATTCCTAAGATTTTTGTCCAGAGGTTCACAAAACAAAGATACTAGTCAGCTGCTTTGACAGATATGAGTTAGTACCTTTAAAAGCCCTTCCCTCCTTTATGCTATTTCATACTTATTTTTAAAAGCCATTTGTTTCTCTAAGAAAACTTCAGCTTAGACATGGATTGTATATTTGAAATTTGTGCATACATTGCTTCTTTGCCCACCAGGAGGAGCTAACAGCTAAATAAGTGTCATTATCAATATTAATAAGTTTATTAAAAAGCTGAACAACCCCACAAACAATTAGTCCCGTATGAGATTTTTGGTTTTTTTTTTTAAAAAGTACAATATATGGTTTTCTAAATCAGTGGCAATGCTTCACCCATGCACCAGTAATAGTAATTAGCTTTCCTGGGCACATCAATAGTGTCAGTCCAGCCACAAATGTGAGGCCTCCATGAAGGAAACAAAAATTTCAAGCAAAACCGAATGCATTGCATTTCTGACTTGGAGGGATGGTCTTGTTTTGCAGAGACTGACGTGCCTGCCATTCTCTCAGCAGAGCAAACTCCTCTGTTCGGAAGAAGGTGTTTTTGTTCTGATTTGGTGTATATCACCAGCATTCCTGGGGAACTCTGTCTCCCAACATCCTTTGATATGTTTATCAACAGTAATTCAAAATTAACACAGCCAGAGCAATACAGAAACAAGAAAGCCAGCCCATCTTATTGGCTCAAAGGTACCCAGAAGAACCGTTTTGATCAGTCACCCAAAAAGAAACAGCCTGCCAGGACCTCTCTCAGGATCACTTTGTAGTATCCAAGCTACATCCTCTCCCTTGTGCTTGAATTGTATGAAGAGTATTTGTTTGTTTGTTTGTTAAAATTTATTTATGTATTGAATTTATATTCCATCCATTTGGCCAAAAGGCCATTTTGGGCAGCTAACAGCATTCATAAACATAGCAGAACATAAATGCAAAACACAATGAACAATATAGCATCATAAAATAATATATCAGTACATAGAACATAATTAAAATAGCATTAGAGATACTGTTAAATTATGTTTATCCCTAGAGCTCTGCTGACAAATATATGGGACACCTGAAGATCCAACCAAATTAACCTCCCCCCAAAAAAGAAACAAAATATAAAAGTACCAACATAATATAAGGCATTTGTATTAAACTGATGATTTTACTAAATCTGGAAGACTTTGCATAGTTCCATCTTGAGAACTGCAAAATAAATAAATAAATCTGAGTAGACATGGCCTTTTGTATGTTTTTCTGTTTGACTAGTAGGGCCTTTGCTTTGATTCTGCAGAGCTGTGCTTAATGGCTTCCGTTAGAATAGTTAGAACTTAATGGCTTCCGTTAGAATACAATAGAACTCAGCGTGTGAGCATGGAGGGGGTGTCTTGTTGTCCCCCTGGACACTCTCATGTGGGGTGCCTCAGGGGTCAGCTCTCTCTCCAATGTTCTTTAACATCTATATGAGGCCGCTGGCTGAGGTCATCTGGAGTTTTGGAGCTTGCTGTCACCAGTACGCTGATGACATGCAGCTCTATCTCTCCTTTTCCACCTCTGCAGTGGAGGCCGTCCAGACCCTTGATCACTGTCTGGCTGCAGTATTTATTTTATATTTATTTTTATATCCCGCCATATTCGGACTGGACCAGGACTAACAGGCTCAGGCTTAACCCTGGGAAGACTGAGGTTCTGTTCTTCGGGGGTGGCCCGGACGGGTACTGTGGCCCTCTTCCCGGCTTGGGTGGGTCTGCCCTCCAGCTGGCGGGACAAGTGAGGAGTCTAGGCGTCGTCCTGGATCCGGATCTGTCCCTGGAATCCCAGGTGGCAGCTGTGACCAGGTCAGCCTTTTACCATCTTAGGCTTATCGCCCAGATTCGCCCATACCTTGATGGGGACTGCCTGAGGACAGTGGTGCAGCTGCTGGTCATGTCGAGGATGGACTATTGTAACGCTCTCTACATGGGGCTCCCCTTGAACCTTGTTCGGCGACTGCAGCGGGTACAGAATGCAGCGGCCAGGTTGGTGGTTGGTGCGGGCAGGTTTGACCGCATCACCCCCATTTTGGCTCACCTGCATTGGTTGCCCGTTGCTTCCCGAATAAGATTCAAGGTGTTGGTTTTGGTTTACAAAACCCTCCATGGCCTGGGTCCTGAATATCTGGCAGAGCTGGCCCAACCCACCCATTCGTCTATGGCTCTCTCACTCCATGTGGCCAACCTCAGGGAGGCCCGCAGGGTAGCCACTCGAAAACGGGCCTTCTCGATGGCCGGTCCATCGCTTTGGAACAAGCTACCTGGTGAGATACGCCAGGCTCCCTGTGACGTCACCCCTTTCACAGACTGTTTCAGAGGCACAACTGGGTTTATTTCGACATCCCACTGCTATGCCACCAAATTGTGACGACACCTCCCTTTTACACGCTGAATTGTGATAGAAATTTATTTATTTTTATTTTATTTATTTATTCAACTTATATGCCGCCCACTACCCAAAGGTCTCTGGGCGGCTTACAATCAAAGAATTAAAACAATTTAAAATAGTTATAAATAAAATATCAATAAATCATCAAACAGTAATAAAAACCTTCTTTAAAATCATCATCCTAAAATTGTCATCAGCGGACCCACAATCTATATTGTATCAATTAAAAACCTTCTGGAACAGGAAGGTTTTTACCTGGCGCCGAAATGTAATCAGTGTTGGCGCCAGGCGGATCTCAATAGGGAGGGCATTCCATAACTTGGGAGCAGCTGCCGAGAAGGCCCTTTGTCTACAAGCCATCCCTCTCACCTCCTTGAGGGATGGCTCTTTTAAAAGCCCCCCCTGGCTCGATCTTAATCGCCGGGTAGGTTCGTATGGAAGGAGGCGGTCCTTCAGGTATCTAGGTCCTAAGTCGTTTAGGGCTTTATATGTCAAAACAAGCACTTTGAATTGGGCTCAGACAGCAACTGGTAACCAATGCAGGTTACGCAGAATCGGTGTGATGTGATCCCTGGCAGCTCCACCACTTACCAGCCGCGCCGCACGATTCTGAACCAGTTGCAATCTCCGGACTGTCTTCAAAGGCAGCCCCACGTAGAGCGCATTGCAGTAATCAATACGGGATGTTACCAGTGCATGCGTAACTGTCATGAGGCTCTGCTCGTCTAGGTAAGGGCGAAGCTGGTATATTTTCCGCAGCTGAAGGAAGGCACCCCTGGCCACCGAGTCCACCTGGGCTTCCAGAGTTAGACCGGGGTCCAGGAGCACCCCCAAGCTGCGGACCCTGTCCCTTAGGGGGAGTGCAACCCCATCCAGGACAGGAAGATGGCCCTCTAACCTGTCCGGCAAAGCACCCATTAACAGCACTTCCGTCTTGTCTGGATTGAGTTTCAATTTGTTAACCCTCATCCAGTCCATTATCTGGCCCAGACACGAGTTCAGCACAGAAACCGCCTCACCTGGATTGGTGGAGAACGAGAGGTAGAGCTGAGTATCATCAGCATATTGCTGACTCCTCAGCCCAAACCTCCTGATGACCTCTCCCAGCGGTTCCATGTAAATGTTGAACAGCATGGGAGACGGTATAGAGCCCTGAAGAACCCCATGACATAAATGCCACAGGGCAGAGCAACTGTCCCCCAGCACCACCTTCTGGACACGGTCAGCCAGGAAGGATTGGAACCACCGCAAAGCAGTGCCTCCAACCCCCAACCTGGCCAGCCTATCCAGAAGGACACCATGGTCGATGGTGTCAAAAGCCGCTGAGAGGTCCAGGAGTATCAACAGGGTTGCACTCCCCCTGTCTCTCTCCCGGCAGAGGTAATCATACAGGGCGACCAAGGCAATCTCTGTACCAAAACCCGGCCTGAAACCAGATTGAAATGGATCCAGAAAATCCGTTTCATCCAGCAGTGCCTGGAGTTGCCCGGCCACCACCCGCTCCAACACCTTGCCCAAATAAGGGAGGTTCGCTACTGGAGGGTAGTTAACCACCAGCCCTGGGTCCAGGTTTGGTTTTTTTAGGAGTGGTCTAATCACCACCTCTTTCAAGGTGGTGGGGACCACTCCCTCTCTTAAGGATGCATTAACAACCTCCTGGACCCAGGTGCGAACCCCCCAGGCAGATCTTTCAATTAGCCAAGAAGGGCAAGGGTCAAGTGGCGTGGTGGTAGCACGGACAGATCCAAGCACCCTGTCCACATCCTCAGGTCTCAATAATTGAAACTCATCCAATAAAACTGGACCTAAGCACGGCACACTAGATACATCCCTTGAATCTGCATCAATAGTGCATCAATGCTGCCACCTTTTATTTACTTGGTAATGCTGCCACCTTTTAAAATCGACGCCTCATGAATTGGAACAGACTCAGATGTATAATATAAAAATAATAACAAAGTTTATTGAGAAAATAATAAATATAACAATATCTGAGGATGGTATGTGTTGCCTTTAACATATAATAGATTTCATCAACTCTTCCACCACCACCCGTCTTTAATAACTAGTAAACAGTATAGCCCTCACTGCCTGACAGAACTCTCACAGAGCAGTGTTCTCTCCCAGCACTCACTCTCAAAACCTTCAACTTAACTCAACTGAAATTCACTGAACTGCCTCAACCAACTAGGCTCCACCCTTTTTATATCATACCACTCCCCGCACTCCTGCTGGGATTGGCTGATGATTTGTATATTCATTACTCCAGGGTTTTGTCACAATACCTCTCCCCTTATAAAGAAATTTTAAGGGAGTAAACTTACCTCGGTTTGCTCACTTAAAATTCTCTTCTGGAGCCTATTTAACTAATTCATACATCCTTCTGTTTATCAGCTTCAATTCTGGATATCTATAAACTGTTTTATAACATGTTCAACCTTATTACTATATAATATCATTAAATGCAATAATTCTTTCTATATCATTACATTTTAAATATACTCTTATAACATTAGTTAACATCATAACTTCAAATACCTGTAAAGACCTTATTGATCATACTAGAATCAATCTATGTTAAGACGCATAAATACATATATTTGGTTTACATTTTAAGCTATTTTACTTATCAATATACATACAATTTTTATCCTTAACTTGTATTCTAAATATCACATAAACATTTTGATTTATAGTAAGCTCTAATTATACATTACCTTGCATTTTTCATTTACAGTTAACTTACATTAAGTTATGGTTTTCACATTTTATGACATTACATTTCCATACTCTTTTTTTTTAAACAACACCTTCCTTTTACATCAGCAATAAAATAACAATATTACATTATTATTATTTAACCATGGTCCATGTAATCAATGTCTTCCGCCTCTTGCTGCAATGGCTGGACGAGGATACGCCACGGGTGATCACTTCCTCTGGCACATAAATTCAAAGTCCAGTTCACAGTAAATTGATGCCATTTTTGCTTGGGTTCTTGAAATGTGGGATTCAACTCTTTGACACCACTCCTGGTACAGTTCATTAGAGTCCCCTCAAATGCAGCTTGATATTCAAGCGACCACTGTATGACATGGGTGCTTCGTTTTTGTCAGTTCAGTCAGTGGTGCTGCAATGGTGCTCAAATGTGGACTAACCCTCCTGTGATATACCACAAGTCAAAAAAAAGATTTCACCTTTTTGTTGGTCTGTCTTGGCCACAAGTCAATCGCGTCAATCTTCCTCTGCAGGGGGTCGATCACGCCTCGTCCCACAACGTGTCCCAGGTAGTTGACTTCTGGATTTCCTAGTCGCCACCTGGATGCTCTTTTCGTCCTCTCGTCCTCTCGGATCCGCTGAAGCATGATGTTCACAGGCTGTAGTTGTTTTTCCCAGGTGTCTTTTGCAACCACCGAATCAGGTCTGTCATTAGCATCCTTCCCTTCCAAGTAGGGTTGCTTCTTTACACGGTTTTCTATTTGCTTTTCAGCTTCCTGCAGCTTTCTAAATTCATCAACGATCTTATTCTCTTCTTGTATCATTTGTTCCTTGCCCAGTAGTACTTTGTTCCAATCCAGACGAAGTTCCTCATTATTTAATATTTCTTTTTCAAGCTCTGGGTTCATTGATGTAAGTTGCTGTAAGCAATCTTCTTTACTTTCTGATGCACCAGACAATTGCATTTCCAAATTACATATTTCCTTTTCTTTAATGTTTTCCACTGCAGTAATTACTTCTAGTTCTGCTGATTTCTTCTGGAGTCCGAAAACAAATGTATCAGATTCATTCCTCCTTTCCTCCAGTCCCTTTTCCTTCATCTCTAAAAGTGCTTTCAAAGGTGAAATTTCATTTTGGAGTTCACCAGTAGCTGATGCCTGCTAAATTTTAGCTTCTTTCAGGTCTTCTGCTGTTCCTTCATTTTGTTCTTTTCCAAGCTGTGCTAATTTTTCTTCTTCTTCTTTTAATTTAAAATATTTTTCCTGTCTGGAGTTCTCTGCTGGTACACGAAGTTCTTCACAAGCTTGTATCATTATCTCCTCTATTATGAACTTTTCAGAGAGTTCGGGACTTAAAGGGGGTGTATTCGATTCCATTAAATCAAAACATCCCTTCAAACTGTCATCTTGCCTTTGTTCTAGACTAAAGTCTGCTGCTGGCTCTTTTATAATGTTGGCTAAATCTCCTTCTCCTACCATTTCAGACTGTTGAGATTCCCTCTCAAGTTCTCCTACTGACATTTGATTTATAACTGTGTTGTTTTCACTGTTTGGTTCAGCTGGGTGTGTGTCTGAGCTCGTGTTACTACAAAAGCACTCTGCACATGCTCTAAGACATCTATTCCAATTAAACATGCACTTGGTATTTGATCTGAAATTCCTGCATCCAAGATTCCTTCCCAATCTCTAATCTGTAGTTTCACTCTGGCCATAGGCAATTCTACCTTAGAAGCTCCTATTCCTTTCACATTTAAGATTTTCCCTGGGTTTAAATCTTCAGGCTTCAAAATGTCCTTGTGTACTAAGGTTACTCTGGAGCCAGTATCAATCAAACCCAAATAAGTTTCGTCATTTATGTTTACTGACTCTCCTGAGGTTACTAGTAATTTCTCATCAGTGTGTATAAAAAAACAATGAACTATTTCAGCTAAGGGAAGCTCTGTCTCTCCCTCATTTTCACCTTCTGATTCTGACTTTTCCACGTCTTTGGGCTTAGGAGTTCCCTCACGACTCTTTCGAATATGAAACACCCTTTTCTCAGTTTTGTCTTGTGATTTTTTTAATTTAGGGCAGAATTGTCTTGTGTGGCCCTCTCCCAAACATTCCCAGCACGTTAATTTATGTTTGTTTTCAGGGCTCCAGTTCTTAAACTTTCCTTCCCGTCCCTCAGACTTTGGTGACTGGGATCCAATTATTTTTTCTTGCCTTCTTATATTCTGAGGGGATTTAGCATTCCTAGAATCTCTTTGGAAGGGTTTCCTTTGATAGTCCCTATTTCTAGGGGTCACTTCTGAAAATCTAGAGTCTCGGATTATATTAATTTCATCCGCAATTTTAGCAGCTTCAATCATGTTCTGTGGCTTTTTATCATTTACTAGAAATCTGATCTCAGGATGGAATAAACTGTACAGTTGCTCTAACCCAAACACTTGCTTGATTTCTTCAGCTGTGTTAGCATTTTCCATTTTCATCCATTTATTCAATACCTCTGTCAATCTGTAGGCTAGCTGCGCATATCTATCTCCCGGCGCTTTCGTAATTGACCTGAATCTCCTCCTCAGCTGTTCTGCTGAAATGCCAATTCTAGTAAACACTAATTCTTTAAAATGGGTATAGTCTCGGGCATGTTCGCTATCGATTTGAGCATATATTTCTTCCAATACTCCAGATAATAATGGCCTCAAATAGGACATTTTCTCTGTGTCTGACACGTGTAAATCCTCACATGTCCTCTCAAAAGAAACTAAGAAAGCTTCAATGTTATCTCCTTTCTTGTAGCTAGGGAACCTTTTCAAATCTATTTTCTTGGGAGTTTCACTCAAATTATTGTTATTATTATTGGTATTTTCCTGACTAGCTAACTCAAGTTTTCGCATCTCTAACTGATATACCATTCGTTCTCGTTCTAACCATTCCTCTCTTCCTCTCACTTTTTGTCTTTCCTCTCTAGCCATTCTTTCTTTCTCCATCTCTCTTTCTCTTTCTCTCTTGTTTTCCTGTTCCTCTCTTTCTATTTTTAATTGTTGTAACTTAAACTCCTGTACCAATTGCCATTTCTCAAGACTTTGGTCCCTTTCAGGTTCTGCATCTCTGGGTGAAATTGGTGTTTCCTCAGACACAATGGCTACAGTCCCCTCAGCTGCCATGCCCCTCTTTCCTTTTTTAGATTTTGTTTTTGGAACTGACATGAAGTCAAAATCTTTTATTTATCTATTCATTTATTTGTTATATGTGGTGTATATATTTCTTTATTAAGAACAGGAAGGTTAAATGGGTCACAGCTATTTCAATGGCAACTGTATAAAATTTTACCTCAGCTCTCTGACAGTTTCTGACTCCTGTTAAGCTACTGTTGCCAAGGGCAAGATCAGCACAGTGCCCAGACTTCGAACTCTTTCTTTCTTTAAATAATAGCTCAGTGTTTAAAATACACAGATTTAAATATATTTCTTCAGGTTTTAACCTATAACTTTTCTTCTCACCCTTACAATTCTACTTTCCCTCCAAAAGGAATTCTAATTAGCCAACTCCCACTCTCACAGAGCCTCTGTCAGTTTTAAATCTCCTCAGGTCTCTTCAGTTTCTGAGGTAAATTTTCTGCCCCCCACAGACCTTTTACTTTGGAGATTTCTTTCTGTTAACACCTAGGGTGATATTTCCAGACCTTTACCAAAGCCACCCTAAATTCCAGGGCAAACGCTTTGGGTCTTTCACCCTCAAAGGAAATTTGTCTCAGCACCTTTTAATTTTCAGTCTGCTGGACAGCACAGAGTTCCTTGACTCTCAGGCAGTTTCCCCAAACAAACCACTGCAGATTTCAGTCTATCCTTTCAGATTTTCTCTTCCAGGTGTCCTATAATTTGTCAAGCCAGACTCCTTTTCGTTTTGGAGTCCTGGCCTCCAGACACTCTAACAGGCCCACCAAAGAAAATCAGATAGCACTACAGGGTTTTAAGTCTGAATTCCTCTCTCACACACAGGGCTTCCCAAGAACTGAAATTAGCTTCACCTAATTCTCAGTCCTAACCCCTTTTCAGAGGAACTTCCACAGACTACCAACAACACTTGAGGGCTAACTTTTACTAAAGGCTTCTTTTTAAACTTCCAGTTTCAACTTCTTCACAGGGTAGAGGCTAGATATTTTGAGCTGGTGACTTTTTCCCTCAGGCAAACTGGATATATTCGAAATCCCACCGCTGCCCACCAAATTGTGACATCACCCCTTTCACAGACTGAGTTTCAGAGGCACAACTGGGTTTATTTCGACATCCCACTGCTGTGCCACCAAATTGTGATGACACCTCTCTTTTACACACTGAATTGTGATGGAAATGGTAATGCTGCCACCTTTTATTTACTTGGTAATGCTGCCACCTTTTAAAATCGACACCTCATGAATTGGGACAGACTCAGATGTATAATATAAAAATAATAACAAAGTTTATTGAGAAAATAATAAATATAACAATATCTGAGGATGGTATGCGTTGCCTTTAACATATAATAGATTTCATCAACTCTTCCAGCCCCCCCCATCTTTAATAACTAGTAAACAGTATAGCCCTCACTGCCTGACAGAACTCTCACAGAGCAGTGTTCTCTCCCAGCACTCACTCTCAAAACCTTCAACTTAAGTCAACTGAACTTCACTGAACTGCCTCAACCAACTAGGCTCCACCCTTTTTATATCATACCATTCCCCGCCCTCCTGCTGGGATTGGCTGATGATTTGTATATTCATTACTCCTGTTTCCAGGGTTTTGTCACACTCCCTCATGCCTTTGGCGACTGCTAATGTGGTACCAAGTTCTTTTTTTTTCCTTTTCATGGTCATTAGTTTTTGCCTCTTGCCCAGTACAATTTTATATTGTTTCATCGATGGTTGTTTTTAAGCTTTTTGTGTGAACCACCCAGAATTCCCTTGGGAAATGGGAGCGGTATACAAATACAAAAATAAATAAAATAAATAAATAAATAGTGGTTCTCAACCTTCCCAATGCTGCAACCCTTTATTACAGTTCCTCATGTTGTGGTGACCCCATGCCCGGCTTGGAAGAGTCCACAAGCCCCCTTTGGCAGGCCACTGCCACAGGTGCCATACAGAACTTCCTTCCATAGGCATCCTCAGACAATTGCAGCCTCCAGTGCTATTGACTGACATCCCCTCCAATTTATCAAGCTGTAACTCATTCTTTATCCCCCCCTTCCTCCCCCTTCTCCTCCAGCCCCAAGACATTTGTATCTTTTTCTTCACTGGCTCATGGTGACTCCTGTGAAATGGTCGTTCGATCCCCCAAAGGGGTCCCAACCCCCAGGTTGGGAACCACTGCATTAGATAAAGGAAGCCTTTATCCTTCTACTTCTACAGTGGACAATCTGGTGGGTGTCCTTTCTTAAATACAGCTATGGTAGGATTTCTGCAACCCTGTAAGGAAAGGGAAGAAGTTCTAGGTCTATAGAGCATGTTCAGGTCTTTATGTTTTCAAGAAACACAAAGTCATCCTAAGTCTTCAACAGACCATATCATCTTCAAATGTTCAAAAGGACAGCAGCCATAGTCATGTATGAGGACTGAGAGACTGAACAAGGTGGGTGCATGGCAAAACACCCACAATAGGCAATAAAGACACAGTAGGACTACAGTATCTATGTGGGATCATTTTCAAGCCTCCCAACCCCCCCCCCCTCAGCAGATGCTGAAAATTGGATCCCTATTTTGACCAACTTCTGGTAATAAACTTTGGAAACATCTATTTCTGAGGTGAGGTCTGTGTGTCAGCTAATAATTTTTAGGCAGTGGATAACTGACACCACGCATATTGATCCTGCATATACAGTGGTCCTACTGCACTTGAAAAGCCATATCCTACAGCTGTTTTACAGCATGAGAAAACACAATGTCTCAGGCTTCGACCAGGCAACAAGTAAACACCCAAAGGCTTGGAGGTACCTTCAATTCTTTCACAGAGTTTATGTAATGAGTGCATCGGGCAAGCCTCACAAAGCTTAATTTGGGTTTTGGCATTCTGGAGGGCTGCAGCAGTGCTGAAGGCTTGTTTCAGAGTGAGCATTATCTCATCCACCTGAGAAAAGAAGGGAGAAATGAAAAAAAAAAGAGAATAGGAAATTTTAAAAGAAGTAATTCCAGAACAAAGATAGGCAAGACAGACAGTTAGTTGCCTTTGTTCACCCAGGGGCACACTCTTGGAAAGGAATGTCACCATTTATTTAGGGATTCTCCTACAGAATTCACAGTGAAATGAATGGGAGATACAGATGGGTTGAAGCTGAGCAACTATCTTTATTGGATCACTTCAAGTTCTTTATTGGATTCAACATCCCTTCTTTTCCCTTGCAGTTTTGGCGGGAAACTGCAAAGTTCAGACAAACAGTTCACCATTTTCCCTTTGCCTTTGTTCCTATGGGAAACCACATTTTCTAAGATTATTTTTTTGTAAAACAAATTAAATTTGTCTTACAAGGTACCACTGTATATGAAAAGAGCAAAGCTACCCAAGGTTCCAGAGAAAGTTAAAGTTATGCTAAATGAGAAAATTACAATGATGGAAGTAACAGAAGCAATTATAATAAATAAAATGATAAAATGCCAGGATCAGATGGATTTCCTGCAGAATTTTACGAGGTTTTTCAAGATATAATAAGCACAATGATGATGGAAGTCTTCAATGAAGTACTGTTTGAAGCTAAAATACCAAGGATCTGGTTAGAAGCAAACATTACATTAATTCCAAAAGAAAATGCCAATTTTACACAAATAAAAAAATTAGGCCAATATCCTTACTGAATGTAGACTATAAAATTCTTGCAGCAATTATGGCGGAAAGGTTGAAAAAATTCTTAGTGGTATTCATTTATCCAGGCCAAAATGGATTCCTACCAAGAGATATAATTTGAGAATAATACAGTAGTCCCCCATTTATCGCAGGTGTTATGTTCTATAATCACCCATAATAAAGGAAAAGCCACAATATGTGGACACAGGTCTGGCTGAAACAAGGAGCCTGACCTACAGACAAAGGGCCGGTGGCAGCAGCTGCCTGGCTGAGAGAGAATGCCCACTGATCAGTCAGTCCTCTCGCCCATTGTCCTGTCCCTGTTCCCTCCCAAAATGTGGCAGTGACCCTTTGCAGGTAAGGGCTGACAAGGTCCTCTGGACAGAAGCATCTGCTGAAAGCTGTGTGGCTGCCCAATCCACAAAGGGGTAATCCCCAGCCAAGAGATAATACCCACTGGCCAGTTGGTCCTGTCACTGCATTTGGAGAGGGAGGATGGGCAGGAGTACCAACTGACCAGCAGGTGCTCTCTTGGCTGGGGATGAGCAGGCAGCGCCTGCAGCCCTTTTTTTGTGGATCGGGCCAAGAAGGTCCTCTAGCCAAAAGCATCTGCTGAAAGCCACACGGGGGCCCAACCCACAGGCAAAGGGCTGCTGCCATCGCTGCCCACCTGCGCCTTTCCATAAGAGAGTGCCCGGCAATCAGTCAGTCCTCCAGCCCATCCTCACTCCCTAAATACAATGGTGATCCTTTGTCTGTGGGTCAGGACAGCAAGGTCCTCTGGCCAAAAGCATGTACCAAATGCTGTGTGGCCACCCAAACCTACAAAGGGCCGCTGGCCGGCCGTGCCCGGCCAAGAGATAGCACCCACTGTTTGTTCAGTCCCATCACTGCACTTGGAGAGGGAGGATGGATTGGAGGAATGACTGACCAATGGGTGCTCTCTTGGCCGGAAGTGAGCAGGCAGTGGCACACCTTCATCTGTGAATCAAGCCAAGAGGGTCTTCTGACCAGAAGCATCTGCTGAAAGCCATGCAGCCACCTGACCTGCAGGCAAAGAACTGCTGCCCACCCACGCCTGGCCAAAAGAGAGTACTGAGTGATTGGTCAGTACTCTGGCCCATCCTCCCTTCCCAAATGCAGTGGCAACCTTTTGTATGCAATTCGGCCAGCAAGGTCCTCTGGCCAGAAGCATCTGCCAAACGCTGCACAGACACCCTCTCTCCCATACAAAGGGCCACTGCTGTTGCATTTCGGGAGGAAGAAAGGTCAGGAGGACTGATTGACTGGCGGTGTCAAGCCCCACACACAGAGCACATACACAAACAGGGTTCAGTTCTTTGCCAAGATCTTTAGTGGAAAGCCAGGCAAGTTCAAGTCCTTTGCCAACAATCAAGTGCCAGATACATAACAGAACCCAACTCCCAGCAATTAACAGTCCAAGTCAAACCAGAATATCTCACGGAAACCAGATGCCAAACCCAAGGGAACAGATTAAGCCGTTGTCCAGGAAGCCAGTCCAAAATGAGGAAACAGAGCCAAGGTCACAGACAGGAATGTGGTTGCAAGTTCAAATGACATGTTGCTCCCACAGAGAGCTCAAGGTGAGCTTACCAGCTTTATCTCAAAACAGGGAACACACCCTTACTTCTGGAAAGGCTCCTGCTAGTACTCAGGGCTTCCCGACCTGATTCCCCGTCTAGCATCAAAGGCCCTTTCCATAGCTCTCCTGGTAGCACGTCTTTGCAGAATCCTGCTCATAGCCCTTCTAGGGGGAGAAGGTATGTTTTCAGCTAAGTCATCAGACCCAGCTGCCTGCTGACTTGAGCTGCAAGGCTCCTCCAGCAGCTCTTCACCATTTAACCTCTCAGAGTCAGGTTCTGTGACAGGCAGGGTCCTGGCAGGTGGCTGCGGACCCTTGGCCAGATGGTAGTGGCCCTTTGTCTGTGAATTGAGCCAAGAAGATCCTCCAGACAGAAGCATCTGCTGAAAGTCTTGTGGCTGCCTGACCCACAAACAAAGAGCAGCCACAGCCGCCACCCATGCACGCCTGGCTGAGAGAGAGAGAGCCCATCGTTCAGTCAGTCCTCCAGCCCTTCCTCCATCCCCAAATGCAGCGGTGACCCTTTGTCTGTGAGTCAGGCCAGGAAGGTCCTCTGGCCAGAAGCATCTGCTGAAAGACATGTGGCTGCCCAACCCACAGACAAAGGATTGCCAATGCCAATGCCACCCGCCCATGCCTGGCAAAAAGAGTGGGTAAGTGAAGATGCTGGGTAAAGGGGGCAGGAAGGGCAGAGGCAGCAGCAGATCCAAGGTGGGGTGAGGGCGGTGGGGAAGCGATGATGGAGCAAGTGAAGAGAGTCTGCTCTGGGATCTTTCTCATCTGGCTGCCCTATGCTGTGGTCCCATCGACAAAGGGCTGCTGCCACATTTAGGATGAGAGAGATGGAGGATGGGCAGGAAGCCTGACCAATTGGTGAGCACTGTCTTTCAAACAGGTGCAGGCGGGCAGCAAAGGTGTTGGCCCTTTGTCTGTGGGTTGGGCAGCCACATAAGAATATATGCCCATCCAGTCCAGCATTCTGTCTCACACAGCAACTCACCAGTTGCTTCAGGGTATTCTGAAACAGATATCTTCACCTGCTTATGATTCCCCACAAATGGTATTGAGAGATATCCTCCCTATCTCTCCAACCCAGAGATTGTCCTTAGGAATCCATAAAGATAGCCATTGATACCCTTGGTCTCCATGAACTTGTCTAATCCTTTCTTAAAGCTGTCAAGGCTGACAGCTGTCACCACTTCTTCTGGCAGGGGGTTCCACAGACCAGTAATCCTCTGGGTGAAAAAGTACTTTCTCTTATTTGTTTGAGATCTAGCACCTGAAAATTTCATGGAGTGGCCCCTAGTTCTAGTGTTGTGCGGTAGGGTAAACAGTTTTTCCTTATCTACTTTGTCCACACCATATATGATTTTATAAACTTCAATCATGTCATCTCTTAGGCCCTGCCGTTCAAGAGTGAAAAGGCTAAGCCATTGCAGCCTCAGATAGTAAGAAAGGTGTTCCAGTCCCCTAATCCTTCTGGTTGCCCTCCTCTGCACTTTTTCCATTTCCATATCCTTCTGGAGGTATGGTGACCAGAACTGTACACAATACTCCAGATGGGGCCTCACCATACATTTATAGAGGCAAAATGATACTTGCTAACTTATTTTCTATAACCTTCCTAATGAACCCTAGCATTGAGTTTGCTTTTTTTCACTGCTGCATCACACTGGTTTGACACCTTCATGAAGCTGTCCACCAGGACAGCAAGGTCCCTTTCCTAGTTTGTTGTGGAGAGTTCAGACCCCGTCAGTTTATAAACATAATTGGGTTTTTTTGTCCCAACGTTCATCAATATGTACTCACTAATGTTGAAAATCATTTGCCACTGGTTTGCCCACTCCCCCAGTGTCAAGAGATCCCTCTAGAGCGCAATATCTCTCAGTTTTTACTACCCTGTATAGGGTACTCCTACTTCTAGATCATTTATGAAGAGATTGATAAGCAGGGGTCCAAGTACTGAAACTTGGGGAACCCCCTCTTTACCTCTGTCCACTTGCAGAAGTGTCCATTTAGTGCTACCGTCTGTTTCCTGTCACAGAGCCAGTTGCTGATCCAGGACAAGACCTGTCCCTTTATTCCATGACTGGCAAGTTTATTCAAGAGCCTTGGGTGCGGGACCTTGTCAAAAAGCCTTCTGAAAGTCTAGATAAACAATGTCAACTGGATCTCCTTATCCACATGCTTTTTGACACTATCAAAGAATTCTAACAGATTAGTGAGGCATGATTTGCCCCTGCAAAAGCCATGTTGGCTCTTCTTCAGCAGCACCTTCTCTTCTATGTGCCTATTAATTTTATCTTTTAGGATGGTTTCCATCACTTTACCTGGGACACATGTCAAACTGACTGGTCGGTAATTTCCTGGATAACCTCTGGATCCTTTTTTGAAGATTAGCATTACATTCACTATTCTGGGTAGGAATAGTGAATTTTATAAGACAAAATGTTCATAAAAAGAAGCGACCCATAGCCTCCAGAATGGATTGATCCATTTCCAATGCAGTCCTATGGGAAACTGCATTTTGTAAAACAAAATTTTCTTAAAACAAATTGACCCATAGAACAAATTAAATTTGTTTCAAGAGGTTCCACTGTATTACCTAATATGGAATCTGTTCTATCAATGGCTAGAAAAAAGAAACAAAAGTATAAGATTAAGCAGTCTGTAATATAATGACTGAAACCCATGTAACACAATGTGTAACAAACACCACATATATTTTTATTTTTTATTTGTAGAAAATGTATAAAATTCATTATTTAAAAAATGTGCCCTCTGTTGATTATTTCCACAAGAAAACAGGCCAAAGTAGTTTCACTGAAAAGCTGTGGCTCTATTTCACAATGTCCCACTTGCCACAGGTAAATACCCTGTTTCTCCGAAAATAAGACCTCCCCAAAAAATAAGCCCTAGCAGGATTTCTATGCATTTGTTAAATATAAGCCCTACCCTGATAATAAGACCTAGTGATGGGTGTGGCTACGGTTGTGTGCAGGGCTGACATTCAAGCATATTATACTTAATAAAAATAAGACATCCCCTGAAAATAAGCCCTAGTGTGTCTTCTTGAGAAAAAACAAATATAAGACAGTGTCTTATTTTCGGGGAAACACATATACAGTGGTACCTTGTATAAAGGAATAATTCGTTCCAAATGAAATTATGCTCAGCAAAAGACATAGGAATGCCCTGAAAAAAATAACACACACACACACACACACACACACACACACACAAAATAAATATGAAAATAAGACCTCCCCAAAATAAGTCTTATTTTCTATGCATTTGAAATGCATAGAATATTTGCGGTATTTGCTTGCCTTTAAGTATGTAAACTGGATCAAATAGAAAGCCTTTCAATCAGTTTAATCAATTTACAATCAGCATGCCTAAGATACTAGAAATTAGAATGCTGTTCCTTTACTTGCGGGCTTACAAGAGGCTGGGAACCTGCTACCAGTTCTAGTAACAAGCTGGAAAGCTAATCAGCTTTTATTGTTTCCAGACACCAGTCCGAGTCTTGTCCCTGACATAATCATGAATAGAGGCAAGATTCCCACACTCTGGAGGGAGGGGCTAACTTTACATTCTGTGCAGGGAGGGTTGCAGGGTCAGAGGTCAAAAGGCTTCCCCTCATCTGGTATAGAGATTCAAATCTATTTTCATGCCTTACCTAAATAGCTTCTCAGTATCTCTTTTTCCTTAATGGATTTCTAAATTAAGAAATGGATCCATTAAATACACGTATGCACATAACTTGCATCTAGAAAACACAGGGTAAGATTATCTTTTTACACTAGCCTCCAGTTGACTTTGAACATTAAAAAATATTTAAACAATCTTTTATGGTGTTTGGTTGAAGAATGTTTACCAAAAATGGGTTTAAAAAATCAGATCCACACATTTGATCTGATGCTTGGCAGATTATTGTGATATATTCAGGAGATATGATAATTATTTGTATACTTGTATAGCATACAAGTGGAAGTTCTAAATTCTGCTTTGTGAGGTCTCTGTGAAATGCTTTTGACTATTAACTACATAATTAATGGCCAATTCAAATGCCAGTCCTACCTAAAACAGTTGTGAAAAACAACTTGCATTCATGTGAATGGTTTGTTCCAGATAGGGGTAACACTGTTTATCCCTAAACATTTTCTTCCTCTTTGCTTCTTACCATTGAAACTGAAGTCTAATTTCCCCCTTTCAGGGACGATGTGGAGGTCACTGCACATGTATGAGCTTAGAAATTAATTTGTGGCTCCCAGGTGCCATGGTGAATACTCAGAGTGGTACAAAGCAAAGCAAATATTGATGCTATATACCACCCCATACTGCTTAAGGCATCCTCTGGGAAGTTTACAAGTTAATTATGTAGGCTACACATTGTCCTCCCCACACCAACCTCCAGCAAACTGGTTACTCATTTTACCGACCCTGAAGGATGGAAGGCTAAGTGAACCTTGAGCATGGTGCTTAGGACTGAATCCCAGGTCATGAGCACGGTTATAGCTGCAGGACAGCAGTTGAACAACCACAAGCTCATTTCTTTCAGTAGATAGATAAATAAATAAATTTATTTATTTATTTATTTATTTATTTATTTATTTATTTATTTATTTATTTATTTATTTATTTATACTTTCCCTCAGGAACTCTGGGCAGTGTACAACACATTACAAGAACAATATGCCCAAACACAATCCCCAGATAAACAAACAAGAATAAAAATATGAAAACAATAAACAACAACAATAACACAACAAGATAAAATCCAGCAAGAAAAGGGCTGGGGCAAAACAATACAACCAACACACACCACACAATTTCACCAAAACTTTCCATAAAGAGCCAAGTATTTAGGGCTCTCCTAAAGGCCAGCAGAGACTCTGCCAGCCTAATCTCCACAGGCAGTTTGTTCCAGAGTGCCGGAGCAGCCACTGAGAAGTCCCGATTGCAGGTAGAAACCTTTCAGGCCTCCCTCGGAGTGGCCACCCGGAAAGAGAAGGCGAGTGAAGCTCTGGTCGGTCGGGACAAAGCTGACCTCTAGGAGATCCACTCCACCAGAGAGTCAGGTCCCAAGCCATGGAGAGTTTTGTAAACCAAAACCAGTACCTTGAACCTTATTTGGGAGGCAACAGGTAGCCAATGCAGGTGAGCCAGGATGGGGGTGATTTAGGACAGTGTTTTTCAATTTGGGAGGCTTTATATATAGTCAATATAGGCACAGAGTTAAAGTTTTTAACATTTTCAATGAAACAAGTGTGAGCCAAAAAAGGTTGAAAAACACTGATTTAGGATACCTGGATTCAATTCCCTGGCTCTGCTGTGGAAATTCACTGGTGGAGAGGAAACCACTCTTTAAATACTTATCTTGAAAACCCTATTAGGATTGCTGTAAGTCAGTTCTGACTTATGGCACAGAACAACAAATGTCAGGATACAGAATGTGCATCATCCTCATGTTAATATTATCTCTCACAACTCCAGCCTTCGTTTTGCCTGCCTGAAGAGTTGGCAATTTTGGATTCATCAAATTTGGGACTTTTGTAGTCCAACCTCTGAGCACCGAAGTTTGAGATTTCTAGACAGCAGGACTTCGGGATACAACTAGGCTTTCTGTCAGTGTTGTGGCTTCTCAGAATTTCCCTATATCCGTTAGCTTTATCCCAGGTGCCTCATGGACTCTTGAATATCCCCTAACATCCTCCTTCATGGTGATGGCACTGCCATATATTATTAGAGAGAGAAAAGGGATCAGTCTTGCAGACAGGACTCTGTTCTCTAATTGGCAGGAAGTGAAAGATGCGACAATAGTTCCTAAATGTATTAGAAATCAACGCAGGACGGTCTAGGAAGAGAACACAGACTTGGCAATTACTGTATGTCATGAAAAATAGGATCTAGAAATGATGGTTGATCATAAGTTAAATGCAAGTCAATAATGTGTTGTGGCTATAAAAATGTTAACTCGATTCAGTCAGGACCATAGTTTCCAAGTAAGACACACATCAGTTCCCATTTCTTCCACACAAATAAACCACATCTAGAACACTGTTTATTTCTTTTATTTATTGGATTTTTATACCACCCATCTGGCAGCAAGGCCACTCTGGGCAGTTCCAGCTAGAGAAGATTTAAAGCATGGCAAGAAAGGTCAGAGCAATGGAAGTCAAGGTCCTATGTGGACAGGCATGAGCAAAGAGGCATACTTTGTTTGGAGAGGAAAAATGTCAGGGGCACAACCCTCTCTCTGAAGGCTTGTTGCAAAGAAGATGAAACTAATTTAGGAGTCTCAAGTTACAGGAAGACAGACTACAGGGGAACAGAGGAACACCAGGAGAAACTCGATCTTAGCCATATAATCAACTACCTGGAGGGGCCATGGGGTGAAGTGATCTCATTAGAGCGCTTTAAGTGGAGACTGAACAGTCACCTGCTGAAAAAAGTGCCATCTCATGGTTTCTTTGGGTTTTGGCCTGCAAATTGGAGTTGCTCCAACAAGTTGTTTTCACTGCTTCTTTCCTGCTGCTCCGTATTAGACAAAGCAATTCACCACAACATGAATGAAGAAGATCACTATAGAGCATAGAGTAGGTAGCTAACAAGACCCCCTTCCCTCATCTTAGAGGCCATGTGCATCTACATATCCAAGACTGAGATCCAACTGGCAAAATTCTGTGGGAGTAAATGGCAATGGCATAATCAGCCTACATTGTTACTTTTTGAATTGAATTGAAAGCTCCGGGCCTCACCCTCTTCAGGATCCATGAGTCCCTAGGGATTTCTTCTGACGTGGGGAAGCCCATGGGAGCCTCTTTGGTGGCAGTGGCAGTGGCAGTGGTATAAAGATATAAAATGGTCATCACAGGTCCCTACCTTGGTAGCAGTGATGCAGCAGTAGTTTCCCCTAATCCCAAGGCTCCCAAAGGCTTCCACAGGTCAAAAGAGATCCCATGGGTAGTGTCAGAACCTAGGATGAGGTGAGTGTGATAGGAACTAAAGAGCAATGTCTCAGGCTAGTAACATCATTGCCAATTATGAATGCAGGATTTCAGTCTATCATTGGTAATGTTCTTTTTGCTTCTTTCCCTGCTACTTCACACTCTGTCCACATCAGGACTAAGAATGAGAAGGGAAACATCATATTGACTTGCCCTCTTTTTGCAAAAACTGGGGGGTTATCACTTTTAAAAATTTTATAACTCTTTGATGACAATCACTGGACAAAATGAAGAAGAATGTAACGAGAGAAGTGGCTTACCAAAGATTCACTTGCACACTGGAATACGTAGCAAACATATTGGCTTATTCCAGGTTCAGTAGATTCCCGACAAATAAAACCAAAATGATCAATATGTTTTATGCCCTGCAGGAAAAGAAGAAGTTAAACACACTTTCAAAACTTAGTGAAATCATATTGTTCAGTGATAATTAAAACCATGCATTTTAAAGATATCAACAGTAATGAAATTCACTTATCCTGTATAGTATTTTCAAGATTACTGGCAGAAAAATGTTATCCTCAGGTTTTGCTTAATATTTTTAATTGGACCTGTAAAACTGCTGTACAAACCTTAGGTACACAAAGAGAACTTTCTGAGATAACACAGTATCTTACCAGAGTGGCAGTGTTGGAGGCCACCTTGCTTGTACAGTTCCTTGCCTTTTCTAAGCCCTACCACTAAAAAAGCCCAAAAAGCTGTGGCATCCTTAGCAAGTAAAATCCTTTTCCACATTCTGGGTTATATTATGCTGTCTGAATTTAAACAAAGCAATGGCTATATTAGTGGGAATACAATACAACAACTTTAGACAAACGAAAGCATGGACCAGAAGTTCCTGCTATGCCAAACTCATAAGCAGCTTCCTTTTTTTTTCTACTCAAGCACAAAGAGTAAAGACAATTGCAGGTGTGTCTTTTGCCATAACACAATGCATGACCATCACATACTCTACATGTCTGTTATACAGAAAACTATATCTACTGACAGAGGCAAACAAGATTTAGGGTCAGCGTTCCTGTCCATTGGGTTGCCTGGTTCTTAATTTCATCTGGTTCCTACCAGCATTCTTCAACATGTGGGTTTTGATTGTTTTTGACAGTTTTCAATTGTCATAGATACTTTGAACGTTCATCATTAACACTGTTTATATGATAAACCTTCCTAATTATAAATTGACAATTTTTAAAAAAGTATTATCTAGAATATAATCCATATTATATTAAGGAAATTATTAGCAAATTGAACAATTCAGTTCTATGAATACATCAGAGCAGTTCTCTCAAATACAATTTTCACCATTTTGTTGATTGTATAATCTTCCAAAGTATGTTGATGTCCACAATTCCAAAATACTAAATATCTATTCCTAACATTTTTATATCACTTTATTGTTCCAGAATTGTGTATTGTCTTGCCATAAAGAAGCCCATTCTTTTTCCCGGATGTCTCTTCTGTCCAGTTAATATGCCTACCTGAGAACATGAGGATATGTCTTTAAAGTTCTTCTCCAAAACAACAGATTTAGAGTCTGGACTAATCAGATTAATTTCAAATCGACCAACCTTGAAAACAAAATAAACAAGTCAAAACAAAAGACAGAGTATTTGGATACATAACTATTCTTAAGATTCTATAGGGGCCACAACCTGTTTATTTCTGTAGCTTATCAAAAGCTATAAATAAAACTCAGTGTTTTGGTAATAGTTACTAGTTAAGAAATAGAATACATATAAACTCATATAACTGTGTTTGCTTTGGCATAGTACGCTGGTGATTAGAAAGCTGGCAAACAAACAAGATAAAATGTGGCAGTTGCTAACTTGCAATATTATCTGGAGCCATCACAGTAAAACATTCTCTTCCCCAACACTTTCAACTACAGTATAACTCTGTCCTGACATGTTATCATAGAAAATGATATGAAGGCAAAACTAAGAATTTATTATTTATTTATTTATTTACTTCTTACTTACTTACTTATTTAATAATTTATTTACCAGTAAATAATAATAAAACTAAGAATGTCTGTGAAGATTCTCAGTCATCCAGGAGAGGTTATCTGGAGGCTGAGTCATAGCAACTGGACTTCTTGTCCTGTGAGATCCAAGCATTTTCACCGGTCTGAGGAAAGTTATTGGCAAGGCATCCAATTTATAGTTCACCTTGATTTCCCATCACCCTGGTCTGAATAGGCTCAATATAGAGCTCCACATTGGAGAAATCAAACAGCCACTAAATAGGAGGATGGCCCAACACAGTAGGTGTAACAGCTCAGGACCAGAATCAGCAGTGTACCTTCATTTGAAGGACAAAGGACACTCATTCAAAGATGAGGATGTACACATATTAGACAGAGAAGATAAGTGGTTTGAGAGAGGGGTCAGGGAAGCCATTCATATATATAATGAAAACCCCTCTCTCAACAGAGGTGGGAGATTCAGGCACAATCTGTCTGCCACTTATCTTGCTGCAGTTTCATCAAGCCCCAGACAAGTCAGAAGCACTTCATACCTCCAGCAGCAAGGCTACAGCAAATGACCCATAATTCATGGGTGTTGGGAAGGATTACATAAGTGAGTTTTTCATGCACCCCAGGCCATTGTCCAACTAATGAGCCTATTCAGACCAGGGTGGTATGAAACCAAGGTGAAAGGTCTTTCCTCATATTTCCTAACTTTCCTCAGACTGACGAAGCTGTTTGGATGAGTAGTGAAACATTTTGATCTCTCAAGAAAAGAAGTCCAGTTGCCATGACTCAACTTCCAGAAAAACTAATAATGTCATTCCAATAATGTTTCCCGTCCTCCTTTAGAGCATGGGTTCCTAATCTGTGTCTTGTGTCTCCCAAAGGGGCTGCAAAACATTTTCTAGGTCAGTGTTTCTCAACCTCTGAGTCCCCAGATGTTCCTGGACTGCAACTCCCAGAAATCCTGGCCAGCTCAGCTAGTGATGGAGACTTCTGGGAGTTGAAGTCCAGGAACATCTGGGGACCCACAGGTTGAGAACCACTGTTCTAGGTGATCACTGCAGTTTTTGAAGAAGGGGTTATTGACTCGCACCTCACAGCATGCACCCCTCCCCTTCTTCGTCTGTATCCCCACCAAGCCAAACTCTCTTCACTCCCCACTTTGCTCCTGGGTGCCCATGGAAGGGGGGTTGGTTTCACACTTTTTTAATAAAAATATTTTGGTGGCAATAGCAGCTCCTCCTTAGCTCTGGTGGCAGCTGGCTGACTCACATGGGGGACTGGGACAGAGAGAAGCAGGAGATAGGATAAGTCCCTGTGAGCAGTTTTCAGTGGTAGGGATTGAGAGCTGAGGCTGGAGGGGATGCAGGACTGGACAAGGAGGGAAATGGCTGCTGTCACCACCAAAGTGATTTTACCCCCTCCATGCCTCAGCCATGCACTGTCGCTTACCATCTCAAAGAGGACAGTGGAGGAGGAGGAGGATGTGGTAGAGCCCACACTTGATGGGGAAGGGGAACCAATGTTTTCCTGAGGAAAAAACTTACCCTCCTTTATTAAAACCCAATTTTAGCCCACCCTCATTACCTCCACCTCCTGGTTAAGGGCCCTGGGGGATAATGGCTTTAAAGACACCCAGCTTTGAATTTTGAAGCTGCCCAAGATGCAAGTTTAACCATCATATTAAATATTAGGTTAGAATTATATTCTGGAAAATCTGTTCTGTTTTAATATGGTGAGGGGTTACTTGGCTACTATAAAAGGGGATAGGTTCTTGAAAAGGATTAGGAAACACTGTTTTACATTTAAATGCCACTCTTGTTTAACATTTATCCAGAGCACAGAAATAATGGATTGAAAATCAAGGTCCTTAATTATAACACCAATAATTGTCTAGGTGCTGAGCAACATAAAGTTATTTTAATGAAGTACTATAATAATGTACAATGTCATTAATATTTTTACAGTGTAATAACTTATAACTAATATTTACTTGTCAGTTGGAGAGATTTTGTGGGATCTGGGGCCATTTTTTTATTTCTATACGATTTGGTGAAAATAAATGTAATGGAAAAGATCTGTCATCAAATATTTTTTATTCCAACAACTTGTTTTTAAAGCCAATGTCCAGGTTTTAATGTATACCAGCATACTGGCCCAAAATGACCTCTCTGGTCATTGCTACAATGCTCTGTTTAACAACAGCCTTATTGCAACATTATCCCAAAGCTGGCAGCAAGTAACACAAAACAGCTGGAGGGGCCTGAAAGACAAAAGGGCACATGACTTTTGTGTTAAGATGGATGAAAAGTATCCAAATGATCTTGCCGAGAAGCAACAAACAATTTTGGTTCAAACAAAATCTGCTGAATAATAAGAAACATACTGTTACTTTCATTCTACACAGTTTCAGATGGTTTCAGATGGTTAAGTTTGAGCTTCTAATAGCCGTGAGAATCCATGGGTAGTCATATTAAACATGTATAATAACAATTTCCAGAAAGACAGCCATGTCAGTTCATTTTGCAAGAAAGATAAAGAGAGTCTTGTAGCGCTTAGAAGACTAACACACTACGGACAAACTTTGGGGGACCTAGGGTGCAACTGAATGATACTGTTAGCACATTATTAGAACTAGCAGTTCCTTAAGGGCTGAAAGATTACCAATTGCATGTTTTTACTCAACTCCATGTTTTCCATATTTTGCATCCCAGTTAGCTTTGTTTCCTGACTGGTTACTGGAAGATAAACACAGTCATTATTTGAAGTTTGAGTGGCCAGTCACACCTTGAATAGTATGGGAAACATACTACAGTAAAATACAGTACCTCAGTTTCCGAAAGCCTTGATTAGTGAAAAAATGGATAACAAAATGAACTTTCGGGGAATAGGGATTCCTCCGTTTAAGAGGGGGGAAATTCCAGGACCCAGACAGGCGGCAAGGAGTTTCACCCCTTGGTGAGTTGGGACTGCTGGTTTCTGGATGCTGCAGCCCTGGGATCGAAGTGAGGGCTCCGCTCTGGGTGGGCTGCCAGTGCACAAAAGGAATGAGCGGCCACGAGCGAGTCCCCCCCCCACTGTGCGCCTCCTCTCCTCCTCCTCTCCCCCATGAAGGCTTGGGGTTTCTGGGGAGTGTAGCGAGGGCGGCCCTAGTTGCCTCCCTGCGTTTAACGCTTTGGTGAGTCTGCTCACCCCTTGCTGGGCATTTCTTTATACTCTGTCTTTTGTTGGCCCCATCCACACCCTAACCCACATCACCCAATGTGTCTGTACCTGAAATGTATATTTATTCATTAAATCACTACTAGATCAGTAGCCAGGCAACAGGAGTCTCTCCGCCCTTCCTTATTTCTCTTTCTCTATAAATATTATTACTATCTATATTATATTCAATATTATTTCATATGAAAATATCAATACTGGAATCTAAATTTCCACTTGAGAGGCAGTGTCGTGTAGTGGTTAGATGGTTCAAACAGAATTGCATAGACTTGTATTCAAAACCCCAAGCTGAACAAGAAACTCATTGCCTGACCTTGGAACCCCTGCTGATCTCTCAGCCTAACTTGAAACTCTCCTCATTGCCTTATTTGTCAGAACTTCAACACAGCCTTTGGCTGCCCCTCACCTTTTCTCATAGTATAGACTTTTTCACACTATTATGTTTAATGAGTGGCATCATATTATTCCAAATGAAATAGGACCGAACAAAAAAAATGAAATTTGAGGTTAAGTTTAACAAGAAAATTGTTATCTTCTCTTTCTGAATTTGCTTTTTGTTTTTGTACTTATTCAGGGAACTAATGGGGGAGAATCCAGAATAGATACTAGTTTATTTGTAGAACCAGTCCTTTCACTATGTTCTAACTTTGGCAAGAACAATAAAGTATGCGGGAATGATCATGTATTTAAAGGCAAGAGTAGTTTCAACAGTGAAATAAAAAAAGGTCTGATGAGCAATACTGAGAAAACCAATGGTTTTTAATTTAATTTTAAGAGCAAGTGAGGTAAATTTAATTTTAAGAGCATTGACTGGACAAAAGATGTAAAAACAAGCACAACGGTAACATAAATAATTGGGAGGTCCCCTGTAGCCCCCCTCTCCATCCCAATGGCCAGTTTCGTCCCAAAGGCAAGGAAACAGAGAGAGATAACCTCAGCCTCCTCAACCCATATCCATCCACCCCACCTTAAGTCTAGATCATCCTACCTGAAACAGCATGGTCCTGTTCTTCTCAGAATCAGAAGGCTGGACATGGCTAGGGGCACTTGCATGTCGTCTCCGGGACTGTGTTTTCAAGCTGTTATCGTGAACCTTCCTTTGCATGACGCCCGTGACGCTGCTGCACCGGGAGCGGAATTCCAGCGGGTCATCAAACCCAGAATCCTCCAAGATCCGCTCAGGGAAAGAGACACGGCAGGAGGCCAGGTTGGTCTGGCTTCCGACGGTGAACATCCCGACGCTCCGGCCCTCTGAGCCATCTATCTCCTCAAACGGACTGTCCAAGGGAGACGGCGGCTCATCCGCCTCGCCTTCTGCAAGGTCGGAGCTGGACTCGGCATCCCGGTGCTCGCTTAGCAGTTTCAGCCGCTGGCGCTCGTGCAGCGTGAACTTCTCGATACAGTCATCGATCAGGGTGGAGGGGGCCTTCTTGTGAGCCACCGTCACTTTCCCACAGTACAGAACCTCAAATTTCTGAGAGTTGTAGAAGGCATCTTCACTGTCCTTGGTGGGCTTGGCATCTTCTTTGAGGGCTGCTTTGGAAGCTTGCCTTATGCTGCTAATGACATCTGGGACCTTAGTGTAGAGGAAGGAGAAAGGGGGTTGGGAGGGGAAGAGAGTGAAAGCACATTTCCATTAACAAGGACTATAAGCAGGCAAAACATTCTCTTTTTCAGAGCTGGGGGGCAGGGTGGTGGGGGCCAGTATAAGACAGCAAGGTGCACAGGATCAATAGGCTGTCTCTGGATAGGAAATGTTTTCCTATCCTTGCTATGGGAGGATACAGTAGGACCCCCTTATCCACTGATTCAGTATCCATTGATTCAGTTATCCACAGTTGGCGGGGGGGGGATTAAATAAATAATTCAGCAGCCACAAAGCAAGCTACTGTCACAAACAGCAGCTGTAATGCAAGCTACTATCATAAAACAGCTACTGTCACAAAACAGAAGTTTTGGGGCTTTTGGTGTTCTCTCTTATCCACAGTTTTCATTATCCATGGGAAGGCCTGGAACCAATCCCCAGCGGATACTGGGGTCCAACTGTACTAAGAAGATTCCACTAGCTCAGAAAAGGAATGGCCCAGCTCTTATAGAGTGAAGGTCATTTTTACAGGAAAGGCACGGCTGTTACCAATAAAGCTATAAGGCTATCATGTCACTCCCTCAATTGGATGCTGCCACAAGAGCAAGCTCTCTCTCATCATTAAAATAGTTTATAATAATAATTTTTGAACCGTAGAGCTGGAAGGGACACTACAGATCAGGGTGGATTAGCACTGATGGATTTTAAAACACTATTTTTTAAATCATTTTTTAAAATTTTGATTAATTTTATTTTAATGGAAGAACAATCTATCCAAAGATAGTTTTCTATTTAGGATACATTGTGGTTCAAAGGTTATTAAGCATGATATAGAGCTTGCTCTATTTACATTTTCAGTAAAGAAATTCATTTCAAATTATCCAGACTGAAATATTTTTTCCCACAGTAAAAAAATAGTATACAGTATATGCATTTTTCACAGTAAAAATGCTACAAAATAAACAAAGTTCAGGAAAAGACCTGTATTCTATATGATGTTATTGTTTTAGTTAGATAAAAGAGTTTAAGTATGTCTCCAAATATGAGTGAGCAACCTATTAAACTGAAATCAGTTCTGATATAGCTGTTTTACTAATCTGATAGGTTATTATTCTAAATATGAAATCTCCATTTGGTTGCAAATATTAAAGATCAGATTTACCAGCAAGAATGAGTATTTACTTTTAAAAATCATGATCTACATGAAGTTACTGACTAGTAGTTTTAAACCATGATTTAAATTGACTTGATTTAAATCAGATCCACCCTGTTATGGACTGCAGCTCCTCTCAAGGAAGCACACTGAGAAACTGAACTTCCAACCGCTGGCTCTGCAGCCACTCAACTATCCAATAGTTATCATATCTACAAATATTCCATTTGGCCTGGAAAAGATCAAACAAGCTAATTTAAACATGGTAACCAAAGTCAAACCCAATTTTTCACAGTTTCTCCCCCAAAACACTTTCCAAGATCCATCTCCTTTTGCGCTGTTCAGCTAAATCTGGGATTTTCCAAGAGCACAAAAATCCAGCCTTTGTCCAGTTGTGGTCTACTCAGAGGATCCCCATCCACAAAGAACTGAATACAGGGAGTCCTAACTGGTAAAAAGGGCTGTACAAGAATTGATTTCATATGATCTTCCACACAAAATATTTAGGACCAAAAACGAGCAACACAGCTGAGGGGAAAATCTAGTGGTGTCATTAGGATGGAACCTTAAGAGGTCACAGAGTTGGGGTAGGTAAGAATTGGAGACTGTGTGTTCTTCCCTTCCTTATCCTTTGAACCATTAGTTCCAGGATTTGTGCCAAAAGAAACGTTAGGAATCATCATGATCTTGGTGCGCCATTGACTCACTTGCTTCAAATGGCGTAACAGTCCAAACCTCGTTATGCCAAAATGCTAATGTCAAGAACAGGGAACTGGAGGAAGAGATAGTGGTGAATGTTACATACAAAAATCATCGCTACTGCCTTGTTATTTATCTTCTGGCCTAGTTCTTTAGAGAAGCATAGCAGATGAGATGCCAGCTGGTATCCTAAAACCTGGAAACACTATTATACATCATAAACCCACTGGGAAAGAAACCCAATTCTGAAACCCCACATTTTAAAGAATGCCTTCCATCTATTTTCAAGTTCATTGGCTCTCTTGGGTTTCCTAGAACTTTCCTGATCACTTTGTCCTGACCCTTAGGAATTCCCTAGCCTCTCCATGACTAGCTTGACAGAAAGCTAAGTTTAACACCCACTCCTGGCTTTAAGAGAGCTGGATTCTATAAGCTCAGATCAAAAGTACAAATAATGCTGTAGTCAGATACATTTAAAGAAAAAGCAACTGTTAAGCATATACAACAGCATCTTCTTGGATTGTAAAATTTGCTATATGGGGAAAGGAAGACTACAAACACTAAAGCCCAAATCCAACTGTTAGACATAAGTGGAGTAGATCCATTTAATCAACTGCTGAAGGGTAAATCAACGTATAAATCCCAAAGATTCCATGGATCTACTGTACTAGGAACTGGATTTTGTCCAATTTTACTACAATGAAACATGCTGCCCACGTCAGAATATGAATTTCAACTTTAATTTCAGGAACCAACTTAGCTCCACATCCATTTTCAACAGGACCAAGAAAAAGAGCTTCATTAGCAAGCAAGCAAAGCTATTTAGTCCATTTCTTCAACTCTTTCAGTGTGACCGCTTAAATCAAGCACACTCAGATAAACCAGAATTCCTGAGTGCAACTTCACAGTGAGTGACTTCACTTTATTCTTACTGAGTATAGCTGTGACCTTAAATAAACCGCCTTGACTACTTTTCATAAACAGATCTTCTGGAATACAGTACATTTTATTTATTTATTTATTGACTTATATACATAATCATCTAGCAACAAGGCCACTCTGGGCGGTGTTTTGTTTCTCCTCAAACATCTCTGAAGCTGAAAGAGCTGGAACACAAACGGCTGAACAGATATTGCAGGTTTTCTAACTCATTTGAACAGACTGATTACATCTTGAATTTAGTTCCCCTTAACTGGGGTTATTCATCATTATCTTCTAATGGTGTCTGCTCTCAGCACACTCCTCTCCTCAATACCAGGGAAAAGAAAGCAAGAAAAAAATATGATAGAAAGGTCTGAGAGTAGGGGAAGAGAAGAGCAAGGACATTAGGATGTGGGTGAGTTTTAAACCTAGACCAGGTTAGGCACACTTTATTAATCTGTTTCTCTGATGTGCTTTTTAGCTTTTGTTTTGTTTTTGTCTTAGATTAATATTCCATTTCTTTTTGTTAATTATTATATTGTTTGAAATTATTTTCTGTGTCTTTTTTATGCTTATGTTTATCACACTGTCGTTCACTAGGCAGAGTAGCCCTTGGCTAGGTGGGTGGGATATAAATCAAATCAAATCATATACTCTACTGCATGAAGATTCCTTTATGGATCTATTGGCTGAAATTTTGCTGCTTAGTATAGTAAATTGCACTTGAGCAATCCATTTGCATTAGTGGGGATCTGATGAGTCACAAATAGAGTTAGGCTATTAGAATAAATGGAGCTTATGGACGTGATGATTCACCAAATCCACACCGATTCAATGGGCCTACTCTAATCACAACTTACTGTGCAACAGAATTTCAGCTGCTAAATACCTGTACAAAGTTTTGGTAAACTTGAAATTAACTCCTCAATAAAAAATATGGGGTTTGTACAATTTCAATAGATCAGTGAAAGGGTTCTCAAATTCTACAGAATGCAAAAGACAGAAAGAAAGATGACTGTGCAGTTCTCAAAAGATATTTTCCACTGTAAGGACAGTTTCTCTTGCTAAGGAACTGGCAACAATTTTGTGACATTTACACCGACTCGGCCCACAGCTCACCGAGTTTGGACAATACAAACTGCTTATTGACATTTAAGACACAAGAAAAATGTATTTTCAAGCATTTAACCAATTATGCATTATGTTAAATGAATTCTTCAGACAAAACTAGTGGAGTCTAATTAAGATAAACAGGATATTTTCTAAGGCATCTTGCAAACATAAACAGTATGAAATGAAAAATATGTGGTAAAACAACTATGTGGTAAAATACTTTGTCATTTTAAATTCTCAAATTGGCAACAGGGGGATGTCTCCAAAATACATAATTCTCTTTTTTTATTTGTTTACCCTCATGTATGTATAAGGAAATAAACTTAACTGTTGCTAAATGTAATCACTTAGTATAGCATAAATTTACAAAATCTTTAAATGCTTTAAAATATGCCATCAGTTTAGTGCAGAAATAATAAGACTGGATTTAATAGGTTTAGCATAACGTCGGGATCTAAATATTTTCTTCCATTTGCATCAAAAGAGTTGCTTAATTTCAAAAGCCAAATAGCATTTTAAATAGCAAACAAAAATTAAGCTGAAATGTCTTCTTAAAATCATCTTCCAACAGAAACTGTTCCTCATACTCATTAGTCATTAGAGTAGTCATTAAATGTTACAATAGTGTTTGTAATGCAATGTAATAGACAAATAATTTGCCTGCTTCTACAAGCAAGCATATCAAGTTTTGATTTAGATAGCTATTGTATATGTTTACTGATTTCCCATAGATACATGGATTTATTATTAAAGCATTTGAATTCTATCCTACCATTTAACCAAATAATGTCCCAAATCCTGTTTCTTAGCATAGTAAATCACACTAGTGTTGGTCATTAAATCTAATGGGATTTGGTCAGTCAACATCTCTTAAGGCCCACTGACTCAAATGGGACTAGTAGTACGGCATAGAGATGCCCCATTTGAATCACTGGAACTCACAGAGAAGGGGACTCACCAAATCCCCATGGATTCAATGGACCTACTTTAGTGCAATTTACTACACTAACCAATAGGATTTCGGCCATCATCTTGCAAAGGAACTCATAATATAATTTCCTTAGAAACTACCCAAGATAGATTACATTATTAAAAGAAAATGTTTAAAGGTAGAAACACAATAAGCATATAAAGAACAAAAAGGATCAAACAAATCCAAAAAATGTTAAAGAAAAGCAACACCAAAACCACATTCAAAGCAATAACAATTTAAAAACCCTACTCAGACAGCTAGTCTGAAGGGAAAGCTTGCCTCAAGAGAAAGGTCTTTGGTTGCTTGCAGAAGGATGGCAAAGATGAGTCCTTCCTAGTCTCCCACAGGAGGAAGTAGACTTCAAAGTGAAGTGAGCAAAGAATAATCAAATTAAAGCAGGCTACTTAGATTCCGGACAAATCTGCTGTGATTGTGCAGGAAGTCAGGAACTCAACCAATGCAGGACTTGTGCACACGCAATTTCTGCCCCACTATGTGTACAAAAGAAGATCTAGCAAATGGCCAAGATAATGTTATTGAAGTTGTTTGGTCAAAATAGTCTAATTAATTTAACATCTTAATTTGTTTTTAATTAAGCAAGATGGCTATACAGTAACTTCAGCAAAAGTTTGGGATCATATCAGTTTCTCAAACATTGAGAAACCATGGAACAGACTTCAGGTTCCTGCAAAACAACTATGCATTGTTCAAACACAAACAGATGTACAGTAGGACCCCGGAGACTGGTTCCAGGCTTTCCTGTGGATAATGAAAACCGTGGATACAAGACAACACACACAAAAAAAAACTCCAAAACTGCTGTTCTGTGATAGTAGCTTGTTTTATGGCAGCTGTTTGTGAAAGTAGCTTGAGTCACAGCTGCTTTTTGTGACAGTAGCTTGCTTTAAGGCTGCTGAATTATTTAATTTTTTTTCCTCTGTGAACCATGGATAACTGAATCAGTGGATAATGAATAAGTGGATACAGAGGTCCTACTGTACTTGAGTAGCACAGGCGCCTTTTCACTACAGATCCTTTGCCAGAGAAGGGCTTCTCTAAAGTTTGCTTTAATGTCTAAGAAAGAATATACAGCACTAAAGTAGGCAAGGTATAAAGTACTCTGTGTTTTTTTACACTCCCTATCAAAGAAGATGGAGAGGCTTAGTAAAGATAACACTAAGGACCCACCCAGCATGCACCCAAATATGCATGTTAACTTTAAAAGACTGTTAATAACGGCTATTAGGGTATTTCTGAATAAGAAATACAGTCTACAAAAGATTCAGAAAAAACAACAGTACTTGTATGCACATATGTTCTCAAAATGGACACATGGAGTTCAGAACTTCTTTTTTGTCCTAGCTCAACAACCAAACCACAGCATAATACTAGGAAATGGTGCTTACTCTGACATATCATGTAGGGGAAAAAGCTTATGAAGAAGTTCAAGGAAGGATCAATTTATACTAATTAACAGATTAAGCTTCTTTCCAGTAATTGCCTAAGAATTCTTTAATCAGAATAACATGTTTTGTTTTAACCAATTAAATAAGCATGCATATTGCCAAAATTTTATTATACAGTATGTGGGCTTCTTCGAAGACACCAAAGAGGAATTGCTGAATAAAACATTTCTATTTATGTTAAAAGAAAAATCTTTTTTTAATTTAAGTAAAAACATTTTCATTTCTAATCACAAAAATACAGAACATAAAAAGTCAACAAATGCTTACAGCCCAGCCATCAAAAATTGGCTCCTACTGATTATCAAAGTTTTAGTTAATACAGATGTAAGTGTAATTGGACCCAGACACTAAGCCCGTCTGCAATGTTGCCTTTAATCACAGACTCACAGAATAACTAAGTTGGAAGGAGCCTATAAGGCCATTGAGTCCAAACTCCTGCTCAAGGCAACAATTCAAACCAAAGCTCTGGCAGACGGTTGTCCTTTTTATTTTTTTTCTTGAATGTCTCCATTAAAGTCAGCCCTCAAGGAGGCACAGTGGGGAATGGAACTCCTCCTAACCTTTGGAGCTGCAGCCGGAGACCTCAGCCACTGACCTATCTAGCAGCTAGTCTATGGTCTAGCATTGCATATACAAAACCAAAACATTTCCAGGGTTACAAGGCCAGACTGATATCCCTCATAACCTCCTGACTGGGGATACGGAATCAGAGGATGTCACCATTTCTAAATTGTGATGTAGTGGTAACAAAAAGCCGTCACTGGTTTTTAGTCATAAAAACTCACCTATTTTTAAGGTTTTTTTCTCTGTAGGATACTAATCATTTCATGTTTGCTTCCTCTCCTAAGAATCTCCAACATGTAAGAAATTTACGTTTAGAACTATGTGAATCTCTTATTAAATCATTAGATATTTTCATTATATCATGCTTCTCCACTCAGATGTAAAACTTTGCTTGGACTTACTTCTAGACATATGGGACTTTTAACATATCTGAAACATAAGTTTTTGAAGACAACAAACCACTTCATTGTTTACCGTAAAAATCTGTTCACAAAATTACATAAAAGTACATTTTCTTATGAAACCTTGTGGCACAGTGGCTAATTTTGCTGTACTGCAGCTAAAACTGCTCAGAACCTGAGGTTCAATTCCAGGTGGCAGGCTCAAGACTCACTAAGTCTTCTATCCTTCCAATGTAGGTAAAATGAGCACCCAGTTCAATATGCTGCCTGCCATAGATAAATTTTAAACTCTCCAGAGAGTGCTTTAAGCACTATGGGGCGGTATATAAGCAGAACATTTTGCATTTTGCTTTGCTTTTCAAGTACTGTACTTTTACAAATACTCCTAATGAAGTCTATCTGTCCTGTAACATACTACTATTACACACTGAACTGATTTTCCTTGAGTCATCATCTCTTCAGGCTCCATTGCCCTGCTGGTGACAATCTTGTTTCTTTGTGTAAGAAGAATATGTGTACCTTTCAGTCTGTTTCTCACCTGAAAATAAAAAGCCCCCACTGGAATTCTCAGGAGAGGGGCATACACCCACAAAGCCAGTGTGTGTACGTGCCCTGAAAGCTGCAACAGGGACCTTTTATTTACCAATTCAGAATATAGTACTCTGAAAGTTACAGATTTTCTTAGTGCTAAGCAACAGGATTTCAGCTAGTATGCAACATATTTCCCAATGCAGCTTTAATGTGGCCAACATCAACTTCATCCAGCGGATACTTGCAATACGATCTTAATTGCCCCTTCCTTTTTAAAATCCAGCTTGAACATCAGGCATTTATCACTCCATAGAACGTAAAACCATCACTTTGCTTGCATGGAAAATTACAGCCATGGTCATGTAGATGCTGCACTCTTTGCCATCTCATTTCTTGGAGACTGGAATGTATATTGAGCGTTGCTCAATATAAATGCCTCTTCTTTTGTAATGGACAGTACTTCTCATTTCCAAATCCTCACAACCACGCTTGCAAGCTCACTGTCTCATTACCACATTGGCACACAGTTCCTCTCTCACAGTGATCTTTAAAGCAATGTGTTCTCTGCTTATATATCGCCCGATAGCACTTCAAGCACTCTCTGGGCGGTTTACAATTTAATTATGCAGGATCTACTATAATGCACAGAAAGACTACTCCTGCCAAGAATGCATTAATATTGCACTTATGCAGACAGAACTTACAGTTTTTGAAATCAGCACACATACACAAAAAAACCCCAAGAACTTTCGTTCTTGAAATTCAACTGCGTGGCAAGCCACAATCGATACAAATCCCTCATGAAACCCAGCTTTTAACCGATTATTTACCAGCATTAGCCAGTGTGCTCTAGGTAAGAATGCTGGACTGAGACTCAGGGAGATCTGGTTTCGAATCCCCACTTCAGTTCCCTTTAAAGCAGGTTACAGAAAAGTAATGCCTTAACATTGCTAAGAAGGTTCGGGTACAGCAGCCTTAGCCTATTTGTTTCCTTTGACCAGGCCCATTGAAAATCTATTGTTCTGTTCAGCATCAAAGTTAAAAGTGAACCTAGTCACAGTACTAAGAAGAAATTTCAGTAGATTTCAATGGAATCTGCTTCTGAGCAAGCATGTCTAGGACAAGGCTTCAAGATGGAATTTGCAATGTCCTGTGTCCCTTTTTCCTTTCGAGTGCAATACAAAGATAAAATGAATGTCAAAGGCATAAGATATAAAACATTAAAAAAATCTAAGACAGGCATGCAATTTGTATGTATGAACTATTCATGAATGAAGTACCTTACCTGCACAAGACATGTAAGATGACTTTCAGGCAGAGTGACATGTTCCTATTGAAACAAAATGAATGCTGGTGTCCCAACTTAAATATATTATGTGCTAACTAAGACCTTTTGGGACAATGACAACTACAGTATTTTTCCATGCATAAGACCATACAGTATTTTGGTCTGAAATTGTGAGACTAAAAATTAAGGGTCATCTTATACACGGAAGTAAGCCAAGGAGAGAACCATGTGGTTGCAAAGCGTCAATTTTGGGTTGGAAAAGTGTGTGTGTTTGTGTGTGTCTTATACGTGGGGGCATCTTGTAGACAGAAAAATATATGTACTTTCCTTGCTGGTCTTTCTCCCATCCCGCACAGAACTGATTGGTGTGAGCAGCAGAACAAGATTAACAAAAGGCTGAGCACGGAATGTCTCCACCTGGGTAAGCACCCTGGGTTCTAAGTCATGTAGGAATCTACCTGAAGATTATTTTTGTAAACAAAAAGAAATACTTCCACAGTACAGATGTAGGATGCTGAAACAGGGATATACCAGGGAAGGAAGGGCTGGCACATTCCTATCACTCTCTCGTGTAATAGTAAAGGGTAGTGGTGACAAAATCAATTTAATAGAGTCGTCACTATGTTAACAAACATAGAAGGGATAATGGTGTTTCGTCTGTGCAAGCATTATAAGTGGAAACAAGATAACCAGTTTAAAAAGACAGAAAACAAGGTGGCACCTTAAAGACTAAGCAATGAAGTTGACTAGTCCACAATAGCTCACAAATACACACACACACACACACACACACACACACACACACACACGTTAGTTCTTACAGTGTCACCCCCTTTTAATCTTTTTTTGTTTTCTCCAACCATGTTATAAATGGTATACAACGGTAAAGAACAGAGTGTGTGAATCAGCTTTTAAAGACTTTTTTACTTTGCTTTTTACTTGTTGAGTAAAAAGTGATAAACAAATGCTTTTAAAATCAAGGATAAACAAAAGAATAAACTGTATCTCAGAATCTCTAATGCTAAACTCCTTTCATAGGTTAGTTGCACAAGAACATCTGCTGAGAGATCCTTTCCCACTTAAGGTCTGCTTGTGAAATCCCCCAAAGGCATCTACTTAGCTACTGTAGGGCAGGAGAGAAGAGCTTAATTGGACGGATTCTCTTCTGTTCTAGAAGCTTGCCTAAAGGGACCAGAGATGAAATGACATTTCACTATGTGATATGGCACATACTGATGTTTCCTTTTGCTTTCTTAATTTGGGAATAAGCCAGAACAGCCAGTCTCTCGAGGTCACAGATAAGATCATTTTTCTTCCAATCTACACAAGACAAGTTCTTACAGCCCTCTAACTCGGTACACAGCTATGCCTACATTCCTGACTTGGGTTATGCGAAGGACAAGGCAAAGTACCACAGACAAAATTCTCTAGGGTAAACAAATGCCTTGCTGAACTACTCCACACCAGTTATCACAGTGCTGAGTTGGGAACCAGGAATATTGAGTCCTTTATTCAATATTGACTAATCCTGGGTAAATAGGAAGCTATATCAGTTTCTCCACTCTTCTAAAGATACACTCTTAATACATTCACTTGCCAAACCAAAAATAAACAAAATCACACCTTTCTCTTTTAGTCTGAAGTACAGTACTAAATAGACTCCACTTTGAGCTTAGTTCTGCACAACCAAAAAAACAAAATACTCACTGGAGTATCCCCAAGAACTTTTGCTATCTAGGTCAAGGCAGCAAGCAGTGCCTCCCCCCCACACCCCATCAAGGTGCCTAGTGTAGTGTATATTGACACCTGAGACAGATCATTTAACAAGAGATTTTTCCTCTTCCCGCCACTCCTGGGTGAAACTAGGTGATGCAATTCACAGTACACTGAAAACTCCCTTCTCTTTAGATGTAAAGGATGTTTTGTGATTCTGCTATGAGCTGCCCTCATCTCTACAGTGGTTTGCTTTTGTTTTGGAAAAGGTCATCATCATGAGGCATACAGGGGCTTCACTGACAATTCTGATCCAACCCTGTGTGTGTGTTGTGTCGTTACAGTCGTGACCGACTCTTCGAGACTTCATGTCCACTGAGTTTTCTTGGCAGGAATACTGGAATGGTTTGCCAGTCCCTACTCCAGGCACCTACAACGCCTGGTATTCCCTGGTGGTCTCCCATACAAGTCCTAACCAGGGCCGACCCTGCTTAGCTTCTGAAATCAGGCAAGATCAGATGTGCTACAACTATGAAAAACTGTTTCATTGCAGCTTCTAACCACAACATTGCTAGCCCACATCCATGAAAAAAGAAATTATGAATTTCTCTTTGCACGGCAAGAACTCCATCTGATCATGGCTGGTCTTGCAAGAGCTGCATATTTGGGGGAAAGGGGAGATTGGGTGTGCCGAAGCCATCAGAGGTGCCTACAGCCGATGCAGCAGGGAGCTGGACCAGTCTACAAATAAACTCCACATAAATGCCTCCATAAATGCAGCTTTTATGATGATTCCGAGCCCAAACAAACATGGATATTAAATGTGAAGAAAGCATCTGACTGTAGTCATTAGCAGGCCAGGCTGGTGCAGCCCAGGGAGAAGGAGAATCAGTGTGAAACTGTAATTATGCTGATAAACAATCCTGGAAACACTCGAGTTGGGATGCTCTTCTTCTCATTATTTTCCATTGACTACATGACAAAGAAGTCCATGCAAATCAGGAATCGGTCCTCAATCCCCGCTCAACCTGTAGTATTTTCCTCTGCCACTGGCCTTCTACTTTTTGGAACTGAATTGGCATTCATGATAGATATTGTATCACTTCAGGTGGTGTGATCCCTTGAGCCAATGTGGAGTGATTTGCAGCCATTATATTTCAAGCCATTCCAACTGGCTCCAGCAGCAGCAGAGAAAGGCAGGGCAGAAGAGAAACCAACTGTCATTTGAATCCTCTCCTCCTCAGATATGGTGCCTGCGTCTGCCTTTCTCTTTCTCGCCTCTTCCATTTCTTTATCCTTCCCTTTTTGCTTGCTTTTTCTTTTAAAGGCTCACTGATCTAATGTTGGGGCAGCTGCTTGACCAAAGGGGGAGGTGGAAAGGAGAGGAGAGCTTGAAGGCAACTCTACTCTAACTGTACCTCCTGCATATAAGACAGTCAATGCAGAGCAGAGCTACCTTAAACTGGAAACAAGGCTAAATAGAAAACTTTCTGTGCATGCACGCTCTCTCTCAATCTCCACCACCACCCACATTTGCTCAGCAAGCTGGCCTGACACTAGGACAGCAAGCAGAAGGAAGAGCTAGGCACTACATGGGTTAACAAGCTGCAAACAAGGCTGATTTCCTCCCCCCTCTCTGCAGACTCCTGTGTAATCAGCTGAAGCAAATTCACAAGGGAAAACCCAACTTCTTGGGTGCAACTTCACAGCTGATTCATTTACATTTTTTCTACTGTGCAGTTGCAGCATTGGTCCTTCCCTATCTAGCTGCAATCCTGATATCACTCCACCTGTGTGGCAACCAGACATTCAGGCTATCACAGCAGTAGCTTTTTGAAACTTCAGCCCACAGGCCACAACAAGCTCTCTTTGGCATAAGACAATGCTGTTTCACTCCAAAAGCAGTTGGAATATGGCATGCCCATTGTCTATTCAACGTCAAAAATCACACTGGGTGTGTCAGAAAGCTCTTGCATGCCTGAAGGAGCTCTCTGGATCCCAGCCATTAACTTGAACCTATCTATTCAATATACAAAGCACCTTGCTTCATAACTTGGGAAACAAACTTTCAAGCAAAATCCCACTAAAATAACAGGTTCTTTGTCCTAAATGTCTGTACTCACCTGGATAATGAATTTGATTGATTGTACTTCACAGCCTTAAGATGTTCTTGCACTAGCTCACAAGAATACAGCTATGCAAGGTTAATTTGTTTTCCTATCAAAAGTCCTTGAACTTTAACCATCATGTCCTTTGGGGGTGAAAAACAATTTTGTTACAAGGAAAATTATAGCAAAAGATCACTGAAAATGCAAACTATTTCCAGGCAAAGATAATCGAACTCTGGCCATTTGAAAGGTACAACTGACATTTAGATGGAAGAAACTCAAGCTTCCAAGTATTTTCTTTTCAACAGACTCAGTCAGAATACCCCAAAGGATAAAAGTCAGCAAATTAATATAGCAAAACTGTTCAGGGTATTAGTTCAATTTCAGTTTTCTATGCATGGCAGAATGCAGTTTGTGGGCAAAACCTAGATACAGGTGCAGGAGTGGAAAGAAGCATGGTGGCAGGAAATGCCCCCAGGTCCTCCATTAGGAGGAGGGCTCCAAAAGAGTATACCAGCCAAGGAGAAGAGTCAAAAATAGAGATGGGCACAAAACGGAAAAATTGTGTTTTGCTTTGTTTCTTTAGTAGTTTTGTTTCATTTTGTTTGTAACAATTTTTTACAGTACAGCAGTTTTGTTATGATCCCCTGGGTCATAAAGGATCAAAATGGCAGGGAGCTTCTTCAAGCTCTTCCCTTTAAGCCCCAGAAATTTGAAAAGGTTTGGGGGTCAGGGTGCTGAGTTATGAAGCTCCAAAGGGTCTGGCCCTAGAAAAAAATGTTTCTACTTGGAATCAGAAGCCAAGAGGCAGTGGTGCCAATCGCTCACCCGTGGCTTGGATTCCAAAGTTCTGTTTCATTCGGGGGGGGGGGGGAGAGACTGTCTTTCATTACAAAATGAAACAAAATGTGTCCTACTGTTTCATTACCTTACAAAGTAATTTGTTACTTAACTAAACGAAGAAACAGTGTTTCATTTTTCGGTTCATGCCCATCTCTAGTCAACAATCCAGGTTTCTTTTACAAATTAACTTGACTGGATTAGATAATGAAGTACCATATATACTTGAGTAAGCCGTCCCGAGAATAAGCCAAGGGCCTAATTTTATCCCCCCCAAAACTGGGAAAACTTATTGACTCAAGTATAAGCCGAGGGTGGTTTTTTAGTTATGCTTGAGTATATACGGTACACTGGCCAAGCTCTAAAGGGGCTGGGGATAGTAATTGGCAATGTGTGCTGGGTGTGTGGAGGCAATAAGGGAGTTAATACCATAGAGTAAACTCCTGATTGACTCCACGGTCCCTGCACAGTTGCCAATACAACCATCAGCCCCTTTAGAGCTTTATAACTAAGTCCCCTTAACCCCAAATGTTTCCAAATTTCAGGGGGTTCCCTAAAATCACTTTCTGAAGGTACCGCTGCTGCTTTGGAGTCTCAAGGTAAGTAAATTTTGATAGCATATTTTTAAAATAATTTTCGAGTGCATATTTTTAAAAAACATGAACTCAAAAACTACTTACATTAGGGACACCAAAGTAGCAGGGGTCCCTTCAGAAAGTGATTTTAGGGAATCCCCTGAAATTTGGAAATATTTTGGGGTAAGGGGGACGAGTTATGAAGCTCCAAAGAGGGTGCCCCTAAACCTTCTCATTGGAATCATGGGAAGCGGAGGCACCACTATCACTCGCCCGATCAGGACTTGCTCTTCACTGCCTTCCCAAAGCCATCTGAGCACCTAATTTTACCTCCCAAAACCTGGGAAAACTTATTGACTCGCGTATAGGCCGAGGGCTTTTCTTTCAGCCAAAAATAAGGGCTGAAAAACTAGGCTTATACACGAGTATATGTAACTACAAATGGTGTGAACCATATGAACTACTAAACAATTCACTACACCATTCCACTTTGGGTAAGTTTTCAGTCCAAAGGAGAAGGAATACTTTGCCTTTCCATTACAAATCCTTGGAATATCAGAATTGCTTCTTCCTCTGTCACGGGAGAAGAAAGTTGTTGGATGGTAATATATCTCAGCTATTTACTGCTAGAACTGGTTAACAGAGACTATAGCTTTTACACATAGTACAGGAACACATTGTTTGCAATTGCCCTCTTATGCATGTAGTGCTTAACACCAGTCATGCTGCAGATTTCTCTCTAAATAACAATGGAATTTTTGTGTTCTTCCTGCATTCTATTTGTAAGGGTGAATCGTACTTTGCTTCTGTCTATTCCTACATCTGGCAATCTAGGTTTTATCTACAAAAGCTATAAAAGAATAATGCAGCATTATCTCATAGGCAGAACAAAAGTAATCCCCTTGGAAGATTTATAGTGATCAGAATCCAACAGAAGTAGTGAACGACATAAACTAGAAATCGTGTAACTGGTGCGTATGATTCTCCTGTCCGTCATGTTCTTGGACAGTCTCCCAATTCACACACTTGGCTGTACACACAGCCTCGCGCAAGATAACAGGAAAGCTTTAAAAACACTTACACAATCTCCCTAATGTACAAGGCATTTTGCAATGGTACTATGGCCAGCATTTTTCAACAATTCTCTAGGAACTGCTCCTACAGTGACACAAACTGATCTATCACACAAATGCCCGGGTGTTGTTTTATACACACATTAGGGATAGAATTTCCTTAATCACAACTCCCATAATTCTCTTTCTTGGAAGATTTCTACCTGAGACACAAATACAACCATGTGACACATCTGGGAGAAAGGCCTCAAACGGCAGGCTCTGAGACTGATCCAAGCCTACCTCCGCCCAAGCTTCTTGCTCCAATGCTTCCTGAAGCCTTCACTTTGGACAGGAAGGAGGGTGTCCTTCAGGTGAATGCTAAGGCTGAGCATGTGTCAACTTGCTGTTTGGAAGCTGTAATGGGCTAGATGAGGGCCAATAAAATGATGCTGAATTGCAATAAGATGAAGACTCTTTGGCTGGGCGGTTCCCATATCCACGGAATAGGCAGATGATATGGGCAGGGTTTCACTCCTTCTTAATGAACAGGTACACAATTTGGGTTATCTTCATCGCTCAAGGCTCAGAAAGCACTGTGACTCAGAGTGTCTGGGGCCATGTTTGGCTGCCCTGCTCATTATAACCATTCCTGGAAATGGCAACCTGGCTAGAGTCATTTATATACCAGTCACCTCCTGGTTATCCTAATGTAATGAACTTTGTGAAGGGCTAGTCTAGAAAGGCAACACAGACACTGCACCAAGTGCAATATGCAAAAGGTAGACTGCTCACAGGAAGACCTTTCAGTGCCCATATGATACTGCTTCCGAAAGAAATGCACTAGAATATTTGCAAGTCTGAGTATTCTATCTCTCCCCTAATCACAACTTAAATTCGGACCAGAGATCTTGGGGGTTTGCTCCTCTTCCTGTGTTCCCACCCCTCCGCACTCCCTTGCTCCTGTCTGCGTGAGGGGGGGGGGAAAGGGAGAAAAGAATGCAAGCTCACCTCCGCTCTGCGTTGGGAGCTGCCCCAGGAAGTATTCCAGTCTCTTAAAGGGGCGGGGGCAAAAAAAACCAAACAGAAGGCAGGAGAGCCCGGCACTCACTGCCTTGCAATCCGCATCAGAAATTTTTCACCTTCAGAGACCAGGTACTTGGAAAATGCGCTGGGACGCATTTAGGTGGGCGTGGTCATATTTAATTTTTTTTTATAGTCCGGAGCTGGTGGGAAAACAATTTTAAGATCCGCATATGGGAGCCCTTTGCCTCGGATTTTAGAGGTCGTGTAAAAGCGCCCTTAGAGTGATCATCTGAGAGCTGTATTTTGGTGAGGCAGAAAGAAGCATTTCTTAAATGGTGGTGGTGCCAACACAACACATCTTTTTTTGTTTTTCTTTTGTTTTTCTTTCTTTGTTTTTCTTTGTTTTTCTTTCTTTTCTTTTCTTTTTTTAGGTAGATGAATGAGAGTAACTTGTTATAGGTTATCAGTAGGAAAGTTCAACAGGATGGAAAAAGAGGATAAAAGGTCCAAGACATCTGAAGTTGATGGTGGACAAAGAACAGGGTTCAAGAAGGTGCAACTGGCACCTTCCATTTTGACCATGCCAAAATTCCTTTGCACAGCTCTAGAAAGTTCTGTAACCATCTGTGTATGCCCAGAACAACCCAACAGTGTGCATTCACAAAGACTACAAAGAAGTAGTAAGTAAACAACAACACTAACATTTTTCCAACTCCAATAGTGACTATAACTCAGAACATACAAAGTAAATTATCAACCAATATAATTAAAATGCAGAATTAGTGAACAGATGAATCTAGTAACAATGATAAATTTGGAAAAACATAAAAAGTTTAATCCATTGTTAAACATAATTGCATTATGAAATTCTTAAATTCAATGAAGTTCTTATAATTCGTGCCTTAAAAATCCAGTGTTCAAGGAATATTTAATCCTATTAAAAGTTCAAACAAATTTCTTCTTTTTATGCTTATTGCACATATTAGCCATTTCTGTTTCTCAGACATTACTCTCAGAGTCAAAAGGTGAGAGAACAAAATTAAGCTTTTCTTGGAAGTTAATATATTGCAGGAAATTATATTACATAAACACTGGAAGAGATTAAACTAACTCATGCCCTGAAGAAACAAGTTCCTTGTCAACTGAAATTATGCATCTTAAAAAAACCAACATTTTGTAATTATGTGGTCTACTCTCCTCCTTCACAGAAACCACAATACAAAACGTTCATAATTTCACAATCACCCAACATTTTTATATAGAAAAAGAAAATGGAAGGAGGAGGCAATATGGTAAAATAGACATCACTGATTTAAGATTATGGGTGTGATCGGGTGACAAGAAAGGTGAATATCTGATCACATCAGAAAGGGTTGTTTTAAAAAGACTGTGCTCCCTTAAAATGACTCCTCCATCTGTAGGGTACTTCCTCCAGCTCCTTCCTAAAGAGTGGCAGCCATGCAGATGGACTTAAAAAGGTCCAGTTTGGGGATTTATTGAAGTCAAGCTCAAACACTGCTCCCTGTATGTCATGTGATGGCTAGGAAACAGCACTGCGCCACATGTAGTCCAAAATGTGACCTATATTCCTGTGTGAACATACCCTCTATTAAAAATGAGAATGCTGACAAATGTTTCAGAATAATTTCATCCATGTTTAAGTAATTATTGCTGCACAAAAGAATTATTGCTGACAGAACATCAAGACTCCACAACGTGATTCTAAAAATGGGGGGGGGGAGCCAAAACAAACAAAACATGTAACTTTCAAACTTGACTTCAGATCAGCAACACATGTGGGAGGGTAGTGGCAGTCTGTTCTTTCTCTGTGTCAAATCTGAAGGCACATTGGCAAATGATTTTCAAGTTATGATTTTTAAAAATAAAACTCTACCCTCTTGTTCAGCAACAAGCAATCTGAAGTATCCCCAGATTTAAAGCAGATTGCATAAACTGAAAGGACCAATCTTGTTTAGCCTGAAAGAGAATAGTCAATTTCACCTGTATGTATTTTTGTGTGTGTGTGTGTGTGTGTGTGTGTGTGTGTGTGTGTGTGTGTGTGTGTGTGTGTGTGTGTGTGTGTGTGTGTGTTTGTTTGTTTGTTTGTTTGTTTGTTTATAGGAAAAATCCAGGCTGGAGGGCCCTGCATTTCCCTGAAAAACATAATTAAGAAATTTAAAAATTGTGGAACTCATTGGTATAGTTAACTCTGTGGAGCTCTGATTTCAACAGAGCAAGGATGCGGTTGGGGGTGGGGGTGAGTGAGGCCAGGGTTCCTACACGACTGCAAGTCCATGCACCCTTTTTGCCCACTTTTGTTTTTGACTGTTCCTTGCCACATGCCAGTGGTGGTGAACCTTCACCACTCCAGATGTTCTAGACTACAACTCCTACAGTCCTTTGTCATTGGCAATACAGGCTTGGAATTCTGGGAGATGTGGTCCAAAACATCTCAAGTGCTGAAGGGTCACAAACACTGTCCTAGGCGGTCTCAAATGCACAAATTGTGTCGAAACCTTTACATCCTATTGAAATGTTCTCTGGCTTTTTCCTACAAGAGAGCAATGCAGTTTGTATTTAGTACATTCAACTGAACTCCTTCAAACCAAAGGTTAGAGATCTCATGGCCAGAGGCCTCCTCAAGAAGGAGGAGAAGATTCCCTACAAACACTAACAAATCAAGGAGGAAATGAAACTGAAACATCCTCCATTTTGCTGTAAATCAATCACGTCCAGTCCCACAGTCCACACACTATTTTACAATCTCACCAGCTATGCACACAGGCATGGGCAAACTACGGCCCTCCCGATTCATGATCTCTGTCAATGGTGAGGAATTGGGGGGGGGGAGTGGAATCTAGCTGAACAACATCTGGAAGGCCACAGTTTTCTGAACCCTGAGATACAGGACAAGCAATTTAAAATCTGCTCCCACCAATTATTATCACTTTCAGAATGGTCTGCTCCTCAGCTGAAGGACCAACGTGTATTGGCTACTTGTACCCAGCTGAATCGAACACAGCTGGACTACCCATGTCTAAACCTTGAAAACCATTAGGCTTTTGCACACGAGAAGCTTACAGCTACGGGCTTATCAGTGCACACATTTCAAGTGCTTAGCACGGTGTCGTACTTATTTGATTGTTGCTGAAAATGTTATCACGATTAAATAAACACTGGGGAGCATAACAAAAATCAAACATCACTGCAAGCTATTAACACGTTTGTTACTATGGAGTAATTCTATTGGCAAAAGCACACTGCACAAAAAGGGGAGTCCATTATGTTGTCCTGTAAGAATGCTTCACGTGTTGCATTATCCCCTCTTCTGTGAAGATGAATGCAGCCAAGATGGCTAAATGAAAGCACCTGGAACAAAAAATACCTGTAGTTTGTTGGCAGAAGGCCTGGAGCTCAACACCTCTTGATGATTTGGTGATAAAAGGCTGTGCTGATTTATGTTCAAGGCAACTCCTGTACAGTTTAAACTAGCGATTCTCAAACATATCGCCTAGAAGAAATATATTGCAACTAGCAATGCTCCCTTTACTACATTACTTTTGAAGGTCATGAAGGCATAATAGCATTGCATTTTAGAAAAGGATATAACCATTAGCAACACTATTACTGTGTAGCACAGCATAACATCATTTATTGTTTACTGCTGAAGTGTTAACTTTAGAAGGTCCTTTCGGGTAGATTTGGTGCTACTTTTAATGAGCTTTTTTTAAGAGAAAAGAAAAGCAGCAATTAATACTAAAAATTACTCTTTGAACAACAGGGAAGACAAACAAGTTTAAAAAAATAGCAAGTAGCAATTTAATTTAAAATTGTGTTCCAATCTCTGTTCCAACAACATTAAGGGAAACCTTGGGGTTCTTTCAAAGCTTAGAAACCTGGGGTGAGACCACCAAGAGCAGATTATTTTTGCCAATCAGGTAACACTGCCAGAATTAGCTACCAACCCTGAACATTACTTTCAACTGACACCTGGAAAAACTGACTATTTGGGAGTATAATTGTTAGAATTTCATCACTGCCAGTTTAGCCCCTGATCCTGTTCACTGGGAGATTTTCTAACAACAACTTCCACAAGCTCTCTATGTGAATAACTTTTTTAGAGGTATAGTATTTAATTGTACGAACATTGCATTCCGAATGCATACATCTTTCAGCAGTTGGCACATTTTCTTTGCCTCCTTCAGAAGACACTCGCTACATTTATTTGTGGGAAATCAGAGCAAATCAGCAAAACAAACATTCCTATTAAAAAAAACTTACTTTTCCCAAACGTTTTTTCCTGTATCTGGCTACAAACTGAAATATAGCATAGGCTTCCATATTCTGAAAGCAAAAAGGCAGGGGAAAGGGGCCCTTCCTAGCTATATTAAGCCAGAGAGCATGCTTCCAATTGGCTGTGGTTGGAATTAAAGAAGTTCTCAAAGAGTTCTATAGCAAACTTGCTAACCTAGCTCATATGTAGCAAGATGACTAAATCAATTCCTGGGTTGCCAAATGATCAGATAAACTTTGAGTCCTGCACTTTACAGAGCACAGTACTAAACCTCATCACTTGCTGATTCTAAACTGTATCAAACAAACCACTAAATTTTTATCTTAACTTACAATGAGGATTTAATCACATATAATTGCATATTCTTTTATGTTTAGATCTAGGATGAAAGGGAAAATAGTTTTTGCCGCAGAGCTAAATCTATTTTTCTTTCTAATTAAACTGCCTGCCCTGATTCTTTACTTTCCAGGACAGGTTCCTTCTAATACTCCTTGTGTTGCAAACTACAACTGTCCTGAGAATACAGAAGGCCTTCTGTTCTCTATTGTTACTGCACATTAATCATTAGCTTAATTAGTACAGCCAAGAGAAAGTTGATTCTTTCAACTTCAATGGGACAATTAAACTGCACTGCCTCCTGACTTTCAGGGGTCCTGTCCTATGCAAGTTTCTTTTCTCTTTTTGTGCATTGCTTTAAAGTTAACCTCCTTTATTCACAGCTTAAAGGTCACATCACTGACCATTTCAAGCCCCAAAGCCATTAGTAGAACTGCATTACCAAAAGCACTTTTCAGGGGTTTTAAAGCAACACGCAACACTGAACAGGAGAGACATTCAATTCCCTCTTCAGCTAAAGTTAAGATTTCAACTAGAGGCGGACAGATGCGTGTTTCTGGATCACAACTCCCAGAACTGCAGTCACTGTGGTCCTATTCATACCTCACGAGAAAGGTGCAAAATAGGTAATATGTATTTGCTTCAGTTTGTTTCTTTTGTAAGGGTTTCTGTCAATACTGAGAAGTGTTAACAAAAACAAATACATACATAATATCAGAGGGTGACTGGGCCTTAAGAGATACAAAATCCTCAAAGTTTCTATGTGTTTAAGGACTATCTGGAATTGGGGGAGCGGGGTAGATTCTGGATGTTGCACAGATGGAAGAGGGAAAAATACCTAGGGGCAAAATAATCAGGCCATGATAGCTATGGTCACATTGGTGACGGCTAAGTTTATTTTATGTTTTATTTTTCTCCAGAGTAGGACATTGTTCCCTTGAGGCTTATGTTACCATAGGAAAGTCATTTCCTGCTTGCAAAACAAGTAGCACAGCTTAGGACCTTTTGCATGGATTTCCCACTAATGGTATTTTGTAAATAATTATTAACAATGCTGGGCCTGGAATCCGAACTTACTTTTCAGGAAGTGAGCCCAATGACCACATACAAACATGCACAGCTTGCTCTGTGCAGCAAGCCTTGTCCTTGAGTAATGAGAAAAGGCCATCTAATAAAAATTTCTCCTTCCTTTTGTCTGCAAGTTTCTCCGCATCACAGGTTTGTTTATGATTTCTCTCAACCAGAGAGGCAATATATCACATAGAGAAGAACGGATCATTTCACATATGGCTGATTTTGAACGGCATCCACCTATTTCTGCCACTCACTCCCTAGATCTCCTCAGGCATATAATGTTCTTTCATCTTCGGCTTCCTATTCCCACCTACAGTAATCCTGCAACATCCAACAGGGAAATACTGATAAAACATATAATGCTTTGAGGACTCTGAATCAATAGGGAAATGGAAGATGCCACTGTTTACAGCTGAACATGGCTGACAGGGTAATTACTGTGTGGCAGGCATGAGCAACTCTGGTGGGCCTGGAGGCTAAATCTTTTATCTCCAGACTCCACTGTGGGATGGAAATGGCAACAAAAACATATATTGATAAATCAAAACTGGAACTGCCCTGAATATCCACTCACTGACTTGGTTTGTGGGAGGGAGGGGATCCCCTAAGTGTTCTTGGGGGGGGGAGGCAGCTCCTCAGAGCCCCCAAGTGTTGGAAAACCCAGGTCTGCTTGTTTGTTCATTTTTCACCCCTGCCCTGTGGCTTCTGAGCAAGAATGACTATCACCAAAGACACAACTTACTGCTTGACATGACATACACATGTAAATATCTCCTCAAATTTTGATTTAAACTTGCAGAAGAATGATGGGTGGTCAACTTATTATATTTACACCTCACTCTTCCCCTCACTATCATACATGACTCTCCTCCTCATAGTTTCCTCAGAACAACCACCCTGTGAACTGGGACTTGCCAAGAGAAAATGGTCAGCCCAAGTTTATTCAGGGAATGTCATGGCCCAGTGGAGATGTGAACCTGCATTTTTGCAGTCTTACTTAAAAATAAAAAAATGCATTTTGAAATAAACTAAATAGCAGGTGCCCAGTTCTTTTCAAATCAAATGTTTTAGTTCCTTAATTAGTAGCCCAAGAAAGTATTTCAGTTAGGGTTTTTTTCTTCTCCCTCCAGGAATAAGTATTAAGGAGATGCAGCTGAGTTGTGTGTCATCTCATCCTGTATCTCTAAATAGGACTCTTAAACTGCTATGCACAGCTCAATTTAGCAACCACCGCTGCTATATAAATAACTCTGTGGAATTTCAGTTTCAGATGCAGTTCACGTGTTAGCTACCTGATCTACGCTGAGTCGTATACACATACACACATACAGAGGAACCCAGGGAAGTCCTTCTATTGTCTGAACTGCTTCTATTAATGGAGTAGGAAACCTGACAAATCCCCCACTCTTCCCTTCAGCCCTCTCCAAATCTGCGGCAAAGGGCAGGAAAAGTCTTTGGAGCAGATTCAAAAAGAATACAGGGGGCAGCAGAGAAGAGAAGCCATTTAATAACAACCCAGATGTTCCTATAGAGCACTGGTTCACAACCTGTGGTTCTCAACCTGTGGGTCCCAAGATGTTCCTGGACTGCAACTCCCAGAAATCCTGGCCAGTTCAGTTAGTGATGAAGACTTCTGGGTGTTGTAGTCCAGGAACATCTGGGGACCCACAAGTTGAGAACCACTGCTATAGAGCACTGGTTCACAGCCTTGCATCCACATGTGTCCTTGGACTGCAATTCTCAAAAATCCTGGATAGCACAGTTAGTGGTGATGGCTTCTGGGAGTTTTAACCCAAGAACGTCTGGGGACGCAAGACTGGGAACCACTGCTGTAGAGGATATCACTTCAAGGGCAGAAACACAAAAGCTACAATCCAGTACTAAATCTCAACTAGAGTAGATTGATCAATGGACCTGACAGAGGAGTTGGCCCACCAAGTTACCACAAATTCAGTGGATTCACCCTAGTTGCAATTTACTACTGGATTTCTGCCAGGGCGGTTCACAAGTCTCAGAGACATACTGTTTATGTGCACAACCATGAACACTTGAATAGCTCTTTCACTGGGAGGGGCAGGGGTTGGAGAGCCAAGGCATCCCTACAATGAAATACAGAGCAGTGGTGGTGAAACTTCGGGCAATGGGGGTGAAACTTTGGCCCTCCAGATGTTTTGGACCACAACTCCCAGAATTGCAAGCCTAGGCTGCTAATGACAAAGGACTGTGGGAGTTGTGGTCCATAACATCTGGAGTGCCAAAGGTTCACTACCACTGTTATAGGGCATTATAAAGCATTCCCCACAGACTCACTTGCGGGGCAGGGGTGGGGTCCACTGCAATAAATGATGCTTGCTGTCAGCCAAGTGGGCACAGGGCTACAGCTGTGTCATCTTTTACATTTTGAATAGGGCCATATTCAAAACAGACAAAAGAGGTGATGGCAGAAACTTTTCCTTAATTTCCACTCACCACTTGCACACTAACTGGAAGAAGGGCCTCCCCGCTTTGCTAATGGGCCATTTAGACTTCCACCCCAACCCTATAATTCCAAGGAATAAAGAGAAGGCTTTTTATTCCCCCCCCCACACACTTCTACCCAGAGTAAGCAGCAATTTGGCACAGTTTTTTTTCCATGCATCTCAGCTGCTTATTCCTGTTTCCCTTGTCCCTGCTTGCTCAGGAGCATGACTAATGCCTCTCCTAAGAGGGCACAACTCTGCCAAGGAACGCCTCTGTTACTGCTCTCACTGTGAAAGAGCTCTCCACCTGTGCTCCACTTTCTTCTCTTAGGATCCGCCAATCCCACTGACACAATTAGCCTCCTCCTCACCACCCATCCACACACACACACACACACACACGCACACACACACACACACACACACACACACACACACACACACACACACACACACACACACACACACACACACACACACAGCAGTGAAGTGTTGCTTCAGCTGATTTATTCTCAGACCTCAGTATGAGCAAGGCCACCCTTGGCCACACAGCATACATTATTCATTTCTGCTAGTCCTGGGAGGAAATCATCTTTTCACTGACCTTGCTGGAAGCTCTCTCTCTCTTTCACTCACTCACTCACTCACTCACTCACACACACACACACACACACACACACACACACACACACACACACACACAGAGAGAGAGAGAGAGAGAGAGAGAGAGAGAGAGAGAGAGAGAGAGAGAGTTGTTGACCAAGGTTATAACTACTCATGCTTTTCCGACAAACACACACAGCACACACGTGAGCATATAATTAACACAAATATCACTATATCAAGAAAGCTAGCCCATGCAGTACACATAACTATTTTATCTAGGGGTCTTTTTCGGGGGGGATCACTATTCCATATTCGACAATTGCACTTCTGTGAAATGCTGTTTGCTTGGGAATGTCAACCTCACTGGAAAACTGACCATTGATTGGGGCACCAAATGTGCCAGCTGTCCATCGGATTAGTTTGTGTGACTTGCCTCCACATATTTAAGCTAACTTTGCCTTTTATAAGGAGAGAACCAGAGACGAGAGGAAAAGTGCATAGATGCTTGATACCAATTGATTTTTCAAATCTTCTTGCAAGAAAAAGATGGTATTACAGAAGGACAATATTGCAGGGTGACGAACCACGGCTACAGAATGATGACAAACACACATATCAAAAACATTGACCATGATATTTTTTGCTGCCTGATGAACATACGAAATAGTATTCTAGAGACATAAGTCAAACCTCAATTCTTTGTCTTTTATGGTGATACATTTGGGGAAAGCAGGCTTCATGCAGCTCCTCAAATATCTTATACTAGAAAAAATGTACATATCTGTCAGGTGTCCCAGAATTTCCGAGCATAACAAAAAAAAAAAAAACATAAGGAAGCCACCAGTCAATTGTATGCTTCATAACTGCTCACTGGTACAAAGTATCATTTGAATGGGAAAAAGCAGGTTCCTTACCTGTAACATTAGTTCTTTGAGTGGGCATCTGTGAATTCACACCTTGGGTTTAATACACCTGTGCAAAGATTGCCAGACTTCCCAAGCTCTTGCGTAGTATAGGACCTCCTCCTCTCACTGCACATGCTCCCCGTCTCCCACACTTGCTGCCTCAGTTCCCCTTCAATCAACCACTGAGAAGAAACAGAAATGTGATGGAAAGAGGTGAAGGTAGGGCAGGTGGTGGGAATTCACAGATGCCCACTCGAAGAACTAACATTACAGGTAAGTAGCCTGCTTTTCTTCTTTGTGGCATCTGTGAATGCACACCTTGGGTGAGTAGCAAGCTAGCTCACCAGTTGAAAATGACTCAGCTGAAGGCTGCATCTACTCTGGCCCTGACATCCAACTTATAGAGTTTAATGAAGCTGGATGGTGTAGACCAGCGTTTTTCAACCACTGTTCCGCGGCACACTAGTGTGCCGTGAGATGTTGCCTGGTGTGCCGTGGGAAAAATTGAAAAATTCTAAAGAAATTCAACCCAGGGCCGGCGGGCGGCCCACAGCTAGGAGGCGCTATAAATAGCATCCAAGGGCCAGCTTGGCTCCTCCCCCCCGAGGCCCGTGGCACTGGCGTCACTTCCTCCCCAGCCGGACCTGGCCCCGCTCATTCTCTTAGTGTTTGCCCTGTGCCTGCCGCCGCCGCTGCGACTCGCCCGCTTCCCTCTTCCCCCCTCTTTTTTTTACCCTGGACCACCACCACCCCTTTCCTGGGAGCTACCAATGGACTGAGCCGCCCAACAGCCCGCCCGCCAACACGAGCCAGCCCGGGAGCCCCAGCCCAGAACAAACCACCAGGTGAGGGGAAGGGGAGGAGGAAGAGGGGCCCCGCAATGGGTTCCTTGAAGTCTTGCCCCTTTCTTTCTGTCTTGGGTCGCCCTCTTTTCTCTCTCTGTCTTTTCTTTCTTTTTTTCCCGACCTCTCTCTTTCCATTCGTACCCTTTCCCCTCTTCATAGAAACGTGCTCATTTCTAGCCTGCATATGTGTATGTCTAGCAGCCTGCCTACTGTAATTAAAACTGTAAACCGCCCAGAGACTCCTTGAAGTGGTATGGGGCGGTATACAAGCAGCACACTTTCTGCCTTCTTTCCTTCCTGCCTTCCTTCATCCTCCTCCCCTCCTGTCGCTGGACTTGCTGAAGGCATCTGCCTTGGCCACAGTGTGGAGAGCAAGATGGGCTTTTGGGTCTTATTTGTGTTCCTGGAGAGTCAGTACCCCTTCTCAGGTCTCCACTGGACACAGAAGTCCATGCAGGGCAAAATATCTTTAAATTAAAAAAACAACACAGGTAAGTGGGAACTGGGTGCTAGAGAGCGAGCTGCCTCAATCTGTGGCCCCTCTGTCCTGCTTCTCCCTACACCAGCAATGGCGAACCTTTTAGAGACTGATATAGGCACAGAGTTAAATTTTTTTTAACATTTTCTAATGGTGGTGTGCCTCATGATTTTTTTCATGAAACAAGTGTGCCTTTGCCCAAAAAAGGTTGAAAAACACTGGTGTAGACCATGTAGTAGCCTTGCAAATGTCAGTGTAGAGAGGCTGTAGATGAAGCTACTGCCTGCATGGAATGGACTCTGGGCTTGACTGGCAGAGGGGTTTTGGCAAGCTAGTATGAGAGTTCAATAGTGGAGGATATCTATTTAGAGATGGTCTGTGAAGACACAAGATGCCCAAGAGATGGTTTGGCTGTTCTGATAAAGAGCCTTTGTGTTTTCCTAATAGGAGCCGTCTGGGAGGTATAGAATAGAAGAGCCCTCCTGACATCCAGTGAGTGGAATCAGCGTTCCAAGTCAGTAGATGGCTTTGGGAAGAATGTAGGGAGTACCAGTGGTTGGGAGAGGTGAAAAGTAGATACGACTTTAGGGAGGAATGAAATTTCCGGGCACATGGTGACCTTGTTATGCTGGAATTGTAAGAAGGGGGTGTCAGCTCAGAGTGCGGAGATTTCTGAGGCTCTGTGGGGTGAAGTGGTTGCTACTACGAAAATTGTTTTCATAGTGAGGAGATGCAATGGAGCTGAAGCCATAGGTTCAAATGGGGTCCAGGTTAGATGATTAAGAACTAATGTGAGGGACCACTAGGGTGTCGGACCTGGTAAGCGAGGGCAGATGTTAAGTCCACGTAGGAACTGCTTAAGCATAGCATGACAAAAGAACATGTTGGCTTCCAAATTGGAAGGTTGATGGGCTACAACTGCAGAGATGTATACTTGGAGGGTTGAAATAGTCAGACCGCTTTTAAAGGGCTGGTAGGTAGGTTGTGTTGTGTAGCAAATGAGTGGAAACTATTCCATTTGTAGGCATACAGTATGTTAGTGGAAGGCTTCCTGGCTTGTTCCAAAACTTGGTCTATGGAAAGGTTATCAACCAAGCCGTGAGGTGAAGGGTAGCCACATCCGGGTGGAGAATTCGATCTCTGTTCTGTGAGAGGAAGTTTGGGAGATTTGGGAGGTGCAGATAGTCTTTGGTGATGGTTCAAAAGGTGATGAACCATGGCTGGCGAGGCCACCATGGTGCAACCAGAATGGCGTTGCATTGGTCATGATGTAGTTTGACTGTGGTCCTTTGTATTAATGGGAGAGGCGGAAAGGCATAGAGGAGTTCACATGGCCACCAGATAGAGAATTTCAGGCAAAAATCAAGAAAAACAAAACAAAACAAAAGGCAAAAAACATATGGCATCTTAAACTAACTTTCATATTCCAATGTAACGTTTCGTGGACTACACATCCACTTCTTCAGACATATAGCAGCAGAATGTGTCACATAGAGAATGGTGTCTGATGCCTGCCCTGGAGCAATACCTGTTGCACTTGGCATTGCTGCTGGTGGCAAAAAGATCCAGGTGGGGTCGAGGGAGTGAAAGGCTGACAGAAGGCTCCATTCATGGCTGCTGCTGTCTAAACGACTCAAGCAGTCAGCCACTGCATTGTCCTGAGATGCTATGTGGATTGTCATAGGAAAAATGTTCTTGGATAAACACTATTCCCAAAAACGGATGATGAGTTCGAGGAGGGGAGGTGGGTTTCCCCCCCCCCTTGCTTGTTCACACAGAACATGGCCGTGGTGTTGACGGTAACAATTTGAACCGTACGATTGACTAACATTGGTCGGAATGACCAGCAGGCCTTGAAGATGGCCAATATTCCAGATGGTTGATATGGAGACTTCTGGTGTGGATGTGAAGTCTCTTGCAAGTCGCTCCCCAGCCTGTGGTGCTGGTGTTGGTGGTGACTTGGATGGATGGATACCAGTGTTGAAAGGGCCTGCTGAAAGCAAGATTGCTTGGTGATCTCCACCACTGGAGCTGGTGGTATAGTTGTGTTCTGACAATCAGCCGTTTGGCTAGGGTTTCCAGGTGACGTCAGAATCAAGCCAGGAGTCATGCTTGGAGCAGTCTCATTCTCAGCCTGGCATAAGGGAGTATGGATGCCATAGAGGTCATCAGGCCCATAAGACGTTGCGCTTGGTGAGTGGTAACCCTGGCCTCTGGGTGAAAGTCAGTGAGTGTGTTCCTTATTTTGGTAATGCGATCTTTGGAAAGAAAGGCCTTAACCTACATCGAGGTGACTGTGGTTCCAATGTAATTGGCCACTTGGCGAAGTCACAGGATGGATTTGCTGTGGTTCAACATCAGGCCTAGGGAGGTAAGTAGCTGTATGGTCATGTTGATATCTTGCTCTGCCTTTCATTTTGTAGGTGCCACCAGGAGCTAGTCATCTAGATAAGGGAATATATATGGAAGTAACCATCTTGCAGATCTATGACTGAGAACCAGTTTCCCTTTTTTAAGAGTGGGAGGATGTTGTCTAATGTGGTCATGTGGAAACATTTGCACTTGAGGAAGAGGTTCAAAGCCCTGAGGTTGAGGATGGGATGAAGCCTGCTGTCTTTTTTGGGAACCATGAAGTAGGGAGAGTAGAAACCATAGGTGTTGTTTGGTTCTACTATCTCTATTCCCTTCTTTGCAAGGAGGCTTTCTACCTCTTATTTTAGTGGTGGTGATGTTGGTGTAGTGATGACTCGTCCCAGGGGTGGGAGATCGTCGAATTCTACTGCGTAGCCTTGGGTAATGATGGTTAAGACCAAAGAATCTGATGGGATATGCTTCCAGGCAGGGAGAAAGGGTCTCAGTTGGGCGTCTGCTTCAGATGTCATAGGGTCAGGATAACTGTTTCTGCTTCCTGCCATAACGGTGGGAAGCTTGAGATTGCCTGGGTCTGGATTGCTGTGTCTGACATTGGTAAGAGGATGTAGTGAGTACTGCTGTTGAAAATGATTGTTAGAGTGATGCTGCTGTTGAGAATTGTAGGGACAACACCAGTGGCATGTCTGCTGACAAGAAGTGGATTGAGATCATGTGCCCTGGTAGGGGTAGGAATGGGCTATCTTTTGCATTTTTAATAATATTGTCAAGGACCTCATCCATAGTGGAGGAAAATAAGCCTTCTACATCAAAGAGAGAATCCTCTATACAGTTCCTGGTATCATCTGTGATGATGGCTGTACGCAGCCAGGCATGCTGTCTTAGATATACCGCTGTGGCAATGTGTTTAGAGGCAGCATCTGCAACGTGTCAGGATGCTACCATTTCGTGATCAATCACGGATATAATTTCAGCATGGTATGATAGGGCCTTGGTTTTGGGGTCCTCAGGTAATGCATCAAAGATAGGCAGGAACTTTAGTAGTACATGTCTGGTGTATGCTTCCATGGCGCACAAGAAGTTTAGTGTGTGGAGAGAGAAAGCGGCAAGGAAGTAGTGCCGACGGCCAATAATGTTCATCTTTCAACCTTCCTTATAGCTTGGGGTGGTAGTAGAATGAGTCATAGCATGGTTCTGTGTCGCATCCACAATTAACAAGTTGGGTAGTGGATGCTTGGATAGAAATGTTGTGCCATCTCCATGAGTTTTGTAGAGATTGTCAATTCTACGAGGCATAAGAGGAGTAGAGGAGGGCTTGGTCCACACTCCTTTGGAACGCTGCAATAAGGACAGTATAAATCCCATACACAATGGTGGGGCTTGAGATTTATTAAGGTGCCCAAAGATTTTGCATGAATCATCCGTGTCAGGTTGTTGTACTTGGAGGCCCATTACTCTGGAAATCCTGTGTATGATTTGGGAATATTGCCTGAGGTCTTCAGCAGGTGAGGGTGGATGATTGTCCGCTACGTCGGAATCTGGAGATGGTAAGTTTGGTGGTGAGGCTGCAGTGGCCTGAGAGCCATCATCAGAGCTCAAATCATCAAGAGGAATGGGGCGGTCCATAGATGTGGGGGAATCCGCTCGATGTGTGGTGATGTCGTGAGAGGCATGGAGAGATCTGTCATTTTTGCAGAGAATGAACAGGCGGAATATACCTCGACCGTGCTGTGTCTGATGTCCAAGGCACCAGTGTCAGGCTATGTTGTCGATCCAGTGATGTCTCTGGTAGCATTGTACGATGCCACTTGGTAGGGAGCAAGGAAGTTTCAGCTTGAGGGGAATGATCCTCATATCCATGTTCCGCTTGAGGGGAATGATCCTCATATCCTCAGTAGCGATCCTCATATCCATGTTCAAGGTCATCATCCGATGAACATGAGATGATTTGGATGTAATGCCAGTGCCGATGCTGGCATTTAGAGTGGTCGGCATCATGTCCATGGTCTTGATGTCGAGGAGGGGAGACAGACGGAAAGGACTAACATATGTAGTAAGATCGGTATCAAGGGTCTCGGCGTTGAGACCCGTGGTATCTCTTCGGTGTTGGGGAACAGGAAGCGGACAATTCATGAGCCGAGAAGTGAACTCGTTTCTGCTGCTGAGCATGATGCCGAGGCAGAGAGGCGGAGCTGGACTCAGCATCGTAATGAGAAAAGTTGTCTGGAGATCGGGTGATGCAGCCTGGTTGGGCAGATGTCAAGGGCCCAGGAAGCCTTTGATTTCTGGTATCGTGATGGTTGTTATGTCCATCAGTAGGGTCTTTTCAGCCTCTGTGGTCTCAAGAAGAGCCCAGCGGCCCACCAGGGCTGTTGAGAGGTGCTGGTAGGGCCATTTGTTGTCCAATAGAATGGTCTCCCCAACTGTCGGTATGACTAAAGCTTGGGGAGAGTTCTCAAAGTTGAGATGGAATCATCTCTATGTCGAGGCTGTTGTTGAGACGGAACGAAGTCATGCCGAGACTTGTTCGATGTCGTGACTGGAGGTCTCAATGTCGAGGCAGAAGCTTTTGCAGTGCTCAGTCCCGAGTTGGTGGGATCTCAAGCAGATCTCAAGTACGTTTGGGTGGTAAAAGCATTGGGCTTCTTTTTCCTCTTCTTTTCCGCTACAGTGGCCAATGACTTAGCCGAAGATTTAGATGTCATGGATGGTTTAGACTTTGCAGAGGTGGATGGGAACGAAGCCTCTGAGTGCTGGGGGTTGTCAATGGGGCACAGAGATTTCTCCCACAGGTGTGCCCGAAGATGTCCAAGCCTCTGTTTGAGAGCCGGTTTTGTTAGTTTTTTACCATAAGCACCCTGGAAGGGTTGATGAGCTTCTCCCAAGCAATGGAGGCACAGGGAGTGTCCATTGGAGAGAGGGATTTTATTCGGACCCTCTACGCACCTCTTTAAAACGCCTGAAGAGGCCATAAAATGGTGGAAAACAAAGATTAATGAAACGGAAAGTGAATATGTGAAAGAAATATGGAGGGGAACAAATCTAAACAAAAATAATAGTAACAGGAGGAGAAAGTGGTGGTAAGAAGTAATAAACAGTCTGAAATAAAAGTTATCTTTTCTTATCCACAGGAGTTCAAGAGATGTGTTTGTTCACAGCGGTGGTACAAAAGGAACTGAGGCGATAAATGCAGAAGACGGGGAGCATGCACACTGAAAGGAGAAGGTCCTATACTACGTAAGAGCTTGGGAAGTCTGGCGATCTTTGCACAGGTGTGATAAACCCAAGGTGTGCATTCACAGATGCCACAAAGAAAAACCATTTACACATTTGTATATTAAAAAGGGTTAATACAACAACAAATAATGGAAGCATTTTTAAACATTATTTTTGCTTGCTGCCAGGAGAAGTCATTCCTAAAAATGACTCTCCCATAAAGCTGACAATGGAAGGAAATGAGAATTCAATTTGCCAATTAATAATATTGCTGAATTTCCTTGTGCAATTATCCTTCTGCAACCACAAAGGCTTCAGTTGCAAATGTGGTTGAGCCAATGAGATAAGCGTCTCGTCCACAGGACACGCAATCAACAACAACAACAAAACAACTGCCACTCTCCCACTGCCTACCTCCACCCCAATTTCACCTGGTGGGGGGGAAAGCACACATTCTGGATTTATGAATGTCCTAGGAAAAGAGATTTTTAAAATCTACTAGCAGTTGTTTAGAATACACAAGAGGGTTGTTGTTGTTTTTGTCTTGATCTTTCCCACTAAATTCTAGGTTGTTCGAACAAGCGCCTTGAAAATTGATTCCAAAGCTACAATACATGGAATGTTCTCTTTTGGACCCCCACAAAATTTTTCCTCCACACAGAAAAAAGAATATGGAGAGTAAATCCAGTAAATCTTGAAGACTGGAGTGATTCCTGAAACTGCGGACTGTATTGATTTTTGGCCTGTTCTATGGGGAAATATTTTGCCTCGATGCAGACAACACTGTTGCTCAACCTCCTCACTAAGAAACCAAGGTCAACCCACTGCGGTGTTGCTTTAGGTTTTTAATTAACATTTATCTTCCTCTACTTCTTTAGAAGAAAAGAAAAACACATTTTGGATGAAAAACTGCACTTGAATGAGAGAAAAAAGCAACCTTGCAATGTCACATACTGTACAAGACAGACTATGCTATAGACTGCAGCAACAGGCTTCTTTGAAGCTTAGCCTTAAGACAAAATGGCATGAACGTACTCCCACAGTAAACTTATCGCTTGGGCCATGTATACAGTTTCAGAGCTAACTACCATTACTGTTGCATTTACACTAGTGCCTTCACTAATCACAGATCGTTCAAGCCCAATTTTACAAATTCCATTTTCATACCAGCTGCTAACCAGTTTAGGAAAACAGTAGTGAAAACATAATGCTAAGGACTCTCTTCTAACGTGGTTCGTGGTCAAATAAGAGCCAACAGACCAAGGGTCACCTGGCCCTACATCCCTTGTAGATACATACCTCCACAACACATTCTTTCTTAATGTGACTGTGCTGATGATAGCACTTGTATACTGCAGTTCACTATGGAAACCTCATTCCCACAAGCAAGGAAATAAAAACAGCTACAACTTGGGGTGCAGGTCACATGGCACCATCAGAATGATTTCTCCCAGAATTATCTACCTACCTTCAGCTCAGGAGAACAAAAGCAAAAGAAGCAGAAGACAGCCGTATGAACTTTGGCAGTGATATCACCATACCAACAACAACAAAAAACCTTCAAAGGCAGCAAGAATCTTTTATGTCCTAACCTGTAATGGAAGTTCTGGCTTTATGATATGAATGCAGGCATTCATCTGCATGAGTAGGGGAAGGGAGACAGAGAGGACTTGGTGTGACTAAATTTTTTAAAATGTGGAAGAAAATCAAGCTCCAAATAATATGCTGTATCACCAGAAGTCTCTCTCTTCACACTGTAGTTTTTAAAATGTGGCCAATGCCTGGTAGTTACGGAATATAGAGACTCACTTTAGTACTTTAGTGAGTAGCCTTGTGCTTCACTGGGAAATTCAGCTGTAAATCTTTTTCTCTGTCAGCTTTCTCCTCCTGATTTTGGATTTTAGTTTCTATTTCAGTTCCATTAACCCAAGAATGCTGGCCTGAGCATCAAAGAACTATACAGGATGATGTTCCCCACACCATGGGCAACAAGGAACTACTCATTCCACCCTAGAGTTACCATGATGCCACACAAATAGCCCTGATTGGGTCTGCATGGATACAAAATGGAAGCAAAGAGAGGAATGCTGCATTAAGAGACAAAATACAGAGATGATGGAGAAATACCGTATGACATGCCTGGCAGGTGTTTGTCACTACCTTCTGACCTTGGGATAAATAAGCAAGAAACAGAACAATGTTGTGTTTGCATCACTCCCTAGAAGCAGACATACAAGTGATCCACACAGAAGATTAAATCATAGTTGAGTGTTCCTCCTCTACTAACATCTGCTTCCATCTTCTACCTTTTTTTGTTTTTTGTTTGTTTGTTTGTTTGTTTGTTTGTTTTTGGTTTGGCCACCAATTTGGAACTTGGAAAAGTTACTCTTTGGGTGACAGCACCTAGTGTCACCCCAGCACCCTTCCCAATCTCTGGTCCAAATTTAGAATGGTGGTGGTACTCTTGGGTCTGGAGAACCCAGATTCCATAACTGTAGTGTGAAAGTTACCTCTTTAAGCAATTAGCCACAGCTTTTCTGAAAGCAACCATAACAGTTGAAAAGGAAATACAGTATTTCCAGTCTCCTCTTGTCGAGGGCGGTGGGAGACAACATCCACCTGAAGGCTAAATGTGGAATGCTCAACTATGGTTTAGTGCAGAGATGCACAGCCTTTTAACCCCTGTGGACTGCATCTGGTATTTACACATATACCGCATGAGACAAAGTATCGGGATCAAAAGCCTTAACTTCAACCTTGCTCACATCCTAGCAATATTGTTCAAAGAGAGGTGCAGGTGGATGCTGCTTCAGGTTACTGAGGGAGCAAAAGATTCCCTCGGGCAAATGCCTCTTCTGGACTATGATCTCTTACTGCTTCCGCACTATGACTAGTGATTCTACTTCTTTAGGGGTTACTGAAAAATGGGAGGCAAATGCTGCACCTTCCTCCACCAGTGCCCCTGATGAGGCATAAATGCTTCTGAGGCATAAATGGCAGTGTAGAAAAGCAGTGATCCCAAATGGATAGGGGAGGAGGATTTGAATCATAGAATCATAGAACAGTGAAGTTGGAAGGGGCCCGTTAAGCCATTGAGTCCAACCCCCCTGTTCCATGGAGGAATCCAAATCAAAGGGTCTCTCTCTCAGGTGGTTGTCCAGATTTCTCTTGGATGCCTCCAGTGCTGGAGCCCTCGCCAACTCTTGAGGTAATGGGAAATGGTTCCATTTGCTAGCATTACATGGAGCATGGGAGCCATACATTGGGCCTTGGAGGGATGCAAGTGGCTCACAGGCGGTAAGTACATTGTGCACCCCTGGAAAGGGATTACTGAGCAAATCTGAAAAGGTAAACAACATCTCTAAAACCACCTCAGCTTTCAAGGGCATACTCAAGTAACAACCCCTTGGTAATGGCAGGAGCACAAGTAGGAGTATCAAAACAGAACAAAACAACAACAAACAACAGAGCTCAGACTACAGTATAGTGCTTGGCTTGATAGGGTCCGGCAGTTAAATGCTTCAGAAAGATAAAGTATACTGTTGATTTTAATACACATGCAGTAAACAAAAATGTTCCATGGCAGAAATCCTGCTATTGTTTTCATAATGTTTGATGGTTTACCATGACTAACTGCAACTATTGTATGAGGTGGTGGGATATATCTTAGTCACGTGCCGGCTCATGCGTCCAACTGCACAACCAAGATGCATCCCACTGCCCTGCCAAGGAGCAGCAATTAGCTACAGCAAGTTATGCAAAGCACAACTGGTTTCTTGGCTACGAAGGCTGGCTATGAAGAATAAATCTCTCTTGGTAATCAACCCTAAAAAATTATTTTATACATTGTTCTGCACTCTGTCCCTGGCAATGAAATTAAAACTATGAAGGACAGATAAGATCAGATAACTCTTGAAGAAGGATGCATTTCTGAACGGATTTTTTTAAAAAAAAACAATAAAGGTCATTTTCAAGGATTCATGTTTCGTACACCAAACAAAAATGATCAACAACTGGCTTTCAGACAAATGTGAATGTTTAAACAATGTTGTCCTCAACATAGGCAGGTAATGCAATTACAGTTTCTGAAGAGCTGAGCACACCTGCTTGCAATGGCTACCAAAAACCAAATTTAGAAAGTCAGTCATAAGTAGTAGTAAGAGCTCTTTTAGTGAGTCCAAAGTACACTGAACTCTCTAGGGACAGGGTGTTCATATTTACCAATTTCATTGTGACAGTGCCCCATTCCTTGCAGTTGTCTTACTGAATACTGACATACGGTACATTCCCAACTAAATGAAAACCATTCTTGCTGAGCTTTCACTTGCTACTCAAACAACCATTTTTGGAGGAAAAACCGGCTTTTCTTATCTCATAAGTATAATATTTGCCTTTCCAATAATCAAGTTTAAAACAGCACTTCGGGGAAAAGGCACATAGTTTTTCACCAACTACACACATACTTCACTAATTCACAGGGCGAATCTGTCATGTTTTGCCCCTCCCATCACCCCCCCCAAATGAAATCAGAATACCAACCTCTTGTACTGCCAAGAGATATGGGGGAATGGTGCAGTGAAAAAGTCTCTTTAAAGGAAAAATATTTAGGGGATTAATAGGGTACACAAGCAGGTACAGACCTATGGAGATTTCCCACCTCTGCTGTGAATTCTATGCAGAACTAAAACACTGAACCGCTTTGAATATTCAACCATTTCAATCTCTTCTCCAGTAACCAAGTTCAGAGGAAAATGTGGTCAATATCCTTTAAAGGTATGGGCTGCTTTCTTTCAGGCATCAAACTGAGCCAGCAATTCTTAGAGCAGGGATTCCCAACCTTGGGTAACACAGATGTTCTTGGACTGCAACTCCCACAGACCCTGGGCAGCACCTCATCCCCTTTTTTGCCCCTTTCCTCCAGTAAAACCTGAAGTTTCCTACAGCCTGCTGAGATTTATCTCTTACGCATGAATGAAGTCATTTTAGCAACATTACATCACTAGACTCAGAGAATGAGATCATCACTATAAAGAATTCCAGGCTGTTGCTGGATTATTGTTCTGAATGCATGCAGTAACAGGCCAATATATTGTCCTCTAAGTACCTATTTTATTATTAATCCCTTTCCTTCCTTAGAAAAATTAAGTAAACTATGCTTTGTCTATTTTCTTGTGCAGACTGCTTAGAATAAAATAAAAAGTAATCTATACACTGCATTTGAGGAATATAAAGAAGCCAGATAAACTCTGCAGAAGCTGCTGTCTAATGTCACACATAGAATCCCTGGGTTGTTTCAATTTTGGCTACTATTAAAAAAACAAGCTTAACCAAGGATAAGTGCTGGGGACGCATCTGAACCCATGAACCTTGTGGCCATGGCAATACAGCCAAGTGATACCTTGAGAGAGTAACATATTACATGCTAGAAGCTAGCAGACAAAATTGAAGTGTTTTGAACACAATGTGTGCTAACCTCAAATCAGGCAGAGATCAGGCTTCCATTTTCCGAGCAAAATTGTTTTGCGCTCATACCAGTGGCTGACAATATGAAAATAGTATGTTACATATTCAGCTTCTAAAAGATAGAAAAGTAAACCTAATAGATGCAGTATTGTAAATAAAGTAGTATGCACACGTGTACAAAGTTATTCAAATCATGCACTATCATCAGTTATACTGTGTACATAACTCCTGCCTCAGAAAAGCTAGTGTGGTATAGTGGCTAGCATACAGACCTGAAACAAAATTAATTATGTAATAGGATCTGGAAGTCAAGTCATGGCAACTTAGGGCTCTATCACATGTCCTTTAAAATGCTGATTAAATTTCAAGATAAAGCTTTTCCAAAAGTTTTGTCCCCACAGCCACCAGGCTTTTTAAAAAAAAAATGGTTATGTTCCCTTTAGTGAGTTTTCCAAGACCTACTGGAGAAGCTGGGAATTTTTTGCTCTGGTAAAAAATGTGAGCCAGAAGTCTGTGGGAGCTCGCATATGATCTGTTTTCTGCTCCCACCCCCAGCCTCGACCAGCTCGTCCTGGGGCTCGTCAGCATTTTTTTAATTTTTATTTTTTTATTTCCCTTCTCCCCAGCACTGATCAGCTGGCCTTTGGACTGTCAACGCTTTTTATATTTTTATTTTTATTTTTATTTTTATTTTTGCTAGTGCCAAACAGATCATCCTGGGGCTCATCAGCGCTTTATAAAAATAGTTTTTAAAAAATGTTCCCTCCCTCCCCCAGCACTGATCAGCTGGCCTTCAGGCTGTCAGCAGTTTGTTTTTATTTTATTTTTATTTTTTTCTAGCACCACCTGCTGGCCCTGGGGCTGGTCTGCACTTTTAAAAAAATCCTTGTACTTGGGAATGGAGATCCCACATCTTCAGTCACATGACCAAGAAAGAAGAAAAGCCAGACTTTCCCAATATCCAGATCTTCCCCCAGGTGAGATAGCAGCCTTAGAGAGACTGAAATGTTTCGCTGCTCATCCAAACAGCTTCCTCAGTCTAAGGAAAGCTAGTTGCGAGTTCTCCATTTTATAGTTCACTTTGACCTCATGTTACCCTGGTCTGTAATAGGCTCATAAGATGGAAAATGGCCTGAATAGGCTCCTTAGGTGGACAACAGTCTCAATAGGCTCCTTAGGTGGACAATGGCCTTCAATACACACATGAATGGCTTCCCTTACTCCTCTCTCAAACCACCTATCTTCTCTGTCTCATATGTGTACATCCTCATCTTTGAATGAGTGTCATTTGACCTTCAAATGGAGGTACACTGCTGATTCTCGTCCTGTTTTGGGACATCCTCCTGTTTAGTGGCTGTTTAGTTTCTCCAATGTAGAGATCTGCACACTCCTCACTGCATTGGACCACATATACCATATTGCTCCTCTTGTGTTTTAAGTGTTGGGTCCCTTGGTTGGATGAGTCTCTGCCTTAGTAGTGTATTTGTGGCTTTGAAATAAACAGGGGTGTGGTGTTTGCCAAAAATCCTTTTAAATTTAAGCTTTTCAGACACTCAAGCCATGCAGGAAATGACCAGGTTCTTCCATCGCTCTGGGTCTCAGACTGATCCCTTGTTCTTCTGGGTCCGCACACTGCTTTGTTGTCCAAATTAAGAGTCATCACAACCCTGACCCACAGAGCAGGGAGCATCCCCCCTCCACAGAAACCAAGAAGAAGGAAGACAGGCACCTGAAGATAGCGCTTAAGGCCTGTGGATATCCAAAGTGGGCCTGTGGATATCCGATCTTTCTTCAATCTTTCCTCAGACTGACGAAGCTGCTTGGATGAGCAGCAAAACATTTCAGTCTCACAAGAAAAGCAGTCCAATTGCCATGACTCAACTTCCAGATCTTCACAGACATATGTAATAAGAATTAAGAGTTACAATACTTTTAAATCTGTTTATGATGCCATACTTCAATAGATGGAAAAGCAACAAGTTGGTGTCCTCAGTATCAAACGTGAGTTGCTGTTAGTCAAGCATGAAGTGATGAAGTGATGTGGGAGGAATTTTGAATGATGCTTATAGTCAAAACCATCATCTTTCCAACCCATCTGGATCCAGAGCTGAAAGCAAAAAAACTTCTGGGGCACTTCTTTTAAGATCAGTTTTCTATTGGGGCTTCTAATTCTCATGTGCATTTCCTTACATCAACTCAGACATGACTTATATTACATTTTACTAGTAGTAATTATTCTCATTTTATTCCTGCCCTGTGTACAGTATTCCAAGCATCATCTTGCGCTAACTGCTTAACATATTAAGAATTAACTACTGCCACTTTCCCTTGAGTTACACTATAAAAAAGGATGCTAGGGAAAGTGCATCAACCAATAGAATAATATGCATGGAAGATGCCTCTGAAAGTCACTGCTGAGTGGGAAGGCAAGAGGTTACCATGAATTTTAGACAGTTTGTGGTCTGGGGAGGGGACCTAACCTCTAAATGTGGGGGGACTGGAATGGGATTACTGCTGAAACTTCCCCATGGAAGGAAGGAAGGAAGGAAGGAAGGAAGGAAGGAAGGAAGGAAGGAAGGAAGGAAGGAAGGAAGGAAGAAAGAAAGAAAGAAAGAAAGAAAGAAAGAAAGAAAGAAAGAAAGAAAGAAAGAAAGAAAGAAAACCCTATGCTACAAAGTTACAGTATATTTCCCTATGGTCATACACAAAGTCTTAAAAGTACCAACTTTATGATCTTCTTCCTAGTCAGCATGAAAAGAAGCAGAGCACCGAGTGCTATCCAATATTGTACTTAAAAGGTCTGGTACAGGGTGGACAACCTCAGCCTCATCTAATTTACTTCTTCAGCCTAATGTGATCAGTCAAGCCTCTGCAAAAGCAATCTGTTTATTCTCCTTCCTAAACACAAACATTGGGGAGGGGAGGGAAAGACAAGAGGTAGGCGTCACTGCTCCACTGGGGTTAAGGCAAAGCTTCCAAATTATTTTTAAATGGCAAGACTACTGTTTTCCAAGTCCCATTAAAGACCTGTGACGTCAAATGGGGCCCATCACTCATCTTGCTTGGCAGCCAAAAGATCCTCATTTACGGAACTCCATGTACTATAAAAGGCAGGAAATGGAGCAATTTTTGCACTTTACCATAAAGTTGTAGAATGAAAAGTTTGTATCAGTGAAACAGTTTGACACCTCGGTATTGGAAGGGTGACCTCTTCCTATCAATACCTGTCTAATCATTATGAAGGGGGAAGGCAGCCACCAGTGTGGTCCATTCATTCAGAATGGTGCATTATTACACGAGGCTGTGAGAGTGACCTTTCCCAGCTGTACCACACCAGTTCTGGAATCCCCTCCACTTAGAGGCCTGCCTGGCACTGATACTTACCTTAAATCTGTGTCAAGTTATAATTTGGCTACCTAAACATCAGGCTTAGTAAGATTATGGCTTAATTTAACGTGATGACATTGACTGCAGTCGTCCTTGAGATCTGCTGGAAAAAGGCAGATCAGAATGTTTTACGCTACATAATACACCAAGAGTCTCATAATAGCGTTAGGCACAACATTCTATCCAGAATGCATGCAGTGGAATGTTAAAGACATACATTATTACTGCAGTCAAAGATCAAAGCAGAATGTTGAAATATAAGAATTCTGTTGCTTTTGTTTGCAGCTGGGGTGTCACTGTCAAGTATTGAATAAGGACTGTATTCAGAATACAAACTTAACTTCCTTAGACACACACAGTAGGACTTAACACTTTACATCTGTGATTCTAATTTGGCAAAAGTGTTAAAAAACCAAGCCATCTACAGCTAGCAAGAGAATTCAGATTTTCAAATTAGAAGCCACAGAACCACATAGCATGGAACCATCATGACAATTAAAGTACCAATAACTGTTTGGGCCATGATGATACAACTACTGCTTCCAAGTCGTTGCATAGGATGAGGTAAAACCTGCCTTCACTTTTCCACCTAATGGTTTTGCAACAAATGAACCAGATGCTGATTTTAAATGTGCTTTCACAGCAAGTTAATTCACTCATTATTATGGCTGATGTACTTCCAGACCTCGGAGGTTTAAAATGTTGGTGGTAACCCATTGCCCTCTGTGCTGTATGTACATACAAACAATGTATTCATCCCTAGGGATGTGTTCTTTTTAATTTTGGTTTGTAATTCCAAATGGCAGCCCATCAACCCCAATCTACACACTTGTATGCTTTGAGCACCAGCACTGAAGGGCTTTCATGTTATTTACTATCTTGATTTTTCCCCTCTTGCTTTGCTTTCTTTAGAAAGAAAGAAAGTTCTTTCTTCATTGACTAAATCAAGCAAAAGAGAGAGAGAGAAATGTTAAAAGTAAACTTCTTTTGAAACTAACAATAAGAACCAAAATGAAGAGGTGAAGCTTGTAGTGTACAGATTCAGCTTTCTGATGTGACATTCACAGAATACTAGGATGAAGAGAAACACAAATGTTTCTCTTTCCCATAAACACAAAACAAACTAAGAGTTTAGTTAAAAGATACTAGGATAAGGTTGAGCATTAGTACAGTGGAACCTTGACTTACATACTGCTTGACTTGCATCATATTTGACTTGCAGCAAGAAGGGGCCTGTTTGACTTGAGTCGCAGGCTTTGACTTACATCTCGGAGCCCCGGCGCAAGGCACCGGAATTGGGCGGCAGCCACGACCCAGCATCGCGGCTGCCGCCTCCAAACTGCTCCTGCCTTCTTCCCCTCCTCCGGCAGCGGCGGCTTCGGCAAGGCCAGCTCGGAGCACCTGGAGCTGGTCCTCGGCCCCACCGAAGCCGCGGCTGCTGCAGGAGGAGAAGAAGGGCCGGGAGCTCGGGGCTGGCCTTGCTGGTTAGACAGTCGGCTCAAGCTTATAAAAAAATCTGGCTGCAGAATTCTGGTCCACAATGGAAGCATTTTAGTTGGGGATCTGTACAGTTGTGGGACTCTAATGGTAAGCATAGGGTTGTTCAGAACTTGGAACATCAGGTTAAAAATCAGTAAAACTTAAATGTTAGACATTGTTGCTATGAACATTAAAAAGTGGAGGCATATAACTTGTGGACTATAATTCCACTGCCTCCTCCTCTCTTTGAAGAGACATTTCATTTACATCCCCAGAAGGAATCTCCTATCCCAGTCAAATTTGTGTTAAATTGCTGTTTTCCGGGGTCTTTTTCATCATCTGGAACGGATTAATCTGCTTTCCCATTACTTTCTATGGGAAATGTTCGTTTGACTTAAGTCATGTTTGACTTAAGACTAGACCACTGGAACGGATTAATGACTTAAGTCAAGGTTCCACTGTACTTTTAAATCCAGCAGAATCGGGTGTGTTTGTTATTGCTTCATGCAGTATAATACAAATGGGACTTTGGTTTATGGTATATGTGTAGCTCAACCTGTCACAATCTAGAGAACATCCCTCATTAACAATCTAGCCTAGAGATCAAAGCTGGCAGGAATACCAGCTACACGTATCAGTTATTCTGATTCCTTAAGAGAAATTTATACCTTTTCCGGGTACCTATTCAGCCCCCAACATTGGACTCTTGTTCTTAGCTGTAAATATTGCCTTTTAATGATGTTAATCACCACTGTATACTCATTGTTTGCAACTTGAAATATTGTCTTTCAGTGTTGTAAGCTGCCTTGGGGGCTGTATATTGTCCCTCATTATTTTAAGCCACCTTGAGTCCTTTTCCAAGAAGAAAGGTGGCATAAAAATACTGAAAATTAATATATATAAATAAATAAATAAATAAATAAATAAATAAATAAATAAATAAATAAATACCTCAACCACAGTCAAAAAGCAGTAGTTGTACATTATGTTTCAATTACAATTTAAAGAATAAATGAAAAGAAATTCCCCTTCCATTAAGGTACCATTTCTACTGGGAAGGACAGATGTTGTAGTCCAAAAAAACAAGGGGGCAACAAGTAAAAGCTAACACATCAGAACAGGCAGCAATGGGCTGCTCATGATTTCCCCTACCTGTCAAGTTCTTTCCCCTCTTCCCACAACGTGCAGTTTCACTTACTTGCCATGTTACTTCTGTCCTGACTTCTCCCTGCCTGCTGAGGAGCCAGTGATATGACATGACACAGTCACCACGGGTAAATGAAACTTAGAACTGGCTCTGCCATTAGGAAAGCTGAAGCAGTGATCTCAAGTGGCACCAAAGGATGTCATGAAACCACAGCAAACTGATAATCATTTGATTTCTCATTGCTGCCTGCTGGGGGAAGAGATGCTTCATGGCTCTTATGTCCCAGACGTTACGATAACTGGGATGGGTGGAATATGCAATCCACTGCACAGAGAGAAAACTGTCTCAGGCCAAACTTGGTTAAACTACATGTTACAGTGGGAGACAAAATGACACAAGCAAAAGGCAAAGTGTTCCTCTTATATACCCCTCCATAGTGTTTAAAGTACTCTCTGGGAAGTTTACAATGTAATTATGCAGGCTAGACAGTGACACAAACACACCGAGTAAGCGAGCTGAGCACAGAAGGCCGAGTCAACCCTAATGACTACATTCTTCCACATATTCTTCCATAACCTATCTCTGGGAAAAACCTAATGGCAACCGAAAAGTGATAATATAAATTTAAAATAAGAGCCTTGCCATTTTTATCCTTTTAGACTGGGACGTAGTCTCTGACTGTTCCAATATAGTTATTAATTGCACTGGCAAATACTGTAGCGACAGATCCCAAATGATGATGATGACTGACTGGTGCTACGTTTTCCAAAACAAGTCCACTGTTGATGAATTTCAAAACAAATGCTAGGCGGAGGTGCCTCACCTACAATTAGCTGCCCAGCACTGCATCTTAACCAGGAGGCAAGTGTGCCTGCCTGACAGCAGAAAACATGCCCAGAGAAGAAAGAGGAGGACATGTTGTTCTACGATTGTACTCAATGTGCTGTACAAGGAAATCCAATGTGCATTTCCTAGAAAACACATTAAACAGAAAGGAATCCAGACTTAAGGATTTCTGAGCCAAAAAGCTAAACAAACTCAGAACATCAAAGCAAAGGCAACTGTTATTAATCTTCAGTGATCCCTCTGAAAATTATGTGTGCCAAACCAACGATAAACATGCAAATGTGCTTAACACAAAGGCAGGTTTCGGACTGACTTCTCAAAGCTGCCAGACAGAAAGCTCAGGCATAGCAAACAAGATACAGTGTTACCTTGTATAAAGGAATTAATTTGTTCCAAATGAAATTATGTTAAGCAAATTTTCCTTTATACCAATTTCCCATAGGAATGCATTGTAAACAGAGTGATCCCATTTTTATGTTGTACAGATTCTCCCCATAGGCAATTATGTTAAGCAAATTTCCCCTATCTCCGGAATTGTTTATGTTGTACAGATTTTATGTTATACAAGCTGTTTGTTATACAAGGGTCCACTGTACAGAAAATACAGAGGACAGATGCATCATACTGTGCATAGCCTCTCCAAATATCTATATGTACACTGCTAGACATTCTGTTCCACTTAAGACAGAGCTAGCCATGATCAACTTGAACCAACAGAGATGCTAGACGCAGAAGTGCAGAAAAACCTTAGAGAGGTTTAGAGTGGTCCATCCAAGAGATAAGCCAACAGGAGCTTCCACCAAAACTCCTTGAGGCATACTTTTGCCAGAGCTGTGCCCCTTTCCACTCTCACTGATCAACCATGCTCTTAACTTGTAGTGTACCTTTAAAGCTGTGTTGCTCAAGAGACAACATAGTCCATACCTGATGCTGAAACCTGAAAATCTGAAATATCATTCTGGTTCTGATTCAAAGTCAGAGGAACTCCAGCCTATCCCTACTCAAATCAAGAACTAAAATGCTCACCTAATCTACATCAGTTACAGAACAGATGGAGGTAAAGCCAAGGAAGCTGACTTTGTATTTCCTAAGGACACTTTATTTTAACTGGGATTCAGAGGCAGTTTGTTTGACAAGTCCTGCCGGGCTGTCCGTTGACCATTCCCACTGTGGAACGCTTAGAGAACACTCGTAACACAGTTTCCATCCCTGCAGGCTGTCCAAGATTTACTACTGTGATGTAAAGCTGGGAAACATGCTTGGCAGTAATTGCGAAGAAGAATACAAACTGCCATGCAAGCAACTGACAGTTCAATTCCAAGTCAGTCCTTGTCTGCACCAAACAGCACACGGTGCAGACAGCTGTGATTGCAAAACTACGGCAGGCCATGCAATGGGAATAGGCTGGAAGCAGTTGTGGTTTCAAAACCATGAACCACCATTATAACAGAAAGCTAGCTCATTCTCATTCTCCTACATCTGGTGTTTAGGGTGCATGTGTCAAGCCACAATGAGCCCAGAGAGCTGTGTGTATGGGTGTGCCTTGAGGCAACCTCCACATTCTTCTTTTCATTCCTTTCCTACCACAACCTGCATCCTGTGATGGTTATGTTGACTCTGGATGTAGTACCTCTATAACGTACAAAGTTAACGTACTCCGCTGGATCCAAACCATTCTCCCAGGCTTTCCAGACCACAAGTCTTTTTCTTTCGTGCACATCTTGTCTGTGGATTCGAAACTACAGTGGTACCCCGACTCACGACGTGCCCGACATATGGAAACCCTGACTTACGAGCATGATTCCATTGGTTTTTAAATCCCACTGCTTTACAAGCAAAAGGGCTTCCCCGACTTAACGATTTTTTTAATTTATTTTTCTCCCATGGCACTTTGTGTTTGGGAGGTTTTAAAATACCCGCACCATTTTCCTGGACTTCTCTACTGCGAGAAAGGTAGTTGATTTTTCCTCTGTTATTTTTATATACTGTACTGTAATTTTTTTCGCATGTTTGCCAGTGGGGAGGTGTGACAACACCCTGGAAGCAGGAGAAATACATATGTAAATCATCAGCCAATCCCAGCAGGAGGGCGGGGGATTGTATGGTATAAAAAGGGTAGAGCCTGGTCTGTGAAGGAGTTAAGAGTTAAGAGTTAGGAGTTGAGAGTTTAAAGCTGAGAAAGCTGAGAGAGCCCACCTCTGTTAGAGTTCAATCAGGCAGGTTAGGTGTGAGGGCTTTACTATTTACTGTTTATTAAAGACAGGGAGGCTTGAAGATTTGATTTAATCTATTTTATGTTTAAGGCAACACATACCAACTTCAGTCATTGTTGTATTTATTTATTTTCTCAACAAACATCATCATTATTTTTATATTATACATCTGAGTCTGTCCCAGTTCATAAGGCGACGATTAAAAAGGTGGCAGCATTACCAAGTGGATCCTGTGAAGATTAATAATTTTCATCACAATTACACGTCTGAAAAGGGAGGTGTCGTCACAGGAGGTCTTTCTTTTTTTGCAATTTTTAAACAACCTGCGCTTTCCCCCTCAATCAGGTGCATTGCGGGGGAAAGAACAGCTTGTTTAAAATGTCTTTAGCCACCAAGGCAACCACTTGTCTCCAGGGCTAAAGACACTTTAACCACCCATCACTTCTCCCCCAACACGTCCCGGTGTGTGTGTGGGGGAGCTGCGGGTGGTTTAAAGTGGTTTCCCATAGGAATGCATTGAAATCCGTTCGTCCGGAATGGATTAATTGACTTTCAATGCATTCCTATGGGAAACCGCTCCTCAACTTATGAGCTAATCAACTTACGAGCGTACGCTCAGAACAGATTAATTTCGTAAATCAGGGTACCACTGTAGTGGCTTTTTCAGCAGAAATGACAAACCTAAGAGATGACCTTACCAAATGAACATTGAACATAAATACTTTTCTACCTGCCCAAAAAAATACAGAGTAGCCAAACCAAAACGCCATCTAATGTTTCACTTTTCTGGGCACTTATCTAAGAGTGCTTTCACACATTCAAAGTGAAAGCAAAACAAGAACAGAAACTTCAAATGTGTCACACATCCTGTGAACATTCTAATTTTTATCATCCAAAATTGAAATTGTACTTTTCTCCATAGGCCGGTGGTCAAGGGGGACAACATTTTGGAACCTTGAGCCTGCATCATCAGGATAGTCAATTTTAACAGAGGATGAGAGCTGTAGTACAACAATGTGCAATACAATGAAAGAACTACTAGGCTTTTCCTTCAGGTGGCTACTTTTCAGACTCAATTGAAAGCAGATCAGGATCAATGCATACATTTTAAACAACATGTATGATGAATTTAAAGTCCATCTAAAGAACAGATGTGCATTACTAAACACAACTGAATGTGAACTGTGGCTCAGAGATATTATCAGATATTAATATCAGAGATATTAAAAAGGAATTCCAATAGAAAGAAAAGAAAAAACCCAAATGGACAGATAGTGGAAGAAACACTTCAGATTGCTAAGGACAGGTGAGAAACAAAAGGAAAGGGTGACAGAAATAGAATCAGAATTCTGAATGGAGTTTTTCAACAATTGTCTCACAGAGAGTACAACGAGGACTGCTACTATAACCAGTGAAAAGAAACAGAGCATTGTATCTTCCAGTAGATAAAATGAATCAATGGGAAAGTTAAGCCTAGATTAGAAATACCGAAAGACCTATAGGGAAGAACACTGACTAGGAAAAAATAAAGAGAAGGTGAAAACAGTACACTGAAGACATACACAGCAGAGATAAAGGATGCCAGATTCTTTTGAAGATGAATCCTATGATAAAGGACATGCAGTTCTAGAAATTGAAGTGAAAATTGTTCTGAAAGCACTGGGAAGAAATAAATCACCAGGGTTTCTTGCTTCCCTGCTTCCATTCTCTGGAAGACACTATTCAAACCAGAGGAGTTTTAAAAGGCAGGGATTTACAACTAAATAAATCACCAAGGGTAGAGGAGATACTGGTAGAACTCTTCCAAACCACAGAGACTGAATTTGTTAAAGCCCTGATAGGAATATGCCAAACATTGGGGGGGGGGGGGAGAGAATGACCACAGACTAGAAATGCTGAAACATATTCCAATGCACAAGAAAGAAGATGCCACGGACTGGAGCAACTATAAAACCATTGTTCTACTTTCCCATGCAAGCAAAGTGATCTTGAAGGTGTTGCAACAAAGTTGTTTACCTTATGGGACAATAAATACCAAATGTTCAACCTGGATTCTGAAAAGGAAGAGGCACTTGGGACCTTATTAGAAAAATCCATTGGCTTCTGAAGTGCATCAAAGAATTTCAGAAGAAGATCAGTCTATGCTTTATAGACTACAGCAAACACTTTGATGGTGTGCGTCATGAAAAAGTATGGGTGGTTCTGAAAGAAATGGGTGTGCCTCAGCATCTGATGGTCCTGATGTGGACCAAGCCAGCTAACACTGGCCATCTTCTTGGACAGGATTCTTCTGTCCAAGAAGGAGGAGTGGAAATAGGTGAACGAAGCATCAGTAATTTAAGATATGCAGATGACACCATCCTAAGTCACAATGAGTTGACACTACTTTCAGTGTAATTGAAAGAAAAACATTCCAAAGCAGTACTGCATTTGAACATTAAGAAGACAGAAATCATGACTACACAGCTTTCATATTTGATAATGAAAAGAAGTTGAAATTGTCAGAGATTTTGTATAAGAACATCAAATATAAAGATGTGTTACCGGAGACCCAAAACTAAGACCATTCATGCTGTTGTATCCCTTATTATGTTCAGGTATGCAGGCTGATCGGAAGAAAATTAATTTGTTTGAAATATGGTGCTGGCCAAAAACTTTGTAGACTCCCTGGACCCCCAGAAAGAAAAAAACAAGATCAAATCAAGCAGAAATGGAAAAACTGAGGCTTTCCTATTTGGGGCACATCATGAGAAGGCAAGATTCACTGGGAATGTTGTAAAAGGTTCAAGACAGTAGGAAAAGAGGAAGACCAAACATTAAATGGACTGACTCTACAAAGGAAGCCACAGCCTTCGGTTTACAAGCACTAAGCAGAGCTGCTGAGGACAGGACATTTTGGAGTTCACACATTCATGGGGTTGTCCTAAGTCAGACTCATGGCACATAACGACAGATATCCTACTTCTCCCTCTTCTCCCCATCCCCTGTTGCCCTATTTTATAATAGCCATAATCTTAGAACTTAGAACCAGTCCCTGTGAAGGAGACACAGTAGCATGTTGGTTCTCAGTCAATGTTTTCAGAAAACAGTGTTAAGAAAAGCTCCTTCATTAGTGCCAAGTCACGGGATCTGCATGACGGGTTTTGTACAGGAAATTCAGCAGAAGCCCTGGAGGCAGTTCTTACATTCCGTATTTCAGAGTAGCTCCACTGTCATTCACAGCGTGGCTTTTGTGCAAGTGAAGGTCATCGCCCAGCTCTTTTTCTTGATGTAGCTATTAAATCTTTGCAAATTTATCTACCCTCTATGGTTCATTAAGAAAATATCTTAAGGGGGAAAATGACTTTCTCTTCTTCCACATATGTTTCAGGGGAATACAGAACCTATCAAAGTGGTTGTCTGGAAGTCTACCTACTGTTCACCCGGACAGATCATCCCTGAGTGGAAGAGTAGGACAGCCCCTATCAGCCTAAAACATTAATATGATGCACCACCCTTCCGTCTTCAAGATGCCCTTAATGACACATCTGGAGGCTGAGAAAGTTTACAAGTCTAGCTGTCTATTAGGACAGCCTAGTGGTGTTATGTCCTCGCTAATGCATAATAGTACTATGTAACACTTTTCTCCAAGAATTAAATTCCATAAAATTAAAGGGTGCCTTTTCTTGTCTGCAGCCGTCCCCTTTAGGAAGTATAGCCTTTGCTATAAAACCGTCTTACATGTCATTAGGCCCTCCTCCCTCCATAATTATCTTGTTGGTGAATTTTAACTACTTTAGCAATACCTTGGTCTCCCCCAGTAGCCAATGACATTTCTGAAAATCTCTTGGGTGTTCATTAACTTCCATATTTAGCAACCTCTGTATAAAAATAACATTTTAGGGTAGAAGCTGAGAATTTTTAAAAAATTGCTGAACCTAGCATCTACAAGGGCCAGCAGAATTAAGTTAGAACCCCAAACCTGTTCCAATTACTAGTTATTCCTGTTAGTAATATGCAGATCCTATAAAACAGCCATTTTCTATGGGGGGGAGGGTCATATGGCCCCCTTGAGGCCTCTATTCCATTTGATGGGAGCCACAGACTGGAACGAAGTCCTCACACATCACCTTATAAGGCTTATTATGTGACTTATAACATCCTGATTCAGCCTCTGTTTGTTACATATTGTGTTTTATGGCCTTGGCCCAAAACAGATTGAGATTGGCTGCCATACAGCTTTTCACTGCAAGGATCAGCAAGTCACAAACCACAGCACAGTTTACAAACAGAGAGAATATTAAAAGTGACAACAAACCACAGAACTGTACTTGCCTGAAGGGTGAGAAGTGCATTTGTCACAACATGAGACTTACATAAATATACATATGCATCTGTGCAGGTGTGTGTGCCCACATGCACCAAGCCTCCTCTGAACCCAAACTGTACAAGCGGATATTATGCCTGGACAGCTTCTCCCTGCCTCCCTATGACCAAAATACACAGGGAAGGAAATCAACGCCACCCTCCTCAACATCTTCAATACTTGAATATGTCTAAATAGTATTGGACTGTATATTTTCCATTATTACTGTAAGCCACCTTGAGTCCTTTTTCAAGGAGAAAGGTGGGGTAAAATTGTTCTAAAATGAATAAAATAAAAAAGGAAGGAAGGAAGGGAAGAAAGAAGAAAGAAAGGAAACTCCCTCTCACCTCAACCCTATACTGTACTGTACTGAAGACTAGTAGGATGAAAGTCATTTTGACAAACAGGGGGTCAGGAGGCCATCCGCTGCCCTAAACACAAGTGGACGGACATTTTCGTTCACTTTCATTCCTCTCCTTGCAGGCTTCCTTGGGAACAGACTTCACTGAACACCCTTCGGACTCATTTCCTAGGTTTATTTTTATCCCGGCCTTGGCACTCGAGCAGGGCGCCCCACCCACCACCACCACCACGGTAGTAGAGAGGGAAGCGTGAGGAATGGTGCCTGCCACTAAAGGGAGCTTCGGGGAGGGGAAAAGGTTCTCCCGGGGCAGGTCGGATCCTCTCTGCGCCGCCGCCTCCGGGGAAGGGAAAGGAGCCGGCGCGCCCGGGGCTTCTCGACTTGCCTGATTGGGGTCGGTGGCCTTGAAGACGTGGCAGGCCATCTGGGACTCGGGGTTGTCGGGCTGCGCTTTGATCAGATAGGCAAAGTACGTGAGGTCGTGGCTGTTGTGGACGAAGCGGGCGATGTGCTGCGCCTTGTGCTCGAAGATGAACACGGCCGGGTTGGCGGCGCTGCCGCCGGACGGGACACAGCGCAGGTTGGGGGAGCTCAGGAGCAGCACCACTTCCCGGGCCGGCACCGAGCTGGGCTCTTGCTTTTGGCTGCGCCGCCGGATCTCCGCCATCAGCCAGGGCAGCATGGGCAGCGTGGTCCGCCGGTCCAGGCAAGACCAACCCACGTACCATAGCTTGAAGCGCTTCTCGACCCCCGCCTTGCCCGCTGGCGGCTCGGGCTCGGCCTCCAAGGGGTGAGAGAAGGGCTCCTCGGCGCTGGCGGGTTTCTCCATGAGCCCAGAAACAACAGCACAGCAGCAGCAGCAGCAGCCGGAGCAACGCCCCGGGGCAGGCGGAGAAGCCGCGAGGCAAGAGCCCCCTCCCCCTCGCCGCTTGCAACTCTCAGGCGGCCTGGCCGCTTTTATGGCACCTTCCAAAGGATTTGGAGGCTATATAATCCGGGGAGATCCTTCGGACGACGACGCCCCTCTGCCCACTTCCTGGGCAGCAACCACACACCGCCCCCTGGAACTCAGCGCGCCTTACTTCCCAGTAACCAGGCGCCAGCTGGGGCTGCAGGGGCGCATGGCAGCAGCCCTTGCTGCAACGCGCGGCCCAGAGCCAGCGAGACCGCGCGGCGGAGGCGGCGCCCGTTCCAGCTGCAGCTGCTGCTGGCTGGCTGCGAGGAGGAGGAGGCTACTGGTGCTGCTGGTGGTGGTGGTGGTGGTGGTGGCGGCGCGACTCCCCCCGCCCTTCGCGTGGCCTGATCCCGGTGCCGAGAGCCCGCCAGGGGTTGCGAAGCCCCTCGCGGCGCCCGCCGACCCGCCTCCGCCTCCGCCTCCGAGCACCGCACTTGGCTCCGGCGGGTCTCGCTCTGGGGCTGTGCCTGTCTTGCCCGTCCCCAGCCGCCTCCGGGGCCCGCCCATCCACGCGGACGGCACCGGTCCGGTGGAAAGGAGGCTCCCTTCGCCCGCCTTCTTCTCCTTCTTCTTCTTCTTCTTCTGGAGCTGGAGAGGGTGGGGAGGACTCCGGGAGGAGCAACACCGATGGGCCTGCCGAGAGGTCTGTCTGGCTGGCTGGCCCTCCTCCCTCGCCTGCAGCAGGGGAAAAGGCACGGGTCCTCCTCCTTTGCTGGCCGCCAAAACAAAGCCAAGCGCGCCGCCTCCTCCTCCTCCTCCTCCTCCTCCTCGGGAGTTCCCCTGCTGCAGCCTGCGAGAGCCGAGGCCGGTGCCACTGGGCGACACGGCGGCTCTCGCCTGCTCTGTTGTGGCCCCGAAGCGCACGTGCCCAAGAGGGGACCTAACCTCTAAATGTGGGGGGATTGGAATGGGATTACTGCTGAAGCTTCCCCATGGAAGGAAGGAAGGAAGGAAGGAAGGAAGCGAAGCGAAGCGAGGCGGCGGCTTCACGCCCGCCCTTCTCCTGCCCGTCTCGCCCGTGGCGCGCTGCCGGGCCCATCGACGGAGGGCTTCTGTCACGGGCAGGCCCGGCGGGGGCGATCGCGTGGACCCAACCAAGGCAGGGGAGGGCTCCGGTCCCGAAATATGCAGGGGATTCCCCCCCCCCCCCAGTTCCCGTCAGAAGCCGCGTGTGGCTGCAGGACAGCAACTTTCCCCAAGGAACGGGTGTTCCCGAAATTCTTAGTAGATTTTTTTCTCTCTCCAGGTAATCAGCTGGGCGTAACACGGAAGGTTTAACACGGATCGCCCTCCCGCGTTGGGCCCCCGGGCCCCCGTGGAGGAGAGAGGGGCTTCCTAGGTAGGGTGCCGTCTCGAAGCCAAGACGGGAGCAGCCAAAGCCATTTGGAAGGCAAGGGGGGCGGGCGAGCTGACGGGCTTATTGTGAAGGATGGAACACGGAAGTGGGTTCGTGCAGGACTGGGAACCCTTTGTACCTGATCTGTCAACCCCCCCCTCCAGTGGGTATGCAGTCTATGGTTGATGGGAACGGTAGTCCAGAAATATCTGGGAGTAGCTCACCCCCTAGTCCAGGGGTGCCCAAACTTTTTGTAAGGAGGGCCAGATTTGGTGGCTGAGAATGTTGTCAGGGGCCGGTTGCTCCCCAACCCTGCCACCCCCACTGCAAGCCCCACCCACTGACCCATAAGCCCCACCCACTGACCCCTTGCAATCCCACCTGCAGGAAGGAAGATGGGGACCAAGGGAGGGAGGGAGGGAGGTGGAAACCAAAAGAGAGGAAGGAAGGAAGGTGGGGAACAAGGGAGGGACAGAGGGAGGGAGGTGGGGACCAAAGGAAGCACAGGGAGCTGTGGCCACAGGTTGCCCCTTGGAAGAGGCAATCTGTGCAACCTTTCACACACACCCCAAGCTCCCCAGCGGTGGTGACAGCTCGCCCGCCAGCCCACCCCAAAGCTCCTTGGCGGTGGCAGAGGCCCGCTGGCCTGCCCACCCCCACATATTCCCCTGCGGTGCCGGTGGCGGCAGACCGCCCGTCTGCCCAGCCGTCCAAGCTTCCCAGTGGTGCCAGTGGCGCAGCCCGTCCGATCACTGCCCCACGTGTGCGCCAAACCTTACAATGTTCCCGGCTATGCCAGTGGCGGCGGCCCGCCCGCGCACCCCCCTGCGCATGTACCGAGCTTCACAAGTTTCCCAGCGGTGCCAGTGGCGGCAGCCCGCCCGCACACCACCCCTGCGCGTGCACCCAGCCTCACATGGTTGCCAGCAGTGTCGGTGGCAGTAGCCCGTATGAGGGCTGGCCTGCCGGCCGGCCCAGCCCCACTACCTTCCCGGCGGTGCTGGTGGTGGCGGCCCGCCCCCTCGCCTGCCCACCCAGCCCCACAAGCTTCTGTTCATCGGCTGGCTGGCCCGCCCAGCCCCTCAATCTTCCCGCAGTGTCAGTGTTGCCGGAAGATTTAAAAAAAAACATGGGGCGAAGGAGGGGGAAGGGCGGGGCAGGCCAGCCAGCCGCGGGCCACTCAGAATGGCCTGACGGGCCAGATTTGGCCCCCAGGCCGGACTTTGGGCAGGCCTGCCCTAGTCAGACAGACGAAGCTGTCTGGATGCGCAGTGAAACATTTCAGTCTCTCAAGAAAAGAAGTCCGGTTGCCATGAGTCAACTTCCAGGCACCCCTCCCCCCCAGTTCGAACAAGGCTGAGCAAGCCTCGGATCCCTTCCCTTGTGTTCTAGTAAGGCCAGAGGATGGGAAACACTTGAATTTAATCATTGCTCTGTGTTTACCCTTAAGCTTGTTGTATGTCAAGCAGTTAAATATACAGTTAAACAAACAAACAAAAACCAAGCAAACAAATAAATATAATGTCAAGTCAGTTTCATAAGTCATTTGAAGTCAGACTGTTTTAGTAAAGCAAAAGAAGAAGAAAAGTAAGAAACCCAAACAAAAAAAAGCCAAATCAACAATCCATTGGACCCTGAGCACAGCCTGCCTTTAGTATAAATCGGGGGTCGGCAACCCGCGGCTCCGGAGCCGCATGCGGCTCTTTGGAACCTTTGCCGCGGCTCCGGGAGGTGGCGGGCTGGCCAGCTGGCCGGCATGCAAATCAACGGGAGGCGCGGGGCCGGGAATTGGCCGGTGAGGCGGGGAGCCAGCAAAGCGAGTGGGTTCAGGTGCCCCCTCGCGGCTGAGGCGTCGGCCTGAGAGAGCGGAGGCTGGCGGGCGGGCGGGATGTGCCTCAGGAGCGGCAGCGGCGGCGGCGGGGCAGGACCGCGGCCGAACTTAGGCACCGGGAAGGAACCCCCGGCGCCCACCCCCCCCCCCCCCACCCGTGGGCCGTGGCCGAGCGGAGCGGCCGCGATGGGCTCCACCGCGGAGCTGCTGCTGCCGCCCGCCGAGTGCGTCTGCCCACCGAGGGCGTGGGAGCGGGAGAAGCCGGCGCCATCGCCGTCCCTCTTGGAAGGGAGGACGGGAGCGCGGCGGCACCGGCGGCGGCGGCAGCAGCAGCAGCAGCAGCCGCAGACGGCGCCCCCGGAGGTCCCGGGCGAGCGAGAAGAACAGCCGCCGCACCAGCAGCAGCAAGAGGAGCGGCGGCAGCGGCAGCGGTGGGGCGGGACCGCGGCGAGACGCCGGGAAGGAACCCCCGAGATGGCGGCGGTGGCGGCGGCGGCTTTGGGAGCGCTGCTGCTGCTGCTGCTGGACGGCTCCGGCGGCTTGGCTTTGGGTTGCTGCCTGCTGGCGCTGCTGCTGGTGGTGGCTCGTCGCCCTCACGGGGTGGCCTGAGGGGCCGGCCTGGCTGACAACGTGGTCTGGGCCGTGAACGCTGGCGGGGAGGCCCACGTCAACGTCCACGGCATCCACTTCCGGAAGGACCCGCTAAGGACAGGTGGGGCGAGGTGAGGACTTCCGGGGTGGCGGCGAGGGCGAGTGGAACTCCCTGCCACAAGATGCGCCCTTGGCGGGGCTCTTCCTTTGGAGCGGGGGAGGGGCAGCGGCGCCCACACCCCACCCCCATCCACCCACTCACAAAGAGGCCCCCATGCTCCACTCTCATGGTCCTGCTCAGGGGGGGCCTCCAGGGGCGGTGGGACTACAAAGCCCACGAGCCTTCCACCCCACCCTCCTTGGCTGTGGCAGATGGAAGTGGTGCTGCTGCTACCCCAAGATCCAGAGGGCCCCCTCTGTGCCTCACGCTGAGTGCAAGGAAAGGGAGAAAGGAAGAGCGAGGGAATCTGGAGCCACTTGTTTCTGTAGATTGCAATGTTGGTGATTTACACACACACACACACACACACACACACACACACACACACACACACACACACACACACACACACACACACATTTTGATTTAGTGGGGGTGCTCTGGTCTTCTCCCGACATGCCCCCCCTGCCGAAATACAGTGGTACCTCGTATAAAGGAATTAATTCGCTCCAAATGAAATTATGTTCAGCAAATTTTACTTTATACAAATTTCCCATAGGACTGCATTGAAAATAGAGTGATCCCATTTTTATGTTGTAGAGGTGATTATGTTAAGCAAATTTCCCCTATCTCCAGAATATTTTATGTTGTACAGATTTTATATTATACAAACTGTTTGTTATACAAGGGTCCACTGTATATAAATAAGCAGCCATGGCTCCACAGAGAAGACAGTAGGTTCAGAAGAGTGTTAGCATTAAGGTAAGAAACAATATATGCAGTGTTATATTTGTTTTAAAAGGTGTTTTTTTCCGTCGGAAACGGGTCCAAGTGGCTCTTTATATCTTAAAGGTTGCAGACCCCAGGTATAAATAAAAGTTTCTGATTCCTTCATTGTGATGCTGGAGGGGCAGGAACATTCAAGATGAGTGAAAGAACTGAAAGCAAATCCATTCAAAGTTCTGATCTGTTCCCACTGGCTGATTTTTAGAAAAGAATAAAACATTTGATTTATTTGGTTATAATTTGTTACATTATGTTGTTTCTATTTTAGTAATTTAACTATGTTGGTATTGTTATCTTGAGATTTTATGTAGTAAACTTCCCTGAGTAGCCATAGGCCTAAATGGGAAATAAATAAATAAATAAATAAATAAATAAATAAATCTTTCTAGAATGGCTGATAATGTCTGTTTTTTACTTCATCATTTGTTGATTTTAATGATTCAATGATTTTACTTTGTCTTAATGGTTTTGCAGTGGGGGTGGTTTATTGATTTTATAATACTATAGTTTACTTCCTATGTGGTTTTACTTGTTTCTCTTCTAAGATAAGTTTGTAAGCCACATTAAGATCTGTTCTTAGTGGAAAGGGGATGTACATGTAAGAAATAAATGATAATAAATGCATGTTGGATTTTGATGCAGAAAACCCACGTTCAGATTTATGTTTTCATGCCAAACCCACCAAATTGTTCTAAGCAAGTCATTTTCTCCTGCCTGACTTACTCCTTCAGATGTTACCTGAAGAATCTTAAATTAAAGATATGACCAACAACTAGATCTGTCTGGTGAGTGGTGAAACTCTAACAGAGAGGGTCTTGGCAGCAAAACACCAGAGGCCAGAACAATTAAATGAGACATATGTAGTGTTTATAGAGATACATATACCTGGATTGTAAAGTCCAGTCCATAAGCCTGTACTTACAGATCTTAAGAACCTTCAAACTGACCACTTCTACTCTGTCTGCACTGAGATGCCTCTTGCATGATTGATAGTGAAACATACCATTGTTTTATTGGCACAATCTTTGCTGTAATGGAGATCAGGACTCAAGCAATTCTACTTACCGTCACCTTTTCCATATCATCCCCATGGGGTGCCAACCTAATAGAGGCTGAACTGCATGCCAGATGCTGTCTCACTGGTCTACAGCCTTCTGTGTGGACAGCAAGGCTGTTGCTAGGCCAGCACCCATTGTCTTCCCAATCTCTTTCTCAAGGTCCTGGAATCATACCTACAGTACATCTCTCTCTATATGACCCACCCACCCCCTTTCCCCCTCTGGGTTGTTTAAAAAGCTTGATGCTAAACCACCGAAGGAATTTTTCACTTTACAGAATGGTGTCAGATCTACAGAAGCCATATGTTCATATCCAAGAGCTGTGATTCCTATGCTTTGTGAGGAATCAGTCTGCTTTATGTTGCAATTATTATGTCATGTTTCCTTGGTTTAGTTCTAAGAAAAGTTGTAATCCTAGGAAAAGTTTTGATTCATTGTCAAGTAATCAAAACAGTGGCAGGATTGTGGGTTAACAGGCTCCCTTGTAATTAAGGACTTGGCTTTCAAGTCTATTTATCAAATATGTTGAAACCTGGATCCTTTACTTCTGGATATGTTTTACAGCTGGGCTGTAAAGGTTCGGCCTGATATTAATATGGTATTTGGTCCCCCGGTTTCACAATCTTGAGGGCCATCCACATCTCTGCTAATCCTCCTCATCTCTTGACAGGCTCATCCACTTATTTTATCATTTAGCTTCTTATCCTTTAATCCACCTATCATTTGTTATCCTAAGAACTGCGCAGTAGCTATTTTCACTGGTACTGAAATGGAAGTTCCTCTGGTTTCAATTATATTTTTACTTATGGAGTCAATATTGCATGTATGTTATACTTGGGTACAATAGCTATCAGTTGCTTGTGTAGATGTAAACAAAGAGTTCAGAAACTCAGTCAGGGTATACTAGGGTTTTATTTTTAGTAGGACAATTAAGGGGTGGATTAAAGCAGGGTTTGAGAATACAGTGGAACCTTGACTTACATACTGCTTGACTTGCATCATATTTGACTTGCAGCAAGAAGGGGCCTGTTTGACTTGAGTCGCAGGCTTTGACTTACAGCTCGGAGCCCCGGCGCAAGGCACCGGAATTGGGCGGCAGCCACGACCCAGCATCACGGCTGCCGCCTCCAAACTGCTCCTGCCTTCTTCCTCTCCGGCAGCGGTGGCTTCGGCAAGGCCAGTTCGGAGCACCTGGAGCTGGTCCTCGGCCCCACCGAAGCCGCGGCTGCTGCCGGAGGAGAAGAAGGGCCGGGAGCTCGGGGCTGGCCTCGCTGGTTAGACAGTCGGCTCAGGCTTATAAAAAAATCTGGCTGCAGAATTCTGGTCCACAATGGAAGCATTTTAGTTGGGGATCTGTACAGTTGTGGGACTGGGTAAGCATAGGGTTGTTCAGAACTTGGAACATCAGGTTAAAAATCAGTAAAACTTAAATGTTAGACATTGTTGCTATGAACATTAAAAAGTGGAGGCATATAACTTGTGGACTATAATTCCACTGCCGCCTCCTCTCTTTGAAGAGACATTTCATTTACATCCCCAGAAGGAATCTCCTATCCCAGTCAAATTTGTGTTACATTGCTGTTTTCCGGGGTCTTTTTCATCATCTGGAACGGATTAATCTGCTTTCCCATTACTTTCTAGCAGGGTTGACTTAAGTCATGTTTGACTTAAGTCTAGACCACTGGAACGGATTAATGACTTAAGTCAAGGTTCCACTGTATGGAGCTTTCTAGAATTGTTAGATGATAATTCCCATTATCCTTCACCTTTGGGTAGCTGGAGTTGCAGCCAACAAGATCTGAAGGGTCACCCTCAAGTACCACTTGACTTAAAAACTTACAGGAGCTCCAACTACACACCATCATACTTGTAAGAGACTGCTCACTGCACCAGTACAAGTTTCACCATTTTGGATCCCCCCCTCCCAATCTCCAGAGGTAGAAAACATTTATTTCTGCTGGATCTCCTTTGAGCGCAGTCATGTTTAATTCATTCCCCTCCGAAGCAGAAAATAGCCAGCAATGAACAGCTTCCATTGGTGTGCTGTACAAGTTACTGTGAGCCTCAGGCACCATTAGTTCAGGAAACACAGCTTTGCAGAAAAAGGTGAAGAGCAGCAAAGAAGAGGTGCCATCTGAACATATGTGTTAGAAAAAAGGCTTATTTTTTTCCTTTACTGTAATTTAGTGCTTATGCCTGAATCATAATCCTTACCGCTTCAGGACTTAAAATGGAAGCAAGCCTTTCCATTTTGATAGTAAAAATCAAAGAATGCAATAGAAAACGGCATAGCTTGAGTATGCGTGGGCATGTTTTCAGTTGGATCAACTCCCCACACGATTGAGAGGAAGCCTTGACATTTTTTATCCAGGAAAGCCAATTGGACAAGTCACAGAAAGCCTCTCCTTTGGCATCAAGGGAGATAAAAAAGCTTTGGCTTCCCTGGGGAGATTCCACAACGTTTCCATTCTATCAGAACCCTATGCTGGCTTTGTAACATTTGTCCATATTTTTCTTGAGGAACTTCTTAATATTACTAGTCCCAAACATTTTTAGATAAGGGTTAATCCAGCTATGTGGCAGTGAGTCAATTGTCTTATCACCATCACCACCAAAACCACCACCATAATCATCATCATCTACTTTTTCTCAAGGTCATTCATTGCATTTACTGATTGTGACATTTTCTGCTTTGCGTGCACAAGATTTCTTTGATTATTTACTATTTTATCTACCATTACTGCTATGTTATTCTTCTTGTGGTCATTGTATTGGTGTCAAGTAAAAGACTCTAATTGTAAAGGTATAAATTCAAATAACTATGATCCAGAAGGCCATTACTGCTTTGCATGTTTACTTTTCATACTATACAAGTTTTGCATCTTGAGAACTGCAATAGAACAGTCACTGAGATTACACTTCTACTTCGCACCGACTAAGTCCCATTGAACATTATAAAGCTCAGGAGGTGGGTTTGCCCTGTAAACTATTATTATAACACTGTGATTTAGAATAACCATATTTATTTTTGTTTTCTGGAGGCTCATGGGGTCTCATTTCTCAAGTTAGATACTTAGCAATATCTCATTTATTGACAAGCCATTTATTACCCACAATTCTATTTCTGAAAGTAATGACAGAAATATCAAGTTAATGTATGTCTGATATGCTGTGAAATCCACTAATGGCAACCCTTGTAATGTTTCTGAGGTATGTGAGCTATTTAAGGAGGGGTTTTACCACTGCCATCCCCCAGTGAGTTTCCATGGCCATGTGAGGATTTGAATCTATGTGTCCTCACTCCCATCACTCTATCTGTTACCCTATACTTGTTCTCAGTAATTCATTATAGTGACATAATTCCTCTTAATAGTGGTGCACTCCAATTTGCCATCTCTGCAATACATCAATAATGCATCTCTCAGTTCTAGGGATGGGCAGGAAACAAAAATATTACGCTTCATTTCGTTTCCTTCCCACATTTTTTTCATTTCATTTCATACATATTTTTCAAAACACATTCGTATGAAACAAACCACTAACAAAGTGGTTCATGGGGGGGGCTGGAAAGTGGTGGAGGAACAATTTTTTTAAAAAAGCCCCAGGCTTAAAAAAAATTTTCCCTCCCCCAAGCCCCCCTGCCAGGTGATCATCACTGGGGTAGGGGGAAAGGTTTTTCTCCCCACCCCAGCGCACCGATCATCTGGCAGGAGGGGCTTTAAAAAAAGCTTTTTCCTCCCCCAAGCAGCTTATAAATGGAACAAGATGGTTCACTTTTTTAAAAAACCCACCATTTTGTTTCATCTGTAATGAAATACTGCTTCATTTTGTTTTTTGTTTTGTGCCCATCCCTACTCACTTCTAGTATATCTTCTGTTAGACAGAAGATAACAAACAGGTTCCTAATTACTGAAGTGAAAGCTGCTTCAAAGAATGAAGCAAACTTACACGACAAAAATGATTGTATTGTAAAAGCCAGTTATGACAACACACTTACCATCTAATTGGATTACTGTATCGGATAAATGAATGTAATGAACATTAATAAGGCACTGGAAACAATATTCAGATTTTCCCATGTGCTAAGATGTTTTCATGTGACAGGCAGCAGCACATAATACTTCGTACTGGATGTTCTTCATCATGCATTATAGCCAAATATATGACATTAATATTCAGTGGATCAGCCTTGCATTCATGGTCAGGCGTTCTTAACTGCAGAGCTTCTCATTATTATGATTATCCCTCAACCAATGCTAGCATGTGGGCACTTCTGCTTCAAATGGCTCTTTTTTCCAACTTGTGCTTTGAGGCTCACTTCCATGTTAGAAAGTAGACCCATCTGTTTCTTGGCCCACTGCAAACTTCTTTGAGCCTTAAACAGCCTGACTTGGGAACAACTTCACAGATGTTTCTTTCTTGTGCCTTCTGATCTGCCAGGGAACCATTGCTCTGTGTTGCTTCACTGTTAGACACATCAACAGTGATGTTAACCTCAAGCCTTTGCTCTTTTGTGGCTTCCTTTGGTTGGCATCCCTTTCCTTCTCCCCGCCCCCCCCCCCATACACACAAAAGCAGGCTTTCTTGGCCAACTCCCTGTTGACATTCAGAAGGCCTGTAAAAAGCTTCCTGTTGAGGAAAGCCTTTGAAATTCTGAAAGGGTGATAAGGTTGGTGTAAATTTACTGTTGTCCGTCCAACCTTCTTGGTTCTGTTTTTCTTGTAATGGCCTTTAATTTGATGTTCGCTCCGTGCTTGCTTCATTGGTACAACTGTGCTAGTTAAACCTGGCTCGAGGTTTTAAATAATAAAATCACAGACTTCAAAAAGCTTTTGCAAAACACTTTGACAATACATTCCATGTATCTAAGTTGTGTTTGTAATCCATGCAAGTACCTACTTAAATAAATCAGCTATCAAAACTGACACAGCTCTTATTTAAGGTGACAACAGAATCTGGCCCTTTTGTTTCATACTGTTTTTAAAAGGGTACTGTACTTGCTGGTCAGAGGCCTAACTAGATTGGCACCATGAATACAGATTTATGTTGTTCATTGATCTGCTAGGCATAGCAGTGCAAATTTGCACAGGACTGCACCCAGATCAAAAACACCCTCCAAAAAATAAATGTGCTTTTAGCTCCTGCATGGTAACAATTAAAATGAGAGCATACTCTCAGGATTGTGGCCAAGAGATGCTAGGCCTCATCCATAAAATTACAACTATTTTAAGCTTTTCCATTGGATCAGCATTCACTATTCATGTTAATTCTGGTTTAGAGAGAAAGCCATAAATTATAAATCAGGAAACAAGATAGCAGTCATCTTACTAGCTATTCTTCAATTGACTCAATGCTTTTTTTCAAATAGTTTATATGTAAACTAACTAGCCAGAAGCCAAGAATTCTGTGTGCAGAAGGCAGAAAGCTCCCTAATATGCAGAATCAGACTTTCTGAAAAGTCAAACCCCAAATTCCAGTGTAAATAAGAGGTTTGAGAATTGCTATTAAATCAGTATAGAATGATTGTATCAGAATGTATAGATGATCATACTAAAGGCCTGCAATTCACTAAATAAAAGGGCTACTGAATCTTTATTCTGTCTTTACTAAAGTTCATACTGGCCTACTCAGAGAAATAATAAAAGATACAAATGTGCCAACTGTGTAGGTAGGCAGATGGAGGGGGGGCATAAAAAGGAAGCATCATGATCAAGATATTGGAGCTATTACTGCAAAAGAGAATGTAAACAACAAAGCATATATGCGCTGAAAGATAATCGGAAGAGGAACAATGATTATAGGTATAGAGACCGATGATTACCACCCGGAAAAAATTGTAGTCTGATAGGAGACAATAAATTTTTGGAAGTTTTTTGGGGTGTCACCTCTAACAGACAATTCCAAGGAACATGTCTTTCTGGGATTCCACAAATAGATGTCTGCTACTACCAAAAGAAAGATTTCAATCCTGGTCAATAATGTGTTTTGTAAGATGCTAAACCTTTCTACTTCTGTTTATTTTTTAAATGTACTAACCCTGAAAAACAATGTGATTCTATTTTATACAAGTGTCTGCCTCATGTTGCCTCTTTCATAGCTTATGAGAAAGTTGCAAATGTAATTTAAAGCTCCCAAAATAATTCCAGCAAGGACTTTTCTGTTTGAATACCTGGCTAAATTGGCAGATGATATACTTTTACCAATAGATACTCATATATAGCATTATCTTTATAAACCTTAACTGCCTGATTACGATTTTGTTGTTACTGATTGAAGGGCATATTTATATTTTGTAAACTGCCCCAAGTAGTGATTCAAGTAGTCCATAACTTAAGTAAATAAAATATTTGTATAAACAAAGTACTAGATGTTGATAGGCACAGACAAGTAACAATACATGTCCATCATTTTATTTAACAGATTAAACCTTAATAAAATGGAAATGTACGTTCCAAAATATATGTAGCATGCCATTTTTCATAAGTAACATAGCAATCATGTACTCTGCACCTCCAATTTAATAACTGATTATAAATACAAAGAGTAATGCATTTTGACAGATGTCACAAAAATCAGGTTATGCACAAATGAACAGTTTATCATGCAAATGCTTCTGCTCTGGGTTTACCATGATGGTGTGAGTTGTGTGCTCCATTCCTCGCCTTTTAAGCAGCACACACTGGTAGAACTTCAGGCTATAACAAGATGCATTTTCTAAAGTTTGTGGATGTTCTTTTCACACAGCCACTGCTGTGCAGATGGATATAACCATGCAGGAATTCAGATTATGCTCAACTCATACACCTTTCCTTAACAGAACCATTACATTTTGCAGACAAAAGGGAAAAGGCTCCTCTGGTTCAAATTTAGTGTTTTAAGTTGCAATCACACTGTCTCGAGAACACTTGCCATTTCCTTGAACTGACTGTAGAAGTTCTAAAATGGAAAAGAGAAAAGAGAACAATAAATATTTGCATGGGGACCATGAAATGTACTGTCTGGAGTGTTTGCCCTGTCTGTGCCAGCTCCCAGTCCCATTCACAGCTATTTCACTTGGCAACAATTTGTGAATTGCAGCCTTCCTTTTCATATGCAAATTTCCCGTGCTGTCTCTTTATGGCATCAACTGTAATGTACAATCTAAACCTGCATTTTCATATTTTGCTCAGATCACGAGACTATATAACCTCATTTTTAACTTGTCAATAATGGCTTACAGCAAACTAGAGCCAGTGAAACTGCTGCTGTATGTTGTGCCATAACTGGCTTTGAAAGGAAGGAAGGAGAAAAACCATGTGGACAAGACAGAAAAACATCAGTTCACTCCAGGTGATGCCACAGTAAGCATGCTGTATTTGCTGTAACTCTGCCTCTTTTAATTTTTTAATATATATTTCTCTATATAATACATAGATGTGCAATGCACATTTAAGTGCAGTGTGTTAGCATTCAGTAGTGATGCAAACAGCAACATATAATTACTTCCGCAGTTCACATGTGACATGCAAAACATTTTGTCCCATTCCATGTTACAGACTTAAGTTATAACAGTATCAGAACAAATGCACAAACAGGTAATAGACATTAAGGTATATGAAAGCTGACTACAGACCTGAAATTGTGGAACTGTCATTTCAAAAGTTTTGCTTGTAATGTGTCCTGACGCATCTGCCACTTTTACTGTCATTGTCACATAAGGGGATTTCAATGATTTACAACTGTCAGAGCTGACTGCCACCCCTAGCTTCCACTGGAAATCAACAAGCTGCAAGAAATACAAATATCTTAGGTGCCTGCTGTTGTAATCCAAGTGATTCAGAGGAGCATAAACATATGAAGCGGCATGCTTAAACCTCACACCAAATGGCAGTGTGGAATTCTATGAAGGATATGTAAAGCTCAGGAGTCTCTTGAACCTCTTGTCTCTTCAGATTCCTTTCGCTATTTTTTGGCTCACAGAAAAATAGAAATCTGTAAATTAACAAGCTTAGTTTGTGTTGGATGCTTACCAAGCCTGCTGAGTCTGTCTTATAAATCACAATTCTATGCAGGCTTTAGAACAGACAACAAGCCTCTCTTACAGTTATCCTTAAAAGGAAAATGTCCATAGAAAAAGGCACCTCCCCCCCCAAAAAAAAACCTTTAAGGAAACCAAAACCAATCATTACTAATGCTCTACATTAATAATCTACAAAACTGAGAAGATGCAGGATGGCTTGGAAAACAATTTAATACTCGGTGTACATATAATTTTGAGATAAAGGAAGATCGAAATGTTTCGCTACTCATCCAAGCAACTTCATCAGTCTCTCAAGAAAAGAAGTCCAATTGCCATGACTCAAATTCTAGATTTCCCATGAAAGCATTGGCTGAAATCCAGAAGTCAGTCACAACCCAGATGGACCAAATCACTCAATCTTAATGGAGGCAGTGAGTCATCAAATCCCCAGATGATTCAATGGACCTTCTCTAGCTGTGACTTACTTCTGTGTTTCAGCCACTGCGTCTGAAGAGAAGCTCCACTGGGATCCAGGGAACCACTAACACACAAGGCAGAACTTCTTATGCAGAATCATTCTGCTTATAAAGCAAAGCAAATTGTGCTGCCTATATACCAGCCCTTAGGGCTTAAAGCACTCTCTGGGAGGTTGACAATTTAATTACGTAGGATGTACACTGCCTCCTCAGCAAGCTGAATGCTCAGTTTCCATTTTCTTGGGGAAATGGAAGGCTGAGTCAACCTTCACCAGGATCAAATACAGGTTGCGAGCAGAGTCTTGACTCCAGTACTGCAGTTTCACCACTGTGCCACAAGGCTCCTAAGGTTTCCTCACTGCACATCACCACCATGATGAGAGCAATGACAGAAGCTGAGGCTCTTGAACTCCTGGCTAACTTGTGGGTAAGGCCACTGAATGATTTCCTTGGCATGTTCCCATTCCACAGAACAGTGGTGGCGAACCTTTGGCACTCCAGATGCTTTGGTTCACAACTCCCATAGTCCTTTGTCATGGGCAATACAGGCTTGGAATTCTTGGAGTTGTGGTCCAAAACATTGGGACTGCCAAAGGTTCGCCACCCCTGCCACAGAATATCCAAATGCTTGCACCATCCTTTGAGGACCCCAGTGACATTTACTTCCAGTTTTACTTCATTTAGCAGTTCTCCTTTTCCAGAATACCACCTTTATGCTGCAATACCATCTATTCTACCCAATCAACACATTACATTGAAAAAAGTATTATATGGCCATAAAAAATAAGAGCTTTGAGCCACACACCCATCTCACTAAGTCAAGAATTTTTTCAGCATTTTATATTTTATTACACCTGTTAAGTAAAAATAGATTCACCTTAGATTGTAAAGAACCCCAAATAATAAATGCCTGCCATTTGCATGAGACATACTAACTTCTATAGCCTGATATCAATATACAGTATGTGTGTTGGATGTGGTGCATGTGCTTTGCTTAAATACCTTTGGAGTTTCTCCAAGACATTCAGACTATCAACTGATGAAAATAATGCAGCTGGGCATTTTAGTCACTCTGTTTTCTACAGAAAGCATTCCAGTGTTCACATCATCAAAAGGAAGACATGTTTACCTGACCAGCAGCCACCATATTTTTAGCATTTTCTGCTTCTGTGAGGGATCTTCCCTGTTCATTCCATATGTGCCGAATAACCTGTAATGCTTGTTTTGGCAAAGCACTGACTGTATGGCCCAATCTGGTAGAGAGGTCTTCTGACGAGAGTTTATTTTTGGCTGCTGTGCTATACAGAAGTACGGAGAGGATGGGAAGCAAACAGGTAAAGACAACTTTCAACGGATTCATTTTAAATAGGAAAACTGATTTTAAAATTATTTTCATGCAATAACATAGCTATTTACTGACTTTAGAATCTGTTTAAAAGAGAATCTTTTACAGAAGCAAATAAATACTTTATATCAATTATGTTTGTAGCAGTTTGCTTCCAAGGGAGTTCTCCTGCGATTATCCCCATTAATCCTTGGAAATAACAAGCACCCTGTCATAGCATAAGAAAAAAACGTAATAGCTTATTTTGCAGTAGTGGCTTTAAAGCTGTCAGAATTCCAAGGTCCCTTTCTTGCCAAATCTATCAAGCAGCATCCATCCCCTAAAACCTCTCTGGATCACAGGTTGTGGAGCCTAATCCAAGATACCAGACCAGATGAACCTCTCTACATGAACGTCTGAGTCCATTGATACGCTTGCAAATGCAGTTTGCAAAGAAAAATATGGTTGATCATTATGGACCTTTTTTGTGAATTAAAACTCATTCTGAAGACTGCAGTTTCTGCCCATTAGCTAAGCATCTAAAACCCTGCCCCGCTAAATGCCTAGTTGATGGGCAGAACATTTGTTTTATGCAGATCTGCACATCTACAATCCCAAGTAGTGTTAATAAGACTTAAGTCTTCTGCCAGGCTGCATTTCATTTTCTATGGATGTTACTGTGCTGCTGCAATGCATCACACAATTGCAGAAGGGCACCAGCATAAGAGACTACCAGGCTCCACACAGCATGCCCAGTCTTGGACTCTTTCCAATTACATGATTGGTCGCCTGACAGGAAAGGAGCGCTTACACAATTCCTCTTCCACTCTAAAGAGGATCCCTGGCTATATCAGGGGCCTTGTATGGAGGAGCATTCAGCATTGCAAACGCTGACATGGCAAAGCCCACACATAGCAGCCACTGAGATTAAAACAGTTTACCCAAACTAAGCCTTCAGTCTCCTTTCTATTAAGAAAAAGAGGTTAGCAGAGCCACAAACAACCCAAAGAGCCATTTGTCTTAGGTGTGAGGTCACATTAAATCAAAGTTTACCCAACTAGGCCAAATATATGTTGAGGATTTACAGAAGGATATCCTGAGGTAGAAAGGAGGTTCAATTACTTGTTCTGCCAGGACTGTAAGATAAATAACTGTTGTATTAGGGAGAGCCAATGTGGTATAGTAAATATACTGATGGGCTTAAACTCAGGAGATATGGATTCAAATCTCCAGTCAGTCATGGAAACCTACTAGGGGCGAGGAACAGGTAAAACCACTCCTGATATATATCACATGGCTTGAAAATTTTATCAGAGTTACCATATGTTGGATGCAACTGGATAACACATAACTTACATTAAGGAGATACTCTCATAAAGCCATATATTCTAGATTTATTCATCGTCCACAGACTGCAAAGTTGAAAGGGACCCTATGGATCTCACATAGCGGGGGGGGGGGGAAACAGTCATGCATTTCATGAACAGTTAAAGAGGAATACAGAACTGACATGCTTACCTGAATATAAATGAAATTGCATTAACTACTTTTGCCAGGTCACTAGCGACTATTTCAATCCCAGCTGCTTGAAATCTCTAGAAAATAAACACAGTACACAAAATTGGGGTGGAAACAAGAAAAAGAGAGACTGCCATCTTCTTACAGTAACATATCCGTATGACCACAAAACCAGTTACCTGACACAGCTCAATTGTATTTACAGCTGGGACCTGGCACTGCAGATACTGGATAATTTGCTCACACTAGACAAAACAGAAAAGATAACAAGTTAGATTTCAATGGCTGTGGGAGAACTATAACTTAAAAGCGTATTTTTCCTACAAAGAAACTCTAGTCCTTTGCTTTCAATACAGCTATATAAACAATGAAAATCTCAAGGAAGGTCTCTGATCTTCTTTTTCTTTTTAACTGCACATTCTCAAATCAATTCTGGCTTGAATAGCAACTCTATTCAGGGCTCCCTAGAGACAGAGTACCCAGAAGTAGTTTATCATTCCTTTCTTCTGAGAACACACCGAGACCAGGCAGGTTGCCCAAGACTAGACCAACTGGCTCCCCTCCTAGGAGGCACACGATGGGAATCAACTCTTTGCCTTCTGGATCTGCAGCCAGGTACACAATTCTATCAGCTATCCAGGCAGGTCCCTGGCTCAAAACATGTGGTTCCCAAGTCTGAAAATCTGCAGGATGCTCCAGTATGGTAAAGTTAAATGAATGATGATCAACTACTTAGTAATTGTATTGAATGGAAGGACCTGACTAATTATCTTTCATAGTTCACTGACAACTGCAGGCTTTGATCAGTACACTAATCCACTGTTCTTTACTTAATGGAGGCATGCCAAAATCACTGAGGCTAAGAGTTTAAGGCAGGCATGTCCAAACTTCGGCCCTCCAGATGTTTTGGACCATAACTCCCACAGTCCTTTGGCATCGGCAATCTAAGCTTAGAATTCTGGGAGTTGTGATCCAAAGCATCAGGAGGGCCGAAGTTTGGACATGCCTGAACTTTAACTTATGTCTATTTTTAAGACTATTTTGGCCAGCTCAACCTTCTACAAGCAGAAACCTCTAGAGAGATGGATCTCTTTGAAAACAAAAGCAACAAGTCAGGAGTTGGATATCTTTGGCTCACTCAAATTGGAGCATGTGTACTATTTTATTAAACACAGACTTTTTGACACTGAACACCAAGACGTGTTGACTGCTGCCAATAAGATCTGTTCATCTTTATAGATGCAGATTCCAGTCAGGTGTGGGTATATGGCAGATTATTATTATTTTCTTAAAAGCTCTTAACACCTGGAGAGCCTTTTCATTAGCCAGAATTAATGCTACACTCACCAATGTGTTATATGAAAGATGAATCCCTACTAAAGAGAGAAACTGCACTTGCCCAATAGGTGGTGAGGAATTCCTCCAACATATGATCTTGTATTGACCATTCTGTAAAGACCTTTGCTCTGGCTTCATGGAGAGGTTCCTTAAGAGGAAAGGCTTTGCAGATTTGTAGAAAATATCCTTCAAGGCAGGAATGTTGATGTATCAGAAAAGGTGGCAGATGTCTTGGAATTGGTTACCCAGAAAAGAAGGATTCTACCCAAATCTAGTCTACTGGGTCCTTCTGGACTGCTTGTCTTGCACTTATGTTTCTTTATTGTGCATTTTAACTTTTTATTTTAAAATATATTTTATTTTTATTCATTTGTTGGTTTCCTTGTACTATTTTACTATTTTTATTATGCAAATAAAGGATGATGATGATGATGATGATGATGATGATGATGATGATGATGATGATGATGATGATGATGGGAAACAGATTTTACTTACTAGTTCTGCAAATAGATCTTGTGGTATTCCTCTAATTATATCAGTTGTATTGCTAAAATCTACAAATAAAGAGATTATACAGTTATTAATATTCAACAAAGGAGGGTTTTTTCACTTTTAGATATACCAGCTATAAATAGTGAGAAGCAACCTACCACTTATTAATGTGAATAAATATTCAAAACTAGATCAACCATGTCCTAGATAACTGGACTTACTAAGTCTGGAATCTAGAAGAACAATGAAATTGAATTGTTTTTAAGAGAGAGTCAGAAATACAAGTGATTTGGCTCAGCAAAGGAGAAAACAATGAAACTATAGGGTTTCTTTATAAGACCAAACAAAGGACTCCAGCTGACATGTTATTTGTTTTATTGTATATATTTTCCAAAACATCCTTTAATCCAGGGGTCCTCAAAGCTTTCAAACAGCGGGCCGGTCCACCACGCCCCAGGCACCACTGGGGGCCGGACAGCCCTCCCACTCTAAAAAGCCAGCATGCTGATCATCTGGGCAAAGAAGTGACATAGCCCACCGCTTTGAACTGCCTCAGCAACAGAAGCAGCTGCGGAGGCTGGCTTGCTTGCAAAGCAGGGGTAGGTGAGGGGTTGCAAATTGGTCCCGGGGGCCGGATTCAGGACCTTGGGGGGCCGCATCCGGCCCTGGGGCCTTAGGTTGAGGACCCCTGCTTTAATCAGACAAAAGAAGGAATCAAAATGATACTTGTGTCCATTACTTCCACTCATTTTGCGGGGCAAATGTCTACCTCAGCATTTGTCTTTCTTAATTTTGGCACCACTGACAACTATTTTGGCACCACTGACAACATTCATATTCATCCTTCCCTCCTATGTTTTTGCAAATATAATTAGTCTTTGTGCAAATTTATATTTGAGCATTAGTTAAGCTTTCTTTGAAATTCACACATTTACTTTTCCTGTTTTTGTCCTCTGTTCACTAGGATGAATTACAATTTACTTTCTATTTGGAGATGCATTTTACTTGTTTTTAAAAACGGCATTACTGATACCATGTCCTCTGTAGCTACTAGCCATCTCACATCTCCTGCTTCTCGCATAACACCTTGAGACTTAGTTCTGTGTTTAATAATGTAGAAGCAGCAGATTATTTCTTTGCATATCAGCTGCGAATGATACAATCAACTTGCATTTGGAACTAGACCTCCATTGGATTTAAAAGGAACTACTGTACTCCCCACCAAACTGCATCGGAACAAACTGCAAATATCTGATAGAACAGTTACAAAGAGGAGGCTTCCTGCCTTGGCCTTCACTTTCTGTAGTAACAAAAAAATGACAAACAGAGGCTATTGTACTTTGAACATATCTCAAGATATTCAGACAACACCAGCAGGAAAACCTGAAGGCGGCAGGAAATTATGAAGAGCAAACATGAGATAAATTGGCTGAAGGAAAGAGGGTCGCTGCCTTGAGACTGCAAGAACTGAGCCCAGCTCTTCTTGACAGACACTTCTGGACAACACTGAATTCATGGACGTGTCTTGGAAGCAGACAACACAAGCAGCAGGGAGAATTAGTGGCGGTTTAGATCACAGTAGGACTTTTTAGTTTTAGCACTGGGGAGAAAAACTCCAACGTCTGTGCCAGGAATAAATATTCTGTACTTGACTTTCCTTCCTCTCCACCTTCTCCCTTGCCAAGGCGATGGCATGGCCCCTGTAGGAGTCCTCCTCAAGGGCTCAAGCACAGGTCCCCCTGTGATTTGCCATTTTTGTGATCTAATACAGTGTTTTTCAACCTTTTTTGGGCAAAGGCACACTTGTTTCATGAAAAAAATCACGAGGCACACCACCATTAGAAAATGTTAAAAAATTTAACTCTGTGCCTATATTGACTATATATAAAGTAATTCTCTTGAATAGGAATCAAATAAACACAAAGAAAGTATTTTATAATCACTTTATTATGAAATAGTAAACAGAAATATGAAAAATTATAAAATACTTTATTCAGTGCGCAACCTGGGCCTGTTTGGCTGAACACAAAGCTGATATTCTTCAGCTTTTCCAACGGCACACCAGGCAACATCTCGCGGCACACTAGTGTGCCGTGGAACAGTGGTTGAAAAACACTGATCTAATAAACCAGTGGCTCTCTCAACCTGTGGGTCCCCAGAGGTTCCTGGACTGCAACTCCCAGCAATCCTGGCCAGCTCAGTTAGTGAGGAGGACTTCTGGGAGTTGCAGTCCAGGAACATCTGGGGACCCCCACAGGTTGAGAGAGCCACTGTAATAAACGTTACCCACCCTTGATATTAGATTTGGTACAACACAGCGTTCCTTGCAAAATAGATAATACCATCTAGTTTAAAAAAAAATAAAGTCAGGGAACAGGACGGCTCAAGAACCGACTCCTGGAAAGGCCAGCCTCCTCTCTGCCCTTGGTAGGGGCTCTCAAGTGGGAACCCTCTTATGATGGACCCTAAGAGGCTTTCCAGGTAAGGCGGCTATTTAAGGAGAGGCTTTGCCCCTTCCACGGCCCCCCCACCCCCCCCCCCCCCCCAGGATCACTTTCATGGCCAGGTGGGGATGCGAACCCAGTTCCCTTGACCCCTACCCTCCCCGCTGCGCACACGCCGGGCAGTCGCTCGCCTTCTGGGTTTACTCGCCTTCTAGTCCGCCGTGCTCGCCTCCCACCTCGGACGGGGACGGGAAGCCCGCCTTATTAACCCCGAGTTTCCCTCCTCACCTTCCCACCCCGACCCGGCCTGATCTCTGCCATTCTTCGGCCCCAACAGGCTCCTCTTCCCGCGGCCCCCACGAAGCTCCGCCACCGCCACCGCCCTCACTCACCCCACGGTCCGCTCGCCATCCCCGCACCGCCGGCAGCCCTTGGCCGACGTAGCCACGCCCTCTCTGGCGCCTCCCCCCCCATCCGCCCAGGCGTCCTCCCCCGCGACGCCGCCCCACCCACCCACCCACCCCGCGACAAACGATGCTCCCCGATTGGCCATTTTAAAACCCCTCCTCACCGCACCAAGGGGCCTTATTGGTCTGGAGCCTTTCCTCCTTATCCTATCAGAAATGGGCGCGCCGCGGAACGCTGGAAGGGGGCGGGCCCTTACTACCCCGACGGGGGATTGGAGCTGTGGGTCCATTTCTGGAGGGGGGGGGTCGGGCGGTGGCGGTGGTGGGGAAAGCAGCCATTAAGGGCTCGAATCTCGAGAGATCCTGCATCTCGCGAGGTTCCTCCTGGGCCGGCCGATGGACCGGTTGTGTGTGTGGGGGGGGGGCGGCGGGGGGGGTAGACCTCCTCCTGGTGATTCCTGCTGCTGGCGGTGGGCGTGGCCTCTTCTGTGCAAAGTCCTCCCGCCTCTCTGGGATCTTCTCCTGCTGCTTCCCTGGTTTTTTTTTGGGGGGGGGTTTGCAGAGAAACCAGTAGGGGGGAAGAGGGGCGGGGAGATCCAGCCGATAACTTCTCCTGCAGCTGCTTGTTGCCAAGTTTCCAGGGCTAGCTCTCTTGGCTTTTCACTTCTTCAAATGGCTAGATGCTGCTTTTTTTATTATTATTTTTGGCTTCTCTTCATAGACCGACCCCCTCTTTCCAAGCCCCTTTCTCCCCTAAAAAAAAATAAAATAAAAAATGGAGGGAAGCGCCCCACTGGTTTGCAGTCCTTAAAGAAGAGGGGGGGGTTCTCTTACGCTGCTAATCTGGGATGCCTGGTTCATCAGCTTGATTGCCTGCACTGGAATCTCGCTCTGGGTGCGGTTTTTCACGGCTTCCTCCCCGCTTGGTTCATCTTTTTGTTGCACCTGCTCCTTTTCCTCCTCCACCACCAACCACCCTTCGGCGCCATCATGGCCTGGGCTTCTCTTAAGAGTGCGTTGGTTTGGATTTTCGTTTCATTTTGCCTCCTCTCTGCTTCCTCCGCAGCTGCTGCTTGTTCAAGACTCATGACGTTGTCTCCTTTTTGCTTTTGACTTGTCTCCTGTGCTTCCAGTCCTCATGGCGCTCCTGCCGCTGCCCCTTGCTCTGATTTCGCCTCCACCAACACTTTCAATAAGGGAACTCTTTTCTGCACCTCCTTCCTGATTTCAGTGGGCCTGGCCTCCTCATTCAACTGACTACTAGGCCAAGCAAAAGAATTTCAGGCATTCTGAACCTCCTGCCAAGTTGTTCCCTCCCTCCCTCTTTTTCCTTTCCTTCACTGCTTTTCTTATCTCCCCCTCTTTCCTTCCCCTTCTGCTTTTCTTCTTTGACTCACAGAACCACATTCTTCATATTTATGCCAGCTACAGGCACCATAAGTGGGGGCCACCAGAGTGGGGTGGGGAGCCACAGGAAGGTGCGTGCATCCAAACGGGATAGGGAGGCTGCCAGTTTGTGGGGAATCATCTCAGTCCCAATTGTTTCATGCCACACATTCAGCCCCAGTGGAATTTGGTTCTGAGTAAAATGCATCTAAAATTGCACTGTGTATGGGGTTTTGTTTTGTTTTCATATCCACTTTATACATATGGTTGCGATGATACCATGTTTCAAAACTGCTGGAGTTTGATTTAACCAAGGCAAAATCTAGGGTGGCCACAAAACCTGTTTTAGGGATGATTCTCCTCTAGAGATGGGCACGACTTGGCAAAATTCTCGTTTCCGTTATGCAATGAAACGAAGAACGACAATTGCTCTGCCAGAACTCGAACTCGAACCGATAAACGACAAATTGGGTCTGATTTGTCGTGTTGTCGTTCCTGGCATCGCGCAATGCCAAGCGGCACAGAAAAAAAGTTTTTAAAAGCCCGATTCACGGCCAAAAAAGCAGGCGAAAATATGCCTGCCTGAGGGCACGTACCCGAGGGGTGGTTTCTGGGGGGGTCCCCACTCCAGCCTCCCCCCCTGTCCTGGGCTGCTGGTGGTACCAGGGTGGGGGAGGCATCCTCGGCGTAATCCATTTGCCATGCGGTGCAGGGGTGATCCAAAATAGCGACCGCAATTTTTTTTTTTAATCGTGGTCCAAAAACCCACCAAAGCACCACAGAAACATGCGAAAATTAGCTATTTTAACTGCTTGAATTTTTACAGTAGCAGCAGTGGGTTTTTCTTGCAACAAAATGTCTCCGTTGATTTTTAGGAATAGGAATCTGGAAATATTTCATTCCGTCTGCTGTGGGGAATAGCAAGCAACGCAGTTCATTCCTGCAGTTTGTCAGGATTTTTTTTCTGATACTGGTTTAGGTTTGACTGGGTGTGTGTGTGGATTGAGTATACTACCATTCAATATTTATTTTCTATTTTCCAAAGTTCATTTTTTCATTTCATTGCTGGCAGTTTTGTTTATTTTCTCCTCACCTTTTTGTGAGACAGAGCTGCTGCAGTGCTTTCAGGCTGGGAAGCAAGCAAGCCTAATATAGCAGTTCTCTATTCTCACCTTTTTTTCTGAGACAGAGGGAGAACTCATTCCACTCTAGTGTTTCAACAGGGGAGGTTTCTTGGAGGGCAGTGGATTTATATTATATAATTATATACTCTACCCATTTATTTTCTATTCATACTCAATACGTGCGCCCGCTCCTCCCCCCTGCCGCTGCCGCTGCCCGCACATGACCCCCCCTGCCCCCGCCGCCCGCCCTGCGCCCGCACCTCCCCGCCCCCGCAAAAATAGCGCCGGTCGCGCCGGATGCCAAATCACGTGAAATCGCGGTAGAAACGACAAATAAAAAATGACACGACGAAACAATAAATTTTTGAAAAATTTCGCGAAAAACGGAAACGAGCCGAAACGGACCCGTCCCGAAAAACGATAACTGGAAAAAAATTTCCTGGTCGTGCCCATCTCTATTTCTCTAATTGGAAGGCTCTCAGTTAGTATATGGACATCATTCAAACAGATACACCTACCTCTTTTCCCACAAACTTGAAATGTGTTTTAATTACTAGAACATTTCTGATTCTGTACCTGTACCTATAATAGGCATAGGCATTTCTGTGGAAATGAAAAGACTTTGTTCAGTTGACGTGTGACTGTTTTGGTGATGCAACTGGGCACCCCACCCTAAATCTTAAATTATTTCACAAAATATATTGCTCATCATTGAAACATTAGGTTGTTAGTGTCAGTCTATATGCTATTGTTTCAAAAGGAAAATTGTGGGAGTTTATAGACCAAGACATATAGTGTGGTATCAAGTTTCAAGGACTGGAGTCTCCATCAGATTCTTGAAGATGTAGCCTCATAATATGTGTTCATGCCTGCACATTTGAACACATGCATACATCAGTGTGCACAAAGTTATGAAAGCAGCGGTATGTTAATATGTAGAAATATAACACTCAAAAAAAATACATGAAAGACATCAGATTTTAAATGTGTGAAAAATAATTATAGAAGTCATAAATTAGTACTGATTAGCAGACAGAGTACCAGGCAGACTAAGGAGACCTGGATCTAAATCTTTGCTACTTATGGAAAGTCACTGGGAATTGGCAATGGTCAGCCTCCTGTCCTTGAGCAGCACAGATTAGATTCACTATAAGGCAGAAGCAACTTGATGACACAGAACAACTGATGACAGTATTTGAACAGAGTTGCTTCATATGATTCCTTTCCTCCTATTTCCTGGAACTACACATTTATTGCACAGCAAAGCATTGTTCTGCTAAAGCCCTTTATGTAGAGTTGTGGTCCCCTTGCTATAATTGAAGATGCTTGTGATGGCCAGCTGTTCTCCTGTTAAGTTTGTCCCAAACCAAGCTCAAGTAGGAAACAGTGAAAGGTTAGGGAACACTACACACAATATAATAGTTTTAATGTGCAGTTCATGGCAATACACTCATCAGTATGGTTCCTTATATGTGTCACATTTGTGCTGTTGTGAAAGCACATGTTTCTCCACATGTTATACTTTGCTACAAAAACCGTGGTGCCATGTAAAGTGTGAATCAGCACTGATGCCCACAGCACATCATCTACGACAGGTGATAATAGTATTTATTTATTTATTTATTTATTTATTTATTATTGCACTTATATCCCGCCCATCTTCCAGAAGGGAACTCTGGGCGGCTAACAATAAAACAAGGTACAAAAAAAAGATCACTGGCATGCATTCATTTACAACAGATTATTAAACATGAATAGAGAGAAGGAAGAACTGCTGTCAACATCTATTACCCAGGGTGATCAGGTAATGCCACCTTATGCTCAGGTGGTTCTTCAGTATTGACTACTGGAAACTGGGATAAATAACCAGGGCCTGAGTCATATCTTAATGACACTGTGGCTTCCTCTGAAGAAAAGCAAAGCAATGTTGACTAGTGTAATGTCCTGGCTAGACAAGTGTGTGGCAATTACACCTTGGCGTCTGTCAAATGCTTTTAACATGAGCAGAACAGGCTACCTTCTACAGTATTGTCATTACCTGCCTACCTAGGCAGAGGCAGGATAGGCCTTTGTTTGGGTCAAGGAAACAATGACCATACTCAGATTTTGGGCTTCCTTAAAGAATTCCACTGGTCACGTTTAGAAACAGAAGCCTCTAGGTTTACTTCTTTGCTGTGACTTGACTCAGCAGTGAATGCTCTTCTTACCCAAACAGCAGTACATTATGAAGGAAAAAACAGAAATAAGAATACCAGTGATTTCCATGTTAGTTTCCAGTCATAATGGTTTTTCTTTTATTTTTGTGTACTCTTTGTAGCTTTAATGTTACATTTTAATGTTCTAAGATGCCTCTCACTATTCCCTGTTTTTAACTTGAATATACCTTAAATGTTCTGGGCTGTATATTGTCCCTCGTTATTGTAAGCCACCTTGGGTCCTTTTCCAAAGAGAAAGGTGGGGTAAAAATATTCAAAATAAAGAAATAAACTATGGTGGCACTTGTAAGACTCAGAAGGTTGTAGATGGCTAGCTATATCCCCATATGAACTGCAGCATGGATATCTTATTTTTTAAAATCAATATATTAAGCATATGTTGTGGGGGAGAGAAACACACTTGATTTGAATTTGGCACATTAGCTGTGCGGGAAACACCGTCTATCTGGACTGAAAATGACAGGACATATCATGGCAGCCACCAGCAACCAAACCCACTGCATGCCGCAGGAGAGTCCATGCAGGGCTTCCCTGATTCATTTCAGAGAGGGTAGCCCTGTTAGTCTTTTCAAGAATTTCAGGCAAAAATCAAAGAAAAACAAAAGACACATGTGGCACTCTAAAGACTAGCTTTCATTTTTTAATGTAAGGTTTCATGGACATGTCAACTTCTTCAGACCTATAGCAACAGAATTAGTTGTGTAATATAATATGAGATGGTTTATAAATTTCATACCCAATACTCATTAGTTGTAGTATTTGCACCTATGCTCAGTTTGCAGCTTCCCACCTAAGACAGACAGTTGGGTGGGGCTGCTGTCCACAACTCATTCTGCTGCTATAGGTCTGAAGTGGACGTGTCCATGAAACGCTACGTTTAAAAAAAAAAACGAAAGTTAGTCTTTAAGGTGCCACATGTTTTGTGTCTTTTGTTTTGTTTTCCCTTGATTTTTGCATGCAATGATTTATTTCATCATATAAACACAAGCTCTGCCCTCTAGAGTTTGGATGTTGTCTCTGCCGCCCTCTCGGCAGGCAGGCACGCCTCCCTCCTCCTCCTCCTCCTCCTCCTCCTCCTCCGGGGCCCGAGCCCGTGACGCGGGAGATCCCATTGGCGGCAGGGGAGGGGGAGGGGTTGAGAAAAAGCGCTGCCAAATCCGAGGGGTCGCTGCTCTTTCTTTCTCTTTCTCTTTCTCTTTCTTGTCTGCTCTTTCTGCCCTTTATTCCCCCGAATAAAGGCGGTGGGCCGAAGCCCCAGAAAGAAGAAGGGCAGGCGTGTGTGTGTGTGTGTGTGTGTGTGTGTGTGTGTGTGTGTGTGTGTGTGTGTGTGTGTGTGTGTGTGTGTGTGTGTGTGTCTATCTCACACACACACACCCCCTCTGCCTTGCTTGGGATTGGTAGCGCCCACGCCGGGCTCGAGCGGGGCGGGGTAAAAGGCCGGCCAAAGGGGGGGGGGGCTCGTGCTGTCAAAAGACGGGCGCTTCGGTGTCAGCGTCGGTGCGCCGCGAGCTCAACTCCACCTCCTAACACCAACAGCAACACCGCCCTCCTCCCGCCGCCCCTCCGAGGACGACGACCCCCCCCCGGTCCTTCGGTCTCTCTCTCTCTTTCTCCTTCGTGCCATGGAGCCGCACCGCTGGCTGCCCCTGGAGGCGAATCCCGACGTGAGAACTGGCGCGGGGGGGAGGAGGAGGGGGGAGGCGGAGGTGGTGGGGGGCGGGGAAGGCGTGGCTCGTTTGGGCTGCCTACACGCGGCCGCTCCCGGGCAGCGACGGAGGAGGACGGAGGACGGAGGAGGGGGAGGGAGGCGAGGGGGGGAGGGGGTGGTGGTGGGAGGGGGGGGCGGCGGGGGGAGCAGGTTTTTTTTTGGGGGAAGGGGGCCCTTGTCTGTTCAAGACACGGAGGGAACCCCCGGGCAGGGAGAGAGAGAGGGAGAGAGAGGGAGGAAGGACGCGGTAGCTTCTAAGGCTGGGTTTTTCATTTATTTTATTTTATTTTATTTTATTTTAGAGTATTTTTTTTTATACCCCGCCTTTCTCCATTGGAAAAAGGGCCCCAGGCGGCTTATAGTAATGAGGGATCCAGTACCATTAAGATTTGAGTTAACGACGCCGAGAAAAGGTTTGCCAATGTCTCTTTTTGTGTGTGTCTGTGTGTCTTCTTCTTTTCCAGGTCACCAACCAGGTGAGCCCCTTGATAATTTTTTTTTTGCCCCGAAACCAGCCGCGTTGCTTCTCCGTCTTGCTGCCTCCTTTGTGAGCGTCCCTTCCTCCTGGCGGTAACGTTGCCTTGGGCCTGTGTCACTCTGTGTGTGTGTGTGTGTGTGTGTGTGTGTGTGTGTGTGTGTGTGTGTGTGTGTGTGTGTGTGTGTGCGTGTGTGTGTGTATGTATGTGTCTGTGTGTGTGTGTGTGTGTGTGTGTCGGGGGGCGGCGGTGCACCCGCGTGCTTGGTCCGTGGTGGGCACGGCGTGCACGCGCGGTCTGGGAAAGTCCTCCTACAACAGCACTCTTTTGCACGGGCTTCCTCCCCCCCCCCCGCCGCGAGATTGCCCCCAGCTGCTCTTATTGTATAGGTGCTGCTCCCTCCTGTACAACAGCCGCCCCCAGAAATCACCCTTCTGCACCCTCTTCGCAGGTTGCTGGTTTTTGTTATAGAGCTAGCATCTAGTGAGAGCAATTAAAGTTTAAGGGGAAATAAACTCATTATGAAAGGCACACATTTCCACCAGTCATCCCCAAACTGTGGCCAGCCTCCAAGCATTTTATTTATTATTTATTTGTCGTATTTATTTATGCACAACAAGGCCACTCTGGGTGGCTCACAACCCACATTTAACAACAAACAATAAGCAAAGCAAAACAATAACACAAAACTGCTGCTGTAAGCTGCTGCCCAGAGTGACCATGTGGCCAGATGGGTGGTGTATTTATTATTATTATTATTATTATTATTATTATTATTATTATTATTATTATTATTATTATTATTATTATTATTATTATTATTATTATTATTATTATAAGAACATAAGAAGAGCCATGCTGGATCAGGCCAAAGGCCCATCTAGTCCAGCTTCCTGTATCTCACAGCGGCCCCACCAGATGCGTTTGGGAGCGCATGAGACTAGATATCTGTCTCCTGATACCACTCCCCTGCATTTGGCCCTTGAAGTACCCTGGTTTTAAAGCCTAGAGATTACACATCTCCATCATGGTTTGTAACCTGTGATGGACTTTTCCTCCAGGAATCTGTCCAATCCCCTTTTGAAGGCATCCAGGCCAGATGCCATCACCACATTGTGTGGCAGGGAGTTCCATAGACTTACAACACACTGGGTGAAAAAATATTTTCTTTTGTCAGTTCTTACTCTCCCAGCCCTCAATTTGAGTGTATGTCCCCTAGTTCTGGTATTTTGGGAGAGGGAGAAGAGCTTCCCTCTATCCACTTTACTCATACCCTGCATTATTTTGTATGTCTCAATCATATCCCCCCTCAATCGCCTTTTTTCCAGACTAAAGAGGCCCAAATGTTTTAGCCTTTCTTCATTATAGTAATCCAATTTAAAAAAACATTTTGCATTGCAATTCCCAGCATTCCTTACTGTTCACCCTACAAATTGGGACTGAGGGGACCCATAACATCCAGGGGGCACCAGCTTGGGGAAACAGATGTGTAGTGGACTGCATTATTGCTACATGTGATATTCCAGATTAAATGGTATTCTTGTAAAACTAGCCCGGGTCCGCTATATAGTGTAGGAAGAGAATTCTCTTTTCCCTTGAGGCTCGATTAGTAATGTAAAAAAATGATTTCTCCCTCACCCAGTAATAAAAATTGGCTACAGTTGCATGGGCCGATGTACCTAAAGATCTATTTAGGACCACTGTACTATGTAATTGTTTTAAAACTGATAGCATGAGTAACATTTTAAAGTATGGGCTTTCTTGGGCAGCTCCTTGTGGTTCCTTCCTTTAATCTTCTATACCTGTTCTCAAACTCATTGTTTCAGAAAAGTCTTAGTTTGGTTCACATCATATTTTTGGCCTTTCCTGTGCCTTATCCTTTGTCAGAAATTCTGTCAGTTAAATAATTCTGTCCGGTGACCATATTTCTGTATCATGCCATACCTATTGTACTTCTCACTTGGTCCTGTGTGACCAGTCCTAAGAAAGGAAATGTGCTTCCTAAATGCTTAAGCAATATCTCAGTTTTCCTGTGATGGGTAGCAATTAAAAGATGATGAGGCTGATATGGGAGGAGGAAGTTTATTTTGGTCAATGTATGCATCTAAAATGGAGGAAGAGGGGGTGAATTTTTAAAGAACAGAGGGCAATATCTGTCACACCTCACTTGCTAACCATAGACAATATCATCCATTTACTTTAATAATGAGTATTTTGTCCTCCAGAAATAAAATGGGAGAAGCGACTACTAAACCAACTTAGATTATAGCATCGTTCCCTAGCCTGGTATCTCCCACATTTTGGACTATATTTCCCATCTACTTTTGACCGCCATACTGCCCGGAACACATGTGATGTCATATTATTTAAAATCTAAAGGGGGTCAAAAGCTAAACACTGGTGAATATTTAGATGGGTTGGTCACTAGGTAGGTGAGAGTAGAAAAGACTCTGGCATGAGACACTGTAGTGTAGAAGCTTCTGCCAGCCAGAGTTGACAATATTAGGCTATATGAACCAATGCTCTCATTCATTATAAGGCAACTTCCTGTTCTCCCATGACCATTGACTAGGGTTTGTGGAAATGAGAATGATGGAATGAGATCAGGTATTAGGTATAAAGCCATCAAAAGTGTGAAATTCTATAACACAGGCCCTATGCAAACTGTAGAATCAAGAATCTAAGCTGTGTTAAATTTGAGCTGGCAAGGAAGAGTTTTATTAATTTATTGTTAGGAGCTTTGATTATCTCTTTTGTATGTGGCAAGAGAAATAAAAATATTTGACTCCTTGTTCCGGTAATAAGAAACTCTACATGGTAGAGAAGTTTTTTCATCTCATCAGAATCTAGTGCATCAGCATGTTGGTTCACGAAAGAATTTTACTACTTGTTGTTTTACTTTTTATGGACACTAAATATTCATGTAAACAACTGTCATTATTTATGCATTGTCCCTTATAGCAGGGTGTGAGGGTTCAGTTCTTACCCTCGGCGGTTCCGAATCACAAACTACAGGCGAGCCGGGTTTTAATAAAACGTCAATTGGATTTTTATTGCATACAGAGTCTGAGGCACTTTAGGTTTGATCTTGAACTTCAGGTGACAACTTTGGCATACTAGAAACAACATTCCCTCCAACATCGGGATCATCATAAATAACATTAACGGGAACACTACGCGGATCGGCATCTTCTAAGGATGTGGGGGTAAAGGAGATCCCCGGCCCCATCACTGGGTACTGCAGCAAGGGTGTTTGGCCCATTGCGCCACAGGTCTGACAAATTTCTCGGTTTTCCATTTCTGAAACCGATTAGATGTCTCTGGCCATTTGAGAGGTTGTACACTCACTGCCCAGGTGAGTTCTTCTCCCTTGCGGACCCTCAAATACGCCGTATCTACTTTCTCATCTCCCCCATCCGTCTGTGTGCCTACACTCTTCAACTGCCGATCCCAACTGTCATTCTCTCTCCTCTCCTCTCTCCCTCTCTCCCTCTCTAGCGTGCGCTCCACCCACTCGTCTAACAGCTCATCCACTACCCAATATACATCTCGCGCGTCCTCATGCTGATAGCCCTCGCAATCACCCTTGCATTCCTCCTCTAATTCAACTATATGTAATCTTTTCATCTGTGTCTCCATTTCCTTCTTCTCTTCTTCCTCTTGATTAGGAAGTCCAGACAGCTCACTCCCTTGATTATTCACAGGGTGGTTCGTCTCTTCACACACCCTCCCCTCCAAGTGTGCCGTCTGGGTTTCCTCCTCCTGTGCCCAGGGACCCTGTCGGGAAAAATAGTCTGCGATAAGATGATCCTTGCCCTTCTTATATTTAATTTCAAAAGAGAAAGGTTGCATATTCAGATACCACCGTGTTAATCTAGGGCTTACATCTTTCATTCGATTGAGCCATACCAAAGGCGTGTGATCTGTTATCAAAATAAAGGGTGCAGCTAATAGATAATACTTTTAAGGATTGCATTCCCCATTTAACTGCGAGTGCCTCCTTTTCTATGGTTGAATATTTTTGTTCCCTTTTATTAAGCTTCCGACTCAAGAATATGATAGGATGTTCTGCTCCATTTTTCTCTTGAGACAATACTGCACCTATCCCTCGCTCTGAAGCATCGGTCTGAAGTATAAAAGGTATACTAAAATCTGGAACTGCTCTTACCGGACAAGAACATAATTTCATCTTCAACTTTTCAAATGCATTTTGTTCTACAGATCCCCACCTAACCACTTTTGGTAATTTCTTCCTAGTTAAATCTGTTAAGGGAGCAGCTATCTCAGAAAATGTGGAATGAATTGCCTATAATATCCAGATAGCCCTAAAAACTGTTGAACCTCTCTCTTAGTTCTAGGCCTATTCCATTTTGAAACCTTATCTACTTTATCTTCTAACGGATATATTTTTCCCTGTCCTAGTTTGAAACCTAGAAATTTGACTTTTAGTTGGGCCATCTTACATTTGGATGGATTTACTTTCAGATTAGCCTTTCTCAATTCGTTTAACACTGCCCTCAGATGATGCAAATGTTCTTCCCAAGTCTTGCTATAAATAATCACATCTATATAGGCCACTGCAAATTCCTTTACAGGCTCTAGAACTTTATCCATTAGTCGCTGAAAGGTAGCCGAGGCGCCATGCAAACCGAAAGGCATTTTGGTAAAATGATACAGGCCAATAGGAGTTCCAAATGCAGTTTTTTCTTTATCCTCCTCCTTTAAAGGGACCTACCAGTATCCTTTTATTAAATCCAATGAGCTGAGAAAGGTGGATTCCCCTAATTTATCTAACAATTCATCAATTCGGGGCATAGGATAAGCGTCGAATTTAGTACTGAATTTTATTTCCTAAAATCAATACAAAACTGCATGGTTCCATCTGGCTTAGGAACTACCACAGGATAGCTTCTCCAGGGACTATTTGATGGCTCTATTACCCCTAATTCTAACATTTCTTGACCTCTTCTTCTATAACTGGAATTAAATGACAGGGCCATTTTCGTCCTTGATCATAACTTGACCGCCTACAACTTGTATTGTATGTTCGCATATGTTAGTATTTCCCGGTCGGTTAGAGAAAGTATCCTCATATTCCTTCTCTAGCGCAGCTACTTGAGACTGTTGTTCTTCAGATAAATCCTGACATATTTTCACATGTTCTTTATCTTTATCCTTATTGCCCCAATCCGGTCCTAACTCATCTCGTCTATTTCCGCCGCAAAGACTTCCCCCTCTCTCCAATCTTTTAACAAATTTGCGTGATATATTCTTTTCCCTTTAACTTTATCAGGTATTTCTAATTCATAGTCAACTTCGTTAATTTTATTAATTATCCTATAAGGCCCCTGCAAGCAAGCTAACAATTTACTTCCTTCAAAGGGCAACAACAATAAGACCTTTTGTCCTACTCTGAAATTTCTTTTCTTCACTTTCTGATTATACCTTTTTTGTTGAGCCCCTTGAATGTTAGTTAAATTCCGTCTTACAATATCTTGCAATTCTTAATTTGTTCTCTCATCTCAAGCACATATTGAATAGTTGATCCTGCTTTATCTTCACTCTCTTCCCATTTCTCCTTAATCAAATCTAATATTCCCCTTGGGGCTTTCCCATATAACAATTCAAAAGGCGAAAATCCGGTAGAGGCCTGTGGTACCTCTCTAATAGCAAACATTAAAGGTGCTAACAATAAATGCCATTTACGCAGGTTACCCATCACTATCTTCCTTAACATACTCTTTAAAGTCTTATTGAATCTTTCCACCAATCCATTAGTTTGGGGGTGGTAAACCGTGGTTCTCAGTGGACGTACATCTAATATTGTCCACATATGTTTGAACGTGGTACTCATAAAGTTACTCCCTTGATCCATGAGCACTTCACGTGGGAAACCCAGTCTAGAAAAAACTTTTAATAACTCTTGAGCCAGAACTTTAGCTGAAGTAGTTCTTAAGGGAATAGCTTCGGGGTAACGAGTAGCATAATCTATTAACACTAATACATACATGTGTCCCCCAGCAGATTTTGGTAGTGGTCCAATTAAATCTAAAGCAATTCTCTCGAAAGGTTGGTCGATAATAGGCATGGAAATTAATTCAGCCCCTGGTGGTGGTTTCTTTTGGGTTAATTGACAAGGTTTACATGTTTGACAAAAAAATTTTCCACATCAGCTTTTATACCAGGCCACCAAAATCGTTGACTTATTCTACTTAAAGTTTTCTCTAAAGCTAGATGCCCAGCAATGGGAATGTCATGAGCTAACCTCATTATTTCATTTCTCCATACAACAGGTAAAATTAACTTCTCATTCCCTTTCCCATCCACATAAAATAATAGACCATCTTTCATAATATAATTTAAATGACTAAGTATAACATTAGCCCCTTTCACCTTATTTCCTATTTCTTCTAAGCTTGTATCATTTTGTTGTAAAAATCTCACCCTTTCTCTGGTGGCATGAGTAATTTCTTTCTTCACCACCTCCTCCTCCGCATGAATCTCCCCTTGAAATCCTTCCTGCATTTGCACAAGATCATTAATATGAACCCAGTCACGACCTATCAACATTTCTCGAGCTAAAGAAGGTACAATACCAATATTCATACGTTGTTTTACCCCATTACTCTCCACATGCGCCCAAGCAGTTGCATAAGATTTTAAATCACCATGTATACACCTTACAGCTACATTGTTCTTAGAAACTCCTCCTCTTATCTCTCTCACTAACATTTTAGCACACCCCGTATCAATAAAGGCTTTCTTACATTCACCATTTACATATGCAATAGTTTTCCATTTCTTAGAAAGTTCTTTTTCAACTTTATTTTTCTCAACTCCTCCCTCCCCCAAGCACAGTCAGATTTCAGGCATTCTCATTTATAATGTCCGGGGGAACCGCAACCAAAACATACGGGTTTATTCAGGTTGGATCGTTGTTGGAAATAAATCTTAGCCTGTCCATTTCCACTCTTCGTATTCATTCTTTCATTCATCATTCCACCACTTTTCGCCTCGTTCATTCCTCCGGTCGCCATTTTCGGGTCTGGTCTCAAGTTGTTAGCCGTTCTCTCGGAAGTTGCCGCTCTCGCGATACTTGCTGGCTTTTCCAAAGCCGAGATCCTGCGAGAAGTTGATTTCTCCTCCGAGATTTCACAGCCTTCTAAAATATGCATGACATCCTCCAATGAAGTGGGCCGATTCCTCTTCACCCAAGCCGCAGCAGTGGAAGATATTTCAGACAAAATTTGCTCGATCACAATGGCTTCAATGATTTGTTCCTTGGTGCTAACATTAGGGCGAACACATTTGAGGGCACTGGCTTTAGTCTTTGTGCCCAAGATCACGGGTGCATACCACTTTTAAACATTAGTGCTCTAAACCGCTTGCGATATGCTTCCGGCATCAGATTGAGTGTCATTAATATGGCATTTTTAACTTTTTCATAGTCAGATGTGTCTTCTGGATCTAAGGCATCCACTATTTCTTGCAATGTTCCGTTTAAGCATGGTGTTAAAATCAAAGCCCACTGCTCTATCGGCCACTTAGCTGCTTTCGCCACCCTTTCAAACGTATTCAGGTAAGCCTTGACGTCATCTTCTTTGGACATTTTCTGAAGGCGTACCGGAGCTGGGTTCCGAAACCCACACATTCCGATTCCCATTATTAAAGGGGTTGTCAGCCGAATCAAGCGTATTGTCCCTTCTAAGAATTTGAGACATCAGCAACCGGTTTTGTTCCGCCAAGATTTCTAGTATTGGGTGCCATTTTGTGAGGGTTCAGTTCTTACCCTCGGCGGTTCCGAATCACAAACTACAGGCGAGCCGGTTTTTAATAAAACGTCAAATCGATTTTTATTGCATACAGAGTCTGAGGCACTGTAGGTTTGATCTTGAACTTCAGGTGACAACTTTGGCATACTAGAAACAAAATTCCCTCCAACATCGGGATCATCATAAATAACATTAATGGGAACACTACACGGATCGGCATCTTCTAAGGATGTGGTGGTAAAGGAGATCCCCGGCCCCATCACTGGGTACCGCAGCAAGGGTGTTTGGCCCATTGCGCCACAGGTCTGACAAATCTCTTGGTTTTCCATTTCTGAAACCGATTAGATGTCTCTGGCCATTTGAGAGGTTGTACACTCACTGCCCAGGTGAATTCTTCTCCCTTGCGGACCCTCATATACGCCGTATCTAGTTTCTCATCTCCCCCATCCGTCTGTGTGCCTACACTCTTCAACTGCCGATCCCAACTGTCATTCTCTCTCCTCTCCTCTCTTCCTCTCTCCCTCTCTAGCGCGCGCTCCACCCACTCGTCTAACGGCTCATCCACTACCCAATATACATCTCTCGCGTCCTCATGCTGATCGCCTTCGCGATCACCCTTGCATTCCTCCTCTAATTCAACTATATGTAATCTTTTCATCTGTGTCTCCATTTCCTTCTTCTCTTCTTCCTTTTGATTAGGAAGTCCAGACGGCTCACTCCCTTGATTATTTACAGGGTGGCCCGTCTCCTCACACAGGGTAATGAATAAAAGACAAGTGTTCCTGCCCCATGAGTGTAAAAAATAAAATAAAATTATTGTTGTGAGGGAAAGGGAATGACTTTGAACAATAGAAGTAAACGTCTACTTAAGAGTGGCAAGCTTAGGCATTTAGACAAAGGCCTTATGTAGACTATGACTTTGTCTTTGTAGGAGTTACTTTTTTCATGTACCTATATTGCTCCGACTTGTGAGACTTCTACCTTCCCAAACTGCAATTCTCCTTGAAGAAGACTATGACGCACACCCGTTCTTTGCCCACTGAGGGTCCATTTCATAAGCCCAATGGTTATGAATAAATAGCAAGGGATACCTTTGGATTTATGGTTGTCCATATAAAAGAGTGTGAGATTGACCGAGTGTCTGTCTCTCATGTAACCCCCAGAAAGTTTGGCCACAGTCATTGGGTGAAAAGAGCATTCCCTGTTCCTTAGTTAGTCTAATAGGACTTACAGTTGAGTTTCCAAAAATAATGTAAGTTTAAAAAAACATTTCCTTGGTTTTAAAATTTCTGTAGAGTAGGGGGAAATGAAAAGAGTTGTCTGGGTTGAACATTGGTGCTCCTTTTTTTGTTTTTGATTAATAACCCCCAAAACCTTGTTACTGTGTAATTTGGATGTATTCAAAGCAGCAGATTCCCATATTACATCACAAGCTACTTACGCGACTTTACTGTCATCAAAGGTTAATTGTAATTCAGCTACCAGAATCCTATTTATTTACTCTTTGTTTGTTTTAAATATTTTCACTTTCCTTTTTCCTTTACCCAAAGCCGTTTATATAATTAAAAAGATTATATTTACAATCTAACAATAGTATATATATGAATATTTTAAAAAGAGTTAAGCAAGTATTGTACTAAAAATGGTAAATAAAATCAATACTAAAACACATTTAAAACAAAACAGCACAACATTCCATTATAAAAGCCCCAGCAGATCTACAGTCATTAAGGAAAAGCCTCCTCAAAGAGAAAGGTCTTTGCCTGCTTGGGGTTGGACAACAAAAATTGGGCCAGCATAGCTTCTTGTGGGAGGGAGTTCCAGAGTCTGGGAGCAGCAACAGAGAAGGCCATCTCCTGAGTCTCCACCAAATGCACCTGTGAGGGTGGTGGGACTGAGAGGAAGGCCTTCCCGATGATCTTAACTCCTGGGCAGGCTCATAGTATCATAGCAGTGCAGACCAATCAAACTCTTAAGTATCACTAGGTGGACACAATTAGGTACATTTTAGAAGAGGTGGTTGTACAGTACAGTATTAGTCTCTGCTAGCATATCAGGCAAACAACAAAATAAAATTTTAATTAACAGGAAACAAAAGAAAACTAAAAATCAAGGAAGACAAAAACCTTGTGGCGCCTGAAAAATTGCTATGTTTCAGTGTGAACTTTCTTGGATCAAGTCCACTTCCTCAGGCATAAAAGTGAAACTACATTGAAATTTTCATACAAAATATTTTGTGGCCATGTATAAAATATTTGGGGGCAATCTTGTATAGATGTACAAGAATTTGCTAGGCAAATTTCAATCTTATATCTGAGTAAGAGGACTTGATCCACAAATGCTCATGTTGAAATATAGCAGTCTTTAATGTGCCAAAATATTTTCATCTTCTTTAATTTTTATTTTTATTTTTATTTTTATTTTTATTTTTTTGCCTTATGTACATTTAGGCACAGTACTCTTTGGATTTTGGCCACAGGTAAGCTGGCAACTGCTATCCCAGAAGCAAATACACCTCTTCCTTAAACCAAGATAATGCAGGGGATTTTCCTGTTAATTAAAACTTAAGTGCTTTCTTCTTGAGCAGTCATCCTGCCCTGACAACCACAAATATAATATTTGACCTTGGTGAGAATGTTATTAAAAGCCTGCTATATTAAGGATGTGCTTACTGACAAGATTCATTTCTTTTTCTTAACCAGTTCCTCAAACAGTTAGGGATACATCCTAGCTGGCAGTTTGTAGATGTGTATGGTATGGATGCAGAACTACTTAGTATGGTGCCAAGACCCGTGTGTGCCATTCTTCTACTCTTTCCAGTTACAGAAAAGGTAAATATTATTGTCGACTAACAGAGTGATCTTCCTAATTTTAAAAAAATTACCTTTGGGTCTTTGAAATGACCTGAAAAGGATGTTTGTGGCCTCATTTACTGGATTCAGTGGACCAAGCAAGTTATATGTGCATTCTTCCTTGAACCTTTTCTTCGCTCACATGCTACTGGGTTGAAGATGGCCTTCTTTCTTAACCCCTTTATTTCTTCTGTACAAACTTTATAAAAGACTATTCTTGTCTTATAGTTTCTAAAAGCCTTATAGACCAAGACGTGAAAGTTATTTGAAATGTTGATTTTTTTTTCTTCAGATATGGTGGCTTAATTTTTCTGTAACACTTTCCAGTGCTCAAAAACAACATAACATATTCCAGTAAGTGCTTGCAAAAGTTACTAACCTGTGAACTTTTATCAGCTGGCTATGGCATAGGTCACATGCATTGCACTTTAGCAATCTGCTATGCAGATAATTACTTAATGTATAAAGGCTTTTTGCTTGATTATTTGAAGGCTGTTATTTGTCTAGCCATGGCAATTTACAGGGCTGTGCTGATGCCACTGCCTGCTTCTATAGGATCCAGCCACTGGAGTGTTTTAAAAGCTTATATTTCTATAGTTCTGTGTTTGAATAGTATTATTTTTGAAGAATTTTTTTAAAGGGAAAAAACAATGACACCCCCGTTGGTACCTCCTAGATAGCCATACCACTGTATAGCAGACAGCACAGACCAAACAATGTATTAATCTGTTGGAGAGCCTGATAGAATTGCCATGTTGAGCTGCTTAAATTAATTACATTATCTATGTTCAGATGTACTAAGATGCTGTGCCCTGCTAATTGGGTAGCAAGTTAAAATGTAATCAGCATTTGGGTTCCAATTATTCCTTAAATATATTGGCCAGAGTCCACTTGCCCAAACCTTGGGGGGGTGGCCCCTGTATGGGCCTTCCCAGCCCCCAAACTGTAAAATATTCATTATTAGTATTATGAATAATTATTAACTTGTTTTAAATATTCATATGCCACCTTTCTCCAAAAGGATCCAAGGCAGCTTATGGCATTTAAAAGAAACAAGGTTATTACCCAAATAATAAATTATTCCAATACTGGGAAAAAGCTTTAAACTAATCCTGTCCTAACAAGAACAATATGAAAAACGCCAAAAGACTAAAATGGTCAGCCGGCCACTTTAATGGAAAGCCTGCCTGAAGAGAAAGGCCTTTGCCTGTTTGCAGATGGGCAGCAGAGATGGGGCCCAACTGAGAGTGAGCTCCAGAGTCTCAGAGCAGTGATAGAGAAGGGCCCCTCTCATGTCCCCACCAAATGTGTTGGTGAAGGTTTGGGCATTGAGAGGAAGGCATTTCCCAATGATTTTAATACCTGGGCATATAAAAATGTTTTTTTAGAAGAAGTAGGTACAGCCTTTCAAGGTCCAGGGATGTCTGATCTAGAGATTGACTTCCACATTGAATAGGATCACTGAAGGACAGTTGTGGAAGCAGCAGGAGGTGTTTCCTCTACTGATCCTTGTGCATGCAGGTCTTCCCTTGGCTAGACAATGGAGCACATCATGGACTGCTCAGGGTATGTGGGAATTGTTTCTGTGAAAGACTTTGCATTTAAGGAAAACGTCAGTAGGATTTTGGTTACTGATATGTCTAAGCAAAATTAAGAGCATCCCATTCCAGGAGTGGCTGAGTTGAAAGCAATGTGTTAGTTCCAATATCTAAGAAAAGTTCCCAGTTAGTAAAATACTTTACAAAACTAATTTTATTAATTAGTTGTATTTAACTCACTTGGAAAGGTATGTTTGTTCTCTAGAAATTACTTTAAACAAAACATCAAAACTTGCAAATGTCTCCCAATATGTTTTCCTTTTCCACCTTCTAGTATGAGACTTTCCGGACAGAAGAGGAAAAGAGAATAAGAGCGCAAGGTCAAGAAGTCAGACCATCAGTGTATTTCATGAAACAAACCATCAGCAATGCCTGTGGAACTATTGGACTCATTCATGCTATTGCAAACAACAGAGATAAAATTAACTTTGGTAAATATTGAACTTTTACTATGCTGCTCTTTAGTGATTTGAATGGTAGGTGGCGCTCTTGGACCGCTTACACACTGAAGAGAACTAACAAACCAGCAAATGGTGCCTGAAATTCATTCTTTCAATAGTCACAATGGTATGGATATTTTGGTGAAAACGGGGCAAAATAGTAAGCAGCATTTTCAGTGTGGTTTATGTACCTGAATGCTCCTTCAGTCCTGAATATGTTTCTATGTTCTGGTTGGATCTTAGGTGAAAATAAGGATCTAAGTATATGGTCACAACGGTTTAGTTTTTCTTTTGGTTTTCATTGCATTAGGGATAAGCTAACTTGACAATCAGTAACATCTACTAGGTGAACTCCTTTTTTGTCCCCTCTAGAGCAACCCATTGAGATAAAGGGTTTTGTTAATCAACACCTATACAAGGCCCATTGATTTCAATGTGTATATTGTAGGTTGGATTTGGATTAAATTTACCCCATTGGGTTTATGATGTTAAAAAACTTGCTAGATGTCAACATAGTTTGGACTTTCCTTTCAATGTCACTGTGCTGAATTAGGAGGAAATTAAAAAGAAACCTATTAGGGCAAGTAAGCATCTTATGGCAAGTTCAGATAACACATTTTAAAGTTTATGTTCTTCAACTTCAACTTGTTGTAGAAGCAGACTCTTCACTGAAGAAGTTCCTAGATGATTCAGTGCCTATGACTCCTGAAGAGAGGGCCAAATACCTTGAAACCTATGAGGTTAATATTTATTTGACTTCCAATTATGCCTTTTTCCCCTTGTTTTCAACCATTCAGAGCGGCTTGTAATGACATGTAATGAGACACGGAGATGAAAAAATGCATCCTTGATTGTTTGGATTCGAAGGTATTAATAACAAAAGACCAGAATTGCCATATGTTGTTTCTTCAGTGTGTTCAGTGCAGTTGACCTACACAAGGTCCCCAAACAACCATGTGTCAAGCCCCAAGTCTGTTAGGATGAGCTTGCTAGAATGTGAAATAGTATAACCTTTCTGGTGTTGAGACCCTTTTCTGGGGTCTTTCTCTTGTGTGCTTCTTTGCAGAGTTGCTGGAGGTAATCAGCCCATCTTTCTCTGTCCTGTGTATGGCACCACTGTTGTACGACAGCTGCCTCCAAAGCCCTTCACCAAGCTTGGGGGGGAGGGGTCCCATTTAACTTGTAATAAGGATTCCTTTCCCCTGGGATATTCCTTTTACTCAATTCGTCAAACAGCCAATGTTTCCACTCCATTGCTGCTCAAGCACTGACACTCTGACACTTAGGGTTGATTTTACACTGCCCTTTTCAAAGAGGAAGAACATCTTTGGTGAAATATAAATTGCCTATGTTATTTTGGTGGCAGAACTTTGGCCATGTATAGGGACATTGTTAAAATATTTGTGACAGCTGAAACAGCATCTATACATTCAAAAAAAAAGTGGTTTTTTAAATCCACAAACATAAAAGGGTTCAATTTTACAACCTGTCTTCTTCATACAATGCAGCTGAAATCTCCATTACTTTATTACAAAAAAATATTATGTATTTAAAATATTTATATCCCACCCTTCTTCCCAAGATGGCTTTACTTCTCTCTTTCTTATGGCTTAAGCTGAGCTTGTTTTATATGGATACTTTTACACAGATTCAGTGAAAATGCCCTCTATTTCCATAGTTTCATCCCAAATAATGTATGTTTCTCAGCTCAACTCTTAAATTGCATCTCTTCTCAGCCATTCAGAACAGAGTTCCATGGACACACATTCAGTTCCCCCTCCCAACTGGTTTTAACAGGCGTTCCTAGGGAAAACCCAATTTATCACTTTCCACCAAAACCTGGTCATTCATAATGAACACCAATACATACTTATAGGCAAAATGCTGAAATATACAATTGTGCAACCTAGCATGTATGTATGCTCATATAAGATTGGCTGAGTTGTGCAATTTGCATATTGGAACTTGTATAACCAATCAGATTCTCTCTGGTGTTGGCCAATGGGTGTTAAATGGGTTAAATGCCAGATAGAAAAAGAAGTGGCAGCTATTATTGTATATAGGTTTAGGTTTAGGGCCCCCTTTGGAGCTTCATAACTCATCCCGCTTACCTCCAAATGTTTCCAGATTTCAGGGGAAATTCCTAAAATTGCTTTCTGAAGGTACCCCTGCTACTTTGGTGCCCCCAAGGTAAGTAATTTTTGAGTGCATTTTTTTTAAAAAATATGCAATCAAAATTTCCTTACCTTGGGACTCCAACGTAGCAGGGTTGCCTTCAGAAAGTGATTTTAGGGAGGCACCTGAAATTTGGAAACATGTGAAGGGGGTAAGGAGGCTGAGTTATGAAGCTCCAAAGGGGGCGCCCCTAAGAAAAAACCTTCTACTCCAAAGCTGATCAGGCGGGGGGAAAGGCTGCTGCTGCTTCCCATATGATTCCAGTTAGAAGGTTTCTGATGGACTGTCCTTCATTGTCATTTGTTAAACAGAGATGGATAGCTGTTGATCAAGGGTGCTTTTCCCGCTTCCCCAATTTAGCTGTTAAATCCAGCTGTTACATGACTTTATACCAGTGGCAGTTGTATCACTTATACATTATAAGGTTTAATGCATGGACTAATGATTCATCTTGAAATTTCAGGCTATTCGTGTTACTCATGAATCCAGTGCACATGAAGGCCAGACTGAGGTACTGAATTTAATTCTTGTACTAAGTACAATTCTGAACGGAATGCTTGACTGTTTGAAATACATTGAGGGGGATCCCCCTCCTTTTCCCTTGCTGTGAATTTTTCCTTTACACTGCTGAAAGTTCTAGAATAATAGTACTGTACACAACACAGGGCCAAGACAGGTGTTTTTAAGAGCATTATCAGTCTAATAATGTTCTGCTACTGGGCTTTAACCGTTTGGATGATGGGCTGCAGTTGGTGGTTCAAATGTCAGCTCACTCTATATTTCATTACATCCCACTCCACTTTTTGTCTACCTTACTATTCACCCATCCTGCTGTGATATGGGGAAAACCCAGGTCTGTTTTACTCTCTCTCTCTCTCTCTCTCTCTCCTTCTTTCTTTCTCATGCACTGAGAAACACTGATCTTTATCAAATCCGTATAGGTATATTTAAATTAGTTATATAATTTAATCCCACTGTTTCCTTCTCCAATCTTCTTTGTCTAAATGCTAATGTGTTTTGCACCTTGCATTCTTTAACTCATGATTGGTCATCTTGTAGTAAAAGCTGGGCAAGGGACAGTTCTGTAGTTTCATCTTAAACATTTTCAAAATGTTCTCTGTCTTGTGCACCAGAACCCCAGAAGTAAAACCACAACAATAACAAAGAACTATCTTCCACATGTACTTTAATAATAGGTTTAACTACCTTGTAGGATTTTCATGACATACTGGAGTTTTACAAGTACTGTGCACGAACTTGTTCTTACCTTAATTTCTGCAGTATAGGTTCACCTAAAGCACAGCTTTCTGATTTTCAGGCTAAAAGTATAACATCTGTTTCCATTACATTTCTCCCCTTTTTGTTTGTTATAGCAAGATAACTGACTGAAACACTGGGACAAAAATGTTTATGGAAACTTGAGTTGATTTGTTTCTTCTTGTCCTAAAACAAATGAGGTGTACTCTGAGACTGTATATAAACAGGAAAAGTTTCATGCTCATTATTCCTTTGAATCTTGCAATAGCTTAGGGGTTTATTTCTGGATGCAGGCATATAGATTTATGGTAAGTAAATATGTGCTGTCAACTCAGTTTTGAATCACTGCAAAGTTTTCCAGGTTTTTTTTTTTGTATAGAGTATATACACAGAAAAGCTTGTCACTGTCTTTTTCTAGGTGTGCTGTGGGACAGTGCAGTATACCCCAAGGCTCTACCAGATGGCTTTGCTCTCTGGCTCCGCAGCCAGATGCTTGATTCACCCAGCCATGATACACCAGTTGATTTTCAAATACATGCAGAGTCTTGGTTTGTGTTCTCTCGGGAAATTCCTAAAAAGCTGTCTTCTAAGTCTGTTTTATCAGGCTTTACTTGCTTGTCCATGGTGAAGACATGAGTATTAGACACATAAAAGGACAAGGAGATACTTTGATTTTGTTGAATCAAGCAGATCAACACTAGGATGCATGCACCGTCCCCTTGTGCGTAGATCACATTGACAGTTAAATAACTGAGTAAAGTATGTGTGGCTAAAATGGGCTATGTATCTGATCTTGTAACCTTAGGTTGAAAAGCCCCATTTTGCTACTATGGTCTGTTGGTTGGCCCCTAAAAATGAACTTATTCTCATTTCAGAATCCTGGAAACACTCTAGTAATATTTATCTGAAATATTACATTTCCACACCTAAGTGATCCAGATTTAGAACAAAGAAACTAGGATTTTGTGTCTACTGCCATGGATGAGGCAAAATGCCATGACTTACGAATTTTGGCTGTTTTGCATTCATTTGTGGAGGCAGGAACAAAATGCAATAAAGTCATTGAAAATAACTGAACCTGGTTCAGACACTTCTCAGGCTTCTGAGATTCCAACAAGTCTATCTTCAAAGCCTATATATAGTCTAGAACAGAGACATATTTCTGAAAACGAGCTAGATATTTTTGGGAAAGCAGAGAATAAGAACCTGTATTTTGTGCTTTTAAAAAATACAGGTAAACAGCTAAAACAAGGGTTCCCAAAGTGTGTGCTGTAGTTCCTCGTAGTTCCCCAGTGCACCCCCAGCCCAGCCAGGATCTGCATTTTTTGGCAAGACGCTGGTGGTGGTGGTGGTGGAGGTGGTGATGCAGTGGTTCCAGCTCTGGCTGCTTCCTCTTCCGCACTTCCTTGTTGGTAACATTTGTATCTCTACCCCACTGATTTCTCTTATTTCTTTGAAAATCAACAACCATTCCTTCATCATTTCACATAAATCCCACATACGTATGTACATCTCCGATCTATTTGGTTGTCATGGTTGGCATATATTTCTATCATATTGTGTTCATGCCCCCAAAAAGGTTGAGAATGACTGATTTGTGGGACCAGTTTCTGGCTGCATTGTGTTAGGATCTTGCAGTAATGACCTGGTCCTTGGGGGGGAAAATGGACCACATATTCTTTTCTTGACGTCCTCACCCTACAACATGGCTTTGCCGTCAATTTCTTTTTTACTGCAATCCAGTCTTAACATCCTATCCAGATTAATACCCTACCACTTACACTTCTTGAAACTGGAATAAGGAACCCATTTGAATCATTTTCTGCTCCCAGTTTGGAGGGAAAGGACCAAAAATTGTTTTGACATTCAGATGAATAAGCTAACAGATTTGCACTAAGTATCTAATCATGGTTGATTCTGTGCAGAAACAGAAGGGAAGGGAAGCCCCATAGCATATTTCTAATAATTAAAATAGTATCCTGCAAGACTGTACAAATTAATATTTCTGCATTTGTTTGGTTGTTTGCAAATGCCTGATATTCTTAAATCACTTTAATATATAAGCATTTCCCTTAGCTGCCTTTGCAGTTCTGAGAATGTTTTAATTTTATTTTCCAAAACCATGTTTTAAAATGTTCTATTGGGATATAGAATTTTCTCTGTTGTTGGGAATGATGTGGCTAATATGACTCCCCCACCCCCAGCTAACATAATGACAACACATGTTGGGATTCTTGAATAGCACCGAAGTAATTTAACCTTCATAATTTCCTGTCTAAAAAAATTGGCATAAGTTCAAAGAAACAATATATTCTCCTTTGCTTGTAAAAGAAAATTAAGCCAGCAACTTGGAGTTAGCAACTTCCTGTTCTATGAGGAAAGCTCAGGAAATCCAATTTTGCTCCAAATACTGGCAGAAATCCTGTTTCTTCATAGTAAGATGCAACCAGAGGAGGTCCATTGAATCAATCAAACTTATGGAGGAGTTGACTCAAAATCGCTACTGATTCCGTGGGCCTATTCCTCTAAATTATGATGGTTGCAGCATTTTCCCGTGTATAAGACTATATTTTGTCTAAAATGGTTAGACTAAAAATTGAAGGCCATCTTATACGCAGATGTAAGCTGAGGATAGAATCACACAGTTGTGAAACAGTAATTTTGGGTTGGAAAAGTGTGTGTGGGGGGGGTTATGAAGCATCTTAGAGGCAAAAATACAGATTATTTTGCAGAATGCCCATGATCCTGCCTGCTGGTAAAAAAAAAAAAGAATGTCATTGTGTTTGGAAAAAAGTCTCCTTAATTTAGGCTTTGGAAGACATTTCAAAAGAACCCTTGGTTGAATGTAATTGGCAGCTGCTGGAAAGTGCTATTTGTGGAAGATGTTAGTGGCCTGGTGGAGTGGGATGGGGGGATTAGACCATTTGTGATAATGTTAGTTACCTTTACTTGAGTTTTAGGAGTGGATTTCCCACATGTGTGAAGTAGCCATGGTAGATTTTAAAAACAAAAAAAACAAGTCTGTTTTCATTACTTATCTTTAAATGTTCAACTTTTAGAATAGTTAGATGGAAGTCTCCCCCACCCACCCACCCCCACCCTGCGCAATGCCATGACTAGCACTCGTCAGGGAGGCTCAACCTCAACCCACATGCAGTCTGTAAAATCTCCTGTTTGGAAACTTTATATGTCTGGTTGTGGCATTGTTTAATGAATGTGTTGGGGGGGGGGGGTTGGAGATTGCTGCAATGAGGCTGCTATCTGCACACATTCACTTTGTTCGATGGGTGGCTGGAAGACTGCTGATCAATATACATGCGCCACAACCAGTACTTGACAAGTCCTTTTATAAATTAGATTGATCCGATATTTCTTCATCAATTGCTTCTAAGGGCAATGTAACAGTTAAACATTGTTTTATATTTGCAATAACAGTTAACCACTGAATAAGAATTATATTTTGGTTTTATATCTAAATTACCTATTCAATGTCTGTTCCCTTAAGCTCATAACATACAGTATGCTTTCTGACTGTGTTCTCTTGATAGAACTTTTGTTGTTGAGTTCCTGACTGTTATTCAGATCAAAGTGCACATGCTATAAAAGTTATTTCCTGTTGAGTGTTAATCTTGCAAACTTAAGTTCTCCTCTGGGAAAGCTGATGTTATTGTTTTTAGGTAAATAATTCATGTACAAGGAAGATAAAGAATAAGGTCTTGCCAAATAAGGTTAGAGTATTAAGGAATGCAAAACTTGACATAACTGCTTTGGCATCTCAGTTATGAGGTCCCTGAACCACTACCCTGTTCTGTTAGGTCTAGAGTTTGGAATTGCTTGTTTGGGCTACAACTCCCAACCTGCATAGCTGCTGGCTGCCCTGGCTGGCTGGAGACATTCTGGGAGTTAAAGTCAAAAGAAGAATAACTTTTGCAGGCTGTGATCAGGTCTGTGTTGTGTACCTTTGCCTAAAGAAATTTTACTAATTCTCAGAACTTTAATATGCACTTAACTGCCTGTTAAGGTTTACTAGGTTTAACAATCTGAAGAACTTTAAGGCCAAGCTCAGGTGATGGTGACTGAGGATGGCCTGAATGAGCTGCCTTTTCTTCCTCCTAAGTTGTGTATGAGAAGAGGAAAGAGGGAAAGTGTTTTCTTTCATTTTTTAGGACAACTGCAGTTTCACATGTGCACACTGTGATCTGGGGAAACATACGTTAGTTGAAGCTAGTCAGGATCAAACTGTGGCTTAATTTCCTTCATTAACCAATCTTGGGCCAAGGTGACCAAATAATTTGTAATAAAATCATATCTAAGTGAGCATATTCAAATATTTAAAGAACAGGTTCTTTTCCTGCAGGATACCCAAGGATTGCTTGCTACCATCACCCCATACAGCTTCTAATGAACTGTGTTCTAGGTCTTCAGTCATCCTAGAATTGTACTTTGTAGGCACAGTTCTTCACATATTCCTTGGGAGGAGACAGTGAGATTGTGCCCAGTGTACGTCTTTAACCTTGCCCGAGGAAATTTTTGATGAACAGGTTTTATGGACATGACTTGGTGTTCACGAAGGGGTGACAGCTTTTTCCTGATCTGAACTATCTTGCCTCTGTTGAGATGCACGCATAAGTCATTGCCATCCAAGGAACAGGCAAGGTCCATTATGTTAGTCAAGAAAATTCTTCCTTGTGTGAGTGGGTACACCCATACATGCCCCATGAAAAACATTGTAATACAATGATACAACTGTGCCTCTAGCCTATTTTTAAAAGATGACAGCTGGTCTTTTGAAGGTTTTTGCCCATCCAAAAAAAAAAAGCACACACCCTGAATATTTTTAGAAAGTAGAATCAATCTTCCTTTATCTGTTTTTCTCTCTTTTGCTTCTCACCGCTTCCCATTATCAGATAACATTATGTCAAGGACATACTATAATTCACTGTGTGATTATGAAATGAAAAATGAAAATTGCATTTGCTGACAGTTTCGGTAGGACTCATCATTATGAAAGCATTGTTTTGTATCTAGTAGTTCTAACTTGTTTAAAATTGGGACAGTTCCAGTGTCCCTAATTGCTCATTTAAATTTGACTTAAAATGTCTGTCCATTAGGTATGTAGCAAAATGAAAAATGCAGCTACCTGTAAAGTCTGTCTTCTTTTAATATTTATGTAGTCGCCATCATCCCTGCTGCCCTCGCCATGCTCACCACTGCCTCAGTTTAGCTACTGCAAAATGAAGGCTTCGCCCTTGCGTCGGTCTGCTTCCTTGACATTGATCAGATGTGATCATGTAGCCTGTGCAAACGCCACAAGCCCTGTCAAGGCTACATCTCCACCGGTCTGCCTTCAGCGTTGGCGGCCCACAATACCCTTATCATCTATTGGGCTCCACTGTGTTGTAAGTGTAGTCACTCTTTCGTGTCTTCTCTGCCGCAAATCTCCTTGCTGACTCAACGTCCCAGGCTTTTCACCCCTGGATTCCTGTCTGGGCTTTTCCACTCCAGTGCGGTAAGCATAAATCCTCTATGCTTTGCAATCTTAAATTTCCATCAGTAGGTGCTCTCAGGAACAAGTATCAAATGGGTAAGAAGTACTTCTAATGGGGCTCTGGTATTTGTTCCATTGACTTTCCCATCTGATACCTGGCTATTCTTACCTCGTTGGTGTTTCACTTGGTTTCCTTACTTTTGTGCCAAATCTGTTTCCCTTACACCTGTTTTAAACATGACTGCCTTCATCCAAACCCCTGTGGTTCGTGGACTTTCCGTGCTTTTGTTCTCCTCTGGATGTCTGGTGCTTCTTCAAGGCCTAACAGGCAATATTTCGTAAAAGTTCCATTTTCTTGGCATTCTGGGTCTTTGAATTTGTAGCACAAAATATTTCTGGTTAATGATAAAATATAACTTCTTCCTTTACTCACTATTATTGGATCTGGTTTTCCCCTCTGCTTCTTTTGGAAGCCTTACCGGTGAAGCAATCCTTATCTGCAATTAAAATGTTTTCACAGGAGACAGTTCAGTTTTGAAAATGCTCCCTGAATTATGCACACAGCAATTGTTTGTATCCATTCCACTCCAAAACAAAAAGAAATAAAAACAATTAATTTTAATAGCCGAAATATGATATCTCAGGAAGGACCAAGTAGATAATTCAGTACTGAACTAAAAAGTGACTGTATAAGGGTGTTAAAATAGTCATTTCAGGCAGTCTTCAACGGAAATCAAGATTAAGCTGCTGTTGCCATCTTCATAAACAAGGCTTGTGTTAGAAAGCATTTGGAACTTGAAATCAATGGCAGCAATGAGCACTTAAAAGAACTGGGGTAGTAACAAGATGACAATAAATTGAACATGGAAATGGAGTGGTCCGGATGCTGTGTTGTTTGGATTTTTGAAATAACAATGCACAGAAGGCATTAGTTCCACATAGTTGTTGTGGAATCTTCCAAGGTCTGATTACAAACAGCTGTTATGAAACTATTTTTTCCTATATATTTATGTGCTCTCCAGTGGGTAGATAGCACAGCTGGTCATGTGATGTTTGCAGACTTTCAGATCTGTGAGAAAAATGTTTTAAACCAGAAGGATGCCCAAAGCTAAAAGAATACTAAAGTTGGACAAGACCATCTTTGATGCTGTAAGAAAACACATCAGTGTCCTTATTTTTATAAAATAAACAAAATATATCAACATCTGATCTGTAGAATTGAAAGCATAACCCCCCTTCTTCCCACATCAAGTCTGATTTCTAGAGTTCATGTCCCTGTTGAGGAGTGCTATCTTGAGACTGCATTCATTAAAATAGTTCCTTCTTTACAATAAGCTGCATACTGTCCAAGTAGCAATGTTTTATGGAGACTTTAGTGGTAAATTAGTGTCTCTAAAGTCAGCCATTGTTCTTTATACTCTTTCAACTTAATATTCAAAACAAGTAAATCAGTTGCTGAAGATGACGAAGAGGAAGACAACTATGGTGATGACACAAATCCACTGATGATGATGATCATCATCATTGTCATCATCAAATTATCACACATCAAACAAGATAACTACAGTGGATTTTGTATTACAAATCACTAGTTGAATGCTCCCCAAGCGTTTAACACTATGTGATGCATCAGTGAATTATGCAAGCAGATCCTAGTAAGGTGGCCTTCTGCAGCTGATTGATGGTGACTTTGTCAACTCTGTCAACTCAATTTTTTATTTATTTATTTATTTATTTATTTATTTATTTATTTATTTATTTATTTATTATAGGATTTGCGGCTTCTTTCTTTCTCCTTCTTCTCCTTTTTTTCTTTCTCCTTTTCCTCCTCCTCCTCCTCCTCCCTCCTTCTCACTTGAGTTCTACTATGTATTGCTCTCACACAGTAGTTTTAAGACTCCACACTGTTGTAGTTGTTTAATTTTGCAAAAAAGAGACCTAGATTTTGTATTTTTTTTCAATATAAAAATAGCATTCTAGTCTTTTAATTTTTTTGAATATTTTCATTTTTCTGCAAATCTTCAAGTGGTAATTTTTCTGTCTCTGTGACTCCTTCCAACTGTATTAGGAATTCATATACCAATATAATGTCCATACCCTGAACATATATACCAAAATGCTTGTGATTACATTATAAAATTATGCCAGGTTTGTAACAATTTTATATATAGTAACATGTTGGTGCAGATGGAGGTAGGGCACTGGCACAGTTTTTTTAAATTAGAAAGCCAGTTATCTTGCTGTGAGAAGGCTGGCGGCCTTTGCTGAAACCTAAGACATGTAAAGGCTTGTTGATCAGTAGGAGCTCTTTTCATAAATATCCATGTATGTTGGCTGTTAGTTAGATATTTGAGAGTGAGAACTCTATTCTGGTAACATTAGTATCCTAACAAGTTTGTTCAGATTTATGGTGACTCTTTTCAGGGTTTTCCAGCAGAATACTCATAGATGGTTTGCCATTCACTTCTACTGGTATAGATGTAACTACGGTAAATCTCTATAGTGAATTTGCCACAGTTAGGTTCCTAAATTATACAACCATTCTGCATTTCTTAGTGTTGCAATTCAGATGACCCTGACTTTTGCTGAAAACACAGCAGAATTGATATCAGATTAATTGACATAGCATCTTCTCTACATCTTCTATCTTGTTGGTCTAAACATTGCTCTAGATGAGTTGTAACCTATGGCTCTGTCACGCGTGAAACTGAAATTCGTTCTGAAATGAATTTCTGTCAAAGGATAATTTAAGATATAAGCTGAAATGCGGTTACCGCTGTAATCCTCTATATTACTGAATTTAATGGGACTTGTTCCCAGATAAAAGTTGCAGCTTTTCTCAGGTGTATGAATACAACTCATTCATTTGGGATGGAGCCCAGCCCCTCTTCCCAAAAACTGTCAACTGCCTGTGTGATGCAAACAGGTAACCCACATGTATTCTGAAGCACATACGCCATGAGTCAGCATTCGGTTTACAGACTGAGTCCTTGCTCAACTTCTTGCTTCTGAGACTGTGTAAACATAGATTTATTAACTCGCTGCATACATCTCTTATTCTTAACAGGCACCAAGTATAGATGAGAAAGTAGATCTTCACTTCATTGCATTAGTAAATGTTGGTGGCATTCTCTACGAATTAGGTAAGAGTATATTGTTTTCCAAAACGGAGACAAATCGTCTGCAGCCAATACTTTCTAGTTCTTGATATTGTTAAATTCGTAATCTTCTATGAGTAATAGTGATAGAACAAGATGATCCAAGAACTGTCATAGGAAACAAGTTGTTTATACTTACAGGTAACAAATAATATTTCCCAGGGTAGAAACTTGGCAACTGAATAAATAATGGGTATGTAAGACGTGGGTAGCTCAACTTTAAGGTCTGGAATTTAATCAGGAACCACGTACTCAAGAATGGCCTCTTGCAGTGTCATAGATAAAGAAGTCATTGTAAGGACATTTAAACTGCACTAAATGCAAACTTCATATGAATTTCATTTAAGATTTCTTCATAATGGATTATAAAGCAAACTGCAATAGATTGCATATAAAATCTAAGCTTAGAAATGAAGGGTCAATTTGGAAGCTAGACAGCTGGCTTTCACATCTTTCAATGTGGTTAGGATAGCTTTCAAAAGGAGTTGCTTTGAAGAATTGGTCTGTGAAGTGAGTGCCTTATATCAAGGGACTTTGCAAGGTGCTTCTAAATTCTGAAGGCAAAAAATGAATAGTACTTCCCTTTGTGCCATTACTGCCCAGAGTAACCATTAGTCAGTTTATCTGTCCATCTGTCTTTGTGAAATGAGTGTTATTAGAAACACTCATTATTATTGTTAGAAACAAAATAGTTGTCTAGAGGGATTTCTTTCCACCTAGCATACTAGCAATTCTGCCTTGCAACAACTTGCCTATAGTTTTGGGGGAAATCTGATCAGAACCGACCCACTGAAAGCAGCAGAATTTGCAATTAGTGCTAATAAGAAAGTTAGGATTAGAATTAGATTTAGCTCTTTCTCACTTGCAACATTTGTATAGGAAGCTACTCAAGAAATTCCATTGGTTTCAAAGTGCTATAATTAAGAGTGCATATTTTTGTAAGAGATAACTGGAGCAAGTGCTGCCTAGATGCCCTAAGCACATCCGATCTCGCCTGATTTCGGAAGCTAAGCAGGGTCGGCCCTGGTTAGTACTTGGATGGGAGACCACCAGGGAATACCAGGTACTGTAGGCGCCTGGAGTAGGAACTGGCAAACCACTCCAGTATTCCTGCCAAGAAAACTCCATGGACATGGAGTCACGAAGAATCGGTCACAACTGTAACGACACAACACACAACTGGAGCAAAGCCAAAAGTCACTGTGGTAGCGAACTTTTGGCACTACAGATGTTTTGGACCACAACTCCCACAGTCCTTTGTCATTGGCAATATAGGCTCGGAATTCTGGGAGTTGTGGTCCAAAATATCTGGAGTGCCGAAGGTTTGCCACCACTCTAAGGCCTGATAATTCTGTCAGTGGAAAGACTTATGTGCTACTAATGTGCAGATTTCTTTATCAATTTTATGAACTGATGATTAGCTGATTGCATGAATTTGATCATAAAGCTTATTCATGATTTTTTTGTCCATGTATGGTAAGAAAAATACAAGTAATTAAACTTTTGAAAAACATGAGGTCCCAGTATGTAACTTGTAGGAATCTTGTGAAGTTCAGCATGAGTCCTGGTGGAAGGATTAGCATTCATTATTATACGGTCACAGACTGGAGGGTAACTTTCTGTATACCCCAACAGATGGACGGAAGCCTTTCCCGATAAATCATGGGCAATCAAGCAATGATACATTTTTAGAGGTAGGAATTCTAATGTTTTGGAGCTTTATTGAAACTGCTTAAAGGAAGTACTTGTGAGTTGTAGAAATTGATTTTAAAATCCTGAGACTGTTGCTTTAAAAGTAAATATGGATTTAGATGCCTTCAAACTGACCTTATGATTAAAGTTGTTTACTCAGTATTATTTACTACTTGCCAATATATTGTATTTATTACACTTGCACTTACTACACATTGAAATGCTAGTTAAACTAATGGGGACAGGATGTCCCTCAATTTTGGAAGATCTTTTGAGATTTATTTAAAATATTTTTATACTACCTATAAAGTCAAAGTGTTCTTAGGGTAGTTTTCATATACAGTAGGACCCCTGTATCCGCTGGGGATTGGTTCCAGGCCTGCCCATGGATAACGAAAACCGTGGATAAGAGAGAACACGCCCCAAAACCTGCTGTTTTGTGACAGTAGCTTGCTCTACAGCTGAGGTTTGTAACAGTAGCTTGCTTTATGGCTACTGCTTTGCGAGAGTAGCTTGCTTTACCACTGCATTTGGTGACAGTAGCTTGCTTTGCTATTGCTAAATTATTTAATTTCCTCTGCCAACCATGGATGACTGAATCAGTGGTTAATGAATCAGTGGACACAGGGGTCCTACTGTATAAGCAACACTAATTGATAAGGTGCACTAGAACATGATTTCAACAGATTCAAGAAAAAGCAGCTTGTGCTGCAAGATGTAAATGACAGGTCAACATCTGTATAAATCAGTTATACCTACAGAAATGTTGGTACACTTATCTTTTTCTCATTTCTTACTAGGATGCCGTAGAAGTTTGCAAGAAATTCATGGAACGTGATCCAGATGAATTAAGATTCAATGCAATTGCTTTAGCAGCTGCTTAAATTATTCTTATATGATGGGCAAAACAAGTGTTCAATGTGTTATGTATTACGAACTAAGGTTCTTGTCAGAAATCAGTGATGATCAAATTTTGATACCCCAAGTAACATGTTGATGCATATTAAACTTCAGATTTGTCCTGTATTTCTTGTAGCTTTTCTTTCTTCTTCATTATTTTGAATAACTTGCCTTTCATGTGTACTAAAGAATAACAAAAGGCACTAAAAACATGCAGTCCTTTCAGACATAAAAAAAACTCTTTAACAAGAAGATGCTGGAAGACAAGTCAGGGCAGCTTTTAATCTAGCCTTAGTTTATTGTATAGGCTCTTAGATTAAAGATGAAGCAACCATTATAAAAATTGTCAACATTTTTGTTAAGTCCACATGCATTGTTAAGTAATTAACAGAAACGCCGGACACAATTTAAGTTGCAAACTCGATAAATTATATCATGTGAACACAAAATTAGCTATGCTAAATGTGCTGTTCTTCATGTCAGTTGTAAGAATAATGGGAACCACCATCCCAACATTGTGTCTACACTCATCTAGTCAAATTCATACTATTTTGAGGAAAAGACAAACAAAATCAAGCACTAGAGAAGCAGTTTTTTTTTTTTAAATGATTACATGTTATCCTGTTTATCGTGGCATTCTGACTGGCAGGTAGAATTTTAGGGGGCTTGGACCTTCGTACAGGGAGGACTCTTGCTCTGAGCAGAAATGACTAATAAGTAATAACCTAATATTGTCCACGCCACAATATCAACACTTGGCCAGATCACGTTGCAGTCATGCACCACATGGGTATTATCTTCTATCATAGATTCCGGAGGTCACTAAATATTTTTAAAATTATTTGAATTTCAGTAGATGACATCAGCTGTATGAAGACATTGTTTCCAAAACATCCTGGAAATGTCCCCATTAGAACCTAAATCTCCCAGGTTCTACCCTAAATTATGGAACTTCCTGGGTAGCTTTGAGCTAGGCCCATCTGCTTAGTCTGTCTACCTCACAGAGTTGTTGGAATAAAGCCAGGAGGGGGAGGAGAGGCATGCATATCATTGAGCTTATTGGAAGAAATACATCATATAAAATTATGTTTTTTTTTTAAAAAAGCTGCTAGAACTGTTGACTTGGGGCAGGAGCATTGTTTTACCAGTTGAGGATTGACCAAAAGATGATGTTTATCCTCTGCTCCTCACCAGTTGTGAAATTTCAAGAGGGTTTTAACTACAGTGGTACTTGTATAAAGGAATTAATTTGTTCCAAATGAAATTATGTTAAGCAAATTTTCCTTTATGCAAATTTCCCATAGGAATGCATTGAAAACAGAGTAATCCCTAATTATGTTGTACGGATTCGCCCCATAGATAATTCTGTTAAGCAAATTTCCCCATCTCCAGAATTTTTTATGTTCTACAGATTTTATGTTATACAAACCGTTTGTTATATGAGGGTCCACGGTACTGTAAAAAAAAAAGGGGGAGGCATCTTTTGATGAAGAAATAAGAAATTAGTCTTGATGTACAACTTGTTAATGTTTCTGACTTTCTGCCATATCCTGTATATGAACAATCAGAGCAATGGATGAGTGACAGAGGGATGTGGCTTTGGACCACTGAGTCTCAACTTCAAGGGAGTTCCCCAAACAGAACTGAGATCCTCCAGAAGCTGCATATCTTGAGCCTAAAAGAAGCAGCTCAGAAACTATAAATATATATTGGTGGTGAAATGCTTATCCTGGTGTTCAGATCGTAAAATTACAAGTTGAACATATTTCATTTAACATTCAGTACCTTACTGATTTACTCAAGCAATACAAAGAAACTAAAACAGAAAATCAAGGTACAGTGGACCCTTGTATAACAAACAGCTTGTATAACATAAACTCTGTACAACATAAAAAATTCCAGAGATAGGGGAATCCGTACAACATAAAAATGGGATCACTCTTTACAATGCATTCCTATGGGAATTTGTATAAAGGAAAATTTGCTTAACATAATTTCATTGGGAACGACTTAATTCCTTTATACAAGGTACCACTGTACTTAATTTTAAATTTCATGCCATGCTTACGTTGAGTTCGCATGCAATTTAATTCCCCCTTCCTTTAGATTTTCAGATGCGATTTGCTTCCCATATGAATGTCCCTTTCTTGGATTTAAAGAATTTGAAAAGCAACATTTTAGAAGTTCACAAAATGGTACATGAATTCCTGGCCCACAATTGTGTTCCATATAATGTTCATAGCAAACTATCAAACAAGACATGACACTTCACATGATGGAACTAGACCTAGAACAGTCTAATCTGAGGAAGGATCGACTGAGAAGTCTACTGTAGCAAGGATGAACCAATAATGGAAAACGGTGTCCAGCAGGAAACTGAGTTGAATGTGAGGTTCTGTCTTTCTAAAACAAAGCACCTAAACCCATATTTGCTTTGATATAAGAGTGTTTTGGTTTACAAGCACGTTTCTGGAACAAATTATACTTGTAAACCAAGGTATTACTGTACCTTTAAACAGATTACTATACCTCAGCACCTGTTACAGCTCTTTGAAGGGATGGGGAACCCAGCAAAGAAGCTTACAAGTGCACAGTCCCTACAGCAGAAAAACCCAGTGCCAAAGTCAATCCTTTATCTCCCTCCTTGTGGACTGACCCAAGTCCATTCTTTTATGACTGGAGAATTTTGCACGCCAAGTGAAACCTACTGGAATGTTTGTTGCTGCTGCTGCTAACAGATGTCAGCACTGAACATTCAGCGCTAATCTCACTCTCCATGTTCTCTCTACCCTGCCTGTAACCTCCCTCTGCCCTGTTCTGTTTGGCAGAGGAAAATGAAGATTCAATGGCTCCAAAAGCAATCATATATGCACTTGGAACTCTTCTGGAAATCTGCCTTTCACCATCCCATTGTTTGGCTAAAACAAAACTTAGTGGACTCCTTTAAAAAAAAGAATTTGAAGAATAAATACATTATGTAATAATTCTAAAGCTGATTGTGTGCACTTTTCAAAATTACCGTTTAGTACAGCACAGCAATGCTTTTGATGGCACATGTTTTGTCTGTAAGGCAATTAAATAAGGTTTTATGAAATGCAGCCTTAGTCAAAATTGAGAATATGGAAGGATCTGTTTTGTTAAATACAGTATTTAAATATTTACTAAAAGCGACGTTTATATTCCTTGCTATGACCTCACCCCACAACCAGGAAGCTAAAATGTTGAGAATGATAACACTTACTGATTATCTTCATATTTCTTCCTCAGGGAATTTTGTATATTTATAATTGCATGCTGAAATCAAGTATTCTTTAAAATGTTGCTTTTTCTATCATTTTGTCATCACACTAGTACTGGAAATTTTAAAAGCAGGACCATAAATCTTTATCTTGGTTCAAGAGTAATTTTGAGATACTGAGGAAATGCGTGTATCTATACGCCAAGGTTAAATATGTGAAAAGCACACAAAGGGGAATTAAAAGGAGATGTCTATATTGTCTCAGTAGCTACTGAAACATTTGAGTTCCTGTCTCTCAAAGGAGGAGAGCACCTGGGGTCATCACAAGATGCCGTGAGTCTCTTCTCCGACGTCTCCCCTTGTTGGACTTTCCACAGGAACAAAAGGCATGATTGATACACACACAGTCAACAGAATGCCTTCCGTTCCCCCACACACGACTGCCACAAAGGCCTGCATTCTTACATACAGGAACAAAAAGCCACAATCTCTCGGTTTGCGATGCGGCTGGAATAAGTAAGTGCCGTGTCGCTTCACAAGCACGATGAGGGTGATATATCATGTGTACAGTTCCAATAAGGAAATTACTTTTATGTATGGGTGCAGTACTAGTTTGTTGTTTACAAAAACAATACATTCCATGCCTACGGTATGCCCTACATTTTCTGAAACAGTCTTACAGAGCATCATTAGAGTACAATTGCTTGCTTTGGGACCTTGTTTTTAATAGGATTCTAAGTTAGTTTACAAAAAGACAGGATCCTCTAATAACTGATCTGTAACCCCAAGGTTTTTTTAACCAACTCCCAATATGGAAGTCTTAGGGAATTTATAAATACTGCAGGAGTTACTAAGTGCACATTGCTTCATTGGACTGGATGAGTGTTAAAAGCTGCCAATGTGAAGTGTCCTCCTGAAGAGGTGATGTTCCTTCCATCACACAGGATTTTTTTTTATTTTTGCCAAGGTATGTGTTCCTCTTTCCAAAGCAAAGTAGGCTTTATGCTACCAAAACAGAAGGTTTTGGGCACATGCAGATAGATGTCAACTGAATGAATAGGCTGAGGGCTTAACATTTATTTCATTGGGTTGTCCCTGGCTGTCAGGTATGAGGATGGGCACCAAGTGCTGTGAAGCTTTTTGTGCTGCTGGACCAGAAGCATGGCCCCACAGGTGCTGCTTTTGACCCCCCCTTTACCCCACGGGCCCTATTGCCTTTGTCAACACAGTGCCAGTGTTCTCCAGTGGTGGTGGTGGTGGTGGTGGTGGTGGTGGGTGCCTGTTGGAGAAGAAGCTGGAGCTGCCCTCCCTCATTTCCTCCAGCAGCTGGGCAGTTGCTGGTTGCACAGGGATTCTTCCCCTCCAGCCCCCTCTCTGGGCTGCCCCTGGCCCTGCACTGACAAAGGTGAGTGGGCCTGCAGGAAGGGGGATGTTCAGTGTGGCACTTGTGGTGGTGGTGCGCTTCCGATTCAGAACCAAGCACTTCATAGTGCGTTGTGTCTATCTCTATTTCCCCCTTACAATCTCAATGGTCCTTAGAACATAAAAAAGCAAGAAGTGGCTTCCCTGGAGATATTTGCATACCAACAATATGGGATAAATACAGCAGGACCTGCTGTCCCAAAAGAATACACAGAACAATCGCAGGAAATTCATTGCTAAGGGGAAATTTTGAAGCAGGGGTTTCTTGACTCCCTCCCTGCTTCTCTTCTCTGGAAGGCACTACTCAGACCAGAGTGATTTATAAAGGTGACAATTTAGAACTAACTACATCACCAAGGGTAGAGGGGATACTGGTGGAACTCTTTCAACCTACAGAGACTGACAAACACAGAGAAGATAAAAATCATGACATTAAACTTTCCAATGATGGCAATGAAAACATTGAAATAGGGATTTTGCACACAGTGGTTCACTCATCAGTCCCAAAGGAGATCGCAGCAAAGAAATTAGAAGCAAACTGAGACTGGCCAGGGCAGCAATGAAGGAATTAGAAAAGATCATCAAGTGTAAGGAGTGATCTTTGTCGACCAAGGAGAAGATCATCCATACTTCTGTATTTCTGATCACTGTGAGAGTTGGCCAGTATTCCTGATAGGAATAAAACTGATTCATTTCAAATGTGTTGCTGTGGGAGAGTTTTGCTGATATTGTATCCTGGCCTGGGAGAAAAATGAGCAAGTGGATCCTAGATCAAATCAAGCCTGAATGATCTCTGCAGGCAGAACATATGAATCTGAAGTTGCCTTACTTTGTGTAGGATTCTTTGGAAAGGAAATTTTTACTGGCCGAAAGCTGCAATGGAAGACAATTGTCCTGGGAAAAGTTGAAGGGAGCAGGAAAAGAACAAATATGAGATGGATTGACTCTTTTAAGGAGTCTGAAAGAGCTTCATTTTACAAGAGTTAAGCAGGGCTATTGCAGACAGAACATTTTGGAGATGCCCTTTGCTACAAGGCAGGGTCAAAGTGAAAAGCATCTAACACCAGGGGCAGTGCTTACAAGATAAAGGCACCCACTGATATCAATGGGATAGAGCTTGATAAAAGGCCTCTAGAGCTGGGTGCTCTGCTCATGGGGGCCAAAGGGCAACAAGGCAACACTTTCACAGCGAGGACTTCCATTGCGGGTGCAAGAGCATAAAGAAGCGCGCCGTTTCCATGGAATAGCATCCAAGTGTGCTGGCTTAAAAACGGAAAACCAAGGCAGGTTCAAGTTAGGTGCCTATCTTATCTGTGTCTCTTGCACGCATACCTCCCCCAGCCCAACTAGAAACAGGTTATTTTAAAAGCAGGTTATTATTTTCCATAACGATGAGCAGCTGAAGAAATAAGAACCCTGGCCTTCGGCAGACCTTTCCTGAGTATTCAGGCATAAGGGTGTGCGTGTGCAATTTCTCCAGGTACTCCCCCCGTTCCGCCGAGAGGGGGCGCCCCTGCCCAAGGCGTTTCTACCTCCGGTGCCGAAGCCCGCGGAAGAAACGCGCCCCCCCTCCCCTCCCTCAAACGCGCCCGCCGGCTCCGCGGCTGGGCTGCGGTTCTCTTGCCGACCGCCAGGGGGACGTCGCGACGCCGCTTCCCGGGAAGTTTAAGAAAGTTTGGAAAGGGGGCAGCCGCGCGGCTGTTTGACGCAGAGCCCGTCGGAGGCAGGCAGGCAGGCAGGCAGGTAAGTGGCGTCCGGAGGGGGCCGAGGAGAAAGGGCCGGCCGGCCGGCAGGCTGGCAGGCCAGGAAGCAGAGGAGGGCCGGCTCGGGCGAGGCGCAGGAGGCGCTCCGGCCGGGGGGCTTCCGAAAGCAGAGCGCCGCCGGCAAGGGCAACGCCGAGCTCGGCGGCGCCTGCAGGAGGAAACGCCGTCCCCGTCCCCGTCCCGAGAAGGGCTAGGAAACCCCCCACCCCACCCAGGGAGAGGGGGAGAGAGCCCGGAGACGCCTTGCAGCGCTTCCACCCCCTCCCTCCCTCCGTCCGTCCGTCCTCCGTCCGTCCGTCAAGTAACGGTGAGGAGGTGACCGGCTCGCCTCTCCGCCGGGTGAGCCACCCGCCCCTTTTTTTTTTCCGGAAGGGACTTCGCCCCGGGCGTCGTTCCTCAAGGCTGGAAGCCTTGCCCCGGGGGTGGGTGGGGGTGCAAAGCGGAGGGGACGTTGCACGGAGGAAGCGTGTGTGTGTGTGTGTGTGTGTGTGTGTGTGTGTGTGTGTGTGTGTGTGTGTTTAAGGGGGGGGGGAAGAAGCCCTCTGGAAGGGCTGCTCGTCTTCTCTCGCAAGCGCGTATATGAACCCTTTCCCTCCCTCCCTCCCTCCCTCCCTCCCTCACCTCCCCCCCCTCTCTCTCATCAGGAAGAACCCCCCCCCTCTCCGCCGCCGCCGCCTTCCCCCGGCCGGGCCCGGCGCTCCCGCCTCTTGCCAGCCATGGAAGGCAGAGGCGATCCCGACGGCTGCGAGGAAGCGTTTGCCGAAGCCCGCCGTTGGCTGGAGGTAAGAGAGAGCGAGCGAGAGAGAGAGAGAGCGCGCGCGCCCGGACGTGCCTTGCCCGGGGGGCCGGCGGGTCGCAAGAACAAGCCGAGCTGGTGCCGGTGGCCGCCTGCCTTCTTCACGGCTGCGGCAGGCGATTTGTTTGTTTGTTTGTTTGTTTGTTTGTTTGTTTGTTTTGGTCCCTTTTAAAGGTCTTGCCTGGTAGCCTCTCGCTCCCCGTCCGGATCTATACTGTACCTGTGGGTGGGTCACTGGAGGAAATGTGGGGCCATCCTGCCCACGTTTGGAAGGAGGGCTTTTTTTTCTTAATAGTATGATTTTCTGTCTCCTGCACTGCATACGTTAAAGGGGGTTTGAAGGGGACCGTACTGGACTCCTTACCTTTTGCGTTGTCTCTCTCTCCAATAGTGACTGATTTGTGAAAGTGAGAGGCACTCTTGCACGTTTTGGTCCAAGTGGAGGCAGTAAGAGACTGGGCTTTGTGCGTTTCAGTCGGAGCCTCCCTCCTACCTCCCCCCCCCTTTAAAATACAGTGGCACCTTGTATAAAGGAATTAATTTGTTCCAAATGAAATTATGTTAAGCAAATTATGTTAATACAAATTTCCAATAGGAATGCATTGAAAACAGAGTAATCCCTAATCGGCACCGTTTTTATGTTGTACGGATTTGCCCCATAGGCGATTCTGTCAAGCAAATTTCCCCTATCTCTGGATTTTATGTTATACAAACCATTTGTTATACGAGGCTCTACTGTACTCTGAAGTGTTCCAGTCAGCTTTTCTACTTGAGAGTCACATTGCAGGCTGTTGGGCAGTGCCCTTGCTTAAATTGTACTCCGATTTCATATGGAGTCCATGGATAGGGTTAATTGTACACAGTCGTTGCATGGGAGCCATTCCCAATAAATTCTGTGGGGCTGACTTGAGGACAGATGTGTCTGAGCTGTATTCCTTGGTGGTTGCCACATGCCTTCTTACAAAAGGGCTCCCCTTAATGCTGGGGGGGGGGGGGAGAGGCATTTGTGCCTTTCCTGGTGTTTTTGGCTTGCAGCTTTTATCATCCCTCCTCATTGGCTTTGCTGTCACAGGCTGATGGGACCTGCATTCCAGGAACACCTGAAAGGTGATAGGATGTCTGCTGTTGCTTTAATGTTTCAGAACAGGCCTGCCGAACAGGTAGACCACGGGCTACTGGTAGCCCACGAAGGGTTCAAAAGTAGCCTGCCAGCCATCAATAAACAAAGTGAGGGGACAAGTTCTCCACCCCTCCCTCCCCCATCCCAAAGACCACCACTGCCCCAGCAAAGCTCTGGATCTGCCAGCCCACTCTCTCAGCTGAGCAGGGCAGTTCAAGGACCATGGTACATTGAAATCTGTTCCCTCCGGAACAGAATAATTCGTTTTCAATGCATTCCTTTGGGAAACCGCTGCTCTACTTACAAAAGTTTATACTTATGAGCATGTGCTCGGAATGGATAAAATTCGTAAGTAGAAGTTTTAGTGTAGTAGCCCTCAGGCACTTTGGGCCAGAAAACCTGTTCAAAGTTGAACAGTCCTGTTTTAGAATATCTGGATGCTCTGCAGCAGCAGTTTTCAGTGGGGGCCAGGTGTCCCCCCACCCACCCCTCGAATGACAAATATGATGGGGACCACAGGGCGGAAACAATTATTCACACACCACCTTCTAAGTGTTTGCTGTGTGACCGTTTAGTTTATAGGCCCAATTTTACCTGCATTTCAAGACATGGGCCAGCCTTTAAAACAGAAGTGGGGGCATTAGAGGTCTCCAGATATTGTTGTTCCTGTCCATTGGTGATGCTAGTTGAGGCTTGTGAGCATTAAACCACATTGAAAAGGCCAAAAGGAGTCAAAAAGGTATTCTTGACTTTATACACAATGACACAGAAAAACCAGTGCTCCTCGCGAAACCTTGATCGTGGAGAAGGAGGTCTGTTAAATCCGAAGAGAAAGGAAAAAATCTGGTCCAGGTGCCCGTCTTAGCCCACATAAGGTGGGCATCAGGTCCAAGTTGCAGCTTTTCCCTTAAAATGTTCTCAGAGATGCTGGGATACAGGAGGTGCCGAGGAGGCATTCTTTTCCCCTTAGCAAAGCATGCATTGAATTTGGTTGGAAGGGTTTGGGATTCCTTTGCAGTCCTTTAGGGGCAGATATGCTGCCGGCTTGATCCAGTCTAGTCCTGCCAAAGACCATTGGAATTGAACCTGTGGGAGAACAGGAAACAGCGGATTCCTGAAAGGGGGCTACCTTCATACCGGAATTTGGCATATGTAATTGGAAGAGGTACGGCATTAAAAAATATATAACAAGGTGTCTTGCTCGGTTATTAGAAACTAACTTCTGACCCCTTTCAAAGCGCACCAAGCAGCACAGGCCTTTTTTTTTGCCTTGCTGGAGCCGTTTCAAAAGTGCTGCGTGAATATGCCGGTGAACCTATTAATCTTAATAGGCCTCATGGAAAATTATTAATAATGCCAGGAATTATGGTGCACATTTCTTTCTAACTCTGGATAAAAATAAAAAATCTGGGGACAATTTCTTTTAGCTCTTTTCCTGTTTCAGAAAATTGAGATATTGGAATGTTAGAGTATACTCTTCATGGTGTGTTCTTTTTTGGCAAGTAGAATGTCTTAGCTCAGAGACATTGAGTCTACCGGTTTACAGCTCCAGTGTGCAAAATGGGAAGGCAGGCTTCTTTACACAGCAGGTGTGCTGGAATGCTGAATGTGATGTAGTGTTCTCTGCAAAGAGTAAATCATGAAGGTCTTTCCAAGGGAATATGCAAGCTGCCTAAAACATTTATTGTGTGATAATGTTTTGGCCACAGTGGTAAAGCTATGCATTCTTTGAGTCTACTTTCACTCTATAGGAACTGTTTGGTGTGCATCGACCCACAAATTGATCTCCTCATGTTGTTCGATTCCTTAATAAAGTTAGCACAGAAGTTTCACAGTCACACTTGATGTTTGCTGGGGAGGCATAGCTATGGTATTATTATATACAACCCAGAGAATGATAAGAGACTCTCCTAAGGAGCTTCCCTTTGTGAGAAATGGAAGTGTAGACCTTTCACAACCTTTTAATTAAAATTTGGCAGTTTTGGCTTTCTTTCTTTCTTTCTTTCTTTCTTTCTTTCTTTCTTTCTTTCTTTCTTTCTTTCTTTCTGCATTTCTAGATCGCTCCGATTTCCCCCAAGGGACTCTGGGCAGTTTACACCAAAAGCCAAATAAATAGTCAAGTTAAAATCAAAACAAGCCAAAAGAAAAGAAAAAATAAGCCCGGAGGATCAGACAAACACATCTCTTGCTATAAAAATCAAACAGACACACAATTTTACAATTGGTATTCTTTTTAGTTTTGTTCTAAATTGTTATGTTAATGAGTGTTGGCTATTAAATTTTTAAAAATGGTAGACTAGCCCTAGAAATAATTCTGCAGTGCACACACAAGATTTCTGTATAGAGCATGATATGGGCTTTACACCAAGTGGTAGAACAAATTAATTGGAAAGCAAATAGGGTTCCTAAGCCTGATTTGACCCATAGTGCTAATACAGGATGGATGTTGGCAGTTTGGGATAAATCTTATGGTCCTTTTGTCATCTGCATTCAAACTTATGAATAGAAATATTTAGACATGCTCTCTGTTTTGCATTCATATTAGAAAACAAAGCATTGCCCAGTGCAGTCCCCTTGAGAAACAGAAAGGAGAAAGATGAAGGTTTGGTGCATATAAATGGCTAACTAGGGAACTTTACCCATTGTATTTTGCAGCCTCCAAGTAAAATATACTACTAGAGGGGTTTTTTTGATGGTGAATTCATTTTCAGAGTGCCAGATACATCTTGCTTGGTACTGTTTGCCCGCTTCTCCTTTCTCCATGGTGAAGAAAGCATGGTTAAGAGTTGAAGTCTTCCAGGATGTGTATGAATTCTCTCTGTCTCTATGTCTCTCTGTCTGTCTGTCTGTCTGTCTGTCTGTCTGTCTGTCTGTCTGTCTGTCTGTCTCTCTCTCTCTCTCTCTCTCTCTCTCTCTCTCTGTGTGTGTGTGTGTGTGTGTGTGTGTGTGTGTGTGTGTGTGTGTGTGTGTGTGTGTGTGTGTGTGTGTGTGTGTGTGTGTGTGTGTGTATTCTTGAGCCTGGGGCGCTCACTCTCTGGTCAGCGTTGAGGAATCTGACTGGTGGTCAGGAAGATTCCAGAAAAACACCAGCCCACCAGGATGAAAAATGTCAAAGACATCCATTTTATTGGGAAGTGAGACATACGGATTCTTGATGAAATGGTTGCTTGCCAACATGTAACAAAGCTGTGTTTGGATCTCTTAGTTCTCTTGGGCTGCTAAGACCATTTGCCAAGTGCCAGACCCATGGGATGGCCTTCTCCTGTTTCCTATCATCCAGGGACATTTATACCAGTGAATGAGACAGAAACGATCTAAGCTCACTTACATCAGTAAAAGGTAATATTTGAGAACAAAAAACAGCAAGTAGACAAATATTTAAAAAGAATCAAACAAATACCACACTAAAACGGCAAACAAAATCAACACCAAGAAGGTGCAACAATCCATTTATAACGTCACTCAGACATCTCCCTGGAGATTTCTAGTAAGTCTGCAAAGTCAGTTTAATGTGTTTGGAATTTGGAAGTACCATTGTTGAGATAGGTTATTATTTATTGTATAGCAAATAAATGTGATGTTTATTTATTTATTTATTAGATTTATATACAGTGCCATCTAACAACAAGGCTAATCTGGGCGGTTTACAGGAATTTCAGCATAACACAGGACATAAACAATATACAGTTCAATATACAATATGTGAATAACAAACTTAATAAAACAAAACAAGCATAACTAACCCAACAATAAAAAAAAATCATAAAACCAAATTCAAGAACACTGATTGCTTAAAGTCGGAACAGAGCTGATTGAACTAACAGTGGATCAAGGACAAGTAATTAATAAACAAGGAAAGCAATTCTAAATAGCTGGGTCTTCAGCTGTTTTTTAAAGACCAACAGCGTGGGGGCTCCAACAGATCTCAGGAGGAAGCTGGTTCCATAAGCGAGGAGGCATCACTGAGAAAGCCCAGTTCCCCTCTTGGAGTCGGCATCCATCAAATGACCTGTCTGAGAGGATCCAGTGTTTTGGGTGGTATTCTGCCGTAGGAGCCATTCTAAAACAGTTCCCACCTTCCATTACATCACCAGTTAGAGTAGTTCATGCAATCTTTTAATGTTGTGCTCCATCAGATGGTTCAGTTAAATATATTAAGAGCGTATGTTGCAGGACAGACTGCACATTTGTTGGGTGAGACCACTTGTTTCTAATTGTGACCTATTACATACAGTAGGATCCTCTTATCCACGGATTCATTATCCACTGATTCAGTTATCTACTGTTGTCAGAAGAAAAATAAATAAATAATTCAGCAGCCGCAAAGCAAGCTGCTATTACAAAGAGCAGCTCTAAAGCAAGCTACTATCATAAAACAGCAGCTGTAAAGCAAGTTACCATCACAAACAGCAGCTGTAAAGCAAGCTACTGTTGCAAAACTGCAGTTTTCAGGAACATTTTGGTGTTTTCTCTTATCCACGGTTTTCATTATCCATGGGAAGGCTTGAAGAACAACACAAATGTAAGAATCCCCAGTGGATACTGGGGTCCTACTGTACTTTATAATTTACAAGCAGGGCACATGATTGTCCCTTGCTTGGTACTAAGATCCATATCTGCAGTGATTTCCTAACCTGGGCCAATTGACCTTCAAAGATTTTTGTTCAGTCGTTCAGTTGTGTCCGACTCTTCGTGACCCCATGGACCAGAGCTCGCCAGGCCTTCCTATCCTCCACTGCCTCCCGGAGTTTTGTCAAATTCATTTTGGTTGCATCGATGACACCGTCCAACCATCTCATTCTCTGTCGTCCTCTTTTCCTTTTGCCTTCGATTTTTCCCAGCATTAGGGACTTTTCCAAGGAGTCCTTTCTTCTCATGAGGTGGCCAAAGTACTGGAGCCTCAGCTTCAAAGATTACACCATTGTAAATAGGACTTGTGGCACTGCTTCTTAACTAAAGTTAGTCTATCTGTCATAGTCAATTGAAAAAAATGTGTGAATGCATTTTTCTTAGTTTAACCATCATTAGTGGTCTTATTCTCCATGAAGTCATCCTAAGCCTTGAAAAGGGTAATATATAACTAGAGTGGCACCTCGGTTTAAGTAATTAATTTGTTCTCTGGACTGTTTTGTATTGCAAAAAATTGTAAACTGAAATGCAGTTTCCTATAGGAATGCATTGAAGACCAATTACTGTAATCCGTTCCGAAGGTCAAAAAAAAAGGCAAACTGCTTAAAAATTTCCATTTAAAATTTTCTTAAATCGAGGCATCCCCATTCTTTTTGTCATGCGAACATCACACATCAACTTTTAATGCCTTACCAAAAAAAAACCACATGTAAACCAGGACATTCCACTGAAAATTTTTCTTAAACCGAGGCATCCTCATTTCCAGTAAATTCTTTTCTAAAACTGAGGCATTTTTTAACTGAGGCACCACCGTAGCTGCCTTTTGTTATCTCTTGTACTGAATCCCATTGTGCATCTATCTGCCCAATTACTAGTGAGTTTATTTTTTTATCAACACTCCTAAGCATTTCTTCAAAAATATTAAAAGTTGTTGGATGACTGCACCTTTCCATGAAACTGAAATATTCCAAGTTCTTTCTGTCTTTTCAGTTGCTTTTTCATGGTTTAACTTTCTGATGAAACAGGATACTGGTTGACATCTAGAATTCTAAAGCTGAAATCCTGTTGCACAGTTCTGCATGCCCCCCAGTGAAAATGTCAGGAACAGCAGCAAAAAAAAATTGCCACTGATTAAGGTCTTCCTTGGGGGATTTTGGGGTGCACCTGCCTTTGATGCACTGGGTATATCATGTGCACCCCGAAATTGTTTTTCATATGTGGTGATTTGCCATTGATGGTGACATCTCCACAGAGGTGTTTAACAGGGTTACTACCTAACTAGTAGTTGTACAAAAGATTTATATAAAGGAACTGTTATGCTGGTCATTGTATTTTGAATCCAGGTCTTTTATTATTAGATACTCTAACCTGGTGCCTGGTTTATATTGATTACCCCAAGTATTTTTGGTAGCAGTTTGTACAAGGTGATATCCTTGACTCTGGTGCAAATGCACTTTGAGAATATAATCAAAACCAAAATATTTTAAATTTTTAACATGTGTTGATAATAGCATTGCACAACAGGCCGTCTCATTTACTGCCAGAAACACAATGGGATTAGTAATAAAATTCCAAACACGAAACAGTGAAATACAACTAGTAAGTGTGTCTTAACAGGGTAGAGAGACTGTTTCTAGAATGCAACTAAGAATAATACTAAGTGTATATTTAAGTTCTAGCTTCTAAAATTCAATACAGTAGTTTAAAACTTACTATGGATGAAGTAGCATTTTTAATATCTCCTAGAACTTCAACTAGGCATTTTGAAAGCAGATATAGCTAACTTGTTTGAAGAGGTACTGGGTTGCACATTCATTTAATGCTAGGGTAGGGAACCTTCAGCTCTCCAGATGTTTTGGACTACAACTCCCAGAATTCCAAGTCTATACTGTCAATGATAAAGCACTGTGGGTGTTGTGGTCCAAAGCATCTGGAGGGCCAAGGTTTCCCCACTTCTGATTTAAAGTGAGGCTTGCAAGAGCGAAATTCTCTTACTTTGAAGTAGAGCAAAGATGCCGTCTTCAGAGGGAACTGCAATTCCCATCATTGCTTTGGCACTGGATATCCTACTTGGGTTGGGTAGAAGTTTCAGTCTAATAATATCAAGAGGGTCAAATGTTCTTCACCGCTGATGAAGAGTTGTATATCAGAGGTGTTGGAGTATAAACACCAAACTCTTGAATGGGTAATCTTGTTTTCTGAAGGTTGTGGGTAGCTCTGCTGTTACATCCTTTTGTGTGTTCTTGCAAATGTGTGTGGACAGGGGAATCGATTTGGAGTCCTCAGTGCACCTTGCTTAAGAATTGGGCTGATGAACTTGCAGAGATATTGAATGTTGGTCTGACTCATCAAAACAGTTCTTTAAAGCAAAATCACTATTATATATAACTTTTACATTACATAATATTAGTTTGTTATAACTTTTATGTTTGTTATTTCTAAATACATATAAGAAATGGGAGTGGTATTTCTCTAAGTAACTGCTGACATAAATTAGGAAATGCATCACAGAGCTTTGTTAGATCACTCTAATTAGGAGGTAAGAGTTGACAACTTAGTATGTGGCTTCCCATATTTAGAAAAACCATGATGGGAAAGGTCACAGTTTGCCTTCTGCTCTTTGATGAAGGGGCTCCTGTGATAAGATATTTTTGTCAGGCGTTGTCAGGTTACCAGAGGGGGACAGTAGGTCATCAGGCAGTGAAAACAAAACATTGTAGCTGAGTTGAGATTGAGCTGTCAACACTTAAGTCTCAGAGGAAGGAATTAGAAATACGGTTCTTGATTAGCAGTGTTTGGTGGAGGCAGGTTTATATGCAAAATATATGGAGAGATGATTCCTGGCTTTAATTGAGGAAGGGATTTTAGGTATAGAAATCCAGAATTCAAAACATGACAAACAAGTACTGCTAGTTTTGCTCAAATAATTCTACAACACAAATGTAAGTACTTAAGTGGCAGAATTCGCTTTGAATTGTAAACAGCCCACTGTCCCTTCATTTTCCGCTATAACAACATTCAGTGTATGCCAAAAATAGTACAAGGGGGACTCAGGGATTAGTCTTGGTTTTGCTTGTGTGGACTCCTTAAATCTGGAAGCACCTAGATTTTAGTCTGGTACTTGTAGTCCATAGACTCGTAGGCACTTTGGCTTCTTCAGTGAATTGGGGGGTGTTGTTGCAGAAGACAAGGAGAAGAAGGAAGGAATCTGTTCTCTCCTAACAAATGTCGGCCACATGGCTATAAACAATAGAAATAGTCTGATCCAGATACACTAAGAACTCAACAAAATGGTTCTGAGAAGACTTATACTGAGGTGTAGCAAAGTGGCATAAAGAGATACTGAAACTAGACACCTGCCTTGAATCTCAAGAATGCTGAGCATGCACCCCCACCCTTGAATTATACTTGATAAAGGGGCTCTTGATATTCTGAATATGTTAGATTTCTGATTACAGCATTCTTGCTTGTCAGAATTCCTTAATGTTTCTGGGTGTGGTGGATTTTAACTACTTACCTTTTTCATTGTAGTCATAGCAGCATAAATGGTTTCAAGCAAGACTAATGGAAACTTGTAAAAGTATAGATAAAGTCATGGACTTGGTGATATTTAATGACTGTCTGGTTCATCATCATCATCATCATCATCATCATCATCATCATCATCATCATCATCATCATCATCATCATCATCATCATCACCATCCAGTTAGTTTGGTATCAGAAGCTTGAGAAGAATAGGATTTTGAGAAGGCCAACACTGTGCAGCTTTCCCATGAGTTGTAAAGATCTGTAGACAAGGAACACTGCCCACTGCATCATCAACTGAATCTCCTGCTGCCACTCTTTATAGACAATACCACTTCACTCGGCAAGCAGGTGTGTTTTCTGGCTCCTTCTGATAAAAATATTTGCATGCACCTAAAGGCTTGCATTATTTTGAGTCTTGGAATACTGGGGCCCTAGAAGGTTATTGGGTCCAGCACCCTAGTCAGTGATGGAACGGAATCCCTCCACTGCAGTCTTACTTGGAACAAAATGTTTGAGAAACAAAAGGAAAAGAAACCATTACTTAAATCATATTAGTTGCCAGTATCTTAATTTGGTTCTGAAATAAGTGTCCAGTTTCAGCAGCTGCCAGTGGCTAACTATCCCTCCCGGAGGGGACAGTGTTGAGACTGCTGAAGTTACAGAAGAGCAAAAATGTGACACTTACTGGCAGTTCTCCACCCTAACAAATTTGGCAAGCCACAAGCCACCAGATGGGATCATGGGTTCAGGGATGGAAAAGGGCACTTAAGATTTTCCATTAACGTATGGCATCTTGAGCTCAATCTGACAAAATTCAAATGTTAACTTCATGTGTGATTGGTGGGAATAAATTCCTTGATTCTGTAGCCGTGGTGCAAAGGAGATGGTGGACTTGGAGCTCCTGGATTCATTTTGTGTAGTAGAGCAATGTAACTCTGCAGCATCATGAAGAAGAATGCTTCATGCAGGACAGATGGGGGGGAATTTGGATTCCTTCTTAAAAAGGAGGGAATATAATTTGCTCTCTTTATCAACTGCAGAGAAAGGAGTCTGTGTATGTTGAAAGAAGTGTGTCAGCTTTGCTTTCTGATTAATGTGGAACAGTGGTGTATTGCTGTGGGGGAATAATAAGGGTATAACAGCAGTGCTTTAAGAAAACATTAATGACTGGCAGTGTGGTAATTTTTTTGGGTGTAATTAGTGTCATACATTATCATCACTTGTCAAACTTCAATTTGTAAGGCTGGGTGTTATATATAGGATTGCAACTTGGGCAGAATTGCCCTAAATATTATCCAGGTGTTAGATTTACTTTTTAAAACCTGTCACTAGCATGTACTTATACATTATAAAAATGCCACATTTTCATTCCAAGCAAATGCTGCCTGTTAAAGAGAACCCTAAAGATCAGAGAACCTAAAGATCAGAGAACTTGCAGGTTTAACAAGCAATGTTGACAGTTCAGTTAGAAGCTCACTCCAAAGGCAAATAACTCACTGTTGTAGAGTAGTAAATATGGATGAGATACAAATCAAAAATTCCTAACATTGCTGCAGTACGCGCTCCTAGCTTTATAGACTTAGAAAAGGAGCAAACAACTCTGCCTGTCACTGTCTGGTAAAAATGCATGTAGAGCAAATAGCATGCCCAGCTTATTCATTAGGGAAATGCCCTTGTGACCTGCTTTTTAAAAATCAACTGTGGTCTGAATAGTCAAATGATCTGAAAACCACAGACAACATTTGATGGATGCTTGGTCACCAGGAATGTTGGAGTTCCATGGCTGGCTGTCCCTGGTGATTTGCATTTTAAAGTTTTTTTTCAGAACCTGTAGCTGATTTGAATTCTTAGTTTGATACTGAAGACCTCAGCTTTTATATGTTGTTTAGTTAGCTGAAGCTGCATACAATGCTCTGTTCTTGTTTTTTTTTTTACAAGACTTGTTTCTGGCTCGGGCATGTACTTGGGCACATAATACGCAGTGTGAGTTGGCAGTCCTGTTGACCCAAAGTGGGTGCATGGTATTGCTGTGGAGGCATGGATCCATGCCTCCCACTCACAGTTGACATCATGTCTCTGCTCATCCTGATGTGTACTGATTTGGAAGAACATTTTCATTTCTACAGGTTCTTATTTTGGAGAAGATTCATTTTGCCAGTGTTGCTAGGCAACTGTCCCAATGCAATCTGGTATGCATGGAAGGAAAAAAAAACCCACACATTTATATTTTTTAAAAGCTCACACAACTAAGCCTAGTAAATGGTCATGACTAAAAGAAAATGTTAAGTATACAGAAATGAGTGTTGCGACAAAGCAGTTGAAAGGATCCGCCTCCTTCCTTACCCACAGTCTTAGAAGGCTGGTCTGGATGTCCTTTCCAAGGCAGGTTGCTCTGATATTTTGCAGCACTGTAGGAGAGAAAATCCCTCAGACCCCAGGGACTTTCAGCCATTGTCAGGAATCCTTTCCACGTTGATAGTCCTTTTCGTACTAGGAAGGATGTATGACTTCAGGTGGACGTTTGAGTTGTGTTGGCTACTGTCCAAGGATATTTGGCGTTAAGGATCACCTTGTGTGGGCTGAGCATTTGCTATGAAATACTTGTTGCTTTTTCTTTTTTAAAACCTGACCATTGCAAAGGAACCCGGGAGTTGAGGGTACATGCCGGCAGGTTAGTGGTCTTTTTGCTGTTTGCAAAAAGCTTGCTGCTTATGAACCTCTAATAGGATTCCATGAATGACAAGGCAAAAATGGAAAATTACTGATCTTAACATTAACTAGGCTAAAGTGCAGCTTTTGAGACTATAGTGGCTGTTTTTGGTGATTTGAGAGAAACTGACCATTAGATAATATCAGGGCCGTTGGGGAAATGCTGTGAAATTGCGGAAACTTGGTTGCTCTCGCTCTTGAAAAGGGAGACATTTGCTTTAAATAAATCTGCCTCCAGTTTGAAAATACTAGGTAACATAATGATGGAGTAAGGAAATGGCTGTCTAACATGTGGCCACCACATGCCTCTATTTCTGGAACTTGTTTTAAAGCCAGTCTGTCTACTGTATGCTCTCAGGGCTTGCTTTTCTGCCAGGGCCGGAATGATGTCCAGCTGGAAGAGATTTCCTACATTTGCATAAAAAGCCTCCTCAGCTCCTCCTTGCCTCAGGAGTGTAATCAATACAGGATGGTTTAAGGCTGGGACAGCAAAAGGGTGCGGGGTACGTGGGTGTGTGGAAATTCCTGGGCTAACAGACTTTCGGCTCATTTTGTATGAATTGAGGAGTAAAATCAATACAAATATTTGTAAGTGTTGCTCTTCCCTCACCCCCACAGCTTCACAGTGTGGAAAATACTGCGTGAGGAGAAAACTGACCTTGAAAATGTCTCTCTCTTTTTGTCAAGGAACATCTGAAGACAAAGCACAACCTGCATGTTATCTCTGTGGAGCAATTCCTTTTGAATTATACAACCTGGGAGTGCCATTTTCTGGCATGCTTTTTATAGTTGTGTTGCTATGGATTTGGCTTGTTTTTTTCAACAACTATCTTCAGCTAGGGATACATTGAAGTCTCAGTTAGGGATTGTTGTTTCACTAGGTGAAAAAAATTGAAGGGTAGCTTTGCGCAGGGGGCCTCCGACTTCATCTGAAATGTATCCAGTCGTTGCATAAATATCTTTCAGGGCTATGGCATGGCAAAGAAATTAAGCAAAACTAAAGATTCCTTGTCCATTCATAGGAGGCTTGGGAGATGTGGGTTTGATATTCTGTTTCATCAAGGGCTTATATGTACGGTAAATTGCATTGACTTCTCTTCTCCATCTATAAAATGGAAGTAGTTGGAGCCTGTGGGAATTCTAGACAGAGAAACAGGATGGAAAAAAATATTGCGCAACAAAGTAGTATAAGTTCTCAGTGGCTAAGGGGCACATTTATGAACTGGGAAGACTACTTTGGAGCTCAATGCGGCTGCAAGGTCACCAGAAGGTCCCTTTCAATGGGACTGCTGTCATAAGTTCTTTGGAAGCCATAGGTAGCACAAAATGCAACCGTCAGACTGTCTGGAGGATGTTTTAGAAATGCAATTCCTGGTGTAGATTTATGCAGATGTGTGTCGTGGTGCAAGTTGTGTTGGTGAATTGCAACTGAGTTCCCGCTTGCATTTCTAGCCACATGACTTTGGTGTGGAGCTTAGAATGCCGTGATCATTAGTTAATTGGTTACAGTTCACAGCCATGATTATATAACATTATTCTTGCACTTAGTCCAATCTAATAGTAAAACATAATTTAGGCACTATTAAATCTTATAAGTAGGATTCTTTTTGAGTCAGCCTGTTCAAATGATGTCTCCTGCATTGATTTGTTCAAAATCCATTATGGAAAATGTATTCATTCATTTATTATTTATTTACTTTTGAGTAGTTTTACCCCACCTTTCTCCTTGGAAAAGTACCCAAGATGGCTTATAGCAGTGTTCCCCAACCCCCGGTCCGCGGACCGGTGCCGGTCCGTGGATCAATCGGCACCGGGCTGCCCAAGGAAACCAGGGGAAGCCTCGCCGCCGCAGGGAAAGTGACCCCGCCCCCGCCAAGGGAGGGAGGGAAGGAGGGGCGGGGCTTCCAAAGCTGGAAGGGGAACCTCTTTGCGCTCTTAAGGTTTCCTCGGGGAAGAAGGAACGCCCGGAAGCCGGCCAGGTTTCCGTTTCCGGCCTCAAGCTTCCCCCAAGGGTCCCCCCGAAGGAGGGTCATGGAGGATCTCCCATGCGGGTGAGCGCCATTTCCACTGTGTGTGTTTTCCTCCTCCTCTCTCTCTCTCTCTCTCACACACACACACAGACACACACACACACACACACACACACACACACACACACACACACACACACACACACACACTGAGTGCGTGTTTGGTTTCTCTGAGGTGTTTTTGTCCCCCCCCCGAAGGCCACCAATTCCCGCCCCCTGCCCCCCCACTCTCCAGCATCATGTCAAGGAAGGGCGAAGGGTCCCAAGACCTCAAGGCGGCTTGGTAGCTTTAAAAAAAGGTCAGGCGACAGCGTGGACGGGGAGCTCCCCCCGCCAAGAGTGGCTCCTGTCTTCCAAAGTGGTTGCGAATAAACTCTGGAATTGAAATGATCTCCTTGCGTTTATATGCTTCCAAACCTAGCGGTTCGAAAGCATGTGAAATGCAAGTCAGATAAAGAGACGCCCCCCGGGGAAAAAACACGAGGAAATAAAAACAGTGTTTCCTTGCAGCGATGCCAAGGACTCGCACAACACTGGCTCTTCGGCTTGAGTACGGAGATGAGCACCGCCGCCTAGAGTGGGAAATGACTAGCACGCATGTGCGTCAGCGGCCGGGGGGGGCATTTTAATTAAATTAAAATTATTAAATCAAAACAAGCGGGCCAGGGAAAAATTATCAAACATTTACCAGTCTGCGGCGATAAAAAGGTTGGGGAGCACTGGCTTATAGTAAGGAGAAACAATATACAGTTCATTAAAATTGAGACACATTCAGTTTGAGAAACAGGGAATTGAGGGGTATCTTACAGCATTAGAAGGCAACATTAAAACTAACAATTGATAACATAGTGTCAATGCAACCACACAAGGAGAGATATATACAAATAGTTACAAGTGGTTTATAAACACAAAGTCTGTGTTGCCAGTGTATGGTAGATTCATATAAAGACACAGTAGGTAGTCCCATTTAGGGAAAGCTTGCCTGAAGAGAAAGGTCTTTGCCTGTTTCCAGAAAGATAGTAGAGATGGGGCAGTCCTGGCCTCCAATGGGAGAGAGTTCCAGAGTCTGGACGCAGCAGCCAAGAAGGCCCTTTCATGTGTTTCCACAACACATGCCTGTGAGGCTGGCGGGATGGAGAGAAAGGCCTCTCCTGATTACGGTACCTTAGCACCCAAGTCAGTTCATACTGTGAGATTCGATCTTTGAGGTAGCTAGGACCCAGGTTATACAGTGCTTTGTAGGTTAAGATCAGCACTTTGAATTGTGCCCAATAGCTGATTGACAGCCAGTGGAGCTGCTATAATAGGGGTGTACTGTGGTCTCTGTAATCCGCCCCAGTCAGCAATCTGGATGCTGAATTTTGGACCACTGAAGTTTCCTGAGTCTTTTCACTGGAAGTCCCATAAAGCACATTACAGTAGTCCAGCCAGGACACCACTAGAGTATGACTTACCTTCCAGTAAGATGTATAGATGCAGTCCATTGGTATAAGATTTCTCACTGAGCTAGGGCAGTCTCCTAGTAACAGAGGGTCTGCTTTCAGAAGACATTTAGGGCCCCTCTGAGTCCACATACTGTGGAGGATATTTAATGGTGGTCATGTGTTTTTTGGAGTAACTTGTTCACTATTGCAGATCTACTAATTGAAGAATCCCTGAGGTATGCCCAAGATTCCCAGAACATAGCCAAACATCACTTTTATGTTGTCAGTATTAAATATCTAAATCAGGATGGACAATGGTGGCCTCCCAGATGTTGTGTAAGGCAGCTTTCATCAAAATAAAACAAAAAAACAAAGAGTGCCTGTTATATGGTGCCCTAAAGTACTTCCATCCTTCTCACCTTGGAAGGATGGAAGGCTGAGCCCATGTTGAGCCAGCTCCCTGAACCCATCAGGATCTCTACCCAGATGCCTAAGCCACTGAGCTATCCTGCAGTTTTAAATATCTAAAGCATTACCCCCAAACCAGTGGTGGTGAACCTTCAGCACTCCAGATGTTTTGGACCACAACTCCCAGAATTCCAAGCCTAGATTGCCAATGACAAAGGGCTGTGGGAGTTGTGGTCCAAAACATCTGGAGTGCCAAAGGTTTGCCACCACTGCCCTAAACCATATTTGCATTATTAACCCTTTATGTCAGGTATGTCCAAACTTCGACCCTCCACATGTATTGGACCACAACTCCCACAGTCCTTTGCCATTGGCAATCTAAACTTAGAATTCTGGGAGTTGTGGTCCAAAACATCAGGAGGGCTTAAGTTTGGACATGCCTGCTTTATGTGCTTGGGATCTTAGTGTCTCAATTATTATGGTATTTGTCTCTCCCCCCCCCAACTGCCAGTTGCTTAGTACGCTTTTTGAGCCTCCTCTGTATAAACAGGAAGTTCCAGGAAGGGCTATGGAACCAGAGGTTCCTGAAATGTCCAATCATTTTAGACGTTACTTGCCTCCAGCGGGATTTTCGTAGGAGTGCTGTTTTCTGATAGGCTTTAGGAAACCCCAGCAATGCTGTATACATGGCAGAATAATATATTTGCATAGAGTAAGCTTTCCATCTAAGAGCTGCGTATTTTATCCTCAGGGTATTGGGCTTGCATCCTAGGCCATTCTTGTCGTGCTCTGGCTGAAAAGTTTGGGATGACTTGTTCTCATTTCTCACCTGAAAGAACTGTAGATTTAAGGAGGGGGCTTCAGGGTAACATTATATAGGGCTTCCATTTAATTTGGCCTTCAGTTGCACTGTGACAATCCATTCAAAGCTTGTCCTTGCAAGTTTCTCTTATAAGTTATTTGATGCTTTTGTTATTAAAATGTACTGAAGTGTTCTCTGCTGAGCACTGATGAGATCCAGATGTGTTGGTCCTGGAAAAACCAAAGAAATGTGATTGCTGTGTCACACTGTAAACAAACGTCAGTAGTCGTGAGGTATTCCTGCCTCACTATAAAACAATTTCAACTTGATGGCATACAACACACACTACGTGTAATATACTATGGTGATAGAAAGTAAAATAATAAGAGACAATCAGAAGAAATTATGAAGCCATGAATCCTATGCATACACACACATCCCTAAGTTATTCAGCATAGTGGAATCTATGAATGATTATTCATGGAATATGTAAACATTGGCTCTTGCCATCTCACCATTATACTTTGAATGGGGACTTGATAATCTCTAGTTATTTTTCTCCTCTATGCCGCTGCCGCCAGCTTCAAAAAGCTGAGCTTCATCAGTCTTTTACCAGTTAAGAACATAAGAACATAAGAAGAGCCATGCTGGATCAGGCCAAAGGCCCATCTAGTCCAGCTTCCTGTATCTCACAGCGGCCCCACCAGATGCGTTTGGGAGCGCATGAGACTAGATATCTGTCTCCTGATACCACTCCCCTGCATCTGGCCCTTGAAGTACCCTGGTTTAAAGCCTAGAGATTACACATCTCCATCATGGTTTGTAACCCGTGATGGACTTTTCCTCTAGGAATCTGTCCAATCCCCTTTTGAAGGCATCCAGGCCAGATGCCATCACCACATCCTGTGGCAGGGAGTTCCATAGACTTACAACGCGCTGGGTGAAAAAATATTTTCTTTTGTCAGTTCTTACTCTCCCAGCACTCAATTTGAGTGTATGTCCCCTAGTTCTGGTATTTTGAGAGAGGGAGAAGAGCTTCCCTCTATCCACTTTACTCATGCCCTGCATTATTTTGTATGTCTCAATCATATCCCCCTCAAGCGCCTTTTTCCAGACTAAAGAGGCCCAATTGTTTTAGCCTTTCACTGGGAGGTGCCCCAGCCCAGTAATCATTTTAGTCGCTCTCTTCTGCACCTTTTCCAGTTCCACTATGTCTTTCTTGAGATGCGGTGACCAGAATTGTACACAATACTCCAGGTGGGGCCTTACTATTGTTTTTATAACGGCATTATAATGTTGGCTGTTTTATTTTCAATCCCCTTTTTGATAATCCCTAGCATGGAATTGGCCTTCTTCACTGCACACATTGGGGAGACACCTTCATGGAGCTGTCCACCAACACACCAAGATCTCTTTCCTGATGTCAGGGATAACTCAGAGCCCATGAGTTGATAGATGAAGTTTGGATTTTTGCCCCAATATGCATTACTTTACATTTGGTTACATTAAAACACATTTGCCATTTCTCAGCCCACTCCCCCAGTTTGGAGAGATCCTTCTGGAGCTCTTCACAATCTTCTCTGGTTTTTACCACATGGAAAAGTTTTGTGTCATCTGCAAACTTGGCCACCTCACTGTTTATCCCTGTCTCCAGGTCATTTATGAACAGATTGAAAAGCACCGGTCCCAGGACCGAGCCCTGGGGCACACCGCTTTTCACTTCTCTCCATTGTGAAAATTTCCCATTGACACCTACTCTTTGTTTCCGGGATCTCAACCAGTTCTCAATCCATAAGAGGACCTGCCCTCTTATCCCCTAACTATGCAATTTTTTCAGCAGCCTTTGGTGAGGGACTGTGTCAAAAGCCTTTTGAAAATCCAGATAGACTATATCCACCGGTTCACCCAAATCCACGTGCCTGTTGACCTTTTCAAAAAATTCTAAAAGGTTTGTAAGACAAGATTTACCCTTACAGAAGCCATGCTGATTTTCTCTCAGCAAGGTTTGTTCTTTTATGTGTTTTAAGATTTTCTCTTGGATGAGGCCTTCCACCATCTTCCCTGGGACAGATGTAAGGCTAACCGGCCTGTAGTTTCCTGGGTCCCCCCTCCTTCCTTTTTTAAAAATTGGTGTGACATCCGCTATCCTCCAGTCCTCCGGCACTGTGGCCGTTTGAAGAGACAAGTTGCATATTACCGTTAAGAGATCTGCAATTTCATTTCTCAGTTCCCTAATAACCCTTGGGTGGATGCCATCTGGGCCCGGTGACTTGTTAATCCTCAATTTATCAATTAGTCCTAAAACCTCCTCTCTTTTAACCTGTATTTGATTTAATTCTTTAGTCAAAGGGGCGGCTCAGGCAGCGGAATCCGCTCAAGGTCCTCTGTCGTGAAGACAGACGCAAAGAACTCGTTCAATTTCTCTGCAATGTCCAAGTCCTCCTTAACCTCCCCTTTTCCTCCCTCACCATCCAGAGGCCCAATTGGTTCTCTGGCAGGTTTTCTACTTCTAACATATTTAAAGAAGCTTTTATTATTACCCTTTATATTGCTAGCCATGCGTTCCTCAAAGTCTTTCTTTGCCTCCCTTATCATCTTCTTACATTTCTTTTGCCAGAGTTTGTGTTCCTTTTTATTTTCCTCATTTGGGAGGATTTCCATTTACAGAAGGACCTCTCCTTGTGCTTTAGAGCCTCTCTAACTCCACTCGTTAACCATGCCGGTGTCCTCTTGGACTTAAATGAGCTCTTCTTTCTTTGTGGTATTTGTGCTGGGCCTCTATTATTGTTGTTTTAAACAGGCTCCATGCACTCTGAAGAGATTGGATTCTTCTAACCCTCCCCTTCAGTTTCTCTCTAACTAGTTTCCTCATCTGAGGGAAGTTTGCCCTTCGAAAATCAAGGGTTTTTATGTCTGATTTGGTTGACACTCTTCCTCCGACATGCATGGCAAGGGTAATTGCAGCATGGTCACTATTCCCCAGAGGCTCAGTGACATTCACATCCCTGACGAGGTCCTGAGTATCACACAATATTAGATCTAGAGTTGCCTGTTCTCGGGTGGGCTCCATGACAAGTTGCTCTAAGGCACAGTCATTCAGCAAGTCGAGAAACCCAGTTTCTCTTTCTTGCCCGGAGCTCGCATTGGCCCAGTCAATGTGGGGATAATTAAAGTCCCCCATGATTACTATCCTATCCCTCTTAGCCACCTCCAGTTGTTGTTTTTAGATCAATGTATTGTACTGTCAATGTATTGTACTGTCAAGTTTTGGGATTTTTCCCATACTCAAAATAATATATATATATATAAACAAATAGTGGGTGTGACCAGCGGGTTTCCCATTTCATTTAGGATTTTCATGTGGAAGTTATGAACAGATTGTCTTCTTGCTGTCTGTGTTATTCTCCTCCATTCAGTGAATGTTGGTGATGGTTCTTCTGTTCGTTCAGGATTCATATTCTGTTTGAATGAATAAAACAAAAAAGTTATCATAATAATTAAGGCATTACAGCACTATGTTACCTATAACTATAACTTTATAGACAATTATCTTGCTCATCTTATTGTGTACAACTTTTGCTTCCAACAGTTACAGAGTTGTAACTTCACTACGGTATTTAAGTATATTTTATGTCAGGCCTGCCCAAAGTCAGGCCTGCCAAAAAGCCCTTCAGGCCATTCCAGCTGGCTGGCCCGCCCCTCCCTCCCCCTCCTTCCCCCATTTTTTTTAAATCTTCCGCCAACACTGACACCGCTGGGAAGCTTGAGGGGCTGGGCGGGCGGGCCAGCCGGTGAGCAGAAGCTTGTGGGTCTGGGTGGGCAAGGGGGCGGGCCACCACCACCAGCACCACCGGGAAGCTTGTGCAGCTGGGCACACACACAGGGGTGGCACGCAGGTGGGCTACCGCCACCGGCATCACCGGGAACCTTGTGAAGCTAGGCGCGCGTGCAGGGCGGTGCGCGGGCGGGCCGCCGCCAGCTGGGAACATTGTGAGGTTGTGCGCACATGTGGTCAGTGAGTGGGGCTTATGGGTCAGTGGGTGGGGCTTGCAGTGGGGTGGCAGGGTCAGGGAGCAACCGGCCCCTGACACGTTCTCAGCCACCAAATCTGGCCCTCCTTACAAAAAGTTTGGGCACCCCTGTTTTATGTAAAATACCAGTAGCTTGTAGCATCTGAATGGTTAAGAAAAGAACCGAAAGCAAGTATGTAAGTTATTTCAGAGACATAAAAGTTAATATTTAAATATTGGGATGATAGCAGTAGCTATTTTACAGGGGGAAGGGCTTGGAATTACAAATGTGACCAATTAATATCCAACTTTTGATTTCATTGTTTCATTATGTTACCCTTGTGTAATCTCTCTCTCTCTCTCTCTCTCTCTCTCTCTCTCTCTGCTTTTAATGAAATCCTGTAGTAAGTGTTTGAGATGAGAAATTAAATCTAGAACAGAAGTATCAGCAAGAATCTTGAAACATTAGTAGAGAAGTGCTGATCCTAAATATGGCTTCAGTCCAGACTACCTGAAATACAGTTCTCTTGCATATAAGCCTACTCAAGTCAGAGATCTTTGACCCATCTCTTAGTCGCAGTTACCTGTAGGTATGTTGGGTAAAACTACCGAAGATATTTTTTTTTCTCTATGGTTGCCCAAGAGACATCCTCAGACCGCAAATTTCTTCTTGTGACCCACTTGGATTTGCAGTTTCTGGGTGAAAAAAATGCATGTAAGCTAAACATGTACAGACAGATGTATCCATGGATGCTCTTCATATCCATGATCAAGCAAAGACATAAGTGTTTAAGCCTATTACAAACAATTATATTAAATAAACATAACTTTGCATTAGCCACTAATCTTCTTTTCCTCACGGAACTGGAAGTTGTTTTAGAGAAGTCATAACCTTGATTCCAGCATATCCTTATGTACCTAACTATGTGTGATAGTTTTAATGCATCTCAGTGGTCCAGTAGGGAAAGACCATTTAATCTAATCCTTCAAGAAGACATTCCTACAAAGCTCAGGAAGATGTATATAGTTCTATCAAAAGCATGAGGATAAAATGGTAGGTGCAAAAATGTAGTAGGAAATTTGTTCTTGTAAACATATCTGAGGAGAACAAAACAAAAACCTAGATAGTACCTGTATAGGTAATCTTGAAAACCTTTGCTGAAGATGCAACATCCAGATGTGCTGGGAAGCTGCCACTGTTTCCTTTCTAATAAGCTATTACTACATATACTGTACAGTCAGATTCTGCAGTGGAAACTAGACAAGGCCAGTTGCATTTTAGAAAGAATGTCATCAAGCAGAAAACAGGGTTAAGAACATGGATAATTGCTTTCTGCACTGGGTCAAGGTCAAAACCAAAATCAGATGTGTGAGTGTCTGTGTCAGAGATGAGCATATAGATAATTAAGCATTCTGTGTGTGCTCATTTTCCTTTTCATCTCCCGTGTTATTCTTTCCCATGGTTGGAAGCCATAATCTGTCTCAGAACTATTACTCATCTCATTCCCTCCTGTCTCCTTGAACTATGACTAAAGGCTTTCATGAGCTTTCTAAGGTTATTGGCTTTTTTTTCTCCATAGTTAAAAGAGAGCAGATGTCAGGTAATGCTTTCCATACTTGATAGCATTGTCACCACTTCACAGTGATCCTGCCTCTGTCTGCTTAACATAGTGGTTATGCCAGAATGTTCATTGTTCTTCCTGCTGATACCACCTAGATTCTCAGCTGCTACCCTTTTAACAAGCAATTGGGTTCAGTCTTCTTGACTGAGATGGTATTGAAGAAGAATGTGTGTTTTATTTTGCTTTATTTTGCTTCAAACGAATTACAGACTTGTTCAGATACACATTTGTTTTAGCCACCTCCTTAAGAACATTAGGAAAAAGCAGAGAGAATGATATATCTGCAAATGAACCTTTAAAAAATTATACCCAGTGTTGTTCTACATTTACTTAGTTACCAAATCATAGAATGCTCAGTGTTAAGAACAGAAGACCTGCCATTTTTGGATTGTAGGGTACATAAAACTAATATGTTGGCAAATTCAAAACCAAGAATACATTTTGATCACATCAAGTATGGGAAATCCCATTTCCTTCACCTTGTAGATCCTCCCAATTATCACTACTTTTTCTGAACTAAAGCTTTTAATTAATACATAAATGTTGAAATTACTTTGCCTGTCAAATTTGTGTCCAGCCATTTTGTACCCTTCCCATCACTTTACAGGAGAAATAAGTATTGCAAGTAAGAGGAGTGCACACTTTAATATAAAGCTAGGTTAGCTATAGCCTGATGCCAAAGTGGTGACAGCAGCTAGTTGTGAAGAAATTAAACTGGAAACTCTGTTTAAGTGAATTGCTGTAGAATGGGCCATAAATTAAAGGGCACTTTTATTTCTGTTTGCATCCACAGAAAGCCTAGGGAAGAGAAGAACCAGAGCACCACTCATTTCTTTTGAGAATTCCAAGCACAAAAAATTAAATAATGCATAGATATCATTACAGAGAGTGTCACACTCTGCCAGGAAAATGTTTGCTTCTCCTGGAAACAGCAATATCATATACTCTACCATTTCATCCAAACTAAGTTACATGGAAGAGTCTCCGAGTTTCCAATTTGCTACCTAAGAATAAAAAAAAGTTTGAGTTACATTTGATTTTTTTCCTGGTCCAGATTTCTATTGAACTAAAAAGCCTGCATATTTACATTGGAGTCCTTTGAATGTCTGTCTACCTGGGGACGAATTCCATTTTTACTCACAAATATGGGTGTGCAGGATTCTTGCTGCAGGGTGGCAGTGTTTGTTGCCACTTGGTCATCTTCACTGCCACCTCTAAGCTTTCCACCTGTTGTACATTTCATTTGAGGCATTCAGTATGCCACTTAGTGATTGGGCTTGGGGACTATAAAGAGAACTGCTATCCAGGAGCAGGACAAGAGAAGCACAGTTATTATAAGAACAATGGTTCCCAACCTCTGTTCTTGGACTAAAGCTCCCAGAAGACTTCACCACTAGCTCTGCAGGCCAGGATTCCAGGGAATTCTTGTCAAATAATATCTGGGGACCCAAGGCTGGGAAGCACTGTACTAGAACATATGAGTGGGAAGAAGCTAACAAGCCTTTCAGACGTCTCTCTGCCTGTCAGCCAGTTCTTGTCCTAGCACCACACTCCAGGTATATTATTTGTTTTTGTTTGTTTGAAAAGGCTGCACAACCTTGGTCCAATTATGCAACCTTTGTCCAAAGGAAGCTGTTGTAAAACCCCTGTTAAAGAAGCATGTCCTTGACCCAAAAATCCTGCCTAATTATAGACCAGACTCCAATCTGCTGTGTTTGGCTGGCAAAGGTACTTCAGATGTTAGTGGCAAACCTCTAGTGGTCCTCCAGATGTTTTGGACCACAAACCCCAGAATTCTGAGGCTGTATTGCCAAGGACTGCGAACGTTGTGGTCCAAAACATCTAAAGGGCCAAAGGCCTACCACCCGTGCTTTAATAGATGATATACCGTATTTTTCCAAGTATACGACATTTCCCCCTAAAGTTATGGCACTAAAAATTAAGGGGCATTGTATACATGGTAGTAAGCCTTTACTGGGGGGGAAGGATAGAAGCCAAACTGACCTTGCTGTTCCCTTTCCAGCAGTCTTTGTTTACTCTCCATATTCTGAAGACTCCTCTCTGCTTCTTTTCAGTGTGGAAAGCCTCGGGTTTCAGCAGCCCATTAAGAAGTGCCTTTCCACACTGAAAAGAAGGCATGACTGAAAAGAATCCTCACAAGAGTAAAGCAGAGAGGAGGGCAATTAAGTGCTGTCGGAGAGGAAGTGAAACAGCAAGGTTAGTTTGGATTCTCCTCCACCCCACTCCCTGCTGTTTTATTTTCTTTCTGGGAGCACTTGATTGCCCTCCTCTCTACTTTGCTCTTGCTCTTTTCAAACAAACAAAGATCGCGGAAAGCCACTTCTTAATGGACTGTTCAACCCCAAGGCTTTCTCCACTGAACAGAAGGCTCCAATCCCTGTAGAAAGCAAAGCTGAGAAGAATCTTCAGAATTCAGAAAGAAAAGGCAACAGTAGTGGGTGGGGTGGAGGAGAACTCAAGGAGGATTTGTTAATTTTATTAATTTGTACTAATTTGTATTAATTAACCAGTACTGCCTACTAGTGGAAATGTAACTACTATAGCTACCACCACCACCACCAGCAGCACCACCACCACTAAATTTCATCCATTGACTAGGACTGATGGAAGGTTGATTCTAAGAATCTCTGGGGCGATCACACTTCCCTCTTTTTCTATAAGGTGTCCTGTATTATTGTTTTGAATTAATAGTCCACAGGTGTTACAGCTTACATAGCACAAAAGAAAAAACTCACATTTACAATTGCTTCCAGGGTTTAAACGGTAAAAACACAGTTAACTCGAATGTTTGCAGCTGTTTATCAGATTCATTCAGATTGTCTTGTCTGGAAAATATCTTGCATGCTTTGAGACAGGTTCAGTCTGTTCCTAAATTAAGAGCTTTGATATTTCCCTTTGAGAGAGAGAGAGAGAGGGGGAGAGAGAGAGGGAGAGAGAGAGAGAGAGAGAGAGAGAGAGAGAGAGAGAGAGAGAGAGAGAGAGAGAGAGAGAGAGAGAGAGAGAGAGTTCTGATAAACTTGCTGTATTGCCTCTGGCTGGTTGGCAGACTCCTTTGTCATGTTTACTGCATCTTAGAAAGATGGGTTGGTGCCTTCACCAGCTGCATGATGTTTTGTAGCCCTTTTTATCAGTGGTGATAAAACCTCAGCTGAAATACCCACCATTTTAGTCATATAACATAAATAATTTCCACTCTTCTGCTTGTTTGTAAGCAGCTGCTCTTGCTACTGTTGTGCTTTTAGTGTGTCAGTTTGATACCACTTTAACTATTCTGGCTTCGTTCTCAGAAATCCTAGAAGTTTTCCAGGACTGTGGCAATGAGCACTGTTGTTCCTGTCTAACATTGATTTATGTGTTTTAATATGTCTGTGTAGGTGGTGTGCTTTTTGTTGTTACCCTTACAGTGTGGATTAGTCAACACATAGGTTAATTGTAGTTATAGCATGTGTGTGGAGGAGGGGATGTTTCCATGATTCCCCCTCTCCCCTGTGTAGATTCAGTGTATGTGCCCCTGAATATCTGAAGGGTACTTATCATTGCCACTGAATGGAAAAAATGATACGTTGTAGAAAAACACCACTACCCCCCAATATTTTGCTAACATGGAAAGATGTTACCATGAAAGACAAATTAAAGTAAATCCAGACCTGGCATCAGCATCTGGCATTGTGGTGCAAATGCTGTGCATGGGACAGTACAAGCTCACATGTGAAAAGCGAAGTATCTACCACCATGGTGCCAAGCTGTGGCCCCTCCATGCCCCCATAGATACAGTGAAAAAGCTCAGATATCCACCATGAGTGCAATAAGTGGATGGAGCCACATTCTCCAAATAAACTAGGTGCCTCGCCCAAATGTCTGCTCCTTCTCTTGCATGAGGGTTGCAAGGGGAGTTCCTCAGAACCAAAGTATGATGGGAAGTGGAATCTCTGAGGTGGTCTATTTCAGAGCACAGGCAACCTCAGGAACTAACCTTCCCATCATGCCTTGGTTCCAGGGAGCTCCCTTAGGAACCTCTCTTACCCAATCCAGACACTGAACCAATAGGAGAATAAGGTTTAACAAGAGGATATCTAACCAAAATCTGAACCAGTGACTGCACCAGTGATGGCGAACCTTTTAGAGGCCGAGTGCCCAACCTGCGATTCAAAACACACTATTTTTTTGCAAAGTGCCAATACAGCCAATTAACCTGAATACAGGTGGCTGTGAAGGGGGCGATGTCAGGTGCCCACAGAAAGGGCTCTGTGTACCACCTTTGGCACACATGCCAGAGGTTCACCAACATTTTTCTAGAGATACATTGCTTTTAATTTTGCCATTTGTTCCTGTTCCTTAACTAACGTTAGAATGAACAGTCAAAGCATTGCATGGCAAAGTCATATAGCAAATTACTGCTGTTCATGTCCAACAACAATCAAACCACTGGGTTTTCTTCGGCTTTCAGGGTTTCTTTTTTTTAAACCCTTTTTAATTAAATATCTTCTGTCAACAATTAGATGTCAATATGAATCCAGTGAGTTAGTTCCACTCTTTCTTTCCCCCTTGCTTCCCTGATGCTGGAGTTCTTTCTGAAGAACTCAACTCCCCATCGTTGCCAAGTAACTGATGTTTAAAGATAATTCTACTATTTTTTTCAGACTGCACTAGAAACGTAGAGTGTATTTGCAATATTTGTTTTACTTAAAAATACAGAAGGAGAGAATGTTGGAAGCAAAACACTTCTACTTGATGTAGCAGAAGTGCTGATCTGGCTTCAGATCCCTCAAAACTGTGGACCCTGTGCATCTTCCTGGGCCATTTCCCAATATGGCTTTATTTCAGTTCAGAAAAATTACATATCTCTGTCTTGCCCTCACCTACTTCCATTTACTGTCTCTTACAGCTGCTGGTAAAACACTGAATTCAGACCCAGCTCTTGCTAGTAAAATTGCCCACTGAAGACAATAAACCTGCTCCAAATGAGGAACATAAGCCACCTAACTCGTAGAAAGATACGTTGCCTGGTAGCTATAACATCATTTTTATCTGACATTTGTAGACCAGAGACTAAGGTTCTCTGCCAGGAGATTCTGTTTTCAATTTTGGATTGCTCCCATCCCGAATTTCCACCTACTCTGAGCTGCAGTTGGAAAGGCCTTTGGTGGTGAGAATGAAGTTGTTTGGCTGCTTCCTGAGCAGGAATTGCCAGAACTTCTAGCGGGCAGGGAGAGTGGGGGAGAGACCTGTGCCATAAAATAACAGCGGAGCTCTAGAAAAGTCTCTTCCAGAATCATGTAAACACACTTGATGCTAATTCAGTTTGAAATAAGTTTCTTTCTTTTTTTAATGTACCATCTTGTGCAATTTCCTTATTTCAGGCTTTTTGGCAATATCACATTGGTTATTTTTAAATAACCCTTTTCCTTAGACAGTAATTTCTTGTAGGGAAAAAAATTCACAAGACACAGTAACTTAGTCATATAGTCTCTCTTAAATCCAGTTCTGTTTATGCAGGTGGTTTCCTCGTTTGAAGAAGAGCTGGTCTCTGCTTATGACATCCTGAATAAATGTGGCTGTTGGGCACTATAACAAACAAGAACTGCAATCTGTTACTGACTCGGGATGACTATAAATTAGAAAACCACTCAGATGAAAATGTTAGTATCCATATGCCAGTACAGTAACTAATTCCTATAAGCAACACAAATGCCTTGAGTGAAACGATTGTCTCTGCTTTGGTTAGGCTATTAATTAAGATTTTTAGGCTTATATGTATTCCCATTATTACAAATTACCATGATATAATAAACCTTTAATAGTAGAGAAGTCCAAACTTTTTCTGTTGTGAAGCTAAACAAGTACAGAGGCTTTTAAACATTTACTTTGATGTTAACATTGACTTTTCTGTGAAGGTCTCAGCTCTATGATGCACCTTTTAATTTACATTGAATCATAGTGTGCAGATATAAAAGGGTGCTGCCCTTTTTATGTATGCACTATAAATCCTGTATGGAAACTGGTGCAGTGAAGATCATAGAGTAGAACATTTTATGACTCATGTCTGTGAAGATTCTCAGTTATCCAGGTGAGGTTATTTGGAAGTTGAATCATGGCAACTGGACTTCTTTTCTTGAAAGATTGAAACATTTTGCTACTCATCCAAGTAGCTTTGTTTGTCTGAGGAAAGTTGGTAGCCAGACCTCAAATGGCCTGCGGTGCATGAAAGTCCCACCTATGCAACCCATGTATGCAACACCCACTAAGTATGCATCATTGCACATTTAACAAGCCTATTCAGGCCATTGTCCACCTAATGAGCCTATTCAAACTCCTTAGGGTGATGTGAAATCAAGGTGAACTATAAATTGGAGGCCTTGCCACTAACTGTCCTCAGACTCACAAAGCTGCTTGGATGAGGAGCGAAACATTTCAATCTCACAAGAAAAGACTCAACTTCCAGATATTTCAAGAATTAAGTCATAAAACTTTAGTAATTGAAAAGAGATTTTTTCCCTTTTTTCTCTTTCTCTCGATAACTCCTGTGTCACAGAAAGGTGCAGTCCTGATTTCACAAATGCGTTAAAGGCATCTAAGTTAGTACAAGATGTCCAGGAAAGAGATATTGGACTTGTGGTGATCTCACCATGAAAATTATGAAACATACGGGGGAAAGGTTGAAAATGAAACTTCTGATCTTGTTTGTCTTAACATAAATCTAGGGTGTTGGAGATGAGAAAATCTTTTTGACTACAGTTTCTGTAACAGCTTAGCCAGCATGGCCAGTGGCCGTACTTATTGGGGTGTTGAGGGACATGTAGCCACCACCCCCCAAATCTGTGTACACCCATACCTGGGATGCCATACTGTAGCTTTGGTCCCTGGAGCCAGGGGGCTAGAGCGGTTCCTGTAGCAAGGAAAGGTGGTAGCATTTGGAGGCTATTTAATTTAGAGAAAGGGCATGTTATTAGAAAAGTATGGGAGGTAAGAGAGAACATGACAGACAGATCTGTGTACATCTTAGCATGCCCCTGAATATCAGTTACTAGAAAATAATAATGGGAGATGATAAAGTGTGAAATGTGTCCACCCACTAGCGATCTTCAAATGGTGGCCTGAAAAAACCTTTTCATTAAACATGTGGATGAAAGAAGATACCAACTTGAGGCTGAATAGAAAATCAAGAAAAATCATTGCCTGCTTGGGAAGTAAGTTGGCTGCAGATGGCACTTAATGCAGAGGAGAAGGACTGGCAACATGGAGTTATATGTTTTGCTTCATGCCTTTGTCTCAAGTGGAAGAGACCTGAAACCAGCACTTCTGTTATCAGTCACAGATTGGTGCATGGTTATCTTGATCCTGCATGTGTCCTAATTGCTTGGCTTTACTATTAATCTTAAGTTTTGTTTGATCATAAAATGCTGAGACTTCACCTTCACTGCTGTTTATGGCAACATTGTTATATGTTGTGATGGATGAACAGATGGCTGGCTGTAAACTTGTCATTTTATGGCAGAATTATTAGCCCAGTGTTAGAAACTCAGATAGAAACTTGCTGCTTGTATAAGACTATACAAGTTATCTTGGAGCAATGAAACATTTTAACAAAATTCTGTGCATCTGCTTTGTGCATGAGATTTTTTGATTGCTAACTAAAGAAGCAGAAGAAATAGATTTCCAAGTTTGTACAAAGTTTGGGCTGCTTATGCATGCCATGCGTTCATAGAAAACACACAAGCACAGAAATATGCACTAGCTCATACTTGGTCTTGATTTGAATTACAAAAGAATTGAATCTCAAATTATCCAGGCTCATTGTGTTCGTGAAAGTCATTATTATGGACTAACTACAACCCCATCACTGTGTATGACTGTAATAACAAGGTAGTCTAGGAAAGCAGCAAGAAAAAAGGTGGTTAGTAAGAATGAGATGAAATTATGAAGCAGGACCCAGGTGTTGTGGAAATAATGACTCAATCTAAGGGAGAAAGTCTTCTGATTGCCTTAGTGGAGGGAAAGAGTATGATGTGCAGCACAGCTCTTTTTTTCTGTTAAAAATTTGTTTTCAGGCTCTATTGTTGGGAGAAATTTGCCCGAACAGTTTCGTTTTTAAAAAGGATAACTGAGCTTTTTGCGTTTGCATTTGACAGGCTTCCCCTGTGCTATGGGGTGCTGTATTTTGATAAATAAAAATGTAAACCCTGATTCATTTAAATATTAATGACTAAGTGGAATGGCTTGAACAAGTGGGTTGTTGGATAGACGGCTCAGTTGCCTAGATAAAAATCAGGAAAAGGCCACCTGTTCTTAACCACTGTATGGTTTAGGTATCTGCTTGGGAGTTTGATCTCCCTTCCTGGCAGGGGCTGGACTGGATTGTCCATAGGGCCCCTTCCAGCTTGGTACTTCCAAGATTATTAAGTATTTTACTTTATTCCAGAGCACTTAGCCAATCATTTACAAATGATAGAATTTTCTAGATTAATGGCATCCCAGCATCTTCAAAATAACTCTCTCATATTATAGGCGCTCAGCTCACTGCACATATTCCTTTTGTCTATTAAATAAATAAATAAATAAATAAATAAATAAATAAATAAATAAATAAATAAATAAATAAATAAATAAATAAATAAATAAATGTGATTGTTACATTATTTGTAAAAACCACAAGCATTTCACAGTGTTTTGAAACTAAACGATTACGCTCAATCATTGTTGCTCATAAACTGTTTTTCATCTGTTCTTCTTTATTTAACTTGGTATTTGGGATAGAACAAGATGATTGCTCTCCGTGTTTTTAGAATCCCTAGTTTAATCATAAGCTTATGCATGAGGCTATGAAGAATGTGTCATTTAAATCTAGTCTCCGTTTCCACTAGTGTCGGATGTTAGTCACAAATTATCTCCTCCTCCGTTCCTCTTTGGTGGCTTACTATGCAATGCATATAAATCGTGACAGGATTTGGATCTGTGTAGGGCTTTGCTCGTAAATATGGTGTTTCTTTGCAGTGGTTAATGTTGTTAAAATGCTGAATTGAGGAAATATGTCATGGATGAATATTAAGTGAAAACAGTTGTGAAATGTAAGATTATTAAATTTACAGACTAATATGGTTTGTAACTAAATAGGTTTGGTAAATTTTTGTCACAGTGTGCTTTTTGGCTTTATGCTGTTCTTCATTGTGCATCAAGAAACGTGTGAACTTTACAAAATCTAGTGTTTTTCAGATTTCCATTTTGTCAGTATTATAGATATGTTTTTGCTTGTGGCATAAGGACTGTATATTCTGGCTTGGATGAGGTTTGGCTTGCTTGCATTGGATGCAGTTTTGTGTAACTGAGGAGTTTGGCACAAGTTATAGACAAAACACACTTCATATGCTAGCTTCTTGTTTCAGATTGTTATAGACGTCTATTTTATTGAATTTATCTCATTCACATTGGGGAGTATGTACAGTATCCCCCAAAATAGTATAACTGAAGTGCTCTTCCAGCTGTTGGCTGATCTGCAACTCCCAATTGTTGACCATTAGCCTGGCTTGATGGAAGTCAGCCCAATGGTAACTGGTGGGCCCCAGGCGCTCTGCTTGCCTTTAAAATAATAGTTTTGGCTTCTGTCTTGTAATCTGTGTCATATACCTAATAACCCTAGAGAAGGCATGTCCAAACTTCGACCCTCCAGACGTTTTGGACCACAACTCCCACAGTCCTTTGGCATTAGAAATATAGGTTTGGAATTCTGGGAGTTGTGGTCCAAAACATCAGGAGGGCCGAAGTTTAGACATGCCTGCCCTAGAGAGAAAGCTGTTCTATGTGTGGCTGCCATTCTAGGAGAGGCAGCTGCATAACTGAATTTTACTCTTCTGAAGCACAGGCTTCACTCCGCTTTTGCCAAGTTGTTGATAACTACAGGGCCTTTTCACACGACCCCTAAGATCCGCTGGTCCCTTAAATTTGGACCAGAGATCTTGGGGGTTCGTTTCTGTTCCTCCGTCCCCACCCCTCAGCACTTCCTGCTCCTGTCGGCGTGGGGGGAGGGAAAAAAAGGACAAAAGAAGCCTTTACTAACCTGCCGGTGCCGGTCGAACTTGCCACGAGCCCCATTACTTCCTGGTTCCATCTCAAGGAGCTCTTAAAGGGGCAGGAGGCAAAAAAACAACAGACAAGCCAGGAGAGCCCGGCACTCTTATCCGCATCAAATTTTTTTCACCTGCAGAGAGCAGGTACATGAAAAATGTGCTGGGTCGCGCTAAAGTGGGAGGGGTCGCACTTAATTGTCTCCAAACTCCGGAGCTGGTGGGAAAACATTTCTAAGCTCCGGAGCTGGGAGCCATTTGCAGCGCAGCTTAGGGGTCGTGTATAAACGCCCTTTGATAACAGAACCACTAACAATGACGTTTTTAATCCCTAAAAGAATTGTGACATTGCTTGTAACTTCAACTATGAGTTTAGTGGGGCAGGAGTGGGGAGAATAAAATGTGTTTGCTGGGACTCAGGCAGCATAGGTCAAGTTGGGTAACTTTTATTATTCTGTCTTTTCTTGGCAGCCTCCAACAACATGTACTGTTCAATCTATATAAATGTTATAACTTCAGAACTGGTGGAAGACGCATTCAATCGCTGGAACCCATTACTCCATTCAAAATTACTTCAGTATGTGCTATATAATCTCCAGTTTTTATTAGCTATAATATGAGAATGCCCAGAATATCTTTCAGAAAGGTAGAGCTGAAAATTCCAAAGCTGCTACATAGCATGGCAACAGTATATAAAATGTACTGGATCTTGAAATGCTGGTGCTGATTAAGTTTTTGTAAGTCTTAGTCTCTCACTTTAAAAAGTTAATTAGAATATTCTTAATGTATGCCCTATTTAATAGCAGTACAGTGGTACCTTGTATAAAGGAATTAATTCGTTCCAAATGAAATTATGTTAAGCAAATTTTCCTTTATACAAATTTCCAATAGGAAATGCATTGAAAACAGAGTGGCCCCATTTTTATGTTGTACAGATTTTCCCCATAGGCGATTATGTTAAACAAATTTCCCCTATTTCCGGAATTTTTTATGTTGTACAAATTTTATGTTATACAAGCCATTTATTATACAAGGTTCCACTGTAATACTCTTATCTGTGTATTCTGCTGTTTGTATATATTATATTTGTGACTGCACAGTTTGCAGATATGACGCTAAGGACTGAACAATCAATCTGAGTTGAATATAAAGAGGTTAATGGTAAGGGCCAAATTTGGTAACACATCAGGTTAGATGTGAATACAGAAGTCCTTAAAATATATGTTTGGGTGGAGATACTTCTTTTTTGCTAATTGTAACGAGGTAGCTTTCTCTCCCCTCCATTCCAGATTGATCCTGGATATATTTTCATCATCTGCCTAGATGCCCTAAGCACATCCAATCTCACCAGATTTTGGAAGCTGAGTAGGGTTGGCGCTGGTTAGATGCAACACACACACACACACATGAGCTGATTTTATTGCTCATGTAAAAATTAAAGGTAATGCTGAACATATAGGAGTTGATTGTCCTGGCAGTTGAAAAGGACTAGTAAGTATTGTGGATTCTTTCTCTCATTTTGCAGCTAATGGTACTGGGGGAAAAATAAGATCAATTATCGCATTTCTGCATTGTTTTGCTGGTGTCCATTTCAACTTGATAATGTTATGCATTCATATTTCATACAAATCCTTTGACACACTATATTCTGTCATGGTGATTTTGGCTTGATATGCCTGTTTGAAATCTAATGTGTGTTCAAAGTGTCAATGCACAGAGAGGTATCAGAGAACAAATTTGGTTGCCTCTCATGTGAAATATGATTATTGATACAAATGAATGTTATAGATTAGTTCAAAGATGCAAAATGTGGATATTTCTAAAGAAGTAGCCCTGTTAATCTGTCTCAACAAGGTGGTATTTAGATTTTGGGGAGCTGGTGAGAAAAAAATAGAGGGAGAGAGAAAGGAAATGTTTTGTGGCACTTTGAAGACCAGTAAACTTTTGTTGATCAAAATCTGCTCCTTGTCCTGAAGATGTAGATTTCAGTCAATGGGAATGCAAACTGAAATAAATCTGTTAGTCTTTGAAATGCCACAGCATTCTCCCTTTCTCTGACTCTTTTTCCTCCTCCCCCTTTTCAGTTTGTGAATAGTGTTTCAGTAAATTAATACACCTCTGGAGATACCAGTGAAACCTTTTGATGTTTGATTTTACATTCTGCCTTTTAGAAGGGGTGATGCTAAAATAACTTAGGAAACAAAGTACGGTATTTATTGCCTTAGTCAAGAGTCAAAACTTTGAGAGAGGAAATTCTGCAGAAGAACAGCAGAGGTCAGTCTGTGCCAGCAAACAGAGCGTGAATCTTGGTCAAGGGCACATTTCCCCTTTTTATTATTTAGATATGTTGAAAGTATGCAGATTATTTAGTCAGTTGCTGCTGTGAATGGCTTTTGACCCTTATGGCTGCCAAAATTTACCACATAATAGTCTTTACCATTTGCATTATTTTTTCTCCAGGAGTAGAAATGTAATAAAAGTGTGGCAAGTGCCTTTGGGAATTTACTTTTTAAAAATTCAGTAGCTAAAGCAAAGGGAAAAACCTGAATTTAACTCATGATTTGGCACTTAAAGTGGATATATTGTCAGTATGCTGCATTCAAAATGCATGACATTTTAGCCAGGAGTTTAGTTCTCATGTGAAAAAACTTGGGTTGTAATATCAGAAGATGTATAGGACTTGGAAGAACAGCAATGATCAGTATGAATATCATCAGGAAGAATAAAGAAATCAGCCTCCCAATCAAAGGCAGGTTAGTTAATTTGATCATATTTCCTAATTTTAATGTTTTTATTAAGGAAAATTATAGAAAATGAAATGAGCATTTGTTAATAGAAGTGTCAGACAATTTGGTCATTTTTCCAATAGGTTTGTGTGGCTGTGACAGTTGGACATTGAGGAATATAGGTAGGAAGAAGATGCTTTTGAATTGTGGTGCTGGAGACATCTACTGTGACAGTTGGACTTTGAGGAATATAGGTAGGAAGAAGATGCTTTTGAATTGTGGTGCTGGAGACATCTACTGTGACAGTTGGACTTTGAGGAATATAGGTAGGAAGAAGATGCTTTTGAATTGTGGTGCTGGAGACATCTACTGTGCATCTCATGGACAGTGAGGAGGACCAACAAGGAAGTCCTAGACCAGGGGTGTCCAAACTTTGGCCCTCTAAGATATTTTTGACCACAACTCCCAGAATTCCAAGCCTGTATGGCCAATGACAAAGGACTGTGGGGGTTGTGGTCCAAAACATCTGGAGGGCCAAAGTTTGGACATCACTGTCCTAGACAGAGTCAAGCTAAAAATATCGCTGGAAACCTAGATCACCAATCAAAAATGATCATACTTCGGTAATGTCATGTGAGCCGATTCACTCAAAAAGACAACTACTGTATGCTGGGACTGATCAGTGTCAAAAGAAGGGGCTGCCCAAGGACTCACTTGCTTGACACCATCAGAAGGAAAACTGGAATGATTTCGGTGGAACTAAAGGAAGCTGTAAGACTTAGAAAGGCATGGAGAGCAGTGATCCACAAGGCGACCAAGAGTCAGGCATGGCTGAATGGATAGTAGAAGAAAGTCCTCAGCCCCTTTTCAGATTTTTACAGAAGTATTTGTGGTGTTTACATTAAGGAAAAGGTTAAAGTTGATGTAGAACAATTTAGTTTAGTATAAGTTTGAGTTCTAGAAATCTGATGAGGATGTTACAGGTGGCTGAATATGTGATGGGGATGTTCCAGGTAGCTGCACTGTGGCTTTAGTACACATTTGCTCTTTTTTGGGTTCTAGATACATTGCAGTACATTTTTGACAATAACTTGTAATTGTTGGAAATTTTAGGTGAAAGCATCTGGAGGACTAAAGCTTTTCCACCCCCGTTGTAGAAACATCGACTAATCCTTCTGATGAGTTCGTAGAAATACCTATAAAACACTAACACACAGAGGATGCAAGCAACCAACTTAAAAACCATCCAAAACAGTGAGGTGATCTCAAGTTCCACACTGAAATTGTTCAAAAAAAGAACCAAGATGGAATGCTTTTCTCCACATCCATCTTTTTGGTCCTTCTGGATTATTGTTGGCTCAGGTCAGAACCTAATCCACAAAATATATGGTTTAAGAGACTGAGGGCCTTTTCACACGACCCCTAAGATCCGCTGGCCACTTAAATTCGGACCAGGGATCTTGAGGGTTCGTTGCTCTTCCTGCGTCCCCCACCCCTCCGCACTTCCTTGCTCCTGTCTGCGTGAGGGGAGGGAGGAAGAAAGAGAGGAAAAAATGCAGGCTCACCTCCGAAGCCGGTCGAAGCCCCGTCGTCCTGATTCCTTCTCTTCTGTTTTTTTTTGCCTCCCGCCCCTTCTCTTAAAGGGGCGGGAGGCAAAAAAAAACCAAACAGAAGCGAGGAGAGCCCCACACTCACCAGATTAAATCAGGACCTGGGGATTTTCACCCTTCTAGAGCAGGTACAAGAAAAGTGTGCTGGGACGCGTTTAGGTGGGCGTGGTCGCACTTAATTTCCTGCAAACTCTGGAGCTGGTGGGGAAACCATTGTAAGCTCCGGAGCTGGCAGCCATTTGCTGCGGAGTTTAGGGGTCGTGTACAAAGGGCCTGAGATGCTATTACACAGTCTTCTTTAATAATAACACAGTGATAACATTTACACCACCATATATAGTGTTAATGAAGGTTTGAAATTAAGATAAAGTAACCCTGTGTAGTAGCATTGAATACATAATGCTGTACCATGACTGAAGTGAAACAGATTTTTCTTATTAGTTATGTTTATATCCTATCTTCCAGTGAACTTCAGGTGAGATTCATGGTTCTCCTCTTCTCTAAGTTATGCTTGCAGTAAAGGAGAAGTGGTACCAGTAAGGAAAGCTATGTTATACCTGTCAACTTTTTCCTGGTGCCAGCTGGAATGGGAGGAGAGAGGAGCAATGCATGCATGCATGTTAGTGTGTGTACAAACACAAACACCAGCACATGCAAAAAACCCCCACCCGCCCGAACCCACCCACCCGAACCCACACACACATATCAGGGGAAAGTTGACAGGTATGGGATAGCCTGGCTCTGGCATGGGGGGGGGGCAACTGCGAGGCCTGCTCTTTGGGCCAGGAAACAGACTCAGGCACTGAGCAGCGCAGACTTCTTTGCAACCTGTCCACCTGCCTGCCCACAGAGGAGGGTCTCAGGACAGGTTCGCCCCTCGACAAGACACGCGGACAGGCTGCTCTCCAGAAGAACCCGCCAGTGACCCGCCCATGTGCGCACTCATGGGCACCTTGAAAAGCCTTGCACGCTCCTCTTGGCTTCCCCCTGCTTGCGCGACCTGTTTCACGGTCAGGTGGCGAGAGCCCACCCCTCCTGCCCCACCAGACTACCACAGCCAATCACGCTCGCCCTTCTCTTTCCCCCTTTCTCTCTTCCCCCCTCCCCACGGGGTTGGGAGGAAAACTGGAGGGTGGCGGGTGAGGGTTGAAGAGAGTTTATTTGAAAGATTGAACTCCCCCCCCCTCACATTTGTGGAGTTCTGGGCTCTCGGCATGGCGGTGAAGGTGTGAGCAGGGTGGGGCGCCGGTGAGGAATGTCTTTTGGTGGCAGCAGCGGCAGCTTGGTTTTGGCTCCCTCCTTCTCCTCTCGCCTACCAAGCCATCACATACCAAGCCATGGAGTTTCAGGAGCCTGTCATGCCTTGGACCCTTTCCCTCTGTATTATGGCTTCCTGGAGTTGCCTGCTTGGTGCAGGAAGGCATTGGGGCAGTGGGTTGGGGGGGGAGCAGGGGACCATGCTGCCCTCCCACTTTGAACTGCCCTGCTTGGGTGAAGGGGAAGCAGCGTGCAGCTAGTGTGCTGCTTGCTCCCTCGCTCTCTGAGTGGAGTGGGTGGGGGGAGAATATTTCTGGGAATATCAATGAGCCAGGAAAAAAGCGAAGGAGAATAAAATATGGGGTTTCCCCAGCCAAAACATAAGAGTTGACATCTATGGGCTATGTACATGGCCATAGGACACCTCCCCAATTAGTCAGTGTTACCTCTGGCCTGTGCCATTGACCTGTTACTGAATCAGTTTTTCTTTTCATTACTGATCACCCTCATCAATCAAGGCAATCTACATAGGAACAAATTCCATACTTATATTTTCTGCTGGTTGAGGAAGTGAACACATGCATAAAGTTCACACCTGCACCTTTCAGAACTAGATATCTGATTCTCCTAGTCCATCCATACTGTAAGTATGATTTCTGATGAAGCAAGTTGCTATTGTTGGTGGCCTTTTCCATGTTCCTCATTCCCTGTTCATGGATAACCAACGTATGCAAGATCTGTGGTATGTGAATAGCCTCTAGTAATATATGTGCATATCTGTGTGCATTCATATCTGCACCAGGGACTTCATCTGGGCAGAGTAAATAATATGAAGAATGCCAACCTTCCAGTTTTTTCTCCCAGACTCATTAAATACAAGTACAACATAACGAACCACAGGGTTGAATCAGACAGAAGGATTCTCTTGTCCAGCATTGAGTTTTCACAGTGGCCAGCTAGGGGGTCTGTGAGAAGACCACAGGAAGGGTGTGGGTAGAGTAGCATTTTGCCACTTGCGTTCCTCCACAAATGATATTGGAATCATACTACCTTTGGGTAACTGGAGGGCAATACGCAGTCCTCATGACTAATAGCTAATGTATTTCTCCCCTTTTAAAATCAGTCAAGGTGGTGGTCTTGTTTTGAGTGAAACCCACTCTGGTGAGTGGAAGGTGCTTCTCACAGAAGTGCTTTCCCAGTTTTGAGCCTGTGCTTGCCGTCCTCTGTCCTGCGTCTCATCCAGCTCTGGATGAGTTGGGGTGGGGGTGGGGGAGCACATGCAGAAGAGAGAAGAAGAGAAGGTTGGGTTCAAAACTATAGATCATATTGTGTGTCCTAATGAAAAATGAATATTTTTATCAACATGTTTCATAATTAGAATGTAAGAATTTACAATCTGCTTTTGTTACAAGTCAGTATTTTAGAGATAAAATCCAAATGTTTTGGTTTTCACCCACAGCCTAACTTATTATTTTGGGACAAATTTGAAAGCAAAAGCTTTAATAAATCATATAAAGCTTTGAATACTGAATGGCTCTCCTTATTTTTAGCAGAACCAAAGCAAACATGACATTTAAATACTGATGGCTAAGCATCTACGTGATCATTGTTGTGAGTTTTTAGTTTTTCGGGCTGTTTGGCCGGACTTCCAGAACACGGCCAAACAGCCCGAAAAACTCACAACTATTAGATCCCGGCCGTGAAAGCCTTCGAGAATACATCTAAACTCATTGTTAATTTGTTTGGTTTTGAAAGGAACCGGTCATTTGAAAAGTCTGAATAAATTGGTAACTCTTTCTTACTTCCAAGTGTCTTGAAATTACTGTGGTTTCTCCTGTTTGGAAATTGTACCCCAGTGAATAAAGCAATACTTCTTGCAGTTCAAGAATGTTATGGTGTGAAGAGGGAAATCAGCTGCTGTCTCCTAGCTGGAACAGAAATTTTATGGTTGCCCAATAGTTCCTCATCCTGTTGTCTTAATGTGTTAAAAGCTAAAAAGAAGATAAACATGCCACAAATATCAAGTGTTAAATTCTTTCTGAAGTATATCAGGACTCTTGTTCTCCTGCCTTGTGAGATGTATGGAACATGTGCACCTTGTAATAAATTGCTGAGATGGCTGATGTGATAGTCCCTTCAGTGAAGTAGAGAGCCACACGAAAGAATGTTAAGAGCGTTAAAAGTATTTAAGATGTAGAGGTGGTCATATAAGGATTTATTTATATATTACAATTGTTACAACCTCATTCTTTTCATGGGACTTGGGGGAGGGGCACATTCATATGGCTTGGTTCTGTCATATTCATATGGATATCCTGCCCAGAGTTGGCATCTGCTAATTTTTGATAACTTTCTCAACAGGCCGCCCATTAGGGAAATTTAAGTATTTTATTGGCTACAATCACACTTGGAGGAGGGGGGAATGGCAGAGTGATTTGTACAGCTTGGTAAGATTAGTGCTTTTTTTTTGCAGAGGAGGGAAGGAGGTGGACTGGCTAGGTGGTGAGTTCATTCCAAAAGAATATATTTTCAAGCTTTGATATTAATTTGCATATTTAGTGGGTGTATGTTTGTGTTTCCAACAAATGATCAAGCTAATTCAGAACAAATGCTGGACCTACTTCGAAGGCCCCAAGTGGTTTACCAAGTCTCTTAATTTGTGATTTCTGGATCTTGGAAGCTTTGTGTTGCTACTACTATATGGTGGCTTCTCTGAAGGCAGGATAGCAGAGCCCATTCATTAGAGCTACTTGGTCCGTTAAACTTGTTCTACAAGTATCTCTGCAATGTTGTCTCTTTGGCACACCTTGTCACTGCTGATGAAAGATGCAGTAATCTTAATTATATGTATTAATCAAGTAGGTGTGTAAACAGGGTGGAAAATCCTGGCTAGTTGAATTTGCTGTGATGGAACTGGATTGAAGAAAGCATGGCTCAGGAGAAGGGGCCACACTTTGTCCACCGAAAGGCTCAGGTGCGGTTCCTGCCATTTCATGAAAAAAGAATCATAGTTAGTTTGACGTCTTATCAAGTTTGTTAGTTAGATCTGATATCGTGACATTAGGTGGATCAGTGGCTTAACTAGGCTGCTTTGAACAAGTTGGTTGCTCTGTGAGAATGTAGAAAAGAATACTGTGATTATGAAAGCCCACCGTGGGCTTCTAAAAAACAAGATTTTTTTCATTTGGGATGCTACCATTGAAATGGGATGAAAAAGATTTAAAAGGAATGCAAGGAAGAATAAATAGATGTTGTAAAGGTAACAAAAAAGCTAGAATTAATAAGAGTTTATATGTACCGCAGAAAGAGGGAGGTTTAGGTTTGTCTAATGTAAAGTTATATTATATAGCTAATCCGTTAAGACATATTCCAGATATAATAATAAAAAAACAAAAAATTGATTTGAAGGGTTTTGGAAGTTCCGCAGAAGGAGAGTAAAAAGGACAACATATTTTTAAGGAAAATATTAAGAGTTGAGAAACACAAATAACCAATTCTGGAAAAACTTGATGGAATGTTGGAAGAATTACAGGGGAAAATTAAGTCCGTCAGTGTCACCTTTGATTTGAGTATCAAAAATTAAAAATTTCCCAGAAAATTTAAAAGGTAAGCTAAATAAGGTATTGCAAAACAAAGAAGTTATAAACTTACGGAACTAGCTGAAATCAATGCAGAATAGGCAAAATATTAAAGATAAATTAGGAGAAGGCATTTCCTGGCTAAAAATATACAATTGGAAAAATGGATTGAAGAATAGATAACTAAAGTAGGAGAGAACAAAACAACTAAGTTTGAAGAAAATATTTGTTTATTTATTTTTAGCATATTTTTACCCCACCTTTCTCCTTGGAAAAAGACCCAAGGCAGCTTACAGTAAAGAGGGATAATATACAGTCCAGTAATACTAAGAAATGTTCAAGTGTTGAGAACAGGGAATTGAGGGACATCTTACAGCATTAATAGACAACATATTACATTAAAGCTACAAGAGAACATGAGCAGTTAAAAGGAGAGTAAAGTTCATGTAAAGTTATGAGTGATGGAAACTAACATTGAAAACATAGTGTCAATGTAATCACATACATTTATAAGTGGTTATAAACACAAAGTCTATGTGATCCTATAGATTCATATAAAAGATACATAATAGGGAGTCCATCATTCAGGGAAAGCTTGCCTGAAGAGAAAGCAAGATAGAGAATAAAGAACTTAGGAAAGGTATGTTATGTGAGATATATAAATTATTAATAAAAGAGGAATATAAAGGGTACAAGTTAAAAGAGATATTAATAAATAAGATATAAATAAAATAATAAGAAATAAATAAAAAAGGAAGAATGGGGAAAATGTAGAATAAAAGAATAGTGAAAAATATGTCAGTGAGAGTAAGATTAAACTGTTATAAAGTACTGAATATTGGAAATGGTACATAACACCTGTGAACTTAAGTACAGTGCTAACTTGATTTATGAGTATAATCTGTTCCGGAAGCATGCTCGTAAACCAAAACATTTGTAAATCAAAGCAAATTTCCCCATAGGAAATAATGGAAACTCAGATGATCCCAGTTTCCATTATTTCCTATGGACAAATTTGCTTTGGCAGGGAGTCCTAGCATCCGCAGCAGCCATGACTGTTGCTTAGTTTAGTAAATGACACTAGAGCAAACCCACTGATTCAATGGGCATTTGGGAGCCAACCCCTCCTAAGTGTCATTGATGCAACTTGAGTTTAGTAGGTCACTGTGAGGCCCTTTTGAATCAATAGGACTTCCCATAGAGCTGGATCACTGTTTTTGCTATCTACCTCCATCTCCCGCAGCGTGCCCAGCGGGGGAAAGGAGGTGTTGGAGGAGGCCATTGTTTGAGCCTTGGTGGGTTCAGCTTGACATTTGCATGACATTTACATATAGAGAAATAATTACATGCATGGAAGAATCTACAGGAAGTTCCTACGGGAAGATGGGTGGGGGATAAATCTAATAATAAATAAATAAAATAAATAAAATCTCTTACTTTGCTGAGCTCTGCTGGTTCAGACAACATCTTAAATACTGAATAATAAAAAAGAAGTTAATGCCCTAGATGCCCTAAGCACATCCGATCTCTCCTGATTTCGGAAGCTAAGCAGGGTCGGGCCTGGTTAGTACTTGGATGGGTGGCCACCAGGGAATACCAGGTGCTGTAGGCGCCTGGTGTAGGAACTGGCAAACCACTCCAGTATTCCTGCCAAGAAAACTCCATGGACATGGGGTCATGAAAGGTCGGTCACGACTGTAACGACACAACACATGCAAAATAAGAAGTTATTTTAATCATAAACAGAGTACTGGCAGAGGCACAGTATGGTGTCAAGATATGTTTGTCAGCCATTGCTTTTAAGCTCTTAGGTTGCAGTCCTAATCATAACTGCAGACTCCACACAAATCCCGCAAAAACTTCCACATAAATATGCTCTAGCATTTGTGTGAGGGACAAGTGCAAATCCTTCTGATATAAACTTGTCATCATGCCAATTTAAAAAATCCTAATCCTTTCTTAAAGAAATGAGATTAGATTTGATACATGAAGATTAACTGCGGAATTTTAAGAGTTAGCCTCCCCTTTAACAAGGTCCACCTTTAATTTTTTGCTGATTAACCATAGGTTGAACTTTGTTGGTGGGTGACCTAATGCTGAAGTTATTTTTAAGTTTGGATTTCTTACTTGGAGCAAGCTGAGAGAAGAATCTTCAGGTGCTCTGCAGGTCTGTACATAACATTTTTAAAGGAAATAATTGCAGTGTTTAAGCTGTACGGATGGGCATGAAGCCATGTCATATGCTGCAGTGAAAAGATGTTTTTATATGGAATAGACTGCTCTTTGTCTCAGTTGCTAGGGGGAACATCAGACATTCTTAAAGTCTGAACATTCCAATAGGTTGCTGATTATAGAAACTATTGTAGTCTGGAAAATAATGCTGTAGGCATCTCTCAAACACATATGAACAGTTTTAGACTAAGTACCTTCTTGGGAGCTCTTAGTCTGAAATGACATTCCACCCAGATTTATTGCACTGACCACAACGAAATTAAAAGTAGAATAGAACGAAAAGGAATTCCCAGACTTTTTTTCTTTGCTTGCTGTCTGCTTTGTAGTATGAAATAATACTTTTCATGTTGACTAGTAAACTAATGATAATTAACATATGGATGCCACCCAATACCAGGCATTTTACTATGAAACAGTAAAATGGTCAATTATATTTTGGATTATTGATGAAAAAATGCAATTGCAAAAATGGGATATTTTTAAAATATCAAATTTTAAAGATGAAGAAGCTTCCTTCCTTCCTTCCTTCCTTCCTTCCTTCCTTCCTTCCTTCCTTCCTTCCTTCCTTCCTTCCTTCCTTCCACAAAATTCTAGAAAGGTAGCCATGTTAGTCTATTGTAGCAGAATCAATAAAGAATCTTGTGGAACCTTAAAGACTCAAGTATTTTGTCACAAACCTCTGTGGACTATAGCCAACTTCAGCAGGTTACATATTATTTCCTCATGTTTTGCCATTGGATTAATTTGCAGCCAAATCAACCTCTTGTCTATTATTTGTGCATTCTTGCAGGTACCAATAAAATCAGGGTTTCATGGCACGTAATATTGTATCCTTGTGTATGCTTCCTGTAAACTAGAGGCTTTAGGTTTTGTTTTTGTTGCTGTGTGTAGGTTATAAGCAAAATGTGAGAAAGGGTAGTGTTTCTTTATCAGATTGTATATCAGTGTAGCTGCCTAGATGCCCCCTAAGCACATGCGATCTCACCTGATTTTGGAAGCTAGGCGGGGTCGGGCCTGGTTAGCACTTGGATGGGTGACCACCAGGGAATACCAGGTGCTGTAGGTGCCTGGAGTAGGAACTGGCAAACCACTCCAGTATTCCTGCCAAGAAAACTCAATGGACGTGGAGTCATGAAGGTTCAGTCACGACTGTAACAGCACAACACAACACAACACAACACAACACAACACAACACACACACACACATCAGTGTAGCTCATCTAAGTGGGTCTATAGGATTTACTAATCAGTTACATGCATTGCCTCCGGTTAATCTAATCTTCATGGATTGTTTTAGTACTCTTAATATCCCCATTTGATATTTCTTGCCTACCTCTTCACAGGCAGAGCTACAGTTCCCTGGAATGTATTGACAAAGTGACATTGGGATGTGTATTGTGAAGAGGGGATATAGTCTTCCCAAAACCACTCCTCTGAGTAAGGAGACCATTCTCAGGATACCTGGAAGCAGACAGGCTTGAGGTTGTGTGGGAAGTGGTATGTGCTGTTTTTAATTGGCCAGTGAGAGAATCATCATGTTCTCAGTGCTCTGGGAATGTGTTGCTGAAGTCCATCTCAGGATGTAAATGGTTACATCCAGCAGACAATGATTATCTTTGAACTAGAGTGTTTGATCTTGTGAAATATAGGTTGGAAACAAAATCCTGTATCCTAAGAGGTGAGTGTTGATGTGGCCGTTCACTGTCCTTCCTTCCAGATCCATGGCTGGAAAAAACCTTTCCGCTATAAGTTAACGTCCTTGTGTCTTTCGGCATTGCAACAAGTTCACTTGCACATTGGTCCTCTCCCTAGGCTCACAAAAATGGATCTCTGCCGACTCCTTTCCTGAACTTTACAATAGTTTCCAGCAGTGGAAAGAAGCAGAAGCTAGATATATGGGAGGCATTTGTAGCTGAAACAGCCTGTCTTCCAGAGCAGTGATTCTGGACCTTGACATTGGTAGACTATAAACCCCATGATTCCTAGTAAATATGCACAATGATCATGGACGATAGATAGGAGGTATAGTCTGATGATGGTCAAAGTTGGATGTCATTTTTCTTGAAGCTGTTCTCATCCTTCTTTTTGTGTTGTGTCTTAAAGCCGTTGTTCAGTGGAACTCTCTAAATAAGCAGTATCCACGCCATGACGTCTAATGGCTGGCCTACCAATTGCCATTCTTCTTGAAGGGTTGAATGTCTGCTGAGAGCTGAAAGATCTCTGGGCTTTTTCCTCCTAAAAAAGAGAGCGGCCTAACTGAAACTGTGTGAAGGAATGGCTTTTGTACAAAATTCTGAAGAAAAAAGATATGAGTCTCTGTTTCTGCCATGGTCTCTGGAAAAGAAGTCTACAGGAGTAGCCTGGAGAGGCCAAGACACAAATTAAAGCCCTTGATGGTTAGCTGTGGAAATGAGTTCCTTCAACTCTGTAGGAGGTTTTATATATAATAATAGCTCCTGACTGCTTTTGGCTTGCTAATCCTATAGTTGGTATGTGGCTAATGTACATAGCAACTAGCAGGGTAGCAATTTGATCTACTTGTTCCCGGAGACACACCCTAATAAGAGAAAAGAGTTCTGTCAGACTTGGCTTAGGATATCTCACCCATGCTTATAGCTGGGTAGAAAAACCTGAGGCATTTCTGTTGTTTATCATCTGGCAGGGAGAAAGAGAGGCATGTTGCACCCAAGTAGGCTTAAGTAGAGTAGAATTTGCAATCTGAGGCTTAAAATGCCATGTGAAAAAGTGAGCAGTGAAACCAAGTGGCCAAGTCCTTTGTGGCTGACAGCAACAGAGTGTGTTGTTGTTGTTGTTGTTGTTGCTGCTGCTGCTGCTGCTAACTCAGCTTGGTCTAGAAACATAGTTGTTGTTTTTACTTCAAAAATAGAAATATAGCTGAGGGACATAGAATGCCTGTCAAAAGCCAATTAGTTGAAGAGCTCTTAGCTGCAAGTTGCTGTCATGTTGCTCATTTTTAAAACAATACTTATTGAAATTAGGAGGGAGAATTTGGTCTGAAGAAGACATAGTTTGAGTCTACTTCAAATTAAATGCTCTGGATTATCCTTTCTTGTCTGATTTGGTCTTGATTTATATCTGCCTTCCCCTTTGCTGGCTGTAATTGCTTTAACATATTTGCCAGAGGCGGCTTCTTTGATCTTTTGCCAGGGGGGGAGCCAGATTTGGGCTCTGAATCTGGTGATAGGGCACCATGTGCCTCTCATTAGGCTCTGTTAGGCAATGCTATCTTTGTCCGCTTTGCCCTGTACTTCACAACTGTTTCCATAAGTGGAAAGAAGTGGGAGCTTAGATATACGGGAGACACTGATTAAATTTATATGCAATGATCCCAGACTTTTGTAACATAGGTACATTCCTGAAAAGTAATAGTTATCTCACACATTGTAACCCAGAAGACATTGTTTCTCATCAGTGCATCAACATAAAAATGTAGATGTGGTGGATATGTCAGGTATATTCAAATGTGTCTGTGGCTAAATTTGTCCTGAAATTTATAAATATACAGTGGTGAATGCCTAAAATATTTCTTTGTCCAATTTATTTATTTATTTATTTTAGAGCTTATATACCGCCTGTCTTCCAGAAGGAACTCTGGGTGGTTTACAATGGAAGAAAACAGACAATAAGTAAAATATTAAACAGCATCACAATAAAACCAATAAAAACAGTATAAACATAAAAATCAATAATAAGAAGGCAAGGTGGCGGGACAAGCAGGAAAAAAAATAACAGTCACCAAACACCTCCCAGAAAAGCAAGGTCTTTAAAGCTTTTTTGAAGGCTGGCAGGGACTGTGCAAGGCGCAGCTCACTCGGGAGATGGTTCCATAATGTGGGACCAGCCACAGAGAAGGCTCGGCCACGGGTGACCGTTTTCTGAGCCTCCCCGGGCATGGCCACCTGCAGTGTGTGCACCTGCGACATTCCAGTTGGTCAGGCCAAGGTTTACCGCTGGGAGATTCGCTCTGCCACCAGTCTGGCCACCGCATTTTGCACCCACTGGAGTCACCGAACAAGAGTCAAGGGCAGCCCCATGTAGAGAGCATTGCAGTAATCGATTCTCAAGATCACCAGTGCTTGCACGACAGTTCTCAAGGAGTCCCCATCAAGATATGGACAAATCTGGGCGATTTGTCAGAGATGGAAAAAAGCAGTCCTGGACACGCCGGCAACCTGGGCCTCCATAGAAAGAGCCAGATCCAGGACCACGCCCAGATTCCGGACACTATCCACCAGCTGGAGGGAAACACCCCAACGGCCTCACATAGATGTTGAACAGAATGGGAGAGAGAGCCGACCCCTGCAGAACCCCACATGGGAGTATCCACAGGGCAGACAGCTCCCCCCCCCAAGCTGCACACGCTGGGGGCAGTCCTCCAAGAAGGATCGGAACCAATTGTGCACAGTGCCTCCGACACCTATCTCAGAGAGCCGATCCAGCAGGATACCGTGGTCGACAGTATCAAAGGCCTCTGACAAATCCAGGGGACCAACAAGGTAAAGCTACCCCTGTCAGCCCCCCCCCCCAGAGGAGGTCATCTTGCAGTGCGACCAAGACTGTCTCAGTCCCCTGACACGGCCTGAACCCAGACTGGAATGGGTCGAGGACCCATTCTCCCTCCAGAAACGACTGGAGCCAGACAGCAGCCACCCTCTTGATAACTTTGCCCATGAAGGGAACATTGGCTATCGGACGAGTTTGCCAATTTGTCCGATGCCAAGCCAGGTTTTTTTCAGAATGGGCTTCACCACTGTCTCCTTCAGATGAGAGGGAAAAATCCCTTCCCTAAAGGAGGCAGTGGAGATAATTGAAGCCCACTCAGGCATGCTCCCTCCGGCAGATTTAATGAGCCAAGATGGGCAAGGATCAAAGGGGGAGGACACTGGCCGCCAAGAGAGGAGATGGACCCAAACTCGACCAATCGAGGAGACCGAGGGGGTGAAGCGTCAGGGGATGCTGAGGATAGACTAAGGCAACTGGAGTCAAGACCAGCACAGTTCTAAAGAAGGCTGCAAAAGTCTCACTACTGAACTCAGTAGGAGGAGGCCTTACCAGACCAGGATTAGTGAGGTCACGAATTATGTGGAATAACTCCGCCTGGCGGTTCGAGGCCTCACTAATTCTCAGGGAATAAAAGAATGTTTTGGCCTCCCTGATCTCGCCGACATAGCGCTTGGTCTGGATTTTAACAGCAGCCCTATTAAAAGCCGTCCGGTCCGTTCTCCATCTGCTCTCCAGCTTTCTCCATTCTTGCTTCATCGCTCTCAACTCCGCTGTGTACCACGGTGAGGAGCGAGCTCCGCAGCGGAGAAGGCGCCTAGGGGCGATCCGGTCTACAGCCCGGGTGGTGTCCTCATACCATTGATCCACCATGGCTTCAACTGGATCGTCAGCCAGACCACCAGGACGCTCTCCGAAGGTCTCTAGAAACCGGGCGGGTCCAGAAGTCTTCGGGGGCAGGCCCAAACAAGGGGGCGATGTTCCCTGCCGGGTGGGGCAGCAATCGACAGGGAAAAAGACAGCAGATGGTGGTCTGACCATGACATGGGCAGGGAAACAATGCCCCCAACCCTCAGATTGAAATCCATCGACGTGGAGGTAAACACCAGGTCCAAGGTATGCCTAGATCTATGTGTGGGGCAAACAACATGCTGGGTCAGGTTCATAGAGGCCATGGACTCCATGAATTCCAGAGCCACGGCCGAAAGCCCATCACCAGCATGCACATTGAAGTCCCCAACCACCAGGAGGCAGGGGGACCTCAACAGTGCCACTGCAATGAACTCCGTGAGCTCTGGTAGGGATTGTGCAGGGTGGCGGGGAGCACGGTAACCAAGCACAATGTCAAATCTGTCCCACTGTCCCACCAATAGATAGAGGCATTCTAACCCCTGACTCACCAACGTCGAGGCTCTGCTGACAGAAAGGGATTCCCTGTAAGCGATAGCTGCCCCACCCCACTCCTTTCGACCCCCCGACCTGCCAAGACTCTGATCTAGAAACCCAGGGGGGCACAGCTGGGAGAGGGAAGCTCCCCCCTCTGCTGCCACCCAGGTCTCGGTGTTACAAGCCAGTTCGGCCCTCCCATCCAAGATGGCATCATATAGGACAGGGATTTTCTTGTGGACCGGCCTGGCATTCATCAGAAGGCAGCCACAGTTGTTCCTGCTTTTATATTTCAAGATAAGTGACATGTTCTCAAAAGTGACACAGATTCAAGCTTTAGCATAGGAGGGACAGAAGTTCCAGGGTGTCTGTGAAGATTCTCAGTCATCCAGGTGAAGTTATCTGGAAGTTGAGTCATGGCAACTGGACTTCTTTTCTTGTGAGATTGAAACATTTCACTACTCATCTGCTGCTTGGATGAGTAGTAAAACGTTTAAATCTCACAAGAAGTCCAGTTGCCAGGACTCAACTTCAAAAAAGGTCCAGGGTGCTCTCTCTCTAAGTATTTTTATTAGTAATATTACTTTATTGTTTAGTTTTCCTTTTTTAATTTTGGGTTCCACTGTAGATATGCTTATTATTTTTAGGTTCATTTTTATGGAACTGAGTACTATTCCTTTGTGCTTGTATTTTAGAATTTTTATATTTGTTAATCCCCTTGAGTTCCCTTACGGCAAAATCTGGCGGGATATATAAAATGGACAATAATATATATACATGAGGGCTGCTTGACATTTAAGTACTGCACTTTGCGGCAGTCTGCTTCTGAAGCCATTTTATACAGAGACAATCCAGAAAAACACTTGGTGGGTGAGAGGCAGGAAAAAGAAGAAAATTCCTGCATCTAAAACCTAGTTTCTGTTGGAAAAAGACGAGGAAGCGAGTTTGAAGCTACTTTCTAACTGCAAATGTTTGGATAAACAAGAGAAGTTTAAAAGGCTTTTCTGTAAGTGCTGGGTTTTCTATATGCAGCTTTTGCATGACTTCTAAAAATGTCTGATCTTTTTGTGTCTCTAAATTCAACTCTTTTAGAGAGAAGATGTGTTCATTTTGCCCTAAGTCTTACTCTTTTATTTATAAAAACAGTAAGTGTAATGACCTTCAATGATGGAGAAACTAGGAGAACTATTAAAACATACCCAGAAGTATTCCCAAGGATCTGCTTTTGACAGAAAATTGCTGAAGACTATAATTTAGAGTCTAAATCCATTCCAAATTACATATGATCTCTCTACACGCTATTTCCTCCTTTCTTTCTTCACAATGATAGGCTACCAGAGACCTTTTTATAAGCCCAAAAGGATGAAATTCTACAATCAAAAACTTGATGCTGTTTCCACATGTTTGCAAAGAAAGCAGAGCACCTTTACCCAAGGGTGTGCACTTACTCTACGTCAGTGATGGCAAACCTTTTAGAGACCGAGTGCCCAAACTGTAGTGCAAAACCCACTAATTGTTCGCAAAGTGCCAATACAGCAATTTAACCTGAATACAGGTGGCTGTGAAAGGGGTGATGTCGGGTGCCCATAGAAAGGGCTCCGAGTGCCACCTTTGGCACTTGTGCCATAGGTTCGCCAATATTGTTCTAGGAGGTCTCTTTCTCTTAGGTTAAATCTTGGAATAATCATGCACTGTAAGAGTGGAGAGACCTCATTCTTGTGAATGGGCAGCAGTAGTTGTCTTGTTTTATTTTATTTTTTTATACCTGGGGTTTGGAGGTGGGGTGGCTTGTGGAATATATTGTCTGATGTGCCCAAATAGCTTAATCTGGCTTTGGTGGACCTTGACGTTGCATGCTGTTTGTTGCACCATCATGATCTTAGAACTCCAAAGCTTAGGAGGGGTTTCTTCAGATCATGGACTCCAGCCTCATTGAGGAAGCACTGAACTCCCAACCTTGGGCTCCTGAGCCAGATACTTGAACCACTGAGCTACCCACCAGTTATGCAGTCTCTGACTGAGGTGGTCCATTCTGGACTTTCACCCTTTCTTTGTGTGTAGTATATGAGGTACTGCTGTGTCCCAGCAGTGCAAGCTGCAGAAGGAAATGTTAAAATGGACAATAATATTTTGGGATTACTGGTGAAAAATGCAATTGCAAAAGTGGTGTATTTTAAAATACAGAAATTTTAAGATGAAGAAACAAGATTTCTTTTTACTTAAATTAGATTATTTCACTTACATCACTTTTTATTTATATAGTTAAATGTTTTTTTTCCTTTTCTCATTTCTACTTCTTTTGCTCCATGTGCAACCTGTGCTTTTTGGACATCTCAGTTGGCAGGAAACCAACGTATGTTTTATGTTTGTTATTCTCCATTTTGTGCATGTAATATTACAGTGAGATATTATAGTAGTGGTTTTACCAACGCCATCCCTCCCCCATCTCCACCCCATGAGTTTCTATGGCTGAGTGGGGATTTGAACCCAGGTTTTCTGACCCCTAGTTCTTCACTTTATCTACTATATCACATGGAGTCTCTGTTCTAATGTCATGTATTTGATGAAATCTTGCTTAAAGTAATGCACATAATTTAATGTAACCAAAGATACCAAATATCTGCCACAATCTTTGAGCAATACTGAAGACAGAAACTCATTGATGTTTCTGAAATAACAAACAATTTCAGTGCTGTCAGAGCTTGATGTTTAAATTGTTATGACTATGAGAAATGTATAGTTTACTAGCACAAGCCTTTAGGTAAGAGAATGTCCATGGTCGGGTTGCTGTTTTTGTTTCAGTCAAGAGAACTGCAGGAATGTCATATGTTTCTGTATTATATTTCTCTTATTTACTGGTGCTACAGTTTAACATCTCTGACCTGTTTACATATGAACTGGAAATTGGTAGTATATTTAAAAGTTTAACATCAAAAAGTGGGTATAAGTGAGAGAAGTGGAACCTTCTCTTGAGTTATCTCCTGCAAGTGAGCCAGTTTGTAGACCAATATTGGGATTTATAGGGAAAAGTCTTTTCACGCATTTTACCTCAGAGTTGTTTTCCCAGCCACAACCCTGCATTTCAATCCTGTGTATATTCTGTATAATATCAGCAAAATTTTGTCACTTGACTACAGTAGGAACATTTTCTGTTGCCAGGAAGCCAAATACTGGATCCCTTAGAGATTTGGAAAGCAAGATATAAATTGAATTACAAATAGCTCAAATGACAGCACAAATAACCATTACATATGAAAGTACATGCAACATTCTGTTTAAAAAGAAAGTCTCAGATGTAAGTCTAATGGCATCACTTTAGGTAATATTTTTATTGTTGGTGACGAAATGGGATCCTTATACATCAGACCCATCTTGATAAGTATGTTTGTTCTGCATATGTCATTAAGAAACATTTTATTTGTATATGAAATTCATCGTGAATTTTTCAGTAAAGCAACACCTCATTATGCAAGGCATTCATTAAACATCCTGTAAGGACAAGGAATGCAGCCAACAATGCCAAATCTGTAAACACAATAGATGAGTGGTATATGTTACAAAAGACATTATTTCCGTAAAATGACTCACACGAGTAGAAATGGAATGGCTGCTCTGGAGATGATATCAGTACTGATTTAAAACAGACTCCTTTTGTAGAGTCTGTCCCTGTTGGGCAGTTCCAAATAGATTTTCCTAGAGATTTATTTGGTGTTGGTCTACTTGGCACTTACTTAATTGTCCATTACTGTTTTACGTTTAATGTGCTGAGAGACTTCTGCAGGGTTTGCACATCAAGGCCATTAGACTAAGGCCAGATGTGGAGGTCAGTGATGTTTATTCTTTGAACTAATTGCACACATGAAATCCCTCTGGGGAAGGGATCTTTCTTCCTCCATTGATACAGACACTAGCCTGCCTTTGTCTGAGTGTTGCCCTTCCATCCATTTTCATGCTATAAGTAAGCATTCCAAGCTGTATAAAGTGAACAAATGAAATTGAACACTGTGTCCAGATACATATACTTCTCCCAACCACCTTCCTGGGCATGAATGTTCAGCCCTGTCGTGCAACAATATTAGTTGCTCCTTGGATGCATCAGCTTTTCTTCCAGTAGCAGCAAAATAGTAATCAGCGACACTGTCAGTGTTGCCCCATGCTATAAATCAGTTGTGTGTAATGATTTTGAAGGCGGAAGAGGGCTTTATGCCCCAATGGCAGATAAAACGGAAGAACCATCTTCTAGGAGAAGAAGGAAAGCTCTGATTTTAAACCTCCACTGCCTCGTGGCTATATCCATTTCTGGAAAAGGCTTCAGGAGTTAACCTTGAGGCAAAATCCAGAGCCAGAGTTCTGGAGGCAGTTCATAGCAGTGTACAATCATGTTCTGGTAACTCCTGCGATGCAGCTTGAACTAATCTTACTGGTTTTGCCTATTCCAGCAATGTGGAAAGGAGGGGTTTGCTGCTTGGGTAGCAGTTTTAACCTCCATATTAATCTACCCAGGCGTTGTGCTCTGAAGAGGCCACTTCAGCTTTGCATGCAGTATGGAAACAACATGGCTTCCATACAGAGCATGATACCATAGTCTCTCAAGACTGAAGAATGCCTATACAGCAATGGTGTGTATATTTTCCCACTCCTGACATCTCCAGTTTAGCATTTTGGACTATATGTCAACAAGAAGGCCTAAGCAGTAGAGTGGTGGGGTGTGGTCGGAAGTGAAAGCCAGAGGTTTGTGTTGCAATCAGTACTGTACATCACTTTAAGAATTGCTGGATTGAAAAATGGGATTTAAATCTTCAAAACTAACAGAAAGATTTTCTTTTAGAGAGAAGTTATCTGCATGGAGCCTCTCCCATCACTTGCCACAGCCCGGATTCCATAGTTCCAATCACCTCGTTTGCAAAGAGGTCTCCTCCACGGAGTCTCTGGCCTTCCCTTCTGCAGCCAGGCTTCCCCAGTTAAAAATCCCCTTGTTTGCAAAGAGGTCTCCTCCAGGGAGCCCTCCCCTTTTGCAGCCAGGATTCTCCCACCATGAAACCTTAGGCTAAACATTTTTATGTTTTTTTCCTTCTCTAAAAACTAGGTGCGCCTTATGGTCAGGCCCGTCTTATAGAGCAAAATATGTGGTACTTTATCAAGTTGCTCCAGTCAGATTTGTTGAGTACATTTAACATGAAAAATTTGAATAATAACATCTCATCCCTTATAAGAGAATTGCTCCATTTTAAAAATTGATTTCATTTGTATCCTGTGATTTCTCATGTTTATATGAGAGTCATATTTATATCCTAATCCTAATTCTTCTATATTTCCCACCTTGGAACAGCCCAGCTTCGAACTGAAATATGGCTTCCAGAAATAACACTGAAGAACAATTCAGTGGATGCTGGGAGCAATATGCAATTTGCATAGGAATTTAAGAAATGCTTTCTTAAATGAAAAAGCGAGGCATAGCCCTACATGGGGTATTGAGAAAAAAGTGTGAAACCCATTTAAACAAATAGTTTTATTGCTTCTTACATTTCCTTGATTAGTTGTGACTTTTTCTTTCTGTTTCTCCCCTCCTGCCCAGAACATCAACTGAGCTCTGTACATAAAATGCACCACACCTCTGTTAATCATTTGGTGAGTGGCACTTGTGCTCTATGATCCAATTATGAATCACAACACTTAGCAGTAGATAGTTTTGTATCATAGTGATATCCTGTGTTAATGGATTAGCAACAAATTATAAACTAGCAGTTGACATTAAGCAGAGTAAATGGAACAAAAAGAGTTGAACCTCATTAAGCTTTGCATAAACTCTTCTGGAATTATGAATTGAGCACCTTAAAGCACTAATTTATCCAATATTAGTTTTGAAATGATCTCACCCTTTGTTACGCAAGACCAATGCAGTATGGGTAAGGTTTATCTTGGGCGACATTATGAACGCTGTGGTCACATTCTGGTGCAATACAAACTTGTGATTTAGTGTTCATTGGAGCAAGTGAACCGGTGGATATAGTCTATCTGGATTTTCAAAAGGCTTTTGACACAGTCCCTCACCAAAGGCTGCTGAGAAAATTGCATAGTCAGGGGATAAGAGGGCAGGTCCTCTTATGGATTGAGAACTGGTTGAGATCCCGGAAACAAAGAGTAGGTGTCAATGGGAAATTTTCACAATGGAGAGAAGTGAAAAGCGGTGTGCCCCAGGGCTCAGTCCTGGGACCGGTGCTTTTCAATCTGTTCATAAATGACCTGGAGACAGGGATAAACAGTGAGGTGGCCAAGTTTGCAGATGACACAAAACTTTTCCATGTGGTAAAAACCAGAGAAGATTGTGAAGAGCTCCAGAAGGATCTCTCCAAACTGGGGGAGTGGGCTGAGAAATGGCAAATGCGTTTTAATGTAACCAAATGTAAAGTAATGCATATTGGGGCAAAAATCCAAACTTCATCTATCAACTCATGGGCTCTGAGTTATCCGTGACGGATCAGGAAAGAGATCTTGGTGTGTTGGTGGACAGCTCCATGAAGGTGTCTCCCCAATGTGTGGCAGCAGTGAAGAAGGCCAATTCCATGCTAGGGATTATCAAAAGGGATTGAAAATAAAACAGCCAACATTATAATGCCGTTATACAAAACAATAGTAAGGCCCCACCTGGAGTATTTCTGATCACCACATCTCAAGAAAGACATAGTGGAACTGGAAAAGGTGCAGAAGAGAGCGACTAAAATGATTACTGGGCTGGGGCACCTCCCTTATGAAGAAAGGCTAAAACAATTGGGCCTCTTTAGTCTGGAAAAAGGCGCTTGAGGGGGATATGATTGAGACATACAAAATAATGCAGGGTATGAGTAAAGTGGATAGAGGGAAGCTCTTCTCCCTCTCTCAAAATACCAGAACTAGGGGACATACACTCAAATTGAGTGCTGGGAGAGTAAGAACTGACAAAAGAAAATATTTTTTCACCCAGCGCGTTGTAAGTCTATGGAACTCCCTGCCACAGGATGTGGTGATGGCATCTGGCCTGGATGCCTTCAAAAGGGGATTGGACAGATTCCTAGAGGAAAAGTCCATCACGGGTTACAAACCATGATGGAGATGTGTAATCTCTAGGCTTTAAACCAGGGTACTTCAAGGGCCAGATGCAGGGGAGTGGTATCAGGAGACAGATATCTAGTCTCATGCGCTCCCAAACGCATCTGGTGGGGCCGCTGTGAGATACAGGAAGCTGGACTAGATGGGCCTTTGGCCTGATCCAGCATGGCTCTTCTTATGTTCTTATGTTCTTAAGTGCTGTGAGCCTCAGGTGTTCCTTCTCCCTACCCATTTCTGTGTGTAGCCAGGACGAGTTTAGTTTTGGTTCCTTTTAAAGGTGGCTTGTGCCATTCAGACCAAGGACTGTGATTTACCCCTACCCAATCAATTTAAGAAAAAAGCCACCACAAAGCATAACCTCTGAAGTTTGCTTGTTAAAAAAAACAAAACACTACTGTATGTACTCATAATTAGTGGTAGACCAGAGTACCTGGTCTAACTGATGTGAAGGAAATCAAAGGCCTTTGGTGTCTTTGATGGCCAAATATGAAGGAAGAAAAGGGGGAAGTTAAACTAATCCACATCATGCTGAGCAATAGTTTAGCAGAGGCTTCTACAGTCTAATATCATCCAGGCATTTGGGCTATGACTTGCAGATTTCCATGGCAGCTGGGAGGAGTGGAAATCAAAACAGCTGGAATCACCGGTTTAGTGAGATGTTTGAGAACAGGCCTCTAGGTCAGTGTTGGCGAACCTATGGCACGGGTGCCAAAGGTGGCACTCGGAGCCCTTTTGTGGGCACAGGCACCCGACATCACCCCTTCACAGCCACCTGTATTCAGGTTCAATTGCTCTATTGGCACTTTGTGAAAAATTAGTGGGTTCTGAATCACAGTTTGGGCACTCGGTCTGTAAAAGGTTCGCCATCACTGCTCTAGATCGTCTATCTAGTGCTGTTCATTTAACTAGAATGTACATTTTAAAATCAGTTTATTAGCTACCCAGAGGACATGAATTTGGCATCCATTGGACATAAGTGGTAGTGGCTCCTAACCAGTTGTTTTTAACACTCTTTGCTTTTAAGGTAGATGCATGTATAGCAATGGGAAACCATTTAATGTGTGCAAGTCCAGCCTTTGTAATTTGATAAGAGGATAGAAGAACTATTGATTCCTTTATGATTCTTTTTTGCTTGTTGAACATCAGATTCAAATCTCCTGCGTCCTTACAGCCTTTATAATGAAGATGCACAAGGAGTTAGATGTTATCATCAATAGATATCAGATAGTGTGGCCGACTGCTTTCTAAAAATGAAGAGAACCTTCCTTCAGATTGCCCTTATGAATCACAACCTCCTTGTTGCCACTGTGCAGCATTAGATACTTTGCAAGCATCTGAGAGGAGAATTGATGAGTCCTTTCATTCCCAGAGAGCTTGTATTCATATAGTTGAGAGGAGTGCTGTTCTAAAAGAGGAGCTGGTTCAGAAGGCTGTTTCTCCAGGGGGAGCAGTGTCTTTGAGGGTTTAAGTGCTTTGTTTGTCCATGAATATCATTGGAAAACGTTACTAATATTGCGGCAGATGCTCATCATGACCATTTCTGGTTGTTGCTATTTTACTGTGTGATGGTGGCGGTGTATTATTTTTTGCTATTGTGACTGTTACTACTCCTACTGCTGTCATTTGTTTGCAGTTACACTGGCCCCAGTGAACTCAGGGTGGGGTATGTTGCTTTCCACTACCCAGTTTCATCCACATAGCGACCTTGGGAGCAGGGTTGGGTAGAGAGAAGGTGTCTGGCCCCATGTTACCAAATGAGAGTCACAGCTGAGTGTGGAATTGAACTGAGAGATCAGATGTTTCACTCCAACAATTTATCTGCTAACCCACACTTGCACTGCACTATATTTTTAAATGTATTTGCTCTGTCTTTTTTTGAAAGTTACCCCCTTTTCCTACTGCTTAGCGTAGGAAACCAACCAGGACATGTTGTAGCCAGGATCCTTCATCTTCCGCATTGAGGGAGGGCTTGCCCTTGAGGTCCTCTAATCTTCTAAATGCCACATGGTCAAATCCAAGGACGTGCTTCCTTGGGTTCAAGTTCAGAGGTGGAAGTAGGAGGCCATCACACTAGGCACACCACAGTTTCGAGGAGATGTGCTTCTGATCTCATTTGAGCATCCTTCCTAACTCTGAGGGTGGGCAGGAGCTCAAGAGTTCGCCTGAGCTCACCATGAAAGTACTGTTTATTATAATCCTGTTTTGGATGAAGAGAGACAAACTTATACTGGTTGGATTCTTTCTCCCTCTTTTCATTTTCTATAAAGTCAACTGCATATATGCTTTATTTTTTAGGCAGTTACTGGGAAAGGTTTTGGAAACAAGGATTTTCGTGCTGCTTTGGAAAATGGAGTCCTCCTTTGTGAGTAAGTACCTTGTGCAAGAAGAAGGTGTTAATTCTTTGTAAAGCTTTTAAATTTCAGAATATTGGAATTATTTTATAGCAGATGATCTGTTGATCAGGAGAATAATTTAAGCAAGTCTGTTCTCCTTATGCAGTGGCATTCTTTTTTCAATAATTTTTGATAATGTGTCCTGTGTGATTGCATGGCTTTGATAAACATACTCAGTATGACATTAAAATATGCTCACATTTAAACATCCTGAAATATTTTATTTAGAATACAGTGGTACCTCGATTTGAGACATGTGTGAAATGTCTCATTGCTACAAAAATGTAGCAGGTAAAGGATTATAATCCAGAATACTACACCAGACAATCTTTCACCAGGATGAAACAGTACTTTCTGTTCTTATAAATACAACCTGAAATACAAATTTCTTCCTCTTGAGAGAAATGGTATATACATTTTGAGCATTCACTCTGTCAGTTAGAAAGATTTTTCATTTTAAAGGTCTTAAAGAAATGACTCTGGTCACAGAGAATATTCTATTGTATAATGTAGAATATAAAAAAACAGCAGTAGAAGAATGGAAGAGCCTAGTGTAGATTTTTTTAAAAAAATAGCAATGTGTGTGTGTGTGTGTGTGTGTGTGTGTGTGTGTGTGTGTGTGTGTGTGTGTGTGTGTGTGTGTGTGTGCACACACGCACGCACGCATGTGCACACACATACTGGTTGTGTAATTTGCTAAGAAAGCTACATGTCTTTTAGTAAGTGTTGGGAGAGTTTTGCCAGGATTTTGTCACCCCTGTCAGTTGTCTCCGTCTCCAGAGATGCCTTTGTTCAGAACCAGAAATGATCAGAAATCACAGGAGTCCAAAAGCAGCAAATAGGACCTTGTTACCACCCCCCGCCCCACACCAAATTCGTTGAATTTGAGGGATTGCGGGTTTTCTTAAGCCGCTGTGGTGCCAAGTGCAGCATAATGGTTGTTGTGTACCCACTGCTCCCCCACAGGCAGCTTTCCAGCCATTGCCCTCATGACTCTCTCCAAAGCAGTATCCCTGGATACTACATCATGTTATGCTGACTGGTTCACACATGTTGGCTCATTGTAGTGTATGTGTGTAAGAAAGCCACAGACCTACCTTTAATATAACCCTCATGTGCTTCTGCTGCACAGAACAAGAAAGACCCATTTGCATGTGTGAGTCAGGCTATAAGGATAGGCAGAACTGAAAGCTGATTGCATGTGGCTCAGTAAAATATTTCTTTGTGAGACCTGAGTCCTGTCTGCATAATGTGCTAGTGGGGAACTTCAGACTTTCCAGATATTTTGGACTTCATTTCCCAGAAGGATCAGGTGTCATGTAACTGGATTATGGGAACTGTATGCCAAACCATCTGAAAGTTCAAAGTTTCCTCACATTGGTATAACCCCTGCTGGCTGCTGCAGTTGGGAGTGAGCCCATTTGGCTATAGCACTACATGGTGCTGGTTGTTTAAATGAATGAGATGGGGGTCATAGCTGGATCAGTTGTTCACAGCATGATCCTGCTGGCTGTTTGAAGTAGCTCCGTTTCCTTCCTATAAAAGTTTATTAAATGGTTTGTCTTCCATGACACATTAGTTAATTAGTAGGGTCTGCTCTGAAGGCACCTTAGAGTGATGAGTAGTGAGTAATTAATTCCCTTTCCCTAGCTTGTAGCACAGCACCAACCCATTCATTGGATAGTGTTTGCTTTGGTATTCTATATGTAATGAAGCACATATCATGGATCAAGCTATCTGATTATATAAATGTAGTATAGTATGTGTCGGTGGTTTCCCAGACATGTTCCAAGACATCCTGGGGAGTTTCTCAGAGGTTCATCCCAATGGCAAAACGGGAAATACTTCATAAACTTCTTTGAGAGGCGCTCTCTCTCCCATCACCAGTCTTGTCTGATCTCAAAATGAGTGGAGGGCATCATGAATTCACGTGGAGCAGTAATGACATATGTGAAAGGTGTGGCCAGCCTTTTGCACAACGGTCAAGCATATTCTAAAAAATCTTTTGTAGTGCCAGTAGATTTCATGGGAAGCCCATGCAAGAGTTACTTGAAGACCGAATGTTTGGGGGGAAAACACACTATTTTTGTATTAGTGACTGCACAAATTAATAAAGATTTTGGGCATGCCATGTTTTATTTGGATGGTGGTCAAGCACAACACTGTTAGGGAATGGCATATAAATACATCTGTTTCAAAACTTTATTACATATTTAGGCTAGGTAATGCATATCCAGTTAAAGGGAAATCCTGCAGGCCAAACCTCATGCAAGGGTTTTCATCTCAGCATCTGATGAAAATGTAGAAAGCACAGACAAGGTTTATGAAGAAGTCAAGGCTATTATGAAGCATATGAAAAAGCACCTCTAACATTTCTGATACATGTATGTTGCATGGAATTCTGGATTTTAATATAAGCTATTATTATATTAAAAACATAAAAGCAGTTGAAATATGGATTTATCATAGACTGCTAAGTTTTGCTGGACTGAGAAGGTAATCTACAAATAATTATTGAAACAAAATGGCTAAAGTCCAAGGGATCATTATAAAAATGCAGAAAGCTAGAATAATTTGGTTACTTATTATGAATCAGAAAGCTGGCTTTGTTTGAAGTGGTAATTCATAGTAAAACAAGTTGGAAAATTGGTGCAGGAAGGAGAGAAGTGTATTGGCTAAAGAGTCTGAGAGGCAGGTTTGGGTGCAATACAATGTCATTGTTTAGAATGCTACATTTAAAATCAAAACAGCTAAAACTGTACAGAAGACTGTACAAACATCCTGGATCTAGATTCCTGGATGCACATGCACATGTATGCATAACTATATCTGTCTGTGTATATAGCACATGCACATCTTAATTATGTGAATTTTTACCTTGTAGTATATACTGTATTTCATTTCTTTGCATTTATTTCTTTGCATTTATTTTGTGATATTCAAAGATTTATTATTTCACATATTTCAATCTTGTTGATTACAGTATATATTTATAAACAGTACAACAATTTCAGAAAGGCCAGTTCAAATTTGTTCAATTTGTTCAAATAATTTAGTTGAAACATTAATAATAAATTTTAATATCTAAGTTTATCCCTATAATGAAAGTGCATTAAGAAACCTGTTTAACTTTCATTCTCTTGTAGTCTGATTAACAAGATCAAACCTGGCATCATTAGAAAGATCAATCGTCTGTCAACACCAATAGCTGGGCTGGTAAGTACTAGAGTAGTCTTTTTTTTAAATTTAGCCTTATCATCTTTGCTCTCTTGATTTACTTGATTTTTGCCTTCAGTTAGTTGGCATTGGCTTGTCTGGATTTCCTTAGTTGATACTGATAAATGCTTTAGTGTGTGATGTCATGACTTGGCACCATGTGGCGTTGACCTATTAGGTGCTTGCAATACATTTTCGTCAGCTTTATCAGTGAGTCCCTTGGAAGCCTACTGTACTTGTTTTCACCATACCCTCCCTTTTACTAATCTTGCCATAAGAACTCCAATCTTTCTGACTGTGCATCCTGCCCCAATGCAACATTTTGTCTAAATTAAGGAAACCAAAGACAAAAAAAAAGTTCCTTTGTGCTTTGTACAGTTTGGCCTAGCTCAGTCGTGGCGAACCTTTGGCACTCCAGATGTTTTGGACCACAATGCCCTGAATTCCAAACTTAGATTGCCAATGACAAAGGACTGAGGCAATTGTGGTCCAAAACATCTGGAGTGCTGAAGGTTTGCCACCACTGAGCTAGCTGATATTGTGCCACACAATCCTGTTAGCCTGACTCTAGACACTGGTTAAGGTGAGACAAGGCTTTCTCTGATAATAGCGACAGGGCCTCTGCTCTCATTCTGTCCTTCTGCACTTTGGCCAAAGGTGTTTGAGGCCCAAAGCGAACTAATGTTGGGAAGAAGGACCCCAATCTACATTGCCTGTTTTACAGCTGCTGATGCTAGCCAAGGGTGGCAGTGGTGCTGAATATTTCAGGGAGCCAATGGATATCGCTTGTCATATCTGGCTTAGCCCTCAGAATCTGAGGTACACCAAAAGAGAGAGAAACTAACCTGCTGCTCATAGGAGCTACAATAATGAGCAGTTAAGTGTCCTCACAGTAGTATTGTTAGCAAAAAAAAGCAGAAGCTACGTGTTCTGCTTATAGACCGCCCCATAGTGCTTAAAGCATTCTCTGAGCAGTTTACAGTTGTATTATGCAGGCTAGACATTTCCCCCACTCCTCCCCACCCCCAGTGGGCTGGGTACTCATTTTACCGACCTCAGGAGGATACAAAGCTGAATCAATGACAAGCTGGCTACCTGGGACTGTATCCTAGGCCATGAGCACAGCTACAGCTGCAGCACAGCAGTTTAACCAGTGCACCCACAAGGCTTACCAGGTTCCACTTTATAAGTAGAGGTCTCTGCCAATTCCTGTTCTTCACCCTTAGGAAAAAACTAGTGAGGTTTAAGATATCTTCTTGCCTCTGTTCTGGAATACGTTTGGGGAGGTTGCAAATGTTTTAGTTCACCAAATGTTTCTTCAGTTTGAAATATTGCAGCTTAAAGTTGAGTTGATATGGAATATGGAAAGCAGCTCTGGACTTCTAGATGTCACTGGACTGAGATTCCAATCAGGATTAGTCAACATGACCAATAAAAGGGGATTGAAGTCCAGAAAACATATACTGTAGAGTATTACAGGTGCCCTACTCTGGTTTGTAGGTAATAATGAGCACTCACAGGAGAGTATCTTTCAGATGTCAGAAAAAACAGAGCAGAAATAGTATTTTCTTTTGCCTTGCAAAAGAAAACACTTTTCAAAATAGCATTTGTGCCGCAAGGCACATTTTTGTTGGAAATGTTACCAGCATACTTGGATGTTTTGAATTGGGCATTGTGTACTGCAGGAAGGGCAGCATTCTGATTAGCAAATTCCATCTGTCTGATGTTCTTTATGTAAAATATCTCATGAAAGCTGGTCTTTTAAAACTGCAAATAACAAACCAGTATGTTTATGAAATAAGCCTTTCCACAAGAGAACTAGGAGGTGCAAGCAAACTAAAAGACTGAGTGTATGTTCTGATGTTTTCTTTTGCTCTTATCTCCAGTTAGTGAGCAGAGATAATAGGATATTTAAAAATTATGTGCATAAAAACTATAGCATGGAGCAACCTGAAAGATGTAGTAACTCTATGCTAGCCCTCCAACCCAGTTAGGGCATCACACATGGGTGGATGAAACATCAATGTCCATTGAGCAACAGCCCTCTGTTTTCACACCCCCAAATTATTGATGGACAATCCTTCCATTCCTTATTTATTTATTTATTTATTTATTTATTTATTTATTTATTTATTTATTTATTACCCCACCTTTCTCCTTGGAAAAGGACCCAAGGTGGCTTACATTAATGAGGGATAATATACAGTCCAGTACAATTAAGACATGTTCAAGTATTTGAGAACAAGGAATTGGGGGACATCTTACAGCATTAATAGACAACATTACATTAAAACAACGTGGTTATAAGTAGTCATAAACACAAAATATGTGAACCCATAGAATTCATATAAAATACACATGGTAGTCCATCATCCAGGGAAAGCTTGTTTGAAGAGAAAAGTCTTTGCCTGTTTCCAGAAGGACAACAGAGATGAGGCAGTCCTGGCCTCCAGTGGGAGGGACTTCCAGAGTCTGGGCGCAGTAGTCGAGAAAGCCCTTTCATGGGTTCCCACAAGACATACCTGTGAGGGTGGCGGGATGGAGAGAAGGGCCTCTCCTGATGACCTGAGTCAGTTCATACTATGAGATTTGATCTTTGAGGTAGCTGGGACCCAGGTCATGTAGTGCTTTGTAGGTAAAGGTCAGCACCTTGAATTGTGCTTGAAAGCTGATTGGCAGCCAGTGGAGCTGTTTTAATAGGGGTATAATGTGATCTCTGTACTCTGCTCCAGTCAGCAGTCTGGCTGCTACATTTTGGACCTGTTGAAGTTTCCTGAGTGATAGCAGCCAAAGAGGTAGAGGCATCATTTTCAGATGCAACTCCTCCCTTCCCCTTGAAAAACACCCAGGGCATGGGAGAAGAACCACACAGAGTGTGGGAGAGTTCCTGAATCCTGCCATGCCAGTTTTCTATGTGGAAGGAAAATCACATGGCACTCGGGCAGGAACCCTCTGCCACATTACCTAGTTCAGAAGTCCCTCTAACACAACTAGTAGCTTAGGTGAGGTCCCAAATCTGGCTTTTCTCATGTGAGTACCATGTTGTTCACATCGAGGCAAGCAAGACAGGGGAAGCCACAGGCACCATATTGGAAATGCACTGTGGCTTTCTATAAAACTCCTCTCCGCTGACCAAGACCCTAGACCAGGCATGTCCATATTTCGACCCTCCAGATGTTTTGGACAGCAACTCCCACAGTCCTTTGCCATCGGCAATCTAAGCTTAGAATTCTGGGAGTTGTGGTCCAAAACATCAGGAGGGCTGAAGTTTGGACACACCTGCCCTAGACAAAAGTGGACACAAGGATGCACATTTCTTGGAGGAAGTCTCTTTCCTTCCACTACCCAGAAAAGAGGGAGAACTTCTAATTAATTGCTCTGCTGTCTTCAAAGAAAGACAAAGGAAGGAAATCTGAAGATTGCAAGGTGGGGGGGAAGAAGATAAAGTGCAAGGTTGTTTCTCCTACAAGTTGTTTTAGCCAAAGGATTTTAGCATCCTCCTTTTAAAAGGACTTACCAGTTATTACCATATTGAATGCCCTAACCTAAAGTATTTCCACCCCACCCAAATGGCAGAACCTCATTGTTACAGTACTGGGAGGGACAAAGGAGGTCTTTAAGAAACTGTTTTCTCAGTAAACTATCTGTTATGAGCTCTTTGGACCTGGTCCTTGGAGGGAAGCCACGAACAAGGCTAACCCGGGAGACAAATTGGAGATATGGTACATCCAGCACTAAGAATGTCTTTCTGCCCTGTAGCAAAAAAGATAACCTGGGGATTTATCATATGTTTCTTTCATAAAAGGACATAAAAAGGTTTTCTTCTCTACCCAGTGCAACTGCATGAAGGAATGCATGTTGCTGGGAAAAGGATTCTGCTGTTGGGTGCCAGGGTTCGTTGGGCCTGCTCATCGTGTCCATGTTGGTCTTGTTTCTTCTCTTTCCCTTGCTCTTGAGTCATTCTTGTTTCTCTTCATTGTGGCTTGGATATAGGATTGGGATTGCCCCCCCACACACACACACAACGGTGGGAGCTTAGAGTCCATGTGATAGATCAAACAGAACCTACCTATCAAGGTGAGTGGGGAAGGACCAGCCCTTCTACCCTTGTCTGTTATGCCTTTGGAAATCTAGTGTGCATTTAGAGAAAGAAGGAGGGGCATAGGGTATGCATTAGGGTCACAACCAGGCATTATTTTATTTTTTTAAAGCATTTTTATTAGAAAATTTTAATATACAGAAGAAAATCAAATTCAAAACGTTAACAATACAAAATCAATCTATCACTAAAGTTAGGCTTCCCTCTGTTCTTCACGTGGTTTTAACGTTCTTCATCTCCTAGCCTTCCTTTCTAACAAACCCCTTTTATATACTTATAAAAAAGATTCTAGAAGTAAGTAGTAATCCTTCGAGTTCTACCCTAATCCAGTAAGGGTCTTTAATTCCTTACAATAAGTCTCCATGTAGTTCTTAAATTTTTGCCAGTCTTTTTGGAACCTCTGGTTGTCTTCATCCCTCAGTCTGCACGTCAGTCTGGCCATCTCTGCAAAGTCCAGTAATTTCGCCCTCCATTCATCCAAAGACGGTATATACGTTGTCTTCCAGTTCTGTGCCAGGAGCATTCGTGCCGCTGCTGTTGCATATAAAAATAGGGTCCTATCTGCTCCTTTAATTTCATTGTCCACCAACCCTAACAAAAAAAATTCAGGTCGTTTTGGGAATGTACACTTTAACATCTTTTTGAGTTCATCATATATCAGTGCCCAATACTCTTTCACTTTCTCACAGGTCCACCACATATGATAAAAGTCACCTTGTTTCTCTTTACATTTCCAACAATGATCATCTTTCATCCTATACATCTTTGCTAATTTCGTTGGAGTAATATACCACCTATACATCATTTTCAACAGATTTTCTTTTATCAAAGTACATGCGGTAAACTTCATGTTCTTTTTCCACAATCTTTCCCACACATCTAACTCAATATTGTGACCCAGATCCATAGCCCATTTTATCATACATTCTTTGACTTGTTCATCTTTTAGGTTCAACTCCAACAAGAAATTATATAATCTAGTCAACAATTTCTTTTTTGGGACAACCAGGCATTATTTTAAGCAGTCTGAGTTGCTCTTTCAGTGGGAGGGCTCAACAGAGCCAACAATATTCCTGTTTCCAAGCCTTATACCAAACCAGAAGTGAGGAAAGTCCAAGTCTGTTTGCCATTTATCTTACTGTATTTTGCTTCCACAGTTGCCCTGTGCTGTTCTACCATTGCATGGAGAATAAAAAGGGGGGTTGGCTCTTAAAAAGATGGCAGTGACTTCTTCCACCCATTTAGAAGAAGAATGTGACTGAGTTTTAGCTTCGTTACAGAGATGAGGAGGGAAAGTATAAGCATATGCTGTTTTTCATCAGGCATGGGAAGTGTGTAGGTTGGGATGCAGTTCTTACCTGAGCTGATCAGTATAGTTTGTGACTGAAGGACAATGGGAGTTGTAATCCAACAAATGTGAAAGGCCAGACATTGGTGTGGAGGGCCCTTCTACTGTATGTAGCATTTTCTGAGCAGCGGTACTTGTGACCCAACGCATCTATTGCAGAGGGGGTTGCCCCCTCCAGCCCACAAACCCATTTAAAAGGGGCTTTTAGAGCAGAAAGGTTTTCTGGCAGGGCGTTAGAGAACTGAAAACCATTCTTGACCTTTCCTCTGTAGCTATATTGTTGTGCATACTTGGTAAATGTGGGTGTGTCTGAGCAGTTGGAGATAAATGTTCGCAGTAGAAGCACAAACAAGTCAACAAATGGTATTTGAGGATGATTAAACAAAGCACTGCAGCCAGGGCGTTCAAAGGTTCTGCATGCCATATGAAGCAAGCTTGCCTCTCCTTTTTTGGGCCTGCCATGGAATGTAAAGTTAAGAGATCCTTCTCTGCTGTGTTTTGTTGCTTACCAATGTATTGGCAACTGGCACCTTGGCAGATCTGAGCCAAACAGTTGAAATAAATAGGTCTAATATGTAGTGGGAGATGGGGCTGGCATATTCTTCACATTGAATGTGTTGCTGACTCGAGTGTAGGAGGCAATGTGTAGGCAACCCGGACCATGGGCGGACAAGGAATGTGTAACATTTGCCCTGCCCTTAACGCTTCCTGGGCAGCTGTCTTGATCTGGGTGTCTTTGAGCCTGTATTTCTCCTCTAGCTCTGATTTAGCAAGTGACTGTTGATGACGTGCCCTCAATGCTGCTTGTCAACATTCCACTCGGTTTTGTTGACGCTGCCCGGTGAAAGTGCACATTCCTGAAGGTTGTGCTATTACGCGAGGGCTGTGGGTGTATGTCTTCCTGCTTGAAGTTCATGGGGATTAAATTGCACCTGTATGTCTGTGGCAACTGGCTGTTGAAAAGAAGAACATGCGGGATGGGTCTAAAGAAGTGAAATAAAATGTCACCCTTTGAATTAGCCTCTGCACCTGCAGAGAATGTGATACCACGAGAGTTAACCAACTCTGTTCCAGTGCACATGAAATCATCTCAGACATGTTAGATAAGGAATAAAATTGTACCCAATGATCCAGTGTGAATTTAGGGTACTCTTTCTTTGCTTAGCTCCTGACTATCCATATCTCAGCATGCTTGGGTCTTGCAATGTTGGTGTACAGAGGGTTTGAGAAATGACAACTGCAACATGGCTGCTATAGCCCCATTCCTCCTCATCCCCAGCCACCTAAAGAGACTGGGGAAGTGATGCTGGTGCACAATATTTTTTTTCAGCCCCAGGCTTGGAACTTGTGCCTGGCTTCCAGTAGTGCAGGATGGAGAGGGTTCCAAGCCCAAAACATATCCTACGACCACCTCTCGGTTATGCGAGGCTTAAAAGAAACTTATAAAGGAAACCTTCCAAGCTCTGGTTTCAGTTGTTCCTTCAAAAATTGCCATCGGAAAGCCTATTCTGATATTTTTGAGATGGGGACTAGATGTAAAATAATAATGATGGAAAGCTCTTAAGCTAAGTTTAAGTCAAAACTTCAGGTGCTGATATTTTCATTTAAGTAGTGAGGTCAAGCTCCAAATGCTGTTCCAAGCTGGCCTGTGACTGCACAGTACAGAACTTTTGAAATTTCAGGATGGGTCTTTGAGTGGTTAAATGCCTTACTGCAGGGATCCCGGTAGCAGGCTCAAGGTTCACTCAGCCTTCCATCCTTCCGAGGTCGGTAAAATGAGTACCCAGCTCGCTGGGGGGGGCAATGTGTAGCCTGCACACTGTAATCAAAATTGTAAACCGCCCAGAGACTACTTGTAGTGGTATGGGGCGGTATATAAGCAGAACACTTTGCTTTTTTTTTGCTTCATCAGTCCCGCTGATTGAAACATATGCACCCGTGTACTATATGTTTCGGCATTAATTGCCCACTTGATCCTCTTCTTAACACAGCGATGACTTCTATCTCTGGAGGCTGCAATATTTAGTAGAAAAGGGAGAGCCATGTCACAAAATAACCTGCTCCTATCCGTCAGCAGTGGATGCCACATCTGAGATGGCAAAAATGAATTTTAGAGGGTGCAGGCTGTAACCAGATCAAAAGCAAGGTTACCAAGGTGGCTGGCAGCCAAACAGTATGGTGAAGGAACTATGAGGCTCCCTGATGACTGATGGCACCATCTCTTTATAATAAGCTGAAATCAAGGCCACGTATATGCCTCTAAATCATTTTTGCAAAAAAAAAAAAAAAATATTACCTGTGTAGCTCTGCAGTAATGAAAGCAGAATTACCTGGCCTGTACAAAGCAAGCAAATATGTGTCTTCCCTTCATTTGTTGTAATTATTAGTCTTGACTATTTGTATAATTCTGTGTAAATCATGCAAATGAACAAAAGTGGTGCATGGTACAAAGGCATACCATAATCTTCCATGTTGTTAGCTTAATAATGACTTTATTAAGATACCCTGTAAAGGCAGAGAAGTGTAAAATATCAGCATACCTCCCAGCTTCTGAGAGTCAGTAAGCATTATCAACTTGGATGCAAGCACAGCTTCAAAGCCCTAAGGGCTAGAAACCTGTGGGTTTTTCTAAAAGCAAGAAACCTGATACTTGCATCTGATACCATATATACTTTCCTCCTTGCTTTTCTATGCAATTCTAGCTGCACACAGATATGATCATAAGGTAGTCAGTAAATTTCATAGCTGTGTCCTGGCTAAGGTAGCCAGAGTTAGGGCAGAGTTTGGAAATTTGCTTTTAAATTTTGTTATGTAACTTGATTGTGACTCTCTTTCCTCCTTCATTACTCGTACACCTACATGGTTTTGAAAAGTAACTCATTATTTTACTTGTTTCATTTTTATTTCTTTGGAAGAAGCGAATCCAAATACCAAGTAATAAAATGATCTAATATTTAAAGGAGGGAATCTTCAAGATGCCATCAAAAGCCCCCTTATTTTGCTCTCTAAAGGGTACTGTAGAAAGGTAAGGTAAGGTAAGGTAGCAATGCTTAAACATTACTACTTACTGCTTACTACTTTGCTTTATATTTCATTGTGGGTAGCTGGGAAAACATACCAAGGGAAAGCCACAAATGCAAGTTTGGATTTCGTGGCAAGCTATGGTTGTAATAAGCCATAGTTCAAACTACGTATGAAGATTTATTGTTTTTGCTTGATTAACAGAACTTGTTAGCATATATGGTATGTACTCCGTAGCAAGCCATATTTTAAATTGAGTTAAATCAGCAGGGACATGCAATATGGTCTTTGAATCTCAGTTTTTACTAGAATCAAGGGATTTGTGTTAATATTTTTCTTAAGGTAAATACATTTGTAGGCTGATTTTAGGTAACATTTCCTTATGCAGCCTCCGACATAACAGTTGACAATATGTAGCCATATTGTGGAATTCCTTTTGTATCTTTGCCTTTAAAATGCCTTTTCCCCAGGTTTCTTTCCTTATTGCCCTTGCTGTGGTTGCAGAGGTGAGCTGAGGAGGCCGCAAAGCAGGGTTTCTTCCTCCTCTTTTGTCTGCTGTTTTTAGGGACACTAGTTTTAAAATCATTAGTTAGAGATAACGTTTATATCCATGCCATGAAAAGCTTTGCCGGTTGATTCCCACAAATCAGCCTACTGTTAGAAACACAAGAATGGCCTTGACTGGGGATTTCTGCTCAGTCCACAAGCCTACCTTCTCTAGCAGTGCATTCAGTGCAGATATTGGTATCTTGGTCATCTGTTGTGCTTTAACACTTGGTGTGTATTTTGACAACATAACCCTCATCTCCATCCTTGTCAATCGTCAGTAACCATTCCATCATGCCTTTCTTTTAGAAAGTTCAAGGTGGCATAATTTTTCCTCACATTTTTTTCCTCATAACAACCCAGTGAGGTAGATCTGCCTGAGAAAAACAAATGACCAGCTCAGTCACCCAGTGACTTTTATGGTTCAACAAGAACTACAGCCGGGATCCTCATCCAAAACACTTTTCTTGTGCTTGGCAGAACATATGTATTGCTAAATAAATCCTGTACAAAGTCCCAAATACTTTATATTTGTTAAATATTTTATGTATTTAAACATATTTCACAGCTCTTCTTTCCAGAGTGCTTATATGGTCAATTTCGGACGTTACAGGAAACTTAAACTTTCCTGCTGCGGAGAAGGGCCTGTATCAGTTTCCGACTTCCATGTTCTCACTTGTTCCTCTTTTTGTGCACCTGGGGGGGGGGAAACTCACACAGAAATTGATTGCTTCTGCTGTTGAACAAAGCAGTTGAACATGGGGCATGCAGTGAGAACAAGTAAGGATATGGACAATGGTTTTGTTGTATAATATTTATTGTAGTACACATGCCATTCCTGAGCATCTGAGAATTGATAGAAAAGGGGAGGCTGGAAGACCAGGGTAGAGGATGTGGGAAACCTAGCTGCAGAGGAGCAGACAGAGAACAGAAGGAAAGAAAGAGAGCTTGGCAAGTTACTTTTGAAAGGTAATTTGTTGCAGTTATAATCCCTTCCTAAAGGTTGTTAGGTACTGTCACCATTAAAAACTTTTAATGTAAATCTTTTTTTCCAAAGTATCAAAACAGTTACTTGAAGGGTTGTTGTTTTTTCCTGTTAAAAAAGCCCTGGATGATTTCCCCCTCCTGCCAGTTCATTTAAGTTTTTATTCATCAGCATGAGTGGGTACTTCAACAATAAACAAAACACATGGTATCTTTATATCACAGTTATTAGGATGCTTAAGCCATCTGATATTCCTCCTCTAATATTTGGTGAGACCATACCTCTGTACTGTAATTATAAAAGCAATTAAAAGTGATAGTTACACATGCATTTTAGTGACACTGTAGTGTAATTACCTTTTACATTGTGACATAGTGTAGTTTTTGCATGTTGGTGGGAAATAATTACAAAGAACTAATTATTGTCACTTCCATGCTATAGAATTTGTTGGGGTTGTAGAATAGTTTGTATCCTTTTCTTCAAATTTCTCTCTTCCTTCTGTCTCAGGTATTTCTAATTTTAAAAATGCCAGTACACTACTGCTGTGCAGTGATCTATTGAGACATTTTCTTCCTGTAACTTTTGTTAGTTGCATCAGTGATGCAACCTGGACATCATCCACTTTACTCCTCCTCTGCTTTCTAGAAACGGAATGTCATAGCTGAAATAAGTGCTTGGGAATGCTGGGTTTCCTGGTCTTTTGTGTCTTTCCATGTACTGTCAGGACAATAAGGAAGCCTCATATAAATATGTGTGATGCACAGCTAGTTACAAAGGCTTTTTGTTCTCTTAAGATAAAAAAAACAATTTGCAGGCTGTTCTTTCCCCCTCTATTAAATAGGGTGTGGGTAGCATCGTGTAGCTCTAGCTTGATTACCACATGGAGCTTCGAGCAAAGTCCTGAATTAAGAGTGGAATCATAAGCTTTTATAGTCAACATAATGGATTCCTTATGTATAAAAGAGCTTATTTATAACCCTGTAGATTTGGGTTTGTAGCCTAGGATTCTGTTTTCCCCTGCTTAATCTTGTGCGGTTATGATCCATATTGGTGAAGTTAAAAGCGATAATAAAATGCAGGAGTGGTTGTGGTTTAGGTGCTCAACATTTTCAGAATACTGAACTGATTTTTTAATAATTAAGGAAGGTGTGATCTGCACCACACAAATGCTGCAATGTATTTCACTGAGGTGACCTGGAAATCGCTTTATCTGATAGGAAAATATTCTATGTATGTGTAACCCCATTTAGGGCAACAGGTGGAGATGTTTACAGACCCAAGTCCCCCTTGGTGGTCCTATCTCTAAAATGGGTATGCTGTGACTCTTGGCTCCTTTAAATGTTGAAGTTCTGCAAGGTAAATGGCATAAGGTTTTAGGGTGTGAGGGTTTGGGCAGGAAGAATGTTGTTGGGGTTAGAAGGGGGTTCTGGGAAGAAGAGAGAGGATATTTTCTGAGCTAATCTGAGACTGGGAGACCAAAAAGTTGGTTCTTCTTCACTCTACTCCCCCCACTGCCCGATATAACTCTGTTTTATTCCTGGGTCAAGTTCTGCTCCAATAACTACTTGTCTTCATAATGGTGGTGGTGAATGAATTTGGAAAGTACTTGCGTCATAGAAACTAGTATTTTTTTCCTCCAGGATGGGATTACTTTCCAAAAGTGGCCTGCCAGCGGCAGCTGGAGAACTCTGGGAGTATCATATTCTGTGCATTACTTCACCAGGGCACCTTTGTTTCTTTGCAGCGTAGAGAGTCAGCTTTTGCTTTGTACTTCCTGCAGCTTACTCACGAGTCTGGTTGTACAAACACAGGGAGAGAACTAAACGGTATGAACTCAGGATTCTTTGGAAAGGGAGCCCTGATATCCGTTCACCAATGAGAGCGACTGGAACAGTTTGCTAACGTTTGGAAGAGAGTCAAATCTTGAAGTCCTTCTAGTATAACATCTAGGAGAATTTGCAGTTCTTTACTGGGAGTCATGGAAAGGAAGCATTTAGAAGTCAAATGGTTTGTCTAGTAAGAGTGATTTGAGAGATCTACTAACTGTTAATACTGCGTATTTGGAGGCCCTCTAGCACATTTCTTCTAAATGTCTTTAGACACAAACCTGTAGTGACCAAGATAGTTAATTACTCTATAGTTGATAGGGTTTGTTCCAAATGATTTTTCCATCTCATTTCTATTATCTGATTTAGATTAGCAAAGTGGTGCAGGGAGGAACTATAGGGACTACTATACCTTAACCCTGAATGTGTGGATTTGTACAACCACTGACCAGTTTTTAATTTGCTGTTCAGTATAAAGCAGGCCTGCCCAAAGTCCGGCCAGGGGCCCAAATCCGGCCTGTCAGGCCATTCTGAGTGGCCCGCGGCTGGCTGGCCTGCCCCTCCCTCCCCCTCCTTCGCCCCATGCTTTTTTTTTTTAATCTTCTGCCACCAGTGACACTGCTGGGCGGACAGGTGGTCTGCCGCCACCGGCACTGCAGGGGAATGTGTAGGGGTGGGCAGGCCAGCGGGCCTCTGCCACCGCCAAGGAGCTTTGGGGTGGGCTGGCGGGCGAGCCGTTGCCACCGCTGGGGAGCTTGGGGGGGTGCAAGGTCGCACAGATCACCTCTTCCAAGGGGCGACCTGTGGCCATGGCTCCCTGTGCTTCCTTTGGTCCCCACCTTCCTTCCTTCCTCCCTCCCTTGGTCCCCACCTCCCTCCCTCCCTTCCTTGTTCCCCAGTTTCCTTCCTTCCTTCCTTCCTTCCTCTCTTGGTTTCCACCTTCCTTCCTCCCTCCCTTGGTCCCCGCCTTCCTTCCTGCAGGTAGGGTTGCAAGGGGTCAGTGGGTGGGGCTTGCAGTGGGGTGGCAGGGTCAGGGAACAACCGGCCCCTGACACATTCTCAGCCACCAAATCTGGCCCTCCTTACAAAAAGTTTGGGCACCCCTGGTATAAAGTCTGAGATCATTGTGAGTCTGCTTGGATATTGCTTCCTACTCCTTTTACTATTTCTTCTCAAAGCTGGGTTGTGGAGGGCAGGAGTGACCTATATGTTCCCTTTTAACCTCGACACCCAATAGTGTAATTCAGGTCCTTATCCATTCATGGTAGGAGAGGATACAGAACTGGGGTTAAAGAAACCTGTGGATCGTTTCTGCTCTTCCTCAAGGGAGAATTCTGGGTTGGTGGGATGGAATTCTTTTATCTCCCTGTAGTAAGAACCCCCACACACACACACATATGCTTGCTAGGTGTGTCCAACTCTAGGGGTGGAGCTCATCTCCGTATTCAAGCTGAAGAGCCAGTGTTGTGCAAGTCCGTGGCCATGTGGCCAGCATGGCTGCAAGGAAACACTGTTTTTACCTTCCCACTTTTTATGGTGGTGCCTATTTATCTACTTGCATTTACATGCTTTTGAACTGCTGGGTTGGCAGGAGCTGGGGTGAACAGCGGGAGCTCACTCCACTGTGAGGCACCCGGGATTCAAACTGTTGAGCTGCCAACTTTGTAGCAGCCAACTTTGAGCTGCCAACTTTGTAGTACTCTAGCCCGCTGCACATCCCTAGTAGAATTATTGTGCATCATCAGCATAGCAACAAAAAGATAGGTGATGCATCCACACTTTGGCCCAGAGTGTGTGTATGTACTTTTTAAAGGCACAATTGGTTATACTGGTCCAGTAAATGCACAAGTATAACAAAAGGTTGAGTGGCTGAGTGAAAAATATTTATTTGTTTCTTAAAATACCTTAAATGTGCACTTAAAACACGGGGAGAGAAGACCAAGATTTCCCTTCCCTTCCAGTTTGAATAGTTCATATTGGCCAGTATCCTCTTCGTGGTGGCATAAGTTAAAGTCACATTGGCAGAAATGTGCCAAGTGTTACACTTTCAACAAGGAATTGCTCTCTGAAGTTTAGTAATCAGTGGCATGTCCTTGGCACAGCTGATTATGGAGTGCGCTGGTGGAAGTGCTTTGGGAACAACACTTTTGCCTTACCTCTTAGAAAATGACTTCAGACATAACCTCAAGTTGTGTGTGCAGAGTTGCACAATAGAATCTTGGCCATTTTTGTATTTTTGTCAGTGTACACTACAGTGATCTCTTTATGGAGGAAGAGAGGGTGATATAACAAGAGTGATCAATCGGCATGTACCACTGCATGCTTAGACACAGTAAGCCAGGAAGAGAAGCCACAGAATAGTTTGACCAGGTTTTGTGAACTGGGCTATTTAGTATTGAAAAACAACCAGTGTAAAAGCATTTGAATTGTCTTATTTCCTTCCAATTGCTATTAATATTAACTTAGTGTTTTTGCGGTGTTTATGATTAGGTTGTCCTAACATAGTTGGCAATAAGACCAGCCAGTGATTTTGAAATCTTAAGATGGTAAGAGAATTAAACAACTTAAGGTGTTCAAAACAAATGCTGAAAGTCATTGAATAACATTGTACTGTATAACAGACTTAAACCTTTGGATGTGTCGATTATGTACATATATTTCATACCACTTTATACATACAGGAGTTATTACATCTGATTCTGGCTTTGGTTGCACAACGTTGTTTGTCATAGTACATGAACTGGAATGGCAGGAATGTAAATTAAGGTGGAAAAGAGTATAGAAGTTGTATTGGAGCATTAGATCTTCCGATGGCCTAGAAAATGCTTGTGGTTTTCTACCTTACACCACATGTTCTAATTAGCTTAGTCTCACCCATGGGGTTGAATGTTAAAGATGTGCCATAACTTGTATTTCTGCTAATGTTAAAAAGCTGTTTGTCCCAGCTGAATATTGTGATGTCAGTACACTGGGGTGTGAGTACTGAAATTCATATTTGTTACATAAGGAGAACATGTGATTCCTACTTCATGTGTTAGCTTTTAAACAGTTTCAGTGAGAAAAAAACAAAACGCCTGAAAAGCTGGGAGGTGTTTCTCAAATGGAATTGACAAGAAGTAAGGGATTTTAAGTTTCAGAATATTTTTTCATATTATATATTAGGGAAATTCTCTTTCTTTAGTGATGTGTTGGCCTGTAATTGGTGCATAATACTATTCTGATTCTTTGTTGTTAAAAGTTGGTGATCCTATTAGGGTGTTCAGAATGTGTGAGATGTTCAAGTAGTGGTTTATGATTCCTATCCCCCAGTAAGCTCCTGTAGCGGAGTGGAAATTAGAATCCAGATTGCCTGAGTCCTAGTCAGATCTTCTGTCCATTAAACCACACTGCTTGTCATACACTACTTGTTTCAGTAGTGTGATATATGACTTGTCTTACATTTCACAAGCTTAGTATATAATTCTTGCCCCTATCTTTTGCCTATGCTCTCCACACAGCTATCAGATTGCCCAGGGAAATGCAGCTTTCGTATCCATAAATAGAATGAATATTTTAGCCCTTGGAAAACAATCACAATTCAGTGGGAGAACAATGTATTATTAAGATCACTAGAATGAGGTGTGATGGGAGAATAGCTCAAAGGTTATTTGAGCTAGGAAGAGATATATAAGGGGTATGTGTGTTTTATGTGTAATTAATTAATTAATTAACAGCAAAATTCTAGGAGACTATGCAGTGTTTTGGTATTGTGATTATATATGTATACACAAACACACACAGAGAGGGAGAGAGACAGAGAGAGAGAGAGAGAGAGAGAGAGTATACAGTGGTGCCTCTTAAGACAAATTTAATGTGTTCAATTTGTTTTACGAAAAAATCATTCTACGAAACGCGGTTTCCCATAGGAACACATTGAATGCATCTTGCAAGGCAACCCATAAGACGAATTCGTCTTATGAGGTTTTTTCTAATCCCAGAAATTTCATTCGTCTTATGAGTTTTTTGTATGAAGGGGTGTTCATCTTATGAGTTACTACTGTATTAAGTTTTGAACGTGGCAGATTCCTTATAATTACTGATCCATATATTAAATTCCATTAAATAGCCATTTTATAATTTGGCAAATCATGAAAATCTCAGCTGCACATGGTATCCATGGAGAAGAATTAAGACGTCATGAAAATTATTGAATCTAAGATTATTCCTGAATGTGTAGGTTATAGTGAATGTGTTTCATAAGTGAATCAGTACCATGAATTTGCTTGTTTGGTGGCTTGTTGTCATTAGGTAGCTATTGTTGTCTCCATGACATAACATTAATTTTTATAGCAGAAATAACAAGACCATGTGATTTAATTGCAAGTAGGAGTGAAAAATTTCTACCTGTACATAGAAAAGGAAAAAGAAGTATGGGAATTTGAGGTTTGATGCAGCTGGTGCATGTTACTGTAAACTGGGGTGGGCAGCCCTCCTCATCTAGATGTTGATGGACACCAGTCCTAGCCGATGTGAATCAACTTACAACTTTGGTGGACAGATGATCTTGCAGGTTCTTAGAAACTATGCAGAATATTGCTCATTTCACAATCACAAACATGAGTGTTTAGTACCCTGTGTGCTACTTCTAGTAGGTTTCTTTGGAAAGTACAGTATATGCTTTGGCCACTGGTCATGGGGTTTAGCATTAACAAGCCAGCCATTCCCTTTGTGATAAATCAAGAGCACCAGTTGTAGTGCCTCTCTGTCATGCTGCCTGTATGCTTCTCTTACCGACTCAGCGAGCAGTTGGTCCAAAATTGGTGTAGTAAGATATTGCTAAACCACACCTATGTTCCCTACTTCAGTGTTTTTCAACCACTGTTCCGCGGCACACTAGTGTGCCGCGAGATGTTGCCTGGTGTGCCGTTGGAAAAGCTGAAGAATATCAGCTTTGTGTTCAGCCAAACAGGCCCAGGTTGCGCACTGAATAAAGTATTTTATAATTTTTCATATTTCTGTTTACTTACTGTTTCATAATAAAGTAATTATAAAATACTTTCTTTGTGTTTATTTGATTCCTATTCAAGAGAATTACTTTATATATAGTCAATATAGGCACAGAGTTAATTTTTTTAACATTTTCTAATGGTGGTGTGCCTCGTGATTTTTTTCATGAAACAAGTGTGCCTTTGCCCAAAAAAGGTTGAAAAACACTGCCCTACTTTATCCAGGGGAAACCACATGTCTCTGCTGTCTCTTTTTCTCTTGTCTTTTATTTGCTTTCTCTCCCTCCTCTATTAGGTTTCTCTGAGCACAGTGTCCTGCAATCAGTCTATAATCATAGAAACAGTGTTCCTCGTCATTAATTCCTCCGTTGCCAACCATTTCTGGGTGGGTGAATGTCAGTAGCTTGAGTTATTTTTAAATGTGAGAGGTGAGGCTTGTCATGCAAAGCTAGAAAGAGGGCGTTTGTTTGCAGAGCTGACATCAAATGTAGATGGCTGCTTACTGGCTGCATTTCTTCGTTGCACCTGGTAATCTTTAACATGGTCTGTCAGTTACAGAGATCACTGTTCAGTCTAAGGATTTGTATGGAATATTGCTTGATTTATGACACTGAAGACCAGTCTTCTGGACTTCCACGTGCTGGACTTTGAACTTCATCTAATCAATTTTTAGCCTGTTCCTCTATGGTGCTACACTGAGAAATCTTTTTTGACCTCTCTTTGCAGGATAATATAAATGTGTTTTTGAAAGCTTGTGGAAATCTTGGATTAAAAGAAGCACAGCTTTTTCATCCTGGTGATCTTCAGGATTTATCTAACCGAGTTACTGTCAAGTAAGTCTCCTCTTCCTAAATTTGATGTGATTTTTTTTTGGTAATGTTATTCATGGATTTATTTAAATGTACAAGCTTGTAAAAGATGAGATTTGATCTGGTTTCTCCAGACCATCTACTAATTTTTAAAAGGTATTTGCTGACGTTTAAAATGTTCTGTTGCTTAGAAACACAAATGAGAGTCCCATGTGTTCTTTATGTCATAAAGTTTCAAAAAGGAAACCTTTATTTAAACTTGTAATTATTATACAAGTACTCCCTCCCTCTCTGTGTTGTATATGTTAAAATAATGAAGAACTTGAATTAGGCAATGCAGCTCCATTATCAATCATTTGCCCTCTATTTGTGTTGGACTGCAACCCCCACCATCCCCATTCACCATGCCACAGGGCTAGCTGGGTGTTAGGACCACCCAGTCTAGCATTATAGGAAGTCGCATCAGGAAGACAGATATAATGCCAGATAGTGTGAGTGGCACTGGACTAGGAAGTTTGAGCCATAAATTCATTAGATGACTTTTGGTAAGTTGCTTTTTTCTCAGCTATAGGATCCCATCTGTGTTATGGAAGTTGTAGTAGCAACCCACCTGAAGAGCTGATCTAAGGATCACCAAACAAAATGCACATGAAACATTTCATAAATGCTGTGTTACTTAACAATAATTAAGAGTAATTATTAATTAATTAATTAATAATTAATTAATAAATTAATAATTAATAATTAAGAGTAATGTCACTATTCCTGAGAGCTGTTGTTCTCTTCACCCAGACTATTATGTTATTCTGGTATGTACAATAAATACTGTATATGTCAGTGTGATGGGAACAGAGAGAAGACTCCCATGGTAAGCAAAACCAAGTGCAGTGTGTTTGTTCAGAGAATACTGCAATTGCGGTCATTTTAGTTAGTGCCATTATAAAATATGGATAGGTTGGGTGTTGTACCATGATTCATTGCTTTCTTTAATCGTGGGCTTGCCTGTATGTGAGAGATGGAGAGTAGGACAAAGTCCTTAAGATGTTGCCAAGAATGTGGTCGTTAACAAGTGTTACTAAGGTAAATATGGCATGCAGGAAATGCTTCCTTGGGCTGTTAAGCGGTGTCTTTCCTGGTCACATTTACTGCCTTGGTGGTTAGAGAGGTTAAGGAAAAGGAGGTGGGGCAGTAACCAGAAACACACACACACACACACACACACACACACACACACACACACACACACACACACACAGAGGGGGGGGAGTAAGAATTCAATATAACACAGATGAAGGGTAAGTGAACATGCAACTGCAGTTGCTAGGAATCTTGGTTGAAAATATGGTGAGTTGTGTTGTGAAATCAACCTTGCTAAACTTGAAACACATGGGGAAAAACTTAATAGCAATCAAAATCAGCATTGCAATTAACCATTTTATTGTTATGTAAGATTGGCTGCCAGGTGGCCAAGACAGAGAGATCGTTGCTGAGGTTGATCTATTAGAAGAAGGTGGGCATTTCTCCCTTTGATGCCACAGCAAAGGCGAAAATCTGCTCATCCAGAGAACAAGCTCTCCTCTAGAGAGAGTCTATAGGATTATTGTATTCCCTTCCCTCTGGAGGTAATGGTGGTGGTGACAGTCTCACATACTGCTCCAGAATGGAGCTTAATCCGTAAAGGTTCCATTGAAAATAGACGACTTAGTGTTTGTTTCTTGTCATGCTAGAGACAAGGGCCTCTACTCTTCCTGAAAATCTTATAAAGCCAGATGTAGTGTTTTCTGCCCCCCCCCCGGTCAGTACTGACCCAGAGAGAAAAGGAGTGCCAAGGAGATGTGTTCTGCCTATCCCACGGGGCTCAGCTGTCTGAGGAAAAGTGCTTGCCTGCTTTCTTCTGTTTTCAGGAGAGGTGTGTTGGGATAGGAGGGAAGAAAAGAAGTTGATGCTTATTTTCTGTGCTGGCAACATGGATGCCACTTGTAGGGTTGGTGTTTTCTTTTTGCAGTGAACGTTGAACGTTGCAGTGAAGAAAGAGGCTGGCTCCAGTGGTGTTTGCCCATCTTCCTGCAAGGCTGGGGAGGGGAGATTTGGATGGGTTGATCCTAGCTGCCTTGAGTCCCATTGTCAGGAGAAAGGCAGCATAGTAGAAGTACAATAAATAAACCAGAAGTGGGGTTACTGACCTTCCCCTTGTAATCTTGAGGGCAATTTAGGCTTTTCTTAAACAGGAACACATTTTTGTATGAGTAGCTTGACAAGAAAAAAGGCCTGAGATTTTTTGTTGTCTTGTTTTCAGAGTTTGTATCTCCAATTGCTGTTGAGCCTATAGCAGAACATTGTTCTGTGTTGGACATTATTCAAAATCATGTGAACCATAAACTGGGAGAAGTTGGAAACACTTAGTTCAGCTTGTAAACATTTCTGCCCTTTGTCATTTGTGTGGCCTGTTCCTAATACACTCTGTGCAGCTAGACCACACTGAAACAAGAGACTATTCTAACTTGACTGCAGGCCATTTCAGGGTGTTTATTATGCCACAGTAGCATAGCTTTAATCAAGAAAGTCGAAAGTCTGCAATGATTATTATTCTCTTTCTGGAGTCACTTTAAGCCTGGTTGCAATGACATGAGATCATCTGCTGCTGCAGTCACTGGGATGGGTGAAATAAATTGAGATTAGGTAGTTCAAGAGAAACAGATTGAGGGGTGTGTGTCCTGAAACTGTCATCATGAAATGCAAGCCAAAATGAACATTGTAGGGATTGATAATGAGATAAATGGTGGAGTTGGTTGCATCTGAAAACTTCCTGAGCAGTAATGCCCTACTCTCTGTTTATGAGTCTTATGGTAGGAAATATTGAGTCATTTTGATGTACTATACCTTGGATTCATAAAGGTCTGGCAGCACAAATATTCGTTGCTCTTTGTCATTAGTTTTGGCTGATTTGTAGCTGTGACTTTCCTTCTCTCACACACATGCAGTTGTAACTAGCGTTAGGAGAGCTGCAGTTTTATGTACCATTGATCTCATGGTGGTTTTACTCTAAAGCTGGTTCATCATATAACTGCTTTTCCTATTTGACCCATGTTATAAAGCTGAACACCATGTTCATCAGTGAAATTCATCAAGGCTTCAATTAAGGGAAATAATGGGCAAGTTGTTTTCCTCTGACGCGTCTCATAATTATCTTCTATGCAGATCCCAAATAAATTAGCAGGAGCTGTGACAAAGCTTTCAACTTCAGCCAAGAGAGTGCAAAGAACTTCACAGTGAATTGTGGCCACTGTGGAGTAATATTTTCGATGATAGAATATCAGCGTGATGTCACTGGAGATAATTATCTTTATCTTGAACTAGGCTATGGCATAATAGATTTTTGCCTTAGGACACCCATAGCTTAACTATTTCAAGTCTTATGTAAACAAGACTGTGCCATGGCACTATGATTCAGGTATGGAACCAACAGGAAGTATCCCCCCCCCTTGTTTTTCTTTGCTGCTTGATGAATATTCTGTATCTGTGTTATCGCTTCTTGGCCTTTTGGCTAAGTTCAAGTGTATCTGTGTTTAAATATATTTCATGTGTAATGGAGCATTGGACTTAATTACTGGTCTTTTGTGTGCAACAGTGAAAGTGTTGCAGATGGTTTTAAAAGTATGTTTATAGTATGGTGTTGATAATGATGTCAAGAACCTTATTGTATGGATAATCTTTAGCTTTCAAGTTTCAGTGTACTGAATAAAGGGAAAGGCTCTTCTAATTTCTCTCATCAAGTCAAACTTAATTTGAATAATTTTGTGGAAGTAGCTAATAAAATGTATCTTCACTTGGAGAATTCTTGTTTTAGGTATTTTTCCAGCACTGGGAACTCAGCTATGTAAACACTGAAAAATAAATTAATATTTGTTTAGTCAACCAGGAGAATATTGGTTAAATCAACACAAACAAAAATATGTGCAATTCTCTTTTTCCCCGGAATGTTTTCTCCACAAGGAGATGGAGCAAATCTCTGCTTTGGTAGGAAGTAAGTATGTATTGAAGTCATGCGACTGAGATTATTATAGGGTGCAATGTGAAACTCCTGCTAAAAATACTTACAGTCGCTTGGGTTCAGCTAAACAGGACACTTCAGTATTTTAATTCTTCCAGTGAAGTAATATGCTGAAGTTGAAATATTTTGTGTTTTTAAAAGTAGAACTTCTGAAAATTTGAAATACTCATTTGGAAATAGGGATATTAACACGTTTTCCTACTGTGTAGGAAAAAAACCCTCATAACATGACAAGTTGACCCTATACATATAGTCTAACTATGAACATGAAGCTAGTGCTTGTTTAACACCAAGCTTTTTAAAGCCCTAGACTTTCAAGCCTATTGTTTAGCTGTAAATACATGCCATTGTTATGTGTGTTGAGTTGGAACCAACTTACAGAAATCTTAACAGGGCTTTTAGGGTAAGTGGGGTGTTTAAGGATTGGTTTTACTAGTTCCATGTTCCCCACTGAGTTTCCATGGCTATGTGGGGAATCAAACCCAGGTCTCCTTAGCTTAGTCCATCACTCCATCCACTATATCACGCTGGGTCCAAGAAATACATATAGTAGTTTGGTGCAGACAGTGTTGTAACTTAGCTTTTGTGTCCTTCACACAGTTTGCCAAATAGCTGTGGGCATTTATTCACACACTCTCGTTGCTTATACATGTGCATTGAATTGCACTTTTTCTTGTATTCTTAGTAATATAGAAACTGAACTCCAATATTTAGCAATATATTGGCAGCTGTGAATTACCTTAATGCTGTCAGTGATTAAGTCAGCCATCCTGAACATAATATGTTTATAAGATAATACCTTTGAGCTAGTGAAACTGTTTTCCAAATAGATAAATATACAACTCAGGTTCCCTATCTACAAATACTGTATATGGTTGTGATCTAGTGCTTCTTTCACCATCCTAAATAAAATTGAAGCCATCCATATATGTTCTTAATCATTTATGGAGATTTTTAATTTTTTATTCTTTCAAATTCAAGTAATAAAATGTTTCTGTGTATTGTTCAAATGTAATCTGTGTTTTGTGAGCTGCTAGTAGAAGAGATAGTCAAGCGCTAAGATTATACAATAATGTGAGGAACAAAAATGCTCCTGTAGTGCATGAACAAATCTTCATGCTCCACAGTCTCCATGGTTACCAGATGGAGTAAGATTTGTCTTACCATTTGGTGAGGGAGGCTCCATCCTTTGGAATTCATGGTGGTCCATTTCACTCTAAGCATCAGTGTCACAAGTTGACTCTTCACAGTAGTATAGGGAAAGATTTTGGTCTGCACAAGTTTTAGCTGCCCAGATGCCCAGAACTTAAGCAAGGAAAGCATGCGTCTGATTTCATTTGAGGAATCAGCAGCATTCTTCTTCTTCTTAAGAGTACTTCCAATAGCAGATGATAGATTTAAGTAGAATTAGAAATCTCAGTTGAAATTACTAATGATGGTGTGTGGATACTATTCTAAGCTTTCATTTGTAAAATCATTTTCTTTTGGTGAGTCATTTGGAGCAATATAGATAAGAGCAGTATCATAGTAAAATGTCATCAGGATGATGCGACTCATCATGCAAACTGGCCAAGAATGAGGCTCATCCGCATGGGAGAACATGCAGTTGCTCGTTGATATGAAAACACTAAATTCCTATATCTTTACTAAAGTTATGAACAAAATTCAGTATACAGACAGAATTCTGGATGTAAACAGTAAATATTGCATTTGAACTGGTGAAGCATACTTATTAAGTTCGATTGGACAGGTCACTAGAATGAGATTTTGTTTCTTTTCTGCTGCCTTTCTATTTATGAGATCATTCTATTTTCCCTTTAATGATAGCTAAAACTATAAAAAATTAAGTATCTGCATAAATCTGTAAAAAGTCAAATGAAGTTGAAATGAATTATTATTAAATCATAGCATATCAAATTCTTGAATAAATGTATAGAATCCTATACGTCTCACTTATTATTTGCATTGACAGCTTCTTTTCTGTGAATGTACAGATGAAGCATAAGTAATCTCCTATCTTGTCTACCTTGCTGTGAGATCATCAGACTTCCTGTATATATCAGTGGTTAAATGTACCTAATTGCCTTAAGCACTCTCAAGCCTTTAGGTGCATTCCAGAAATACTATGGGCGTTTATACACGACCCCTAAGCTCCGCTGCAAATGGCTGCAAGCTCCGGAGCTTAAAAATGTTTCCCCACCAGCTCCGGAGTTTGCAGACAATTAAGTGCGACCCCGCCCACCTAAGCGTGACCCAGCACACTTTTCTTGTACCTGCTCTTGGGAGGTGAAAAATATTTGATGCGGATGTGCTGGGCTCTCCTTGCTTCTTTTTGTTTTTGTTTTTTGCCTCCCGCCCCTTTAAGAGGAACCAGGAAGTGACCGGGGCTCCCCCCCGGCAGCGTCCACCAACACCAGGAGGTAAGGCTTTATTCTTCTGTCCCTTTTTTTCCTCCCTCCCCTCACGCAGCCGGCAGCCAGGAAGTACGGAGGGGTGGAGATGCACGAAGAGCGACAAACCCCTAAGATCTCTGGTCCGAATTTAAGAGGCCAGCGGATCTTAGGGGTCGTGTAAAAAGGCCCTATGTTCAACTTCAAGGTGGAGGTGTTTGTTGTATGTAATAGGTTAATACAATTCTGTCATCCTTAAAAGTTGTTTCAGACTGATAAATACTGCTTTTTTCCTGGTGTTATTTGTCTTAATAGCCGATTTTTTTCTCTTTCTTTGAATCAGAGCATTGCACAATTTAAAATGATTGATGTACATGATTTATATACTATGGCATACAGCATTCTGCTGTGGGTTAGCACCAGAACAAAGCTGTTGCTTTTTTGTTTGTGGTTGAGCACCCCAGTCTGACCCAGATAGGTTCCTAAGTATGTTTTTCCTGTTGGAAACTTCCTCAATTTCACAGTGCATATAAAAAGTTTACATACCCATGTCAAAATGCCAAGGGTTTGTGATGTAAATAAACAAGACAAAGATAATAATTTCATAACTTTTTCCACCTTTAATGAGACCTTTGAACTGTCCAACTTAATTGAACCACAAACTGAACTCTCTTAGGTGGAGGAAGGAAAAATAAAAAATGAAATAATATGGTGGCATATGTGTGCATTGCAGAAGGCCTCTCCTGTGCACGGCCCTCTTCAGATCACCCCACAGATATTCAATCGGATTCAGGTCCGGGCTCTGGCTGGGCCATTCCAAAACGTTAATCATCTTCTTGTGAAGCCATTCCTTTGTTGATTTGGATGTACGCTTTGGGTCAATGTCATGCTGAAAGATGAAGTTCCTCCTCATGTTCAGCTTTCTAGCAGAATCCTGAAGGTTTTGTGCCAATATTACCAAGTGGTATTTGGAAGTGTTCATAATTCCCTCTACCTTGACTAAGACCCCTGTGGCAGCTGAAGAAAAACAGCCCCAAAGACTGATGCTGCCACCACCATGCTTCTTCACTGTGGGCATTGTGTTCTTTTGGTGATGATGTGCAATGCTGTTTTTCCGCCAAACAAATCTTTTGGAATTATGGCCAGAAAGTTCAACCTTGGTTTCATCAGATCATAACACTTTTCCCCGCATGCTTTTGAGAGACTTCAGGTGTGTTTTTGCAAAATTTAGGCGGGCTTGGATGTTTTCCTTTGTAAGAAAAGGCTTCTGTCTTGCCACTCTACCCCATAGTCCAGACATATGAAGAATATGGGAGATTACTGTCACATGTACCACACTGCCAGTACTTGCCAAATATTCCAGCAGCTCCTTTAATGTTGCTGTAGGCCTCTTGGCAGTTTCCCTGACCAATTTTCTCTAGTCTTTTTATTTTGCAGGGACGTCCAGTTCTTGGTAATGTCACTGTTGTGCCATATTTTCTCCACTTGATGATGACTGTCTTCATTGTGTTCCATGGTATATCTAATGCCTTGGAAATTATTCTGCACCCTTCTCCCGACTGATGCCCTTTAACAATGAGATCCCTCTGACGCTTTGGAAGCTCTCTGCAGACCATGGCTTCTGCTGTAGGATGGGACTAAGAAAAGGTCAGGAAAGACCTACTAGTACAGCTGATTAGAGATGGGCACAATACGAACTTTTAATTCATTCAGTTATTTGTTTTGTTAGCTAACAAAACAAATAACGAACCAACCCATCAAAGAAAAACGAAACAAAACGGAAATTTCCGTTTCATTCACTTTGTTTTTCGTAACCCCCCCTCCTACCTTGTCCAAGCCAGTGCCTCAACAAGTCCCAGCTGGGGACTTTTAAAACAACAGCAACAACAACAACAACAACAACAGCAGCACAGCAGCAGCAGCAGCAACAACAACAGCAACAACAACAACAACAACAACAACAACAATAATAATAATAATAATAATAATAATAATAATAATAATAATAATAATAATAATAATAATAATAATAATAATAATAATAATAATAATGAGCGCCAACCCGGCCCCAGGGGTGGCCGGGTCGGCGCTCTAAAATGAAGAAAAAAATTAACTAGAACTAGCGCCAGCCCGGCCCCAGGGGCTGTGTGGGCGATGCTTGAAGGGGGGGAAAAAAGAGATGCTGCCGCCAAGCCAGCACCTCAAAAAGCCCCTGTCGCTAGGGCCAGGATCGCCCACCCCCCACCCCCACCACCCCAGTAAGTTGGACCCAAACTGGTTCGGTTCGGTTCGGTTCGGGTTTGTATGATTTTTTAAAAAAATGCGTACAAACCTGAACTGAACCGAACCAAGGGTGGGCCCGAAACAGACGAACCCGAACCACGGGTTTTCTGTTTCGTGCCCACCCCTACAGCTGATCTTTATTTTCCTTCCTCCACCTAAAAGATTTGCATTTGTGGTTCAACTGAGTTGTATAGTTCATAGGTCTCATTAAAGGTGGAAAGAGTTCTGAGATTATTTGTCTTTGTCTCATTTATTTATATCACAGACACTTGACATTTTAACAGAGGTGTGTGAACTTTTTTATATCCACTGTATTTTATGGTTTTTGGTAAGTTAAGGTTTGATGCAGAGTGACACTCAAGTGCTTGGAGAAAGAGCAATGCTCCAAAATCTTGCATTTTCCCCTGCTTCTCTGTTCTTTAAGTGGAAGGCACGGACCTGTATTTTTGAAGGGCTTGATTTCAGCTGTTTGTTTTTATAACATAAGGAAAGATCTTCTAATGCAGAGTTTAGCTGGTGCATGATTCCCCCCCCCCCAATTATCAAGAAAAGATCCTTAGCACAGATGAAACTCCTGGAGTATGGGGATATTGATTGATGATTTGCAAACACATTAAAAAGTAATGATGTCGAGATGCTACCCTGTGGCTGACCTTTCTTTTGAACTGTCTGGTAACTGTGCCTCTTTTCCATTTCAAGAAAGAAAAAAATAGTTCACTAGAAAATATTCTTCAATCCGACTCATTTGAAAATATGAGGTTCATTTCCTTTACAGGAGAGCTAATAAAGGAGGTGGGTGGCAAAGGGGAGAAGCAGATGGTATACTAGCTGAAAGTGCAGTTCACTGTCGGTAGTGAATCATCACAAATTGATAGCATACTGACGTATTCTAGTTCTAGTCATAAGATGTTGTCTAGGTGTATGCTGTTTTACAGAGGAAAATAGGAGATTTTTCAAAAGGAGAATTTGGAATAATATCTGCAGAACACTCAAAAATAGAATGAGTTTTCTGGGTATATGTGTATGTATGAAGAAATTAAGAATGTTGGGTTTGTGAAATATAAAATTTACTTGCTGGATTCTTCTATATTTCTGAGAGTCTAGGAAATGTATCTGACAGTCAAAGGTCAGGGTGGAAATGAGAGTCTGCCCAAACAAAACATGAATGCCTGATCTGGAAATGTGACTTGAAAGAACTCAGCCTTCATTCCTCCTCTGATTATTTATTTTATTTTATTTTATTTTATTTTATTTTATTATTTATATACTGCCCCATTTAGTACCAATGCCAATCTGGGCAGTTTACAAAATTCAACATACATCACACCATATACAATATGTTAAAAAGAATACAACATAATAAAACATAATTAAATCAAAACAACAATAGTAAAGGTCAGAAATAGGCTAAGAATTATCACAAATAGTGCATCTCTGGTTCTGTTCTATCTCTTTGGGTGCTTGGTGAAGCACGTGCAAATCTGCATAAACTGCTTTGCTCAGTGATCAGCAGGTTACCTTTCCTCATACTGATGTTAATAAAAAGTAGTTGCTTATCATCCAATTGGTATCTGCTGAGTGCTCACCTGAGAATGTAACCTGTTGGGGCAAGGGAAGACACATCCTATCTCTGGGAGCCATAAACAAGGAAGAAACATTAAAGAACAAGTCATTTTCCATCTCTACTGTGAGTGGCTTTTGATTTCTGTGTACTCCACTTTAACTCATAAAAAGAGGCATCTCTGTTTTATTGTTCATGGAACCTGGTGTGTTTACAGTATGGCGTTAACAGTAATTCCAACCTTTACAGTATATAAGGTAAAACAAGTGGAGGAGCCGTGTAGCCATCACAAAAACCAAATAAAAAAGTGGATCAGGGGATACCTGGTGACATCCTGTTGCTTAGAGCAGTGATGGTGAACCTTTTAGCGACCGAGTGCCCAAACTGCAATTCAAAACCCACTATTTTTTTTTTTTTGCAAAGTGCCAATACAGTAATTTAACCTATATACAGGTAGCTATGAAGGGGCGATGTCGGATGCCCACAGAAAAGGCTCCAAGTGCCACCTTTGGCACCCGTGCCATAGGTTCTCCATCACTGGCTTAGAGTGACAAAATTGGTAAATTTTCAGTCCACTCCTAACTGGCAAATGAAGAGTCCCTGACACAATACTTGGTGTGTGCATTGTGTGTGCAGCCCCAAGAATCACAGTGGGGACTTTTTAATTTGCTGGCTCAGCATAGAAAGTTGGACAGAAAGTGACAAATGTTATAGGAAGCAACAGGATTTCAGCCATATGTGTGAAATATGATGGGGTCTTTGTTCTGACAGCTGGTCATCAGAAGTGGTGGAAGGAAGGGTGTTTCACTTTCCCTGTCTGCCCACAGATACTGCTGCTCCCCTGCTCATTTGGGGTTTGAGCTGGCTGCTGCAGGAACATCACAGCCAATTAGGACCACCTATAGTGATTCCTCCTTTTTTGAGAAGAAGCTGGCCCTTCCTTGCCTCAAGAAAACAGGAGGGAGAGCCTCCCCACACAGTAGATGAGGCTTCCCCTGAAATTGTTGCTACTGCTGTTAAGGAGTGTTATTAAATTAGCCTGCTGCTCTTTTAGGCTTGCCACAGGTCCTTTACCTTAGATATGTGGGTGAAACTCAGGAGAGGAGAGGGGAATGGGGTGCTTTTATTTCTATTACATTGTCAGAGGGAGCAATGGTGTTGGAGGTTGTCTGTTCCAGGTGGGAGATAGGTGGAATAGATGCTTGACTCTGTCCAGGGCTTCAGTCCTTCTCCCATCCCTTAAGATCCAGGTTGCCCTGTCAGCTGCTGTCCCATCTGTTGGTACTTGTGCTGAATGCCAGATGAGTCCCTAATAAAACATTCATCATCAAGGACATGATTATGGATGAAGGGGCTGACCTGGTGTATATTATTCCTGAGACCTGGGTGAATGAGCTGGATGAGAGGACCCTGTCCTGCCCCTCCTGTATACTTGATCTGGCATCAGCCTTGACTGGGAGTAGGGGGAATAGTTATCATCCATAAGGACTCAGTCTCTTTCATGGAAACCTATCTGTTCCAGGATTGGTTTTGAGGACCTGTAGCTTGTGTTGGGCCAGACTGAATAGGGTTGCTGATGATGTCCCATCCAATTCTGCCCCGCCCCCGCCCAGCAGCTTCCCTGTCTGAGATAGTTGAGGCTTTATTGAGGATGGTGTTGGGTAACAGCAAGTGGTGTCCATCACCCAACCCCTTGCTCACAGCCACACATTTGTCTGGCACATCACAAAAGGCAAAGGAAATATTTTTAAAAATTTAATCTAAGTGATGCAGCATATCATTGATGGTCTTCCAAGGCCAAAAATAAAAAAAGTGCATACACCCTGCCTTCGTGCAGAGGAGGAAGAGAAGTATTGAGTTTGCCAATATCCAGAAGTGGCTTGCTTACTAAGCCTCTGCATGAGAGTGGAAATTGACATAGGACAGGACTAAATAGGCATGGCATGTTATGCTATTTGGATGTGACGATTGCATCAAATGGCATATTGCGCCTCCACCTGACCACAAGTGACCCTGTCTAGGCTGCACCAAAAGGGCTGGCATAGATGTGCCCTTAGTTGCCACCCGAAACAGATTATTTAAGAAACATCTCTTGAACAAGATATAATTTATCCAAAGGAGGCAATCATTTATCACACGGTAGGTATGAAATGAGATGCATCGCCAATTAAATAATCCATTTCTATCTTCTTGAATAGAATTAAACCCACTGTTCTGTTCTGTCTTGAACTATTCACTCTTTGATACTGAGGATGCTTGGAAGCACTTTTTAAAAAATTGTCAGACTATAATGATTTAACAACCCAGGATTTTTTTTCTTCCTCTTCCTGACTTTTCTATAGCATGACTAGATTAGATATGTATTTGTATGGTATGTTCTCTTTCCCCCCTAAATCTGTGGTATCTGTTTGCTTTATCACACACTAGTGAAATCTTTACTTCTTGTATCTTCAGCAATTTCAGATTTCAGTTTGTGTGTGGAGGGGTGATTCTGAAATGTTTTAGAATTTTATTAATGTTAATTCTGACTCTGATTTGGTGGCACAGTGTTACTAATACATGAGCCTCACTAGAAACTGCAATGTTTGAGTTTTATTCAGCTTTCATGTATTTGTATTTAAGCCCAGTTGGTTTTTAAATCTAACCTCACTATGCCTTACTTGGTGCTAGACTATAGCCTTTAGTCAGAAAAACCGCTTGGTATATTTACTTTTTCATACTCCTAGTCTTCATGTTATTGCTCAATGTATTTGTTTTTGTAACACTTTGTGTAATCTAGTGAAAGTACTCGCTCTGTTAACTGGTCAGAAATGAAAATCATAGTTTCAGGGTGTGGAGTTTCATTTTCTGTCTAAATCTCCCCACCCCTGCTCTTTTCCCTCCGCAGTAAGGGCATGATGATCAAAATGCAATATGCTAGCAGGCCAAAACAAGCAGGAAATTAAAAGTCAAATAGCAAAAATGAACTGACCGCAAAAACTAGCAAGGCTTTGACACCAAAATGCAGTTTTGACAGGGAAAGCTATACTGTGAGAGATAGTTGGCTGTTGGGTTTGGCTCAATACTCTTTTAAAAAATAATAATAAAACCATACAATGTACTAAACCAGGAGGAGAAAATGCATTAATATAAAAATGAAAAGTTTTAATGGGCTGTTTCATTCTGAGGACTTGAATTTGAAGGATTAAGAGCATGATTTACAACCCTATATTCCAACAGAAGAGGACAGATGACTGTGTGGGTGGCTGTGCTTGACCCTTTACTTGAAGGATTGGGGTGTGAAACCCAGTCCTCTGCTTCAGATACAGCTTGACAACAGCCCTGCTGCCTCCTCCCTCAACTTAAACAGATGTGCCTGGGGAAACTAATCTTGTCAAGAACTTTACATTTGAGATTAACCTCCTGGCAAACCACCCCTTTCCATGTTTGGACTTTATGGTATTTGCCTTGAAGAAGGATATATTGTCCACAAAAGCTTGCAGTGATTTTTATTTTATTTTAATACAGGCCTATAAAGGTATCACCTATCACGTGAACTTGTGATTGCATTTTTTTAATGGCCACACAGTTCCCCCTTGTGTTTCTTTTCTGAATGTTACCATTTCAGCCCAAGATGAGTTGTGAGCTTGAATTTCAGACTGGTTTTCGCTCCTTTGACTTAGACTGGTACAAGAGTAATGAGTACATCCTAACTTGCGAGAAGCTTTTGGAATATGTTTTGCTCAGATCGATGACTCCTGCACAAGATGTTGTACTAGTAGGACTGTTGCTCTGTGCCAAACGCACGCCATTCAGCTTTTAATATATCGGTCCACAGCCTGCCTGACCTTGATTTGCTTGCTATCTGGACTTCAGCCTCACTTACTAGGATACAAAATATATCACTAGGCAAGAATGCAAACTATAATTAAACAATGCAAAATAAAAAAAATTATAAAATTGGTTTTTAACATAATTGGGGTAAGAAGCCCAGTGTTGGAGAAGCATTTGGACTACTGTATATTCTTGATGAAAAAGCCACAGGTGGCATCTTGCATGTGGAGGTATGTCTCTGCCAATCACCACTTGGTTCCTAGGAATGGTCAACATCAAGCAGTCTCCTTTCCTCTGCTTCCACCAGGGAGAAATTGATCGCCCACCTCTGGTCCCAGCAAAACTGCACTGTAGTAGTAGGAAGCCCTCTGCTCCAGGTTTTTGTCACCACAGAGAGTTGCTGGTAGAAACTGTAGGATCCAGCAGAAGTGGGCCAGTGTCTGGGTAGAAATAGACAATTTATGTCCAAATGGAAGGCCCTAACCTAGTCCATGAAAGAGGCTCTCTTTTGTATAATTCATGTTATTTCACTGACTGAAAGAGCAAACATAAGAACATAAGAACAGCCTTGCTGGAACAGGCCACAGCCAATCTAGTCCAACATTCTATCTCACATAGTGGTATGTGAAAGTTTTGTGTTTTGAGTTCTGTCTTCTGTGTAGCCTTTTCAATGCCCTTTCACTCTTTATCTGTCAAATTTCATCCATTAGTGTCACAGGGACTGTCAGCAGCCAGTCAGAACATTGGGAGCTGGTGAGTGGTGGAAATTGGATCTGTTTTGGTCATTCCTTGCATGACTGCTGGGGGCTGAGTTCTAGATGCTCTCCCTCTTGAATTGTTGTGCACCTTGAATTGCTGTGTCCCCCTCTTCGGTCCTTTCATTTTTATTTTATTTTATTGCCCCTTTCTTTCTTTTTCTTGATTTTTTTGGAGGATGTTTTTCACAATTTATTTGGATTATTTTTGCTGCTGCCACAAAGCCTCTCTGGGAAGCATGATGCAATGCAATTAATTTTTGATGCACCCACCACACCCAGTATCTTTGTGCATTTTTCACCTTCTCTCCCTTCTCCCAGCCATTTACTTTGTTTGATGATTGATAAGGATGAGGAATTGAAGATAAGGATGATGGGTGTAAGAATGCAAACTAGTGTCTGCATGTGTCTGATGATTATTTTTTTCTTTCTCATTTACATTTGCCTGTTTTGGGAGTACATTAATTCTGTGTTTTTGGAGTAATTTCTTTAGCCTTTTTAGAATGCTAGGAAATAAAAATGTGGGAACATATATGAAAAATCCCAAAGTGGTGGTCCCTTTCATATTAAAGGAAAGGACTGGCATATGGAAAATATGAAATTTAAGAGATAACCCCCTCCCCCCTAAAAGAACCTGAAATGAAAGAAATAAAAATGGTTTTCCCTTGTGCATCTGTATGTGTGGAATGATAGTGAACTCAGTTGCAGTATGGTTACCCAAAGGCAGGATGTCCAGATACCAAACATACGTCACAAACACAACCATGTGCAGACTTACTATTGTTCAGCATTCCTGGTCTGTCTAGTCTAGACTACCTGAGGGGGAAGGGAGAGAAAATAATAAAAATTGTTTCAGCTTCTTCAAGCAATATTTTTATCTTTCTACCGAACAGTAGTAATTGAACTCTCTCTCTCTCCCAGAGCTGTAATTATGCTGGAATGACTGAGACCATGATGCAAACCTTTTGAAGGTGTAAAATGTGATACTGGAAGGGTGAAAACGTGTCTGTCCTGAGCCCTTCTACCTCCTCCATCCACTTTTCCAGCACAGAGCAAATGGCTGTCTAGCACTCAAAACACATATTTCCTCATTCTTCCCTCCTCTAAAGGCCTGGGTGCCTAAATTATTCATGACAGCTCTGTTCTTTCCCAGCAACTTTACGGTCATATTATTGTGTTGTTGTTTTTTAAAAAAACAATCTTGCAACATACAATTGTTCAGTTGTGATTTGACATTACTTCAGGTGCTTTTTTTGAGCTGGCTTTCTTCCTCCAAAATTCTCCCGGGAAAGTGCTGCACAGAAAGAGTGGGCCAAAGTGACATCCTCAGAAACACACTTGTTATTTGGTCATCAACCACATAAACCAAGACTGGTCTCAAGGTATAGTTTTCTCAAAACCTCTGCCCCTCCCAACAATCAGCCCCCACAGACTTCCTGGGCTGAACCACATGACCCTCCACCACCTAACCAAGAAGAACCTTGGTCCATATGGAAAGCATTGAACAGATTGGAAGATAAGATAAGATAACTTTATGATCATTGTCATCAAAAGGGGATTGGACAGATTCCTAGAGGAAAAGTCCATCACGGTTACAAACCATGATGGAGATGTGTAATAGGGCCAGATGCAGGGGAGTGGTATCAGGAGACAGATATAATCTGGTGGGGCCGCTGTGAGATACAGGAAGCTGGACTAGATGGGCCTTTGGCCTGATCCAGCATGGCTCTTCTTATGTTCTTATGTTCTTATGTTCTTACATTGTACAATAAAGTTAATCCCAAGTACAAATATAACTAAAGAAGAATTTAAGCACACACACCCATCCACCATGACTCCCTCAGATTACACTATTTAATTAAGCAATCAAATTTTAGCAGCATTCAAGATGATTATAGCTCTAGGATAACAACTCTTATTTAATCTGTTTGTTCATGTTTTTGTCTGAATAATCTGAGAGAATGGGGTTTCCCCTATAGAAGATGTGCTATGCGAATGTGGAGTACAAACCATCTCACAATGTTACAATGCATACAGTGCCCTTCAACATGCTCAAAGGAAGTTCTTATACTGGCAAGAGGGAATGCTGTTGATGTGGCCCAGTACTGGGCAAATGTCATCAGGTTTCTGCTTAAAATATCATTCATTTTATATACCTTTTTACACATAATAATGTTGTTACTTACCTACATTCTGCTTAGTAGCATATGTTTATATGTTGGTATAATTTGTTGATGCTTCTGACACAAATAAAGAAAGATCATTTTAGGTTTTGTTCCAGGAGGGAAGGGTGCAACAAATAGGTCCTAAAATAAACCTGGTATAGTGATCCCCTTGATAACTGAAAACCTGCAATATGCGGATGCAGGTCTGGTTGAGTCTGGGGGGGGGGCTAGCTGGGGACTCTTGTACTTAGCCCCAGCCTGGCGCTGCCCCAAACAGGCCTGTCAGGGCCTTCCCAGGCTGTCTGGAGGCCTCCCTGCAAACCGGAAGGGACTTCTGGTTCATTCGAAGTGACTTCTGGTTCACAGGGAGGCCCTCGCAGGCCTGTTTGGGGCAGTGCCAGTCCTGGGGTAAGGACAGGAGGCCTGAAACAGCCCCCCCCCTTACCACATGAGGCCTTTTTTCATATACTGCAGTCCCGCGATATAGCAGGACCACAGTATACGAACTGCGAAAGGGTGGGGGACCACTGTTCACTTGTACTAAGGTACTCCAGTATTCATATTGACAATGTGGAGAAATGTATTCACGAAGGCTTTCACAGCCAGGATCTGATAGCTGTTGTGAGGGGGGTTTTTTTGGGCTGTTTGCCCATGTTTCTGGAAGTTTTTCTTCCTGACATTTCACCAGTCTCTGTGGCCAGCATCTTCAGACGGCAAGGATGTCAGGGAACTAGCAAAATGTCAGGAAGAAAAAGTTCCAGAAACATGGCCAAACAGCCTGAAAAACTCACAACAGCTATCACTGTGGGGAAACATGAGAGGAAGTAGGCTTAGCAGGAGATCACTCCCAGCAAGGGGAGGAACAGCTCACTAAGAATCTTCACCTACAGTTTGGCATTCTTCCTGATACTCTGTACTATATTACCTTTGGAGGTCAATCTTGATCACATTACTTCTTTTAGTCCTAGAGTGTATGGTTGTCAAATGCTATAGCATTTTCTTCATCATTGAAGTCTGGACCATTTGCTGTTCTGATGGTTGTACCTGCATTGTTTAAATGATTTATGCATTTATGATTCCAAGACAGAAGGACTCCACAAACCTTGCCTATCCTGGTTTTAGAGTGAAGAGAGCTGGGTTCACATTGTTGCTTAACTGAATGTATTAATGGCCTTGGACAAGTCACTGTTGTTACAGCTTAGAATACAGTGAAGAGTTACCCACATCAAACCGGATTATTGCTTCCCTCTCATATGGTGCTCCTTTTGAGAACATATGGGATATATCAGTATTGATGTTACATACACACATAAACAATCCAAATTAGAAAAATCAGCTGGTGCAATGTGATGCTTATTTGGCTGACTTTTGGTTTGAGGATGAATAGCAAATTAAAAATGGAATGTAGAATATACAATTGATGAATTTGGAATTAACAAGAGTCATACACCTCCATCCCTCCCATGAGCTTTAATTGGAGCTTCCACCTTCCCCGCCAAACAGAATGTTTTAGAGCTCATTCTTCTGAATTCTTCCTATCTCCCTTCCTTTACCATGCCATTAAACAGGATTGAGTATTGGCAGAAGTTATCTTATGCCTCCTTTAGCTTAAAAAAAATTTTTTTTGAAAATGTTGGTGTGATTTTAGTTGTGCATTCCCCTCCTTCCTGGTCAAAGAGCCCCGCTGAATGACTAATAGTAGTATAGCCTTCTCTCACTCAGCTGAGTGACTGCCCACCTGTGTCTTTAGTGATCAGATTGAGACTCAACAGTTGGTGGAGAGGGGAGAGAATGTGCAGCTGTCCAGGGTGGGGACAGTGTGGGCAGATGAACTTCAAAAGCTCTTTGGACAGTAATGCATAGCTATGGCAAAGTGGTGAAGGGGGAGAACTTTTGCATCAAAGGGGATGATTAGGGCAATGAATGGCCTAAGCCATAATTTAGATATAGCCTACTATGATACCTGCCAAGTGAACATAAGTGCTAGATATGCCATTGCTATATTTGTATGTCTGTTCATAGGAAGACATACAAATGAATGATGCTTATTGATAAGTCTTCTTTGTTCACTTTGTTACATCACATCTTTTGCACCTAAACAGGTATAGAGTTGCATAGAGAAAGTTGATTTGTAATTTTTTGGGGAATTACAGTATGCCTGTTAAAAATGAGCTAATGCTCCCCCCCCCATGTTATAAATGTCTTTTTGAAAGCCAAATGGAAATATCAAATGTGTATTTGAAACAAAGAATAGATAGAGTGAGTTACTGTATGTGGGGCATGTAGACCATAGTTTTGTATATTTTCTGTCCTTCCCTGCCTTGTGCTCAGGCGCAACAGCATCTCACTTACTATGAATAAACTTTTCTTTTTTCTTGTGTGTTCACAATGAGTATAAGGCCTACATTCTCTTTGATTCATAGCCAGGAGGATCTGTGTCAAAAAGCAAGGTGAAATCTGTGTGAAAGAAGCCATGGTTGTTTTACTGTGGTATCCACAACTAGCAAAAGAGTACTGTATTCTTATTCTCAAAGCAAACTGGGGGGTGGTATTTGTATTGGCTGAGATTGTGTACTTGATAAGTCTTAGTTTCTTGAGTTTGTCTAGTGGAGCATTGATTAAAGAACAAGTGGTTCTTCCAGGCTTCAGACTTAAGAGGAGTAATAAAATGTTCAGAATGTTGAGAGTGAAAACCACATTGTTAAAAGATTCTTATTTGATGTTTGTAGTTTGGGGGAGGGTTTTTTCTGTGCCGATCAATTGAAGTACAGTATCAGGAATTGGGAGATATGAAAACTTCACTCAAGAGTATAAATGGCTGGTTTCTACAGAGAGAGAGAGTATGGAAATGCTTCTCAGGATGTTTCAAGAGTTGATTGATGTCTTTTCTGTTTTAATGAAATGCACAATAGTACCATGATTTGTATGCCTCTGTTTAGTATCTGTGTTGGCAAGATAGTATAGTGTATTAGGAACCTGGCTTCAGAGCCAGAGGGAAGGAGTCCAGTTCTTCAGTATTTGTCCTGAAAAGGTCAGCCTTTGTGGCCCAGGGCAAGCAGCAGAGTCCCAGGGTGCACCTAGAAGAAGGTAATAGGAGGCCACCTCTGACTACCTGATGCCTAAAAGACCCTGAAAGTGTCACCATAATAAATTTGACAGCACATTGTTATTTTTGGTAGTAGTAGCATCCGCATATGTTTCCAAGGCAGAAGAGGTTTTCTTGTAAAGCAGCTGGTGAGTTCAATTCGTTTTCAGTGTTTTTTTTTTAACAATAAGAAGGTAAGAAAATATAGTTTAGGAAAAAGGGTTTGCATTAATGACTTTGGCTGGTTGCCGGATGATGGATATGCTCTTCCTGTCTGGATGGAGATAAAAACGTAGACAGTACAAGGCAGGGAATTCTCAATATTTTAGCTTTTGGATTATGAGGAGGCCAGAGGAGGCCCAAAAGCATTTGAGAGAGAGGGCTGTGCGGGTTGGAGCTGAGTAATCTGCTTGTGTCTAATTTGTCTGGTTTCAACTTGTTCTGCTTCTAAGTAAAGATCCAGTCTGTGGTAGAATGGAAGTGTTGCCAGTAGAAGTGTTAAAATTAGATCATGCACAGAAGTAAGACAGTGAGGCACTCTTTAGAGTCCTCCTTGGTACCTTAGCTCCTTTCTGTATTTCTATTGACTTTGCCCCAGACCTGTTTGTTTGTTTGTTTGTTGGGTTTTTATACTGCCTATTTAAGAAACTCTGGGTGGAGTACAAACAGATCAATATAACAAAACAGTAAATAAAAAATGTAAACAGCAAAGAAATAAATCACACAAATAAACACCAAAAATGTCAATTAACAACACATCAAATCACATCAACTCACAGGTTACCAGTAGTCAAGGCAGAGGAAAAAATAATACAGAAAAAGTATAAGCATATAAACCAGCATCAAAATATTATATCTCCATGGTGCCTATTTAAGTGCATTACAGCCACCTTAGATAATAATTTAATATAGACTTAACATGGCTGGGCCTCTGTGAAACTGGTACTGAAAATAATCTATCTCTCAGAGCTTGTATTTCCCTATTGTCTTATTTTTCCTCCGGTTGTTTTTATACATTCTGATACAACAATCCTTGGAGATCCCGGAGTTGCTCACTAAAGGGTGATTCTCTTCTTTGAATTCCACATGGCGTGGAGAATATATTCTTAACCCTGAAACGCACATAATCTACGCATGTGATTATTGCTGTTAATGGGGTGGAAAGCTCATGAATATGTGGCTTACAGGGCTAATCATAGTGAAGGAAAATGTGGAATTGCATTCCTGTTGTTGTTCACCATTGCCTTACCAGCCAAATCACATTACTGCATTCAAACAAACATGAGTTTCAATAAGCTAATGACACCTTGTTGGCATAGGTAGGCACACACAGAGAAAAGCTTATATTCATAAAATGAGATTTGCTATAAAGCATTTTTTTCAATCATTCATTGAAATTAAAAAAATTGTTATAAATTTCTTCTAAAGGACCATACTTGTTTATTTCTCTATTTGTGTTATGAGGTGACTCAGATTTCCTAGTTAGTGGTTTGCTTCCAAGTGAGTCTTACATTTCTATAGTGAAACTTTCTTGGATTTTAGCTCCGTTGGCCATATTCTCTGTGCACCTGGGAATTAAAATCCAACCACCTTTGCAGAGCTAAGTTTGAATACCACTAGTGTAGTAAGTAAAATGGGCTCTGCTGTCCGTATTTACCAGAGTCTTGCATCTTTATCCCTTCTGCTGATTTGGAGATAATTAAACTTAGTGCTTTAAAGTGCAGCTAATATAGTATCCCTGTTAAGTGGAGATGCCTTTTATCTAGGTGCCATGATTTTGACAGAGCTGAATCATCAAATATACATAATAATGGTTAGAGAGGCAGAATCTGTCTTTTTCCTTGAAAGAAAACTGTGTTCTATGACTTGAATGTATTTGCAAGACAAATGCTGCCAGTTGTAATGAGTGTTAATAGACCCAAGTTATTTTGTCATGTTTTTACTGCTCAGTATTAGTCATTCTTAAAAAAAAAAAAAGAATGTGTGGCTCACATTTGTTTTTCTTTGGGGTTTGTTTTGCAGGCAAGAAGAAACCAACAGAAGAGTGAAGAATGTAAGACAAAAACCTTTCTCACTTATCAGTGTGTATTTTAATCAAACCTGCGGGTGACTCGTCAGGGAAAAAGAGACTTGTGCCATTAACTTTCAAACTTTATTCCAGCTTTCCAAGAAACCAGTAAATTAAGAGAGAGGTCTTTTGTAGAATCTAAACTAGTTTTTCTAAGGCATATGTTGGCACTTTTACATCTATTAGATTGGGAATATGGAAAACTAATGGCATTTGCTGAAGATCATACTAGTCACTTGACAGCAAATGTGGGTTTTGGGGCTTAATTCTTTTGTCTCAAACCCATTTTCCCAGACAAAGTTCCAAGTTGTATGGCTTATATGGCTAGAAAGAGGAGGTCTTGGAAAAGGTGTTAAATGGCGTTCTTCTGATTTGAAGCTCTCATTTGGCCTCTGCTTTCTACCTGTTTGTTGGAAACAGGAGATTCTTAGGGAGGAAGCAACGAATATCCCTCCAATGCACAAAAGGTGCTGCACCGTGCTTTTTTAAAAAAATATAGATGCACTCCCTTGTTTTCTTCTAGTTCAACAATATTCTAACAGATTTCTGGAAAAAAGTATTAATTTCTTACTGTAAAAAAGCACAGATGTTTAAGCTCTTAAAAAGAAAAGGTTTAGAAATATAATTTATTTAATTTTCTGAGATTTAAGAGAATATCTAGGGGTTACATTAGCACATCACACTCTAAAGGGAGAATTTCTTCTGAGACACAATTACAGTGGACCCTTGTATAACTATCAGTTTGTATAACATAAAATCTGTGCAACATAAAAAGTTCCGGAGATAGGGGAAATTTGCTTAACATAATTGCCTATGGGGCAAATCCGTACAACATAAAAATGGGATTACACCATTTTCAATGCATTCCTATGGGAAATTTGTATAAAAGAAAATTTGATTAACGTAATTTCATTTGGAACGAATTAATTCCTTTATACAAGGTACCACTGTAGTAATAATTGTGATCAAATTATTTAATAGGCAAGCTTCATAATAGAGATGTAAGCTAAGTACTCCTGCTACTGACCACATCTTTAGAGCATCAAAGTTATGATTAATAAATGTCATAAAATCTACTTGCCAAAATATGGTCTGGAATAGGCAGAAGCAATGATTGGCATAAATGAATAAATGTTGGCAAGCAAATCATCTTTGTAGCCACTACCCTGCCCAGCCACACTAGTGCATACCTCTCCCATGAGTGTAGATCTTTCAGCGCTGAATTCAACAAAGGCTTACATTCAAGGACACTATTTAAGTTAAGTCACGGGGCAGTGGTCTCAAGCCTACTAGAAAAGAGATTCAATTTAAACATTAGGAAGAATTTCATGACAGTTAGAGGTGTTTGGCAGTGGAATATGCTGCCACGGAGGGTGGTGAAGTCTCCTTCCTTGGAGATTTTTAAGCAGAGGCTGGATGGCCATCTGTCGGGAGTCCTGTGATGGGGGTTCCTGCATGGCAGGGGTTGGACTAGATGGCCCTTGAGGTCTCCTCCAACTCGATGATTCTATGATTCTAATATATCAGCAAGGTTTTGATTCAAAAACTAATCATTCCCTGAGTATAATGTAGAAATCTTTCTTAGATTGCTAATGCAGTCTTTAAAAAAAACTACTTTTGGAATGAATACGAACAGACTGATCAGAAAATGCTATGTTTGGATGTCATTTTGAAATAGGTGTCTGGTAAAGTAGTTATGAAAATCAAGGACATTGGTTACAGTCTGGAAAAAAATCTCATAAGCAAGAAGATTCAAATGGGTTATTACAATGGCACTGGCATAGAGCTTTTCCTACCTGTTCTGTAGATGTTAGAACTGAGTTGTAGTATGTCCCAACCTCAGCATTCTGGCCTAATTTAAACATTCTTAATTGTTTTCTATTTAGGTTTTGATTACATTATATTGGTTGGGCAGAAAAGCACACAGCAACACATATTATAATGGCCCACAACTTAATTTAAAAGCATTTGAGAAATTACTAGGACAAGCTTTGACAAAGGTAAGATATTAATGGAAGGAAAGTTAATTTTAGCAAAAATCGCACGGGTTTGTTCTTATATACTGCATCATATCCTGCTTAGCAACTATGTTTTAAACATTCTGGAATCATTTTCAAAAAGGAAGGAACATTGACTGAGTCATGCATGGCATATTTTCCTCCAACTAGCCTTCCATGTAAGTTTCTTTTTGGCAGACTCCACTGTTTTCATATATGATTTTTCTGATTTGGTTAAAAACTGTAAATAAAGATTCATTCATTCATATATGATTTTCACTTACGGTTTTAATCACTGTAAGGCAGGCATGTCCAAACTTCATCCCTCCTGATGTTTTGGACCACAACTCCCAGAATTCTAAGCTTAGATTCCTAATGACAAAGGACTGTGGGAGTTGTGGTCCGAAACATCTGGAGAGATGAAGTTTGGACATGCCTACTGTAAGGGAAGAGTTAAGTGAAAAATAATTATAAAATAGAGTTTGTTGTAGTGTTGCTGAAGCCTAGTATAATACTTGGTTTATGTACTGGATTACTTACCATAACACTTTGTCCAGAAAATTAATGTGTGATTTTTTAAATGCATATTCAAGTTATAAAGCCAATTTTTTACATTTTTTGTTTCTTATCTATTTCAAAGTTTTTAAAATATGTTTTCTAAACATGTAGCAGTCATACAAAAGATACATTGCGAGGCTAAAACAATATCCTTTGAACATTTAAAAATCTGTCCTTTCTCTATAGGCTCTTGGAGAATCCTGCAGTCCCAAACGAAGTGGAAGGGATAGTGGATACGGTGACATTTGGTATATTGAAAGGAGTGACACACTTCCGCCATCTGTTAGCCACAAGAGAGACGATTCCTTTGATAGCTTGGAGTCTTTTGGCTCTCGATCCTCGACAAGTTTTTCATCAGACATAACTCTAAAAGGAGGCAGTGAAGGTTTGTTGTTGCTGTTACAGTTATTGGCTGTTGTGGGTTTTTCAGGCTGGTGGGCCGGGTTCTAGAAGTTGTTCTTCCTGACGTTTCGCCAGTCTCTTTGGGCGGCATCTTGCGCTGTTACTGTTTGAGACAAAGAGAGGTGCTCTTCAGACACTGATGTTGTTTGGCCTATCCACTCTTTCTCTTCCAGTTTCTTTTAAAAAACCAACAAGCAAACAACCAAATCTTACCATCTTTGTTTAATATTGTTTAATAATGAAAACATGTTTCTCTGTAGAAGTATTTGCTAGGTGTTGAGCATCGGACAGGAAGAGGGACTAACAGACACAATGATTTTTTTTAACCATTCCCATTTGCAAACCCCCCTCCCCCAGAAAAACAATTAATGGGCAATGAGGTTGAAAGCTCGGAGCTTCTGATTCAGATCCTATGCTTAGCTTTGACTCTTAGAACTTTGAAATGAAGAAAAGGAAGTCAGGCCCCAGTCAAGGAAGGACAGTGGGGAATCAAGATCCAAACCTCTGGCTCCCCAGCCAGTCACTTTGACCTTAGCCTCTACTAACATTTTATAATGTGGAGAAAGCCGTAATGGTCTCCCTATATTTTTATTTAATTAGTAAAGTTTATATAGTAATGAAAAGTTTAAAAAAGTGGCATAGATATATGTTGAAAGGAAGTGTCCTGTATTATAATAATTGCATGCCATCAGGTTAATTCAGATTTATGATGGCCTTTTTCAGTTTTTTTAAGGTGAAGAATGCATGGAAGTGGTTTCTCACTCCCTTCTTCTCAGGATGCCCTTGGTTTGCGCAACTTGCCCATAAACTACACAGATTAGCTCTTACTGCAAGAGGCACGGTGGGGAATTGAACTTCCAACTTCTGGCTCCACAGCCCGATGCCTAAATGACAGAGTTACCCAGCCAGCTATCTCTGCTACCTCAGATACAGTGGCATTACTGGCAAGAAATGCACACTGAAGAGAGTACTGAATCCTGTTGCTACATATACACCTGAAAGGGCAGAAACTCCTGATGTACCTTTAGTTACTCATTTATTTCCTCAATATAAGCCAGGCATGGGTCTCTCCTAAATGGTTGCCGCAGGGTGGGGTGGCAAGCTGGCACAAGTAACTGAAACTCGCAATGTCATCTGTGTAAAAAAATTCCTTTCAAACTTGTTTGAGCCGCAACAAATGAGAACCTTGAACCTTCTTCATACATTTCATCTTCCCTCCAACTTTTCTCTTCAGGTGTGCTTCTATAAAAGAGAGCTTCCACATTCCTTTCACTTTGCAGGCATTCATTTTGTCTGGGTTTTTTTTTTTTTTTTAAAGTAAATTGCCGTTTGTATTCAGCAGTGACAATTAACTTGCTTTTATAATTGTACTGCAGCTGAAAATGTAAGTGTAAACATACCATTCCAGTTTAGAGAACAAGGTTGGCTGTTGTGAAAAACAACAACATAGCAACGACTCTCTATCCCATATATATAAGTTAGCTGGGCTAAGTGTGGCCCTTCAACATGCTTGAGACAGGAGCCTACTTTGGGAAGCCCAAGTGTGGCTTCCTTAGCTTTGCCCCACTAAGCCAGGGGAACAGCTGGGGAGTTCTGGAGGTTGATTTGACTGGTTTTGAATGCTTGTGACTTTGCCTAGTGGTAGAATGGCCCCTGCTTTACCATGTTCCTGAACAGTTCTGTATTGTTATCTGAGTCACAAGCAGGGGCGTCCTGTAGTTCTCATGACCTACATTAAGGAATTACTAGATGGCCATGTTGTGAAATTATTGTGGGTTACATAGCTCTCTTAATTTGAACCAGCAAGGCTCTTAGATTCCTGTATGCATTTACATATCAATGCTCAGTTACACTAAATGAAAAAATATTGAATATTTCATTCATATTGATGACAATGCTATACAACGTTTTTAAATTTAATTTTAGGTTAAATAAAAATAATGACTTTTGTTACATTACATTTTTTTGTTTCATTTATCATATGATGTATAAAATACAACACGGGGAAAAATCTAATCATTTCTCTATAGTTTGGCATAAAATATTACAACTTTCCCACTATTACCATATAAGAACAATTCACTTTCTGTTTTTTAAAATATACAGTATTTGAAATAATAGAATATCTTGAATTTCCATTCGATCTTGATACAGTAGTACCTCTTAAAACAAATTTAATTTGTTCTACAGGTCAATTTGTTTTAAGAAAATTTTGTCTTATGAAATGCGGTTTCCCATAGGATTGCATTGAAAATTGATTAATCCATTCCGGAGGCTGTGGGTTGCTTTGTGTTACGAACATTTTGTCTTAGGATACACAGTTTCCCATAGGAATGCATTGGGAATGGATTAATCTGTTCCGGATGCTAGAATAAAGACAAAAATAACCAGGTTTTTCCTGCCCCCAGGTACATGCAGAACAGTTTTTTTGTCTTGCGAAGGGTCCTATAGGAATTTTTTTGTCATGCAAAGCATGCCTATTCCTGGATTTTTTTTTCTTCCTATGAGTTTTTTGTCTTACAAAGCATTAGTCTTAAGAGGTACCACTGTATTAATAATAGAGATGGGGCACAAACAAACAAAAAAGGCTATTTGTTTCGTTTCATTTTGTTTAAGGTTTCATTTCATTTCATTTCATTTTTAACGATTTTTTTTGAAAAAATTGTTTTATTGGTTTGTTAATTCGTTATTCATTTTTACTCACTTTGCACGATTTAAAGCAGTTGACCGTGCACGGGCGTCTCAAAATAAAAAGAAAGAGAGAAGGGGGAAGGGAACAAAGTAAGCCTAATCCTGAGTGTATACATGCATGCATAACCCCCTTTCCCCCTTGCACATTAAAAAATAAAAATTTAAAAATAAAATTAAAATTAAAAAAAGAACAGTACACTTAAATCAACACTAATAAAATATGAAAAACGGTCAGGGAACATATTTGCCTCTCCCTGGCACTTTATGCCTCCAAAAAAAAAGTGATCTGAGAAAACACATAAATAGACATTTTAAGCACTCTTCACACACACCCCACACTAGGTATTATCAGGCAGGAAAAAAATTCGCTAGGTTTTTAAGTATATTCAGGATGTTTTAATACCTTAAAAATGCCATTCTGCATAGATTCGCTGCCATTAACAAAGTATGTGTCAGCCATTTTGTCCCCTTTAAAAAAACAATCTCTTTAAAAACACATTTTTAGATGTTTTAAATCACTGGCATCAACCTAATAGCTATAATCAGACATAAAAAATTACGATATTTTTTCCAAGTGTTTCTCATCTATTTAAAGCATTTAAAAACAGCTCATTTCTTCACACACCGCCATCAACACAATGAAACATAACGAACCAATTTTCCTATTTTGTTTTGTTTAATTTGGATTTTACTTCCAGGTTCATTATTCATTTTGTTACATGAGGAAATGAATAATGAATACCAAAACGAATAAAAAATTCATTTTGTGCCCATCTCTAATTAATAATGATGATATGTCTATAGTTGTATTGCAACACTTTTATAAGTATACTAATAATAATTAAGTAGGATTTGAGAATATTGTTGTAAAGTCTCTATGGAACGTATGGAGAAGGTGACTCTCCAAAACCTCACAGATTCAGTGGCCCTACTTGAGTGCAACTTACTATGCTAAACAACAGGATTTCAGTCCTTGTACCACAAAGTTACAACAATAGATTTGGAACATATCATAAGAGATCTCACAGTACTGTTCATAAAGCTGATATGGTTGCAGTACAACAGGATTTCAAGCAATGAATGTAATGTTACTGTGCAAATTAAAATTCATTCAGGCAAGCTTTGCAGCAAAAAGTTCCAGAACACATAGCTCAGTGTTAGCTTGTAACATAAGCTCCTGATGCTGAATTTCCAACTTGAAGGATTTATTCTTTGTGGGGTTTTTTCTTTTAAAGATTGTGAAAGTGACATAGATTCTGAAATACACGCAAGAATGCATGACCCACATAAAGACGATATGTTATACCGCCGAGTTGCCTTAATTGAACCCAAGCCTGCTGCGGAGTTTAATCGCTTCTTGCCAAGCAAAGCCAAACCACCAACATACATGCCCGCACCCTTGAGGAAGAGGAGGACCGAGAAGAGTGAGGACAACAGAAGAAGCTGGGCAAGTCCTGTGTTCACTGAACCTGACGGAACGTTTTCCAGGTACTATAGTTGTCTTTAGATCTGTTAAATGCTCCAGCCGGGCAAAAGAATTAACATAGCACCGTGAAAAGGACGGGTACAAATGTGATGTTGTCTGAGGAAGGAGGATGGGAGCATGAGTACCTGAGGGGTTTTATATGTCTTCTGCAAGCTTCAAAGCCATTCCATTCCTGCCCAGTGATTATATATGTCAATTTTGGAATAAGAGATTCAGTTTTGATTTGAGAAAATATAGGTTTTCTTTCCCCCAAAGCTCATGTGTTTAATGTATTCTCGAAGGCCTTCATGGAAGGGATGTGATAGTTGTTGTGAGTTTTTCGGGCTGTTTGGCCATGTTCTGGAAGTTTTCTTCCTTATGTTTCACCAGACTCTGTGGCTGGCATCTTCAGAGGGCAAGGAGCTCAGGGAACTAGGAGTTTCTCTCTGTGCTCTGGGGTACAGAGTGAGTGAGACCGGGGTTCTTAAAGTTGTGGGAAAGAGGAAGCTTGTCCTATGCAGGACAATAGGTATTAGTCATTGTAATGTGATTGAGGGATTAAAATGTTTCAATGTAATCAGAGGTAGCAATGATCCTAATATGCAGTTGATGGGTCTTAAGAGATCTCACAGTACTATTCATGGGTGTTGTTAGTTGTTCTGTTGGGTGAACTGATCACCTTTGCTTGTGGCTGGATGGGAATCATTGAGCTTTGAGCTTTTTGCACTCTGCAGTTTTTAGTACTGGAAACTAGGCTTTGTTGTTTTTTAGACTTTCTTCTTTTTCATTGAAACTGTGCTTGTGTTTGTGGATTTCAATGGCATGAACGGAGGAGGCTGGAGCGCAGCTGGAGGAAGAACCGGACGGCTATTAAGAAGGCTGCAGTCATCGCACAGTCCAGGCGCTATGTTCATGCGATCAGGGTTGCTAGAAGATCTTATTGCACCCTGAGAATTAGTGAGGCCTCGAACCACCAAGCGGAATTGTTCCGTGTGGTTCGCGACCTCACTAATCCTGGACTGACTAGGCCTCCTCCTACTGATTTCAGTAGTGAGAACTTTGCAGCCTTTTTTCGATCGAAAATAGAGGCCATCCGTTCCGGTTTTCAATCCTGTTGCCATAGCCCACTCGGCATCCCCGGCGGCTGTGCCCCTCGGTCTCCTCGCATGGTTGAGTTTGGGCCTGTCACCTCCCTTGAGGCCTCCAGGGCTATTGCCCACTGCCGGCCCGCGTCCACCCCCTTCGACCCTTGCCCTTCATGGCTTATGAAAGCAGTCGCCATGAACATCTCAGGGTTGATCGATTCCACGGCCTCCTTCAGGGAAGGGATTTTCCCTTCCCGTCTGAAGGAGACCGTGGTAAAGCCCATCCTGAAGAAACCGAGCTTAGCGCCGGGCGAATTATCCAACTTTCGCCCGATCGCTAACGTTCCTTTATGGGCAAGGTGATCGAGAGGGTGGCCGCGATCCGGCTTCAATCCTATCTGGAGGCCGAGCATGCCCTGGATCCGTTCCAGTCTGGGTTCAGGCCTGGTCGGGGGACCGAGACAGTCTTGGTCGCTCTGCAAGATGACCTCATCCGGAGGGCCGACGGGGGGTGTTCCTCCCTGTTGGTCCTCCTGGATTTGTCAGCGGCCTTTGATACCGTCGACCACGGTATCCTGCTGGATCGGCTCTCCGAGGCTGGGATCGGAGGCACTGTTCACAGTTGGTTCCGGTCCTTCCTCGGGACCGCCCCAGCAGGTTCAGCATGGGGCGAGATGTCGGCCCCTTGGATACTCCCTTGCGGGGTTCCACAGGGGTCGTATCTCTCTCCCATGCTGTTCAACATTTACATCAGGCCGCTGGCTGAGGTCATTAGGAGGCATGGAGTCTGCTGCCATCTGTACGCTGATGACACGCAGCTCTATGTCTCCTTTTCTACCGCTGCAGATGAGGCTGTCCGGACCCTCGATCAGTGTCTGGGCGCAGTCATGGAATGGACCAGGGCTAACAGGCTCAAACTCAACCCCAATAAGACCGAGGTCATGTTCTTTGGGGCTTCCTCATCCAGCTACGGTGGCCCGTATCCCACCTTGGAGGGTGTTTCCCTCAGGCCATCGGACTGTGTCCGAAATCTGGGCGTAGTCCTGGACCCGGCGCTCACCCTGGAAGCCCAGGTGTCTGCCGTGTCCAGGGCTGCCTTTTTCCATCTTCGGCGTATTGCCCAGATTCGTCCGTACCTGGATGAGGACTCCTCAGAACTGTGGTCCAGGCGCTGGTGATCTCTAGACTGGACTATTGCAACGCGCTCTACATGGGGTTGCCCTTGACTCTCATTCGGCGCTTGCAGCGGGTCCAAAATGCAGCAGCCAGACTGGTGGCTGGTGTGCATCGATTCGAGCACATCACCCCAGTCTTGGCTCGTTTGCTCTGGTTGCCCGTTGCAGCCCGAATTAGATTCAAGGTCCTGGTTTTGGTTTACAAAACCCTCCATGGCCTAGGACCTGGCTACCTGACGGAGCGGATCGACCAGCGGTCATCTTCGGCCCGTCCGACTAGGTCGCCGCGGGCGCACATGCTGCGTGTGGCCACGCCCAGGAGGCTCGGAGAACTTACCCGAGCCTTCTCTGTGGCTGGCCCAACCCTATGGAACCACCTACCAGCAGAAGTGCGCCTTGCAGAGTCCCTGCCTGCCTTCCGGAAGGCGCTGAAAACCCTTCTCTTCCGGGAGGCGTTTGGGTGACACTTTTTTTTTTTTTTTAGTCCCGCCATCTGTTGTAGCCGTTTTGTTTTATTGTTTATTTCAGTTGTTGTTTTAATTTGCTGTCTGTACATTCGTTGTAAACCGCCCGGAGTTCCTCTCAGGAAGACGGGCGGTATATAAGCTGTATAAATAAATAAATAAATAAATATAAATAAATATTCCCTGTGTAGGCTGAGATAGTGATTGGTAGTGTTGTTCAGTACCTCTGTGTCCTGGAAGAGGATTTCATGTCCAGTTTGTTTGAGGGTGTGTCCATCCACTGCTGATTTTTCAGGTTGTTTTAGCCTGCAGTGTTTTTCATGTTATTTGATTTTGGTCTGGATGCTGCACTTAGCGGTCCCAATATATACCTGGCCACAACTGCAAAGTATCTGGTATACTCCCGCAGTGGTGAGTGGGTTCCTTTTGTCCTTTGCTGACCCATAGTATCTGTTATATTTTTGTGGTGGGTCTAAATACTGTTTGCCGGTTGTATTTTTTTCAACACTTTGTCCATGTGGACCATGACAAAAGGAACCCAGCAAACGTGATCAGTTCACACAACAGAATAACTAACGACCCCCATCAACTACATATTAGGATCATTGCTACCCCTGATTACATTGAAACTTCTTAGTCCCTCCATGACAATACAATGACTAACACCTATTGTCCTGCATAGGACAAGCTTCCTCTTTCCCACAACTTTAAGAACCCCGGTCTCACTCACTCTATTATTTCCCAGAGCACAGAGAGAAACTCCTTGTTCCCTGAGCTCCTTGCCCTCTCATGATGCCAGCCACAGAGTCTGGCGAAACGTCAGGAAGAAAAACTTCTAGACTCCAGGACATTATCACTTATCAACAGTATCTGAGACAGTAGGTTGCAATTTACAAAATACTGAATTTTATTAAAACCACTGTATCAAGTAACACTATTTTCATGTTCCAAATAGGTGTTATTCACGTTACTTGCCATACAAAACTAATAATGTGCTAAATCTTCATTTCCTGAATTCTGTTTTTTAAACCTTCACCTATTGTATTTTAGTTTATGCTTTTCTAATAACGGATCTGGGCACTTTACTTTGAAACCTGGTTGCATTGATTTAATTCTGCTGCTTTATTTTGGTTGATCTTGGCAGGAAAGATAATGACCCTTACAGCTTTTAATCCAGTTAGCAGAACAGAATGTGATGTTTGCATATCATGTTTCCCCACAGTTAATGAATTGGTTGGTAGTCGCTCCCACTTACATTGCGAAGGGAAGTTGGCTGAATGTGACAGGGGATGTCTTGGTAAAACGCAGGGGTTTGTTTTGTGTTTTTTTAAAATATCTGATGAGTTTTGCTGCATCTGGAATGTTTCATGACACTCCCAAATCCGTTGTCTGTGCTTAAAGAAGTGAGCCAATCCTGTGGATTCAAATTATTCATCCCTAAACTTCCAAAAAAAGATTTGTATCAACAGCGCATTCCAAAGCCGCTATGTTTCAATATGCCATGTAATTTTGGGTTTCGAAATCTTTTTAACGTTTTCATTTTGGTCAGAAGCAGGGCTGTGGAGTCGGAGTCGGAGTTGGAATCGAGGAGTCGGAGTTGGAGGAAATGTTGGGTACCTGGAGTCGGAGTCGGAGTCAGCAAACAATGCACCGACTCCGACTCTGACTCCTACTAAATTTAGATTGGAATTTTTTTTAAAAAGCAAGTTTAAATGTCCCAATTCACAAAAAGTTATAATTAATGACTTCTCTACTGTAAGAATAAAGACCAATGCAAGCAGTGCCTCACGTAATCACAAAACGAACACGTTAAGTGACCGTGAAGAAGCATGCTTTTCATGTGCTTAACTATATGGCACGCAATGCACAATTAGGAGCAGCAATACTTATACTTTCCATAGTGTTGTGTTCTGCTGTTACGCAGCGCCCATGGGTAACCTAGCCTCTCACTGATAACGGATTAAGTAAATATGTTTTTTGCAGGACTAGAGACACTTGTATAAGTGAAGGATGGAGGGTCAATAGTTCAAGGAATGTATAAAATACATTCACATATTAATACAGAGGAGTCGGAGTCGGAAGTACAAAAAAACTTAGGAGTCGGAGTCGGAGTTGGAACATTTACCTACCGACTCCACAGCCCTGGTCAGAAGGAATGCAAGTGTTAAATAACAATCACCTTGTTGCCGTGTTATGGTGCTTTTATACTGGGGATTAATTTTGCTGCATTTTGTAATGTTTAGACAAAATATAGTCCTGTGTACTCAACAACAAACTGTTTGTGAAACTATAATTTGACTGGATATTTTGTGCAGTAACCAGAGAACAACTTTGGAGCAAGAGACGGAATGCAAGCCGGCTGCTAATGCTCTTTCGGACTTCTCCAAGTATTTGGAGGAGGAGGAGGAGGAAGAGGAGGAAAGGACAATAGGGACACCAGACATTGAGACAGATGACCTTTATGTCCGCAAAATAAATGCTGCAATGACAAACACAAACGTTTCCTCCCATAAGTTTCTTCCTAAGTCTTGGGCTCCTGGAGATGAATTGCACTGGAAAAAAGCAAACAGGATATCTTTTTCCAAACAGTGGTATAAGGAGATTCAAGGATTCAGGTTTGTCATCTTGCATGCTCTTCTTTTCCATCCGATCGGAGCTCTTTAAATACTCTTTTTCACTGCCCAAATCGTTGCACCATTTGGTGGCAGCTCCAGCTAAAATCTTCATTGCCTGCTCCTGCAGAAAGTGAATCATGAATAAATTTTCTGTTCAGCTTTTGAACACTTCTTCATGCAACAGTTTTTTTAAAAATTGTGCATTGACATAAATTATTGTGCTGGGTTTTTCCACCGGAACTTATATATTCTTATTTCTCCCTTCTCCACTTGTGTGCTATTGTGTAGTAAAAGCACAGATTCTGAAGAGGATATTTCAAGGGCTCAGAAAATCAATATTGCCGTGAGTAGTATGGATAGCAGTTGCAGAGAAGACCAAAACTTCATTAGACAAGAAGCTGAATACGCAGCAAAATCATTGCTGCAAGCTGCAGAAGATAACACTAGGTGTTCCTCTGATCTACCAAGGTTGCTGGATCTTTTGCATGAGCTGTTATAGCCTGTGTGTCAAAGAAGCTGCCATTTGCTACAGTATACTATGAAAAGCTAATGTGGAATCTGGCTCTAACTTTGATTTAATGCCATCTGTATGTGCAAGCTTGCTGAATTCACACTACAAAAGTAAACTGGATTTTGTCTATGTCCTCGTCCATGCTGTCATATATTCTGCAATGAATAGAATGCTTTCTTGACATTCTGGAATAGAAACATTTTCTTCTTTTAAAATGTTGGAGTCCAAACTGGCTGTTTCTTTATGTTGCCGTGTATGCCGTTTCCATTTGCAGAGTTTGTGCATATCCGTTTGGCCTGCTTTTCAATCCTAGTTCTTACTGAATTGACTATTGCTGTCTCTGGTCTGTACCACTTCAAAATACCAGTGGTGGCTGACTTGGGTGAATACTTCAGAGACACACGCCTACAACCACACACATGTTGTTGTGCGTGGGTGTTGTTTGTAGGTGTGTTAAAGAACATTCAAAACAGAAAACTGATATATCAGGAAAGAATGATTTACTTCCTTCTGACTTGCTAATTTTCAATATACACAGCATTTGCATCCATGAAAATTCTTTTGTGCAAGTCCCACCTGGAGAGTGAAGTGATAAAGTTCAGAACAGAGGTGTGATATCTTCTAGTTAACACAACTGCATTTTGTTTTTGTTTTTGTTTTATATCTCAGTCAGTTTCTGTTTCTCCGAGCACTGCAAAAATATTCTGACGACTTCCTGTCCTCTGAAACTAGAACCAGAATTGATCCTACTTCAGGGCCTAGACTTGTAACATGCAGAAAAAGCAATTATTATAGGCGTGGATATGATCAAAGAGATGATGAAAATGGAGGCTGTTATCCTGACTTGGAAAATGATGATTTGTTTGTTCGTAAGACTGGTGCTTTCCATATGAACTCAGTAATTCTTCAGGATTTTGAGTATCTTAGAAAGTCCTATAATGAAGGCCCTCACCTAGAAGGAGAAATCGTTCTCCAGCCCAGAGATGATGAATGTCTGATTCCAGATTTAGAAAAGGATGATCTGACAGTCCGCAAAGTTCAGTGGCCGAAGAAAGACGTCCCCTTATCTGGTGCCCCAGATAGATATCAGCCTGCACTCTTTCCAGATCCTTGGAGTCTTCCACCGGAAATCCAGGCCAAATTTCTTTGTTTGCTTGAGAAGTCCACCACAAGAGATGAGAGAAAAAGCGGAGGGAAGATCTTATCTCCCTCCTCACGACATAAGAAAGATGACATGCTGAATCGCAAGATCGAGCTATTCAACATAGGAGTTAATGTCCAGCCAATCAGCTATGCTCCAGGAATGTGCAGCAAAGAAGATATGGAAAAATGGGAAGCAATCCGAGAGGCCAGCAAGATCAGACACAAGAAACAGCAGATGGTTGAAAGGTCAGCTCATGGCCGTGCATGGGTTGTGCTTTTGTCCAAGAACTTTCAGATGCATTTTGTAATGAAGAGAGGTGGCATCTTGTTTCCAGCCATGCATGTCTCGGTGTGAAACTTCAGCCTGTTTGTATGTTCTGTAAAGTTCCTTATATGTTCTTATCAAGCTCACCAGCAATACAAATGTCACACTTCAAAGCTGCAGGACATTTTGAACACTGGACTAATGAAACCTCCAAAATAATACAGTACCTCTTCCTTTCTGCCAAGGACCAGGGACATGCATTTCCTTTTCTAACAAGTAGAATATAGCTGGGATTTCCCAGTACTGTAGTTGATATGGGTATTCTTGAAAACACACATGTTTCTTCCACAGCCTCTGTAGGTACTGTGTATAAGAACCTTATGCATACTCAGTGGTTTCTATTGTGGCCCCTCCTTTTTTTTCTAGCAGGACTTGTGCATTGTTGGAGATGAAAGGCAGCTTGTTAAACATGGCTGCCACTTCTGGAAAGGGGATGCTCACAGAGTAACGGTTTGAAATGAATCCTTCAGGTCAAATATTATCTCCACACACTGCTTGAACTCTCTTTTCAACTCCATGATCAAATGGATTATTTTGTCTCTTAATTAATTTGAGCTCTTGCTGACATAGCAGCCTAATATGTTCCCCTTACATACCCTCCCATCTTTTTCAGCAACTTATTTTATCTGCATCTTCTGAATTCCTTCTTTACAAATCTTTAATTTGAGAGGAACCTTAAAGAATGTGGTAGATTAACATTCTTGGAGAGAATAAATAATAATTCCATTAATTTTTATTTTTAGTCCTAATCTGTCCTGGTTATTGTATACACTGATATATTTATAGAATATATTAACCATCCCACTAAAATATTAATGGATAACTCTGTCCCAATCCAGCCACTGAAATCTGGCCCTAATGTGGGAAGATTTTACAACCTTTTCAGAAGATATTTGGATTCTAGTGAGTGTAAAATACTGATTGTCGAAAGCCGTTATCTTCATGAAGAGACAGTTCTTGGTCAATATTAATGAGATTCCATTTGTTTACCTGGTAAAGTGTTTCTCACCTTGAAACGTGTCCATCCATTCCATTCCACTTGTGCCATTTGTTAGTCCTTCAGTAGACACTGTGTGTTGTGCTAGCTGAGTCATACTAATGTGCCAGTGATGCATGTTTCATTGGGAAATAATTAGTTGCAACCTGGTCATGTTCTTAAGCTTAACACATTTAATGAATTTAAGGAATAATTGGGATGGTGGAAAAGGAGGCATCTTCAGCTTTGATTTTTGTCTATTTGCATGAGAGGAATTATTTGCTGCCAACTGTTCTTTTCTCGTTAGCTTCCATCCAGTTCGTAGAGGGCTGTGCCCCAGAATGGCACTCAAAGGAGGAGGGCAGGATTAGAGCCCTAACATTTTGTTCTGTCTCTATTTCTAAATATTTCTGTAACGATGGCAATAGACACAACTGCTAAATATAAACCAGAGTTACCATTGAGGCCGATGTGTTAAGCTTCTGATGTACCTTCTGTATTTTTGCCAATGTATTAAAATGGGTAATCTGCACTTCAAATACTAATTTAATGAAAGTACATGAGTGTATGCGTGTGTTGTATCCCATACCAAACCATAATGCCATAATTAGATGTATCCCATGTTGATGTTTACATTTCAGTATTAAAATGACTCCCATAAATTTCAGGAAAATTTCTGAATGTTGAGGTGGCCGTAGGGACGTCATATGGCCATTCCTTCTAAGGTTTATTCATGGTCTTAGTTGGTGTGTTGCACTTAAATGTTGTAGCCCTCTTTGCATACTATGACATTGGAATGGGTAATATGAATTTGCTTTGGTTTTTTTATTTTCTTCAGGCTGTTTCAAAAGATTTCCGATGAGTATGGGTAAGTTTGGTGATAACAGCATGGCAGACCATAAACATCCCCAGATGCACCATTAATTAACACAGTCTAGTTTTATGCATTCATAACTGGCTAAAGGCTTGTGCTCGTGGCAGTTTTTGCATGCTGCTTTCTATCTCAGTGCTTGGCTAGTTGGCATAAGTGGCATGGTTTCAGCTTTTTCTTCAGGAGAAGGTCAAAGTGGCAAGTGAGGTTATGCATGTGTCAAAAGGAGTAAAACGAACAGCTGCTTTCCAGGTTTTCAATATCTGTTGTGTCAAGGTCCAAAGCTTGGACCGGTTACTTTTTCAACAATACCTCTCAGGAATTACCAACCAGTTTAGCTGACTGGCTGGTTCAGTGGTTTAAGAATCTGGTTACAGAGCCAGAGGTTGGGAATTTGATTCCCCACTACACCGCCTGTAAGTAGGGCCATCCTATGTGGCCTCGGGCAAGCTGCACAGTCCCAGGATATCCAGGAGAAGGCAATGGTAAACCATTTCTGAAAAGGGTCCCCCTAAGCTAGTTTTGAACTGACAGCACATAATTATTGTTGATAGCTGGGGTGGCAAGGGGATTCAGGGAGATATATTATAAATCCCACCATCTCAAGCAAACTTCCTCTAAAATCTTGAAACCTCCATTGCTGAATCTAGTGTGAGCATACTACACAAAGTTTGAGTACTTTTCCTCCAGGCCAAGCCTCCTACCTGTAACTTCACACAGAAAATGGTGACTTTCTTGTAGAAATGTTAATGACTTACAGCTTTGCAGAACCAATAATAGACCCCTTAGAACAGGAAGTAGAAGTTGTTTTATTGATAAGTTGTCAAAAGGCATTACATAGATGTACTGTATCAGTTTGATGTGTTGTAGAATTTCAGCTGCTAGCTGTTGTGTTAAACTCAAGATAAACTGATTCACTCAAGCAATGATTCAGCTCAAAAATAATCACTTTTAACCAAAAATGCTAAACGTTTTAGATGGCAATTGTACCAATTAATGTGGCAGTTAATGCTATTAAAATAAGGTTTTCCTGTTTACTGTTGAGATAGAACTTGTAATCAAATAGGGAACTGATATCTTTTTGGTACTACACATATTTCTACCGTGTGAGTTTTGTTGGATTCAGCTTCAGGGGGGATTCTAAAATATCTGTATATTTCTGTTATGTGGGTTTTGTTGGATTCAGCTTCGTATCTGCATATATAAGCGACTGACAATAAAATGAGGCGAGGTTGTGTGGAATAGATAGTTAACACCAGAAATAGCACATGCGCATCCTAGTTCATCATGAGGTGATATCACCTGATGTCCTGAGTTTCCTTTGCTCTCCACGTAACTGGATCATCAAAGTGGTGGTCAAGGATGGCATGTGCAATTTTGATAAGGTGGAAAGTGTTGTAAGGGATAGATTAGGAATTAAGTATGTGGTCACTATTTTTGGAAACAGCTGCATATTTTACACTTATATCTGGTTTGGCTGCAAAATAGTATGTCAGAGCCATTAATAACAGCAGTTTCACTTAGGGCCTTAAGATAGTTATCAGAGATCCTCTGTCCCCACCCCTCAGCACTTCCTGCTCCCCGTGAGGGGGAGGGAAAAAAAGGACAAAAGAAGCCTTTACTAATTTGGTTGTCCTGGTTCCTTCTCAAGGAGCTCTTAATGCGGGAGGCAAAAAAACAACAGACAACCCAGGAGAGCCCGGCACTCTTTTCAATTTTTTCACCTGACAGGCATTCTGAAAAATTTGCTGGATATTCTCTCTTTGAGAGAAAAGAGGTGTTCAAACCGGAGCTGGTGGGAAAACATTTCATCATATTTCAGTTTAGTTATCATTGGACCCACAAGATTTACTTCATTATGCAGGCAAGAAAAAATACTATCAGTTGTTTTTCATTTGTGACAGGTAGCTTTGGGTTTCAAGCCCAACATTTCATCATATTTCAGTTTAGGTACTTCATTATGGTATTTGTAGGTAGCTTTGGGAGCCACTATGCTCTCTGCTTGGAAAAGCAGGGTAGAACAAATATTTGCAAGCATATATATGACTTCCCTAAAACTTGGAGCATGCTTGCTATTGATATGCTGATTAATGGAATGCTTTGACATTTATTTGAGATGACACTATCATACTGGTGGCATGCACTTTGTCATTGGGGAATGGAATGCTGTGTTATAGATTACAATGTGCATGGACATTTTGCTTTTTCTCCCATCCAACCCCTGCAATCTTATCAAATGTTTCTTCCGGCTTTTTGGCAACAACCTTTGGAAACGGACCAGATTTGTGATAAGTGTTTAAATAACTGCACAGTAAGTGTTCATATGCTGCCAAAATGAACAAGAATATGGAAAGTTTTTCCTGGTTAAGATAGAGTTCGCTCTTAAAGATGGTTTATTTGGGGGAGGAATCCTATATTTTGTTCCTTTAGTCAAGAAAATAGATTCAAATGTATTGTGTGTTTGTATTTTAAAAAGTAGATGTGTTAATATGTGGGAACAAAATCGTGAAAGGTTTGCATATATCTTGAAGGCTGATTATTTTATTACAGCATGAGCTTCCATTGACAGACAGTTCACTTCTTCAGGTGCAGGAAGTGCAGTTTTGGAGCTTTGGAACACCTCCAAAACTACACTTCCTGCATCGGAAGAAGTGAGATGGGTTGGGTGTTGGGGTACCATCTTCAACTACACATAAAAATCCCCATTCATATATCTATACAAAACTCCAAAACTTTACTCTGTGAGTCTGAAGACGTGATCTGTGTATCCATAAAAGCTCCTGTTGTAATAATTATTTTATTTTTAAAGTTACTAATTTTCTTCCTAGCAGGGTTTTGTCATATATAATTGTTTCTTATATTTTTCTTTTTTGAAGCTTTTTTTAAAAAGAAAGGACAAGAAGTACAAGTATATTAATCTTTCTTAAGCTCCTCTCTGTTTAAATTTGGAGAAATTAATCCTAGCACCTAGATGAGAGTAACTGGAACATAGTTGTTTCATTCACCATTGGATGTCTATACAACAATAAGTCCTACTTAGTTTAATGGGACTTATTCGGTAATAATGCTAATAAGAATTCAGCAGTAATATTTTAAATTCCAAATAGCTTCATCATTGAAGCTTTATGGTCATTAAAGGTGTTATGGTCTAGATCCCTGTATGCCAGCTATTCTGTAGGATTCAGTAGCAAAAAAGGTGAAATAGAAGGAAGCAACATTGTAGGAAAGTTGTCTTCTCATGTAAATTGAAAATGATGGGTTAAAAAATCCTGTTGTTTAGCATAGCAAGTCACACTGGAGGAGAAGTAGGGATTTGAGGAGACAGCACCCCTTTAGGTTCTGTAAATTTAAATGCACCTACTTGAGTTGTGACTTGAGTGCAATAAGATAAAACTAGACTTGGACATTTGAATTGATGAAATCTGCAGACAGTTTAGCTCACCAAATCCTGACCGGTTCTCGTGGAACTTGGCTATGCTAAGCAACAGGATTTCAGCCAATAAAAAACTTGCTTTGCAAATCTAAGATCCATCTTAAAAAAACATTGTTTAGCATTCCTCTCTTGGCATTGGATGAGTTATTTCTTTAAAATAAAAACTTTCAGAACCCCAAAATATACTTCATGTATAGGATATAGTTTTATTACCTAGGCAGTGCTGCAGATCATAGACTAGAGCAGTGATGGAGAACCTTTTAGAGACGGAGTGCCCAAACTGCAATTCAAAACCCCTTGTTTTTCGCAAAGCGCTGATATGGCAATCTAACCTGAATACAGTGGGTACCCCAAGTTACAGATACTTTGGGTGCTATCCTTCAGGAAAGCAAGGATCAAAAAGCAAGCTCTTTTCATCTGCTGGTGCCTCGGCCTGGAGGGGTCCTGGGGGCCTTTGTCGGACTGCTGAACTTGGGGATACCGGCGCCTCTTCTACTGTATCAGACCTGGATCCGTATCCTCCGATGCCTTTGGAGGCGTTTGCACCCGCCCACTGCCCCCTCCCCCGCTGTTCTGTGTCTTAGACGGCATCGGCCATCTCTGCCCTGTCTCTAGCCGCCCCCTCGTTTGGTGGTGTATTTTACCCCTCCCTTCGGTTTGCTTTCCCCTTCCCCCCCCCTTCCAGGATTTTTCCATCCTGCCCTGGCTTTGTGCCCTTTTGCCCCATTTTCTTTTGTTTTTTTCTTGCGTTTTATAGTGCTTTTTATGATTGTAACTTTACTGTTGTATTTTTGTAGTTCCTTGTTGTTATTTGCTATTTGTATTTTTCTTTTATTGTATTTATATTGTCTTTTTTTCCCCCTTCACCCCCTTCAGGCTGCCATGTTGGCAGTGACTCGCATCTCTGTGGTGTCTGGCCGTGGGAGATACGCTTTGGGGGGGGGATCGGTCGGGTTAGAAGAACTAGGGACAGGCACCTATTGCCTGTCCCCCGTTCTGATCCCCTCGCTCACCGTCATCTACCTGGGCGTCACTCCGCCAGCGCCTCCGACCTGTCCTGCCTCCTGATCAATGCCAGGTCGGTGCATAATAAGACCTTGCTAATCCTCGATTCTATCTTGGATGAGCATGCCGACCTGGCATGCATCACTGAGACCTGGGTGGGCGCAGAGGGTGGGGCCTCTCCCTCTTGTGCCCCCCCCCGGGTTTCAGGTTCTGTGGGCAGGCAGATCAGAGGGTAGGGGTGGCAGGGTGGCCATCGTTTACAGGGAAACCCTTTGTGTTAGCAGGTCTGTGACTATGGTGTGTTCTGGGGTGGAATGCCTCCATCTATCAGTGGGTCAGCGAGATAAGTTTGGCATTGTGCTGGTGTACCGTGCTCCCTGCAACCCAGCACAATCCCTCCCAGGGATCGCTGAGTTCGTCTCAGCTGCTTTGTTGAGGTCCCCCCGCCTTTTGGTGGTTGGGGACCTCAACTTGCATGCCGAGGAGGAACTCTCTGGTGCGGCTCTGGAATTATCTCAGCATGTTCTATGCCCCACCCATAGAGCTGGCCACACCCTGGACCTGTTTTTTTCCTCCATGTCACTAGACTCGTGTCTGGGGGTTAGGGGTATTTTGCCCCTGCCCGTGTCATGGTTGGACCACTACCTGCTAAAATTTTCCCTGTTGATCGCCCCCCCGCCCCACGGGGAGCGCCCATCTTACATCTGGGCCCGCCCCCGTAGGCTCCTGGACCCTGTCAGGTTCATGGAGGCCTTCGGGGAGCTCTCTGGCGGTCTGGCGGACGATCCGGTTGATGCCCTGGTGGAAAGGTGGTATGTAGGTACCACTGGGGCGGTTGACCAGATCGCCCCCAAGCGTCTCCTGCGATGTGGAGTCCGCCACTCCCCGTGGTTTACGGAGGAGTTGTGGTCGATGAAACAAGAACGCAGGAGACTGGAGGTCATTTGGAGGGCCCGTCGGACGGAAGAGAATAGGGCTGCCCTTAGACAGCTGACTGGCCGCTATCTTCACGCAATCAGGGACGCCAGAAGATCTTACGCCTCCCTGAGAATTGGTGAGGCTGCAAACCGCCAGGCAGAGTTATTCCGGGTGGTTCGGGACCTCTCCAATCCCAGCCAGCTGAGGCCTCCTCCTAGTGATTTCACTAGTGAGCAATTTGCAGCCCATTTTAGATCAAAAATAGAGGCCATCCGTTCCGACTTGCCCCCCAGCTGCTCTAGTCCACCCTTCGAGATCTCTGGTGCCTAACCCCCCCCCCCCCGTTCTCCCCTCCTGGATGAGTTTGGGCCGGTTTTTGTGGTGGAGGCCTCCAGAGTTATGGCTCATTGCCGGCTGGCGGCCACTCCTTTTGACTCTTGCCCAGCTTGGCCTATTAAATCTGCTCAAGGGAACATGCCTGAGTGGGTTTCAGCTATTGCCACGGCCTCCTTTAGGGAGGGATGTCTCCCTTCCCATCTGAAGGAGACCGTGGTGAAACCCACTCTGAAAAAACCTGGCATGGCATCGGACGACCTTTCCAACTATCGTCCGATTGCCATTGTTCCCTTCCTGGGCAAGGTTGTTGAGAGGGTGGCTGCTGTCCGACTTCAGTCATTCCTGGAGGTTAATCATATCCTGGACCCCTTCCAGTCTGGATTCAGACCTTTTCGCAGGACCGAGACTGCCCTGGTCGCTCTGCAGCTGACCTCCTCAGGGAGGCCGACAGGGGGAGCTCCTCCCTGTTGGTTCTCCTTGATCTGTCAGCTGCCTTTGATACCGTCGACTACGGTAACCTACTGGTCCGGCTCGCGGAGGCGGGAATTGGTGGTCAGGCCTTGGCCTGGCTCCGTTCCTTCCTTAGCGGCCGGACTCAGCGGGTTCAGCTGGGTGATGTCTTGTCGGCTCCTTGGACTCTCCCTTGTGGGGTGCCCCAGGGGTCGGCAATCTCACCCATGCTGTTCAATGTTTACATGAGGCCGCTGGGGGAGGTCATCAGGAGATTTGGAGTTCGCTATCATCAGTACGCTGATGACACGCAGCTCTATCTCTCCTTTTCATCATCTGTAGTGGAGGCGATCCGTTCCCTCGATCAGTGCCTGGAGGCCGTTCTGGAATGGACCAGAGATAACCGTCTGAAGCTTAATCTGGAGAAGACGGAGGTTCTGTTCTTCGGGGCGCCCTCGTCTGGGTACAATGGCCCCCTCCCTAGTCTGGGGGGTGTTTCCCTCCAGCCTACAGACAGGGCCAGGAATCTGGGTGTGGTCCTGGACTCGGCCCTCTCCCTGGAAGTCCAGGTGATGGCTGTCTCCAGGGGTGCCTTTTTCCATCTCCGCAGGATCGCCCAGATCCGCCATTACCTTGACGAGTCCTCCCTGAGGACAGTTGTGCAGGCCCTGGTGATCTCGAGGATGGACTATTGCAATGCCCTCTACGTGGGGTTGCCCTTGACCCTGACCCGGAGGCTACAGCGGGTGCAAAATGTGGCGGCTAGGCTGGTGGTGGGTGCCTGTAGATACGAGCACATCACCCCAGTCCTGGCCCGCCTGCATTGGCTCCCTGTTGTCCTCCGGATCAGGTTCAAGGTCCTGGTTTTGATTTTCAAAGCCCTCCACAGCTTGGGACCAGAGTACCTGGTGGAGCGCATCTCCCAAAAGGCATCCGGTTCCAGACCCACGAGATCGTCTCAGGCGCACTCACTGCGGGCCGCGCCTTCTCTGTGGTGGGGCCTTCACTTTGGAACCACCTCCCCAGTGAGCTGCGCCTGCTTTCGTCCCTGCCTGCCTTCAAGAAGGCCTTGAAGACCCTCTTTTTTAGAGAGGCCTTCGGCAACCTGTGAATTAGAGTTTTATTTTATTTTATTTCCCCCTTTTGGGCTCGTCGCCATCTTGTCTTTCGCTGCCTTATTGCCTGCAGTTTTAACCGTTGTTTTATGTGTTTTTTTACTCCTGTTAGCCGCCCAGAGTTCCCGTTGGGAAGATGGGCAGGATATAAGCTCATAAATAAATAAATAAATAAAATAAAATAAACCTGCTCTTTGATCCTCGCTTTCACGAAGGGTAGCACCCTTTACTCTCATCTAAGTGCTCCTTTGTAGCCCCAGTTTACTCTCCAGCCACACTGCTTTTGGGATGCCCAGAGTGCCATGGCTGGAGAGTAAACCTGGGCTACGAACAAGCCCACAAGCCACTGCCTCCCGTTTACCCAGCTCTCTTCACAGAGCACAGTGGCATGTTCCGAGCGGAGGGGGAAGTGCCAATGGCTGGGAAGGGGCGATGTCAGGTGCCGACAGAAAGGCCTCTGTGTGCCATCACAGATTCACCAACACTGGGCTAGAGGGACTCCTGGTTGCAGAGGGAACTTTGCAAATCATACATCAATGTGTTCCTGAAAAGAGAATGACATTTGATGTCTGGCTCAATATAACAATCTTGAGTTGCATGATTGCAATTGCTTGATTTCAAATCTGGGTTTGAGATGTTTCAAAGAAGATGGTCCACCTTGTGCAGCATGATCTGTTTTGTGGTCATAGGTGGCAATGGAACATAAACACTAGAGCACTGATAACATTCCATTCTCCTTTGTATCTCTTTTTTCTCTCATTCACCCCCATCCCCACTCAGTGTCGCTTAAACTATATTTGACATGGCTTTCTTATTTCTTACTAGATAATTCAGTTTTGTTTATTCTTCTTCAATGTTATTAAATCTAAATAAAGTCAGTTTTATACTCTAAAACGATGATGTGTCTTATCTACTGTTAGGAGTAAATCCTTGAATGACGTCAGTGCCGATGAGCTGCAAACGATTCGTCAGCTACGTTATGAGGAACTTCAGAAAATAAGATCGCAGCTAAAAGAACAAGATGAACAGTGGCAAGATGTAAGTAGACTGCAGGCCTCCATCTTCCACCTTCTGCAGTGTCTTTGGAGTTATTATAGCAGGAGAAAATGTGCTACTTGTATGCTGCTCCATAGTGCTTCAAGTCTTCCCTGGGTGATTTAAAATTTAATTATACAGACTTCACATTGCCACCACCATCCCTTGCTCTGGATACTCAGTTTATCAACATCAGAAGGATAGAAGACTGGGTAAACCTTGAGATAGCTGCCAGAATCCACTGGAATTGAACATCACACAGAGAACATATTGAGATAAAATGAGGCAGCTGATCTCAGTCAGCTGGGTCCAAGAGGCTCCTCATGATACAGCTGAATAGGATTCAGGAGCAGGGAGGTCAAGTGGTTCCACTCTATAGAAATTGTCTTCCTAACCAGATGCTCCAAAAGCAATACTTTTAATTGTGATAATTTTGACATTTTATCCCGTTTCATTCCCTCCCGGAGCAAGCGTGGAGAAAAGTGAAGTCAGCTATCCACCACTTATTGATTTTCAGTAGCAAATGTAGATTATGTTTGACAGTTCTTTGCCACTTGTGCCTAAACAATTGCCCTTTACAGAATTTTATAAACTTTTTTTCTTCTCTAGGTCATTTCAGGGTCCTACCCTGATTATTTCTAGGTTTGGATGTTATTAGGGTCAGTTTCATTGGTGAGCCTGAAATAGACTCAGGAACAAGCAGATACTGTACTTAATTTAATCTTTTGCATGGAAGGCCAAGGGTGGGAGAGACCAAAATGAAGCCCAGAAAGTAGGGAAATAAGTAAAACAATCAAAGTCAGAATCCTCTGCTGTGTAATCTAATAAAGTAACAACAAATTGAATTTTATAATTCAGGAAAGACCAAGCAAAAGGGAGGCATGATTGTCACTTGGAAGGGTTTGCCTCTGCAAAATGAGCATCAAGGTAGACTTCATCGTTTGCTATTCTGTTCTTAATGGTAAAGTAATAGTCTGTAATGACTGGTGCACATTCATTGGTTGATAGCTGTTGTGAGTTTTTGGGGCTGTTTGGCCTGTTCTGGAAGTTTCCCTTCTGGTGGACCAGATTCAAAGAACATGAAAGTCACTGCAGACTAAAACCAGAAAAATCAGCAGTAGCTGAACACACCCGGAAACAAACTGGACATGAAATCCTCTTCCAGTACACAGAGGTACTGAACAACACTACCAATCACTATGTCAGACTTCACAGGGAAACCTTTGAGATCCACAAACATAAGCACAGTTTCAACAAAAAAGAAGAAAGTAAAAATCAACAAAGCCTGGCTTCCAGGACTGAAAACTACAGCCTGCAAAACATCAAAGCTCAATGTTTCCCACCAGCCACAAGCACCAGTGATTAGTTCATGCAATAGAACAGCTAGCAACACCCATCAAAGACAGAGAAGGGTTGCTGCCACCCCTGATTGCAGTGAAACTTCTTAATCCCTCCATCACAATACAATGACTAACACCTGTTCTCTTGCATAGGGCAAGTTTCCTCTTCCTCACAACTTTGAAACACCACAATCTCGCTCACTCTATATCACAGAGCACAGAAAAAACTAGTTCCCTGACCTCCTTGCCCTCTGAAGATGCCAGCCACAGATTCTCGTGAAATGTCAGGAAGAAAAATTTCCAGAATACAGCCAAACAACCCATAAAACTCACAACAGCTATCAGATCCTGTCCGTGAAAGCCTTCAAGAACACATTCATTGTTTGCTTGCACAGCAATGGATAAGATGAGGAATCCTGTAGAGAACGGCTTCTAAGGGGTTGTGCACAGGATTTTACACAAAGAAGTTTCTGTTTTCTGAGTTATCCCTGGGAATGGAAGAAAACAAACCACCCAGAGTTCCCACTGGGATAATTGGCCGTGGTATACAAATATAAAAATAAATAAATAAATTCCATAGAAAGCTGTGGAACTGAGAATTATCTAGATTCACAACACTCCTCTGTCTAATAATCTGCAAGTTTTGAACATATGCTACAATGACTAGTTGATTAGAAGAGTGTAAGGATTCTGTTTATGTACCCTTCATTCCCTCACCCAACAGTCTCCTTTCCTGGACTGTCCAGGGTGATCTTTGATGTGGCATTGGGCCACTTCAAGCTTTTTGTTGTGGGGACTCTAGTGTTTAGATTAAGTTCACTAAATCAGGTGTTGCTCAGGATTTCTAGTCTGCCGTGGCTTCCATGGACCTGTCCCAATCAGGAGCTGGCCCCACACTTGTGCCAAGCCATGCTCAGGATTTAGTACTCCCTTCTGGTGGATTTGGTAATTTGAAAGTAGTCAGGTTACATGTGACTCTGTTGTCGTGGACTTATCAGCATCTTCAGTTATTGACTGGCAACTGATGTAAACCTCAGCAGGATGGTGGAACAATTTCTGATGGTCTCCCGCAGGAACCCCAAGAAGATGAGTGGGTTAGAGAATGATTGGGATCCCTGGCTGAAAGTTGAAATAGCAAGGGCAGATGACAGGGTCATTCCTAAGCACCTTCTGCCTACCTGTATGAACAAGTCAGCTCCTTGCATTTGTGGGAGGTTGGGATGATTAAACAGGAAGGGGCAGATAGAGAAGTTGGGAAGAATCAGTGTAGTCTATACTCTTGTCTCAAGTTCAGATTTGTTGTTGGAAAATCACATAAATATTTATAGTCCTTTGATTTAACTTGTGGAAAAGAAGAAAATATTTGGCTAGTTACTCTTGGCTCAGACATTCTAAAGATCCATTTTACGTACGTACCATTGTTTGCGTCTCAGTCAAGCAAACTGGTCTGTATCAGTCCAGTTGAAGGCATAAAAAATCGTCATGAGCTGTTATCTCAAATTAAATATGAATAGCAGTTCCAGTTAATTTTTTTTAACAACTATGCCTTTAAAATAAAAAATGCATTAAGCATTACTATGAAAACTTGGAATAACTTTTTACATTGGAATTAATGTATTTTAAAATCAGTGTACATTTCTCCCTTTGCAAAATCATTACACTGAACACTGGCTTCTTCATCTGGAGAGAAGATAGCCAGTGTCTGGTGTTCTTAGGGACAAATGCTGTAGAAAGATACTTGAGAACAAAGGAACACTAGACGTATAAAATGAAAGTAGGGCACCTGAGCATCCAGTCAGGATGAACAGTCTTGGCTAGGTAATGAGATCCGTGAGTGTTCGCGGTAGGAGCTCCCTCACCAGGGTCTGCAGACTATGCTGTATTCATTTGTCTGGCTTAAATTTAGGATCTGGCAAAATGGAAAAACAGGCGGAAGAGTTACACTTCTGATTTGCAGAAGAAAAAGGAGGAGAGAGAAGAAATTGAACGGAGGACTTCTGAGAGTTCTGAAAGGCACAGCAAAACATTGAGAGAAATGCAGAGAGACAGGTAAAATCGGGAAACAGTATTCAGTAATTCTAACAGCCCTGTCATAAGCATGCTTATCTACTTAGAAGTAAAGTGTATTTAGTTCAATTGCCCAACCTTGTAGTTCTGTAGGGATTTTATTAAGTTCTTGAGCTGAGAGATTAATTCTGCTATATTGTGCTAGAATGTTGATATTTCCTTATATGTTAAACTGTAATATTGTTGAAGACAATATTATAAAACTTCAATTAATTCACACTACGGACTGGTTTATTTTTCAACTTGTTTTGTCTCTCCAGTCTCATGGTTATTTAACTTACACCCAGATCCTAAATTTGTTTACTTTGAAGAAAAATCTATGGTATGCATTGTGGCATAGTTTGAAGTCTATATGCTTGGATTACAAGCATGTAGCTTTTGGTTCAGTTGTTTTTACTTCAAAAGGGAATAGGATGCTAATTTTCTTTAACCCAATTTTTTTTCTTCCTGGTTACCTTTCCTAGGTTAGAAATTATGAAGGATCTGGTTTGTCTTGTAAAAAAGATCTGACAAAAAACATTTCTGGCTGTGCCCTGAACTCCTTGTCTTCCTAGTAGAATGAGAATCAAATATATTTAAAAATAATGAATATTCTTTCTGTCTACAAATTTTAATAGTCTTGTAGTTGTCAATGGCCATGGCTTGAAAATTAAATGGCTGGACTGATTTGTGTCTATGTTGCACTGAAATTCTTTTTTTTTTTTTTTTTTGAAAAAACTCTTTTTGAATCAGAAGAGAAACTTAATAAACTTGCTCTTACTGTTTAGCACAGCTATTAAATAACTAATTAAATAATCTTTAGTAAAATCATGTAAAACTTTTCTGTCGGCCATTTATAGCAACATCACCCTGGAAATGCCTATCTTTATGGTATTGGTTTGTGGGAAAAGAAAAGAAAATGCAAGGTCTGTTAACAGTGTGTGGATAAAACCTGTCTAATGGTAATTTAATATGACTGAAAGGTCACCTTTCTTGAGGTTGCTGAAGTCACAATGCCCTTGCTTTTGTTTTATTCCCTAGGGCCAGCAGAGATCAAAGGCCACACCCCACCAGTCAGCAGAGAGCGGAACACAGGCAAATGTATTTATCACCTGGTGATGTATTTACTGAAGAGAAAGAGCCTTCAAGACCTTCAAAAGATCATCTTGTTGAAAATGACGCAGCCGCTATTATGAAGGAGAACGAGGGAAGCAGTAAAGAGAGTGACAAAAAAACAGAAAGTCATGTAAGGGTAGAAACTCAAATTCCATCTAAGAGCATGACAGAAGAAAAGAGCCAGCCTGCTTTGTCAAATTACAATTCAGTCAATGCGCAAGCTGGGTCAGCTCGAATTTCAGCCTCTCTCCCAAGAAGTTACCAGAAAACTGATACTGCCAGGCTGACGTCTGTGGTTACACCAAGGCCTTTTGGGGTCCATTCGAGAGGAATCTCATCACTTCCTAGGTCATTTACGGTAAAGCTTTCATCTTCTCTAATGTTTATGTGGGTAATTATTGTGAGTTAATGGAAAGGGGCTTTTACCTTTTCTTCCACAGAAGTATTTAAAACTATCAATAACTAGCTTCATTCACGAACAGCTAAATTATCCCATTTTGTTTAAAATGCAGAGCAATATCTTTTTGTAGTAATGAATATATTTTTAATTTCTAAATAGATATTCCAAAACTATTACTCAGAAATTTGCAACAGATGTGAGAATTAAGTGTTACTTAAGGGGATTCTGTTTATCCCTCACAGTTTTCTTTGGAACTTCTAACTGGTCTTGTGCCTTTCTGTGGTGATTAGCTCATAGCATTTTATTGATTTTTATATATTTGTTTCATCTGAATACACACTAGAAGAGGCAGTACCACATACCATAACTTTAAAGAATTTGATTATTTAATTTCATATTTCCCAGTGTGCATTCACCCCTGCCCCAAATAATTGTATCCTAATCAGAGCTTTGTGGCTGGCTCAGTGAGTTGGGTATCTCCCTATGAAGCTAAAGGCTGGGGGCTCAGTTCCCCACTGTGCCAACTAGAAAAGCCAGCCTGCATGGCCTTGGGCAAGCTGCATTGTCCCAGGATGCCCCAGTAGAAGGGAATGATAAACCACTCCTAAATGCTCTCTATTTATGGAAAATAGAGAAGGTAGGTTACAGCAATGCGCTTGGGGCTTCCCTTGACTCTTGTTCAGAGATTGCAACGGGTGCAAAATGCAGCAGCCCGACTGGTGGTTTTTACAGGCAGGTATGGCCACATCACCCCTGTCCTGGCTCGCTTGCATTGGCTACCCGTTGCCTCCCAAATAAGGTTACAAAAACCTTCATGGCTAGGGACCTGAATAACTGGTGCAGTGAATCTTCCTAAGGTCAACTGTGACTCAGCCCACCAGAGCTTCACAAACATTCTGACTTTGGGCGACCACTTTTAGGGAGGCTCAGAAAATGGTTACTCAAAACTAGGCCTTCTCAGTGGTTGCCCCTACCATTTGGAATAAACTTTCTAGTGAGATACACCTGGCACAGTCTTTGTGTGCTTTTAAGAAAGCATTGAAGGCTTTCAGCAACCACTATTTTTTATAATGTTATGTTGTTCTGTTGCTCATGTCCTGGGGATATAGATTTGCTTGCCAGTTTGCTTTAGTTTTTTTACTTTGTGATTGTTGTAAACCACCTGGAGTCCCTGCTCGAGCCCTACCGCACTTAGGTTTTGAATTGCCTTTTGCTTAAAATCAAATCACCTTAAAATCACTTACCACACTTCCAATCGCTTTTTCCGCAGAGCCCCCTTGGCCACGCCCCTTTTTGGCCACTGTGTCGGTTTTTCTTGTGACAGCCACCAGGGGTGGTGTTTTTTTAAACTGATTTCTAGACCGCTTTCTGAAGTGATTTGGCTCAAACTGCAGACACCATGCACTGTTTTTTTCTGGGTTTCCCCGTCTGTATGCCTTATCCTGCCGTTGGAAAAGCCACAAAAGAAATCCTCCTGCAGTGTAATCATTTCTGCCGACTTCTCCGGTCCTTCTACCTCCTCTTTTGGGTACAATTTTGCTTTTTCCGTTCACGGAAGTAGACTTTCAAAATCAATGCACCATGTTGTAAGTAATCTAAAGGGAGAACCGGAAAATTAGCTACATTACTTTGAATGGAAGAACAATGGCATGACGTTATCCTAAAAAATAATTTCCAAAATTGAACCAGATAATGGGAAAATGTCGGACTAAATCGGAACAAAAAGTGGTTTAGCAAAGTGCGGATGGGGAAACAGGTTCTTGAGAAAATGCCCAAGTGCGGAATGCTGAATCTCTTCAGTGACCACATGACCGGGGGAGGGCAAAAGGCAGTTCAAAACAAAAAGCGGTTGCTGTTTGAAGTGCAGTAGCAGACTGGTGGTATATAAATGTATAAATAAATAAATAAAATATTTAATTAAAGGTTTCCATAAATAAGAATTTACTTGCTAGCCCATCACCATCATTGGCCTGGCTTAAGCTGTATTAATATAGCTCATTATTTAATTTCGTGGAACAATGTGTTTGTGACCTAGGAAAAAGCATGAGAATGAATTTAGTATAATTTGTGTTGAAACCAGTTGTGGGCACCCCCACACACACAAAAAACCTTTTAAAATCATATTCTCCTCCTCTTCCTAGATGGATGATGCCTCAAAAGATAATGGAGATACATATGTGCCTAAGAAATCTCAAAGCACATACAGCAGCAGCTCATTTTCTAAGCCAGAAGCTAGACAGAGCCATTCTACGAGCGATCTAAGAAGTGGAGAGGACAGCATGATTGGGGCAAGATACTCACCTTTGGGGAATGTTTCTGCTCCAAATGAAGTTGCAGATGCAGATGGCGTTGGTACCAAATCAGACCATCGTACCAACTATGACTCAGAAATAGAAGAGACAAACTTGCCAGAGACCGAACTTACAAAAGTGCAGGTGAATATTTTAAATGTATATAGTTCTTCTACTCTCAGCATTTTTATCCAATGTCGGCAATTTGCTAGAAGCTGTACAAAAAGACATGTGTGAGCATTACCAGGAATCTACATGGGACTGCAGATAGATTAGGGAGGAAAGAAATCATTGATGAACACAGATTGAGAATTAACCAGTAGCTCAAGGATGCATCAGGCTTAAAGCAACTCAGTAGCAACGCAGCCTATCTTAAATCTAAAATAGAGGCCACCCGTTCCGATCTGGATGACGTTTGCACTGATCTATCCCCGTGTGTGGCCGGCGCCGCACCTCCTCGGTCCCCCCAGTTTGTTGAGTTCAGGCCTGTTACTCCATCTGATGCCTTCAGGGCCCTGGGACAATGCAGGCTAGCGGCTTCTCCATTCGACCCTTGCCCTTCCTGGCTGATTAAGACGGCCGGAGGGAGCATGCTGATTGCCACTGCCTCATTCAGAGACGGGATTTTTCCTGGTCGTCTGAAGGAGACGGTGGTTAAGCCCATTCTCAGGAGACCAGGCCTGGCTGTAGATGACATGTCGAACTACCGTCCTATAGCCAATGTTCCCTTTATGGGCAAGGTGATTGAGCGGGTCGCCGCCCTGCGTTTCCAGTCGTTCCTGGAGGAGAATCATGTTCTGGATCCCTTCCAGTCTGGGTTTAGGCCGCGGCATGGGACTGAAACTGCCCTGGTCGCACTGCAAGACGACCTCTTGAGGAGGGGCGACAGGGGTTGCTCTACCCTGTTGGTCCTTCTTGAACTGTCAGCGGCCTTTGATACCGTCGATCACGGTATCCTCCTGGGCCGGCTCGCTGAGGCTAGGATTGGTGGTCTGGCCTTTGGCTGGCTCTGTTCCTTCCTGGAGGGCAGTGCTCAGTGTGTGAGCTTGGGGGGTGTTCTGTCGTCTCCCTGGACACTCTCATATGGGGTGCCTCAGGGGTCGGCTCTCTCCCCAATGCTCTTTAACATCTACATGAGGCCGCTGGCTGAGGTCATCTGGAGTTTTGGAGCTCGCTGTCATTGGTACGCTGATGACACGCAGCTCTATCTCTCCTTCTCCACCTCTGCAGTGGAGGCAGTCCAGACCCTCGATTGCTGTCTGGCTGCAGTACTGGACTGGACCAGGACCAACAGGCTCCGGCTTAACCCTGGGAAGACTGAGGTTCTGTTCTTTGGGGGTGGCCCGGACAGGTATTATGGCCCTCTTCCCAGTCTGGGCAGGTCCGCCCTCCAGCTGGCTGAATGAGTGAGGAGTCTGGGCGTCGTCCTGGATCCAGACCTGTCCCTGGGCTCCCAGGTGGCAGCCGTGACCAGGTCGGCCTTTTACCATCTTAGGCTTATCACCCAGATTCGCCCATACCTAGATGGGGACTCTCTGAGGACAGTGGTGCAGGTGCTGGTCATGTTGAGGATAGATTACTTCAACATTCTCTACATGGGGCTTCCCTTGAACCTTGTTTGGCGACTGCAGCGGGTCCAGAATGCGGTGGCCAGGCTGGTGGTTGGTGCGGGCAGGTATGACCGCATCACCCCCATTCTGGCTCGTCTGCACTGGTTGCCCGTTGCCTCCCGAATAAGGTTCAAGGTAATGGTTTTGGTTTACAAAACCCTCCATGGCCTGGGGCCTGATTATCTGGCAGAGCATTATCTCCCTACGATCAGAGCTGTCCCAACCAACCCGATCCTCTGTGGCTCTCTTGCTTCGGGTGGCCACTCCTAGAGAGGCCTGTAGGGTAGCTACCCACAAGCGGGCCTTCTCAGTGGCTGGCCCAGAACTATGGAACAAACTCCCCAGCGAGATTCGCCAGGCTCCCTCATCGGCAGCCTTTAAGAAATCGTTTAAGACCTGGCTGTTCAGGGATGCCTTTGGCGATTGATAGGATGTACCAAAGTGTTTTCCTCTGCTAATTTATGTTCGGTGTTTTTATTGTCATTTTTACCATTTTTATTGTCAGTTTTTATGCCTCTTGCCTAATATCTCCTCTCATTGATGTACATGTTTTTAACTTGTTTTTTATGTGAATCGCCCAGAGTTCCCTTAGGGAAATGGGAGCTGTATGAAAATAAATAAATAAATAAATAAATAATGGCTTTATTAGAAAAGAGAGATTCATAAAGGAGACATTCAGCCTGATGAACTGAAAGGAGAAATGCATAGAAAAGATGCAAACCTTGCACACAAACATATTCTGACAAAACACTTCAGGAAGAATCACATGGTTTGGTAAAATTAGAATAGTGTCTTGGAGGAAAACAATTCTTTAAATTGAAAGATAACTCCAGGAAGTGATATGGTAGCATATAAAAGGTGAGGCCTACTGTTTTTAATTTGTATAAAAATTTAATTAAACTCAACTATCAGCTACGGTATTAAACTTTGGTTATCTTTGGGTTTCTCTTTTACATGTTTTATTTTTAGTCCAGAAGGGAGGTTATCATTTTTAAAGTCACAAGTGAACTGGAGTTGCTCAATACTAATATTTCCAATGAACTTTCACAAAACATATCGCAATGGTTGGCATTAGGAATGGACATTTTGAACTTGAATTTTTGGACTGTAAATACCATAATTCTCACTGGTGAGGTTTGTGTACCTTAAAAATAAAGGTAACGGTCCCCCGACACACACACACACACACATGCATGCTAGTTGTGTCTGGATCTAGGGGCAGTGCTCATCTTTGTTTCTAAGCCAAAGAGCCAGTGTTGTGCACATCCGTGGCCATGTGGCCAGCATGGCTGAATGCATTTATGTGCACGGAACACTGTTTTATCTTATGTTTTACTTATTTATCTACTTGCATTTACATGCTTTTGAACTGCTAGGTTGGCAGGAGCTGGGGTTAATTTTCGTTTTCTAACCCACTGAACCACCACACTTATATTTAGGGGTCTTTGTACCTTACAGATCCCTAAATATAGCTCACCTGCAGGAAGGCCTGAACTGGAAGGCTTTGAGGCTGAGCTAGGCTTTGCTATGCCTACTAGGCTTCCTGCTCAGAAAAACAACAACTCCCTGAAAGCACTAGGGCAGAACCAGAAATATTGACCATAGCTAAGCTTGGCTCAGCATTTAGCTGTTTGTCAGGTGCCTATCAGGTAGGTAGACTGTCTGTCACCCAGAAAATCCCTATCCCTACTTGTCACCCAGTGTGGACCAGGGTTGGAATCCCTGCTCAGCCATGAAAACTCACTGGGGAAGGAGAACTGCTAAAGCTACTCCTCACTAACTTTGAAAGCCCTATTAAAGTGGCTGTAAGTTGGTCCTGACTTCATAGCCCATAATAAACAACTCAACATTAGCAAAGCAATGTGATCAAACATTGACTAAAATTCTTACTGCAGGTAAGGTATCCAAATGACTGGAGTCAATAAGTTTAGAAGTGTAAATGGAGCAGATTGTCACCTGCCAGTGGCCTAATATCGTATTGCCATTATATCTTCAAATATTGATGACTGCATGCCAGCAGCAGAGAACACAACAATGAAAACAGTAGGAGTTGCCAGTAGGAAAGGTTGACCCTTATTTCTGTTGTCACATGCCAATTGCATGACTTGGAACGCAACAAAAATTGCAAGCTGTGATTTGATTTTATTTTTTTGCCTGGCAGCAATTTGCTGCTGGCATTTATACCATTGACTTGAAGCGGGAGTATTCAAATAATAGGATTCTGTCCAAAGAGTTCCATGTAGTTTATTTCTTATTACTTGTTTACAAAAAGTATTTAAGGTTTTTGTTTTTCTTCTCACCAGGGCTTTCAAAGGGTTATAAATTTGATAAAAATATTATTTTTAAAACAAAGACATTTTAAAACTCTAATTTGTGTTATTTGTGTATAATGAGGGATTTAACTATTTATTTTTAGCTGTAAATATTTCACTTCTTTTTGTGGTTATGTGATGTGCATCCTGACTGCTTGGGTGTGCCTTGTATAAGAGGCAACCTGTAGCAATTCTAGCACATTTTTAAAAAGCATCCATAAGTAACAAATTTTGTTATTTTGGAGAAAGGAAAGACTTTTTAAAAAGGCAGATCAAGTTATTCTGCAGCTATAAATAAACTGTTCACTGCACTGTGTTGTAGTCAAGTAGGCAAAGTAGCTACTGGAATATTGATAGGAGTTGAATAGAAGGTAATAGTTCTTTTGTGTCTGAATCTCTGGGAAACAGACATTTGAGCCTGGGCTCACTTCAGTGCGCTAAGTAATACTCTGAAACCAGAATTGTTGCTGCTGGTTAGACAAAGGTAACACACATACTATGGGAGGAATATATTGAAATGTGTATTCAATTTCTTTTTAAGAAAGGGGAGGATACATTGCAATAAGTGATTGCACTTATCTTCTAAAATGTATTTCCTGAGTTTATATTTTCCTACCCCAAATCTTTAGCACTCTCTTCCCTTCCAGCTTTTCAACTGTTTTCCTGTTGATCTAAATCATCACACTTATTACACTGTTCCCGTTATGCTTGTGGGGCCCTCTTCGGTGTAGCATAGGTCTACAAATATTGGAATATTTGTCTATATATAGGTCTAGCAAATATTGGAAATATAGGTCTAGCAAATATTGGAAATTATAACATTAAAATGGTGCTTATGCAGGACTCTGCTGCTGAATTAAATTTAAAGCAGGTATTCCCCTTCCCTTCCCCAACCAAAATGTATTGCTGTCATCACAGCCGCAGTACTTGTGAGATACTACTTCATGGAGTATTATTGTACTTTCTAGAGTGTGCTTCAGTTGTCCAAACTATTCAGCAGAGAGGTTCGAGAGCTTGCCTTTCATTTTCATCATATTGTTTAGGAAACCTCAGTAGAAATGGCTGGAACACAGAAGTGGTAGCCTTTGTTCTGAACAAAGGTTAGACGTCAAGGAAGGAGGCAGGAGACATTGGCCCAAACAGCAGGTCTTTAGTTCAAGAGAGTCGGCAGATTGGTAATCATAGGAATATTATGTTGCAATCAGGTCTTGGCCTCTATGTGTGGATTTAAACTGTGAGTTATTTTCAGAGATTACATGAGCAGAGTTCTGCTCCCAGAAGTAAAATAGGCAGTTTTTGCCAAATCCCCCTGGGAAGAAGCTGTTCCTGACGGTTAGGCGACTGCAGGCTTGAGAGGGTACAAACAAAGAAAAAAACTAGGCAAAAAGTAACTCATCCTCTCCTTCTTATACATGCATAGATCCCTCTATGTATGCCATGAACAGTTACCTAATGGTTATGAGCATTAAAAATCAGTAAATGACACTTGAGTAACACTGTTGCTATAGATGAAATATATATACTAAAATACAGTAGGACCTGCATATCCACTGGTTCATTAACCACTGATTCAGTTATCCATGGTTGGCAGAGGAAAACATTAAATAAATAATTCAGCAGCTGCAAAGCAAGCTGCCGTCACAAACAGCAGCCGTAAAGCAAGTAACTGTAACAAAATAGCAGTTTGGGGTTTTTTATTATCCATGGGAAGGCCTGGAACCAATCCCCAGTGGATACCAGGGTCCTACTGTAATTTGCTTTCTGAAAGCAGGAAAAAATGCTGCTTTTCCCAGAAAACTATGACAGTAAAAGGATATTTGAAGTAAATGGTGGGTGAATTCATATTGTCCAGTTTCTTTTAGCATATTTTATTTTGGGATAGATATGCTACAAAATCTGAATTTTGTAGGGTGATGGTAAAATTGACCCCCTTTCATATTTTCAATTCATTTTCCCCATAGTCATCAATGTAAATTAGAGATGGGCACAACTCATCGAAATTTTCGTTTTTGTTTTTGTTTTTTTTTTATTTTGTTTCGCAATGAAAACGAAAACGAAAAATTTTTCAGAAAGCGACAACAGAAATGAAATGAAAAATTTTGCCGTGTTTTTCGGTTTCGTTAGAGCAGACACATTGCATTGAAAATAATGCTAACGAAATGAAAATTTTTTTTTTTTTGTTTTTTTGTTTTGTTTCGTAACGAAAATGAAAACGAAAAATGTGCCAAAACCCCCGAAAAACAAAAACGAACCGAAACAGACCCCCTAAATGAAAAACGAAAAACGAAAAATTATTTTTTTGAGTCATGCCCATCTCTAATGTAAATAGTAAAATTTATCTTTCTGGATAAATAGTTATTTTATTTATTCATATTTCTATACTGCCCATCTGGCAGCAAGGTCACTCTGGGCCGTTTACAACAATTGAGGAATACAGTACACTGCAAATAAACTAAATAATTCATACAATAAAAATAAAATACAGTAATATAATAAAAATACCAATAACAAAGTGACATAAAATAGTGTACAGGTGTAGTTTTAACAATCATATTGAAAAGACTCAGGTATCCATAAGATGTTTAAAATTAGTTGACAGAGAAAAGCATTATCTAGCCTGCTTGGTTGGGAACAGGCTTCTCGCAGTTCAAAAGACACCATCCCTATGTATAAGATGACCCCCACTTTTCCAACCAAAATTACAGCTTCCCAACTGCGTGTTTCTCTCCTTGACTTACTTCTCTGTATAAGACGATCCTCAATTTTTAGTATAGCAATTGTATTAAAAATATAGTCTAATATACAGAAGAATACTATAACTGGGAAAAAAACCAGTGGACTCATTTATTTAGGGCATAGACTTTCCTTCAGATAGATGTCTGTGACACTAGATCCTACAGTATCATGCTTTTTTTTTTGTTTATTTTTTCAGGACCAGTACAGTGACATGAGAATCAGTATAAACCAGAGACCCGGCAGCAATCGGAGCTTTGGATTTGACATATACCAGAACCCTTCTGGAGTCTTTGTAAAGTTAGTAGAAGAAGGTAAAAAATAATAATAATCTGTAAATCACTTATCATGCATTTGTCTTCAAACAAACAAACAAACCAGAAATCAAGGTGTAGACCTAAGATTGTACAAGAGGGGAAGCACCTGGGACAACTTACTAGAGAATGCATTGAGTTTCTTTATTCTGTATTTTATCACAGTTAAAATGTGTTATGCCAGCTGTCAAAAGAAGATTTCTACCAGTGGGAAATGTTTCTTTCCTTACAAAGCTTGAGGTGATCTGTAATGCATTGCAGTAATATTCTCATGCATTTGTGTTTGAGCTGACCTAGATAAGGTCAGTGTTCGATGTGGTCCCAGTAGTGAGTGGTCAGCCAGTTGGCTGTGGGAAGCTCAGAGACAGAATATACAGTAGGAGGTACCACCTCTTCCTGTTTGTTGCTGCCACCCTCCTATCAAGTGATACACAGAGACGCTGTGTGTGTTCAGCGTGGGTAGCAGCCTCTAAAAGCACTGTTATTTGCTGATTTTGTGAATAGCTATGAGTGAATTCATTCTGGGGGGCGGGGAAATCTCCCCATTGGCATTGGGACAGGAACAGCAACCATGGGAGAAGCCAAGTCTAGTTAAGGCCCAAAGCCTTCTAGTCGAGGCCTTGCTTCCAGGTGAGCCATGCTTAGATGCCTGTAATGTGTCTGTCTGTTACATAGAATGCCCAGAAGAGGAATTTTGGGATGATTAGTCTCAGAAATCCAGAAACCCCATCCCTTTTATCTAGTGTCCTTTGAAAGCTGCCCATGTTGCTGACCATCTTGTGGTATTCCACAATTAAATTTTGTGTAATGTGAAGAAGTCCTCCCTTTTATCTACCATGAATCTCCTGCCATTCACATTTAGTGGATCAGCCTTGCATTGTGAGACTAGAGAGTTGATTCAAGCCCTTGATCATCAGAAACAGATAAATCTAAAGTACTAAACCTGTAATTTCTCACTTGCTTTTGTGGATAACCACTTCATCACATGAAGTGTGTTGCCTGGAGGAATAGATATATATCTGGGGGAAAGCGTGTGTGGAACACTGAGGAATAAAGAAGTAAAAGGAACCAGCAAAGTGACAATCTCAATGATGGTTGTTTTACAGTTATTGAAGTTTTTAAGGGCATTCCATGGTAGATGAACAAATTAACACATTTGCAGTAATGAAAAACCTTTGTTCAATTCAAGTAGAAAATCATAATGCATTCAGTGTATAGGAAATAGAGTTCAGTCTCTATCTTTTAGTAAGTCAGGGACTGACATCTTCAGGCCAAGAGAAAATAGAAATGCCTGCCTACCCACCCACCCACCCACCTATGTGTTTGTGTATACTGACTATTAATGTAGTTTGAGAAATGCCTGATCTGAATCCTTGATTTGGGAGTCAGGACCAATACAATGGTATGTGTCTCAGAGTTCTGAGTAAATGTAGTTGCCCTGTAATAGAACTTAGCATATTAAGTTATATGAGAATACTCCCACTGAATCAATGGGGATTTGGGGAGTCAAGTCCTTTGAAAGCTCCATTGATTCAAATAGGCCTCCTCAGCTTGCACCTTGCTTGAGCATAGAGGGATTTCCTAGCTGTGTTCACCAAGTAGTTTCCTTAGCTGGAAGTGCTTCTTACTGGATTTGGGACTTCTTGAATTGAAACAATGCTTATTCCTACTGAACTGATGCCCACCATGCCTGGAAATTGACTTGGTATAACAAAGAGTATGTAGAGCCAGTGTGATGTAATACTTGATCTGGGGAAACCTAATTCAAGTGCCCAGTCATCCATCTGGGCAAGTTTACTGTCTTAATGAGAGGATAAAAGAAGTACATACGTCAGCTCTGTGAAGGAAAATGGAGGGATATACATATTATGGAGTGTGTGCTTATAGAAAATATTGCTATTTTTAAAAAACAACAATGTATAAAATTCAGGGACAAAGAATATTAAGCTTTTTAATTAGTAGCACTTGTATGGAAGGAAGCCAGTAGAGCCAATTGCATCCTCTAACTTTAAAACGGAAGTTTCATTGGTGTGTCTGTTAAATTATGTTGCCTGTTTTAACACTAGCTGATGGATGCTCATGATCTTTGACAGGAAATGTGCTACGTAATTTTCACACACACCCTCACCATTCCTTTTGGTAACCGTGTATAGATTTAAATCACTAGATAGCTCAGTGATTTAGATATTTGGCTGGAGAGCCACTAATTGAAAGTTTGATTTCCCCACTGTGCCTCCTTGGCAAGAGAGCTGGACTCAGTCCATAGGGCCCCTTCCAGCTCCACAGTTCTAAGATGATGGTGGTGGTTACAAATGGAATTAGAAAGTACAGTGGTAGCTCTGATAATGAATTTAATTCATCCTCCGAGGCAATTCGTTATCTGAAACACAGTTTCCCATTGAAATGAATGGGAAATTGATTAGTCCATATCAGAGGTCTGAAAAAAGGCAAAAAAACTGGGGTTTTCCCCAGACCTCTTTATAAAGTGCACTTTAAAGGCATGCAGTGCTGGAACACCACCACCCCAAACACTCCACTCTGCAGTACAATGCAAACATGAAGAAAAGAAAGCATCAAGACTACCCCAGCCTGTTCCCACAAAAAATGAAAAGGGGAAAATGCAAACATACACAAATGCAAGCTGCAAGAGAACCCCAGCCCATTGTTGCCTGCTGTAAATGAGAAAAGATTGCAAACATGGAGAAATGAAAGCAGCAAGACAACCCCAGCATGTTCCCACCCAAAGTGTGAAGGGGGAAATGCAAACATACACAAACAGAAGCTGCAAGAGAACCCTAGCCCATTCTTGCTTGCAGAGTAATGGAAAAAATGCAAATATGGAGAAATGAAAGCAGCAAGACTACCCCAGCCTGTTCCCACCAAAAATGCAAAGAAAAGCAATGCAAATATTAATAAAAGCTAGGTCCCTACCTTTCTAAGTTTGAAATGTCCAAATCCCTCAGCAAAAAATGTCCAGAATGGCTCCAAAACACTATGAAAAAATGCTCTAATTCCCCCCCACCCCTCCACAAATTATGGAGGGGTGCAATGCATTCTGGGTACACTTTTTGCAAGGTATTATGAAACATTTGTTATCTGACACAGCCCATAGGCAACATTCATTTTCCAAGGTAGCCCTATACCCACAAATTTCCATTTGCTATCCGAAACATTCGTTATCAGAGGCATTCGTTATCCAAGGTATTATTGTATCTACATTTTATAGATTGGAGTTCACAGGAATAATGCCTGTTGTAGGGTTGTGGAACTGTCCTGTCCTGTGTCATTGTTTTTTTGAGAATCACATTGGCATTTTCCATTCTTAATTCTGGTTCAGGTTCCTGATTCCCTTCCCTTCTTATAAATGTTCACATAACTTTATATGTACAGTATATTCTTAGACATGGCATGTTATGACATGGATCTTTCTACGTAAACTTTTGATATCCATTTTTCCATCAACTGAAGCAAGATTGTGCGTTCTTCAAATGCACACATGGTTTTGATCACTTCCTTTTCCCTCATATGCTTCACAAGCCTTGGAAATGTAGAGATGTTTAAGGCAGAACATCTCAGGAGGTACAAAATGGATATTTCCATAAGGTAATGTGAGCCTAGCAAATTTCCATCAGTATTAAAATAATAAAAATAAAATAAAAATAACAGTTGTTACTAAAATAACCAAATAAGTTGCAAATTAATTCTGTCTTGGTTGTGATGATGCTCACGCTCTGAATTGATATCTTTGATAAAGCAAAGTGTTCTGTTTATATACTGCCCCATAGTGCTTCAAGCACTCTGTGGGCAGTTTACAATTAAATTATATAGGCTACACATTTCCCCACCCAGCAAGCTGGTTACTCATTTTACCAACCTTGGAAGGAGGGAAGAATGAGTCAACCATGAGCCAGCTACCTGGAATTGAACCCCAGGTGTTGAGCACAGTTTTAGCTGCAGTACAGGCATTTAACCACTGCTTCACAAAGCTCTTAAGTTCCAGCAAGTGGAACTTAATGTAGACCAGTAATTCAGAGGATTCTGCAGGAATAGCTTGCTACGGTCATGAATCAATATTAATTATTTCCCACATTCAGTCATTTTTACAACAGCTTTTCCTTGGCCACTTGTAAGGGGGGAAAACCCTTTGTGTTCATATTTAAAATGACAACAAAACCAACAAAAAAAAAAAAACCAAATTATTCTTGACATACCACTTATGTATTAATGCACATTATAGGTATTAAAATCATTGTGAGTGTTTTGTTCCTGTTGCACTTTGTGTTAACCTTCCTTTTAAAAATATTTTTACACTCAAGAAAGACCTTTTCATCTTTTGTCATTTTTCATACTTTTCACAATAGGTGGTTTTTTGATGATGAGGATGATGAGGATGATGTTGGTGTTGCAGATGTACATATAAAATTTCTGCCCTCGCTTCTTTCATTCTAGGTAGTGCTGCAGATTTTTGTCAGCTGAATGTTGATGATGAAATCCTGTCCCTCAATGGGATAAAAGTTTCTGAAATGGACCCGCAGCAGTGGGAAGTAACCATCATCAATGCACTAGAAACAGGAAGCCTTGTCATGGATGTAAGGCGATATGGCAAGAAGGGTGAGTTCTTACTTAGACTCACTGCCTGGGCTACAGAAATCTCTGTCCTTGGTTCTGACATGGGAGTCCTTTGTCCCTCCGGCATGCTGTCAATGCCTCTTCCACAAAGTCAGTGATTTATAATAGTATCCCTGCTTCTGTGAATGCAGCTTTTATGGTTTTTAAATGTTTTGAGGTTTGTGCTGTTGCATGCCTTAAAGTATAGTTGCCTGCATTAGCAAGTCTACTTCTCTTGGGGAAAAACAGTTTTTTTTAGAAGAAATGTACCTGGTGTTTCTTATGCTACCAGGCTTTTTGAGGAGGGTGGGTGGAGATGCCACACTGGCCACCATTGTTGCTCCTTTTAAGAGATGTACAGGAAGGAGCAGAAGTACATTAACCAGAAGAAAAGCATCTGTGTGAAGTAGTTCAGAACTGCTCTTCTATGCTCAACCCCCAATCTCCAGATTCAGATTCCCCAGAGGCAAATATTCCACCACTGTAGCATATAGGTACTTGTTCTACCCTGTGTTTGCAAAAATAATAGTAAACTTGCTACTGTTTATTGTGCTACCTTTTTATTAACTCTTGCTTTTTGGGGGAAGGCGGTCTATCCCTAAGAGCCCTAAACAATTCTCAAGTGTTTACCTTTCAGTTCACCTCTTACCTCATCTGCCCTCCTCTCATTTCTTCTTGTGTTTTGTTTGAATGTGTTTCTGTTAATCTCCCCCCCATACTTTAACATTCCACCTGCCCGCTCTTTTAATTTTTTTTGCTCTCCACGTGCCAAGCAGACTGGGGCAAAGACCAGCCTTCCCTTCCATATGCAAGGCACAAAATCCTCAATCTCACAAGTCTGGCTACCAACATTGTAGGTACTCCTGATAACAAATGGATCAATGCAACATCGGGAAACCACACTTCAACCAAAAGTCAGAGTGCATCGCCACGAAAAGATCTACCCATTAACATTCAGAATGATGTAAGTGTGTATGCGTATGTGCTAGATCAGAAATGTATCTATTTGTTTCCTATATATCTTGTGAAAATATCTACTTCTGAATCTTAGTGCCCTTAAATGCAAGGTGCAAATCTCTCTTTTTACATTCACTGCTGGAAGTTAAGAATTGTTTGCTTTTTGTATGGCTATAATAAATGCTTAGAGACAAGCTTGTTTTTTCAGTTGGCCATTCCCCACCCCACCCCAGTTTTTCACTTACTTTAATTTTCCCTTTTGCTCCAAAAGGACTATATACAGAAAACATAAACCTGACCTCCTAAAAACACGAGCAGCTTATTTGCTTGAGCTTAATAGACTATTTTGATTAGAACAGAGGCTAGAGAACGGGTAGACTCAACATATAATTTTGCAGATACTGAGCCCAGGATCCTACAGTTTTTGCCACAATCAATGCTCCTCCATGTTCTAATACATATTAAGAACCTACCCATGGAAGGTTGTAAAACAGCAAAATAGTGATCAGCTAAGGGACATCAACTTTGTTTTAAGGTTCCACGGTACATTGCCCACCTGTGCAGTGTTGTCTTCATGTGTCTTGACTGTTTCAGCCTTCTGTTCTTTCAACTCACTTCCCCAAAGAGTGGGTTAATTTCCCCCACTGCATCTCTGACTTGAGTATGATTATATGCTTCAGTCATTTGCATTCCAAATAAAGTAAGGTTACTGGCATATATCCTGTTTCAGTTTTGAGAACAGTGTATTTGGTTAGGTGTCATCAGACTGTGGAACACTTGACAGAAGAGCACATAATTTGATTCAGTGCCTAGGGCAGGGCCACTTGCTAGTGGAAGAGTTTCTAACTGCTTATTGGAAGTGAATCCCCTTCCTTCTCCTAGGTTTTTAAGCAAAAGCAGTCTGTGTTTTGACATGGCCCTACCATTAGGCAGGGATTTTGATCAGTCAACTCAGACAGCAGATGCTGTGGAGCAACAGAGGCAGTCCCTCTTAGCTTTTGCCCTTGAACTCGCCAGATGTTCCACTCATCTCGGAGATGGATCTTTCTCTCTCTCTGTATGCCTCACAGCTTCTGCCTTGATGTATTAGACAACACTGTCCATTCAAATTGCTGAACTTCCCGCTCCTAATCTAGCAGGCCTCTGTGCTTAGAATAAGAAGAGGGTCACACTGAGCCCTTTGTCTCAGCAGTAAAATATCTTCTAGCATGTTCAGTGTATGAGTGATGTGGTACCCTGAATGATTTCCCTTGGCCAAGATATGAGTACAATGGAATTCTGCCCCAGAATATCAGACCAGTATGAAACTGCCATGTTTGTCCTTCCCACAGTCTCCTGCTCCATTGTTCAAGTGGTTCAGAAAAGTGTATTCACTGTGTGTAATTTCAGAAATAAGTTTTAAAGTTAAAATCCTTAAGGATTAGGAATAGAATTTATTATTACAGCTTTCCAGGGCATCGACTTTCAGCTAATCATTAATACTGCAGGTTGCATGATATTTCAGGGATGCCAGAACCAGATGTTATCTCCCTGGAGAACTGGAAAAAAATGTGAGGGTAAAACCTTGGAGATGTAATAGTATGTTAAATTTATGTTTTCAGGATTCAGAAACAAAAGTCAATGGAATGGTGGGAGATGCAAATTCCAGTGACCAAAAAGGTAAAGCTACTCATTCTTGATTGCTAACTGTAGAGAGTAGTTGGTGATACAGGGAACATGGCATATATGAATTGCTTTATTGTTGAAGACATGGTGTATGTGGAAGTGTTACCATTGAAATATGAGACTCCCAGTAAAACCATGATTTTTATAAATGTTAACATGCAAAAGACAAAGTGGTTTTCTGCTTAGGATGCATTTTTAAAAGAATGGCTAACAAATGAAAGTTTTTTTAATATTGTCTGACTGATTGTAGGTGTAGGAGTACGTGGTACAAATGGGAAGAGAGAAATAAGAAGGCAGAGATGTAGAAATTTAAACCCACGTAGCAGTGTTTGGAGTGAAGGTTGCAATAAATTCATGGGATTAACTGCCTACTTTATGGATACAGATACCTGTTTGGATTGAGATTATTCTATAAAGTTCCATCCCAAAAGAAAAGATGAAGAACCAGTAGTTTCAAAAGCAACTAAGTTTGAATCAATTTTGTAGAAACAAAATTGCACTGTGCAATATTACTTGCATTCAGTGTTATTTCAGTGGTGTGCCGGTGACCCCTTTATGCAATTGATCAGCTTTTCCTAATTCCAGGCCTAAAACACACATGGGATTTAAAGTGAGGCATCTAAGAAAGAGGCACCAAATTTGCAGATCTGAGAGTACATAATACTATTTGTGATCAAAGTTTGGCCTCTTTTAGCCCAAGAAGTATTGGAAAGTGTGTTGAAATCCTGTATAAGCAGATGTGAGCTTCTGGAAGGAAAACAGATTTTTTTAAAAAATGGCTACTGATAGAAAGCAAACAGTTCTTTCAGACCTAAAAGAAGAAGTAGACATAGTATGTCCATGTATTATTCTCCTATGTACTCCCAAGCACTCAAACACTCTGACACTCTCCCTTCTCCAGTTTTTAAAAACAAAAAAATGGCTCTTGCATTTTAGTTTCACTACATTTCTGGGCAACTCTTTTAGTGTAAAGAGGGGCTCCATGTGATGGGATCAGCTTGAGGATGGATCTAGCACCATTGACTTGCCTGCAACTTAGCAAGTATAAGGGGAAAATAAATTGTTTTCTAGTTATGGGGTGAACAGTGCACCCACACCCAGATCCAGAGGGCTCAGGTGAAGCTGCCAGATCTTTGGAAATTGCCCACCCCACTGTAAGGAATATTTATTCTGATTTCCTGCATTTTGTATGCCAGCACATGTCTAATGAGTTCCAGGTGCCAGGTGGAATTGTCCGTGTGATCTCCATAGCAGCCCTGTTAAGTAGTTTAGGCCAAGAGAATAAGGGCTTCTACTGGGCTACCTGATGAATTTCATGGAACTGCAGGGATTTGTAATGACATATGTGTGGCTAAAACCCAGGTCTTCCAACCCCACTGTTGGCTGTAGCTGTGCTTGAACTTGGGATTGGTTGGTAGAATATGAGGCACTGGTTTAAACTGTACAGTAGCAATGGAATAATTCTATATCAGATGGTAAACAGAATCTTGTACAGCTTATACATGGGAGTTAGCTGTCTATAAGGCACACCCATATGTAAGTCGACCCCCACATTTCCAACCCAAAATTACAGTTTCACAACCATGTGGTTTTGTCTTGAGCTTACTCCCGTGTATACGTTGTACAAGATTGTAAAATGTGCAGCTCACATTGGACGCTCTATGTAGTTATTTAACCAATGGGCAGATGTGAAAGAAAACCAGAACACACCAGACTGACTTGTTTTGTATCTTCGTTTCCCCCCCAAATAGACACAGAACCTATTTCTTTGAAAAACTTAAAAAGGCGATCACAGTTTTTTGAACAAGGTAAAAAGCAACAATTGAAACCTCCCAACGCTAATATTTCATGTACTTTCATGAAATTGTTCTCCCTCTGCATTCTTCTTGACTAGTCTCTGGTGTTGGGTTCTAAGGTCCTGATCACATGAGGGAAATGTTTTCTAGTTATCCCAGTTAGATCATTGCTTCCCCTGTCATGTGACAGACAGTCAAGATCAAAACATTTTCCTGGCTGCAGTTTAATTGCGGTTTTCCACTCCCAGGGAGGATTGTGTTGTTTTGTACCTGTGTTTTATTGGTGCATACCTTATCAGAATTACCTGTGTGCAGAACTATCTGGCCTGCTCTGTTTCTATTTAGAATCAAAGCCAGGAAGATGGCCTCCATTATTGTGGCATGCATATTACCCGCATTTTTCTGTCTATAAGACACACCCATATATAAGATGATCCCCACATTTCCAACCCAAAATTACAGTTTCACAATCACGTGTTTCTTTCTTCAGCTTACTCCCATGTATAAGCCGACCCTCAAGTTTTAGTCTAGCAATTTTAGACAAAAATATAGTCTTATACACAGAAAAATACTGTACTTTATTTTTCACAGCCAGTACATCATTGCATCGGTAAAAGTATTCCACAAAGTAATTTGAAACCTTTTCTGCAGTACAGTAGAACCCCTGTATCCGCTGATTCATTAACCATTGATTCAGTTATCCACAGTTGGAAGAGAAAAAAATTAAATAAAGAATTCAGCAGCGGCAAAGCAAGCTATTGTTACAAAACAGCAGCTGTAAAGCAGGCTACTGTTGTAAAACAGCAGCCATAAAGCAAGCTACTGTCATAAAGCAGCAGCCATAAAGCAAGCTACTGCTGCAAAACAGCAGTTTTTTGGGGGAGTGGCTGGCATTGTGTCTTATCCACAGTTTTCATTATCCACGGCAAGGCCTGGAACCATTCCTCAGTGGATGCTGGGGTCCTACTGTACTGGCATTTCTACATGCTGCTTTTCACCAGTCTTTGTGAGCAAACAGTGGAGGTGGGATTGCAGGGGGGGAAACAGAAATGGCAGATTTAGCTAAAAGGCAGAGAAGATGGTGGGGGAAGTAGCCAGACCCATTATATTCTACAGGAGCAGCCAGCAGACATATTCCCAAACAGAAACCCATTTCGGATACATTGATGTATTGATAAATATGTATATTTTAAAAATATATAAATTGTCTCTTGAACCAAGACAGGAAGTGGTACCATGGTGTGGCCATCCACAATGATTTAAATAGGAGGAAATAGTTACCACAAAAAGTTCCTAGGATGTTTGCCCTGGTATACACCATGTAACCACGAATCACTATAACAGAGGTATAGAAAGTATTGGGAGAAACAGAGAACATATCCCTCATGTGACCAGGTCCTAAATTTCTTCAGTGGTTGGTTGTTCCCGTCATGGCAAAATACCTTAATCTATTTCCATTCTTTCCCTAGGGTCATCGTTTTTTTCTCACAATTCATGGGTCTACCTTTGTGGTAATGGGCTTTGTGTGTTCCTCTGTATCTCAAAGCTTTTACACTTTCAGTGTGTTCTCGTGCTTTTCCCTCAGTAGACCAGTATGAAATATAGGAGCTTGTGTTTAGATTTCCAACTTAATTACAAAATGCCACAGTGCTGAACGAACAGCAAAGATACATTATTCCAAGTTCAAATGTATTTCTAATACAATGTATGTTTATTACAACATTGGCAGTTAGTAAAAAAAGTTTATGTCTCGTTGTTTTTTGCAAATGTTAAGCTGTTCTCTAAAAATAGCAAATTGCAAGATATTTTGGTTGTGAATGCTTTGTCAGTTCTGTAAGGCTGCTTCTGGTGCACTTTGCATGTCACCTTTCACCTAGTTTATATTCAGTTTGTTCTGTTTCACTTTTTTTCTACACATGGTGTGTTTTGATGTGATTAAGGCAACATGTATGCTTTTTTTGTGATATTATATATTGCTGTAGCCTATTTCTCCTGGGTCCATAAAGATGTTTTTTCAAAAATAATAATGTTTATTTTATTTTATTTTCAAAATCACCATACAAAATAAGAAAATATTTCTCTTTGACCATTTTTCGGAAGACATACTATTGTGATATCCCTTTATGGGAAGTGCACCTCTTGTTGTGTTTTATGGGAATCAGTGGATATTCTAAATATATTTGGGCACAAAATGAACCATAAATCAAAATAAAAACCCTGACAAATAGAGCTGTTCATGGTTCATTTCACAATCCAGTTTGGATATCCTGTTTTGGCAAAATAAAACAAAGCACCCATCCCCCTCTTTGCAGTTTTGTTCGCTTTGGCAAACTGGAATCACCTGCCTGCTCCTCACCTGCTGCCCCTTGTCACTTCAGCCTACTTGCTCCTACTGCTGCCACCATCCAGGGTACCCTGATCCCCAGGTGCCATTCTCAGGGACAGAGGCCTGGCTTCCCTTCCAGGAGCAAGGTGGCTGCCTCTGTGCTTGCACCTGCCACTTAGCTCATTGCTAGGGAAGCCCCAGCCAGCTGCCCAGCAGGCCCATGTGCAGCGGCTGTGATCCAACCCCTCCAGCTGGCTGCTCCACCGCCACTAGTGCCTCTCCAGCCACCTGGGGGGGGGGTTGAGGAGATTGGGGTAGCAGTGGCAGCAGCAAGTAAGCCAGGTGCCTTCAGTGTAGGGGAACAGAGATAGGCCCAAACCACCATCGTCTATAAACCAGTTCACTTTCCAGGTGATTCATGGTTAGCCACGAATTACTGCTATTTTTCTGGTTCGTGCCCATCTCTAACCTTAAAGTTCTTAAGCATCTCATGAGTATGATGATATTTTTGTCTGAGTTATCTGCAAAGTCATCAGAGAAGAAAATTGAAGCCTGACTTAGGCTGCTTATACATACATTGTAGTCCTCTGAAGTTGTATGCAGTAAAGTAGTACTAATGGAGTGTTATGAATGTTACAAATAATGTTTCAGTTATTAGGATTTTTCCATAGCCCTTAAAAAAAAGAGAGAGGATGAAATGGAAGCAGCTTCTTGGTGTAGAAGATACACACCTCCTACTAAGGCTAATCTTTTACTGCAGAAATTATGCTTTTTATTTCATTCATTTATGGAATTCGTCTATGCTTAGAAAATATCACAGGAAAGAATGCTGTTTATATACTGGGTGGTTTACAAGCTACACACTGCCTTCATACAATGTATCCTCCCCCTTGCAAATAGACACAAGGGAAGTGTATTCTGTGATATGTACAAAGTACTGCAAATTGCTATCATTTAGAGTGATTGCACAAATGTTGTAATGCCCTTTGGTGTGTACTCTATATGAAAATATTAATCAGCTGCCACTGGAATCTTAAGTTTCATGCCATTTATTTATATACAGTGGACCTTCGTGTAATAAATGGTTTGTATAACATAAAATCTGTACAACTTAAAAAAATACAGAGATAGGAGAAATTTGCTTAACAGAATCGCCTATGGGGCAAATCTGAACAACATAAAAATGGTCGTGATCAGGGATTACTGTTTTCAATGTATTCCTATGGGAAATTTGTATAAAGGAAAATTTGCTTAACATAATTTCATTTGGAATGAATTAATTACTTTATACAAAGTACCACTGTATTTATATACATACATACATTCTTACTAGGAGATATAATTTTCTGGCATTTCAGCAATTCACCTATCTTAGAGGTCCAGTGGAGGATGACTCATGTACTTGTATTTACTTTAGCATATTTCATATAAGCTGCCTAGATGCCCTCAGCACATCCAATCTTGCCTGATTTTGGAAGCTAAGCAGGGTCGGCCTTGGTTAGTACTTGGATGGGAGACCACCAGGGAATACCAGGTGCTGGGGGCACCTGGAGTAGGAACTGGCAAGCCACTCCAGTATTCCTGCCAAGAAAACTCCATGGACATGGAATCACAAAGAGTCAGTCACATCTGTAAGGACACACACACACACACACACACACACACACACACACACACACACACACACATTTTATATAAGATTTATTCAGGGAAAAACTCCCAGAGATATTTTGAACTGAAGTACAGTAATCCCCCGCCTGTTGCAGGGTTTAGGGACCTGACTTAACCTGCGATAATGGAAAAATCTGCGATATGCAGGTGCTAGGTTGGATCAGGACTGAGGGGAGCTGTCTGGGGCCTCCTACACTTACCTGAGGCCTGGCACCACCCCGAAGTGGCCTCCAGTAGGCTTCCCAGGCCTGTCGGAAGCCCCAGAAGTGGTTTCCAGCAATATACCGGGACTGCAGTATATGAAACGCGAAATAGCAGGGGGCGATGTAATAACAAAAGACCTACATACATTTGCTATGATAGACCCACTGAGTCAGTGGGATTTGTGCTTGATTTCCCATTCAGCAGTTGATTTAGCAGACTTTTTCTAGCTGGATGTAATAGTTGGATTCAGGCCCATGGGTGTACTATTAAAATTACAATGTTTCCTTTGATTTTTTTTTTTTTTTTTTTTTTGCTGAAGGGTGACATCTACTTCCACAAATTTAAATTTAAATTATCAAAAAATGGGTTATATACATGGTTGGGTTTGGCATTATAAAAAGGGGCATGTAGGAGGATGAAATGAAACTTGTATGCTTGAAGTACTGCTTGAGAAGTGAATTGCAGGCTAATCTATTGACTTTGAAGCAGGCCAAAATGTGGGCAGTTTGTTTTATTTTTTTAAAAGATAGATCACTGACATTCCAAATTATACTGTCATCTTAAAATATGCTACTTTGCATAAGATTGCATTTTGACTAGTTGTACTGTTGTTGTTGATTTATTTTATGATAAGCTGATGCTTATCAAAAGGGTTAGTGAAGTTGTGCTTACAGCTAGTCTTGAAGAGCATCTTTTGAGGAATTAATGGAAACAGCTGAGACACAGCAGCGTGTCTCTATAGTTGCCTCTTCTGGTGTTTACACATTTGTGAGAGTGACTGTTACTTACTGCCCCTAAGCAGCATTACTGGGCTAAAAGGACCTTGTACGCATTATCTGGATAATATGGGCTGTGATTGTGCAGCCTGTGTTTCTCTTTCTGTTGGCACCAATCATTTTTCTGGAGTGAAGAGAAGTACATGGTAGAGTCAGCCTGATCTGTTTCTTTTGTGCTCTACAAGTTGTAAATGAGCTTTCTCCGACCATTAGGGACATGACCATAGCCTTGCTCCCCAGTCCATTACACTGGTTTCGTTATGTCTCAGCAGTCCCACGGGCACAGCATTTTTGTTTTGTTTATTTTGGTAGCAATCAAATACGTTAATGTACTATTTGGTGGACAGTATATTGTGAAGCAGGGTCGGCCCTGGTTAGTAGTACCACCAGGGTAGGTGCCTGGAGTAGGAACTGGCAAACCACTCCAGTATTCCTGCCAAGAAAACTCCATGGACATGGGGTCATGAAGAGTCGGTCACAACTGTAACGACACAACACACATATTGTGACCTTTCATCCCCCACACGAGATCCCCAAATTCCATGTCTTTTGTCAGTGATGCCTATAAAGGAACTGTATCAGGCAACAAACAATACATGAATATGGAATTCCAGTTAGAATACTGCTGCAGCCGTGCCAGAAGCGGTCTGGGAAAAGTGCAGGCTGAGTTTTATTTTGATGTGCTGTCCAGCATAAATACGATAACTTGTTGCTTCTCACCTATTGCAGTTGTCATGATTGACATGTCCTACTGACCAAAAGAAGAAGTACATTCAGAGCATAAATAGCCTAATATAAGTCCTTGCTTTTTCATGTGATTGATTAGATAGTTCATCTGAAGGTGCTTGATAAGTCTCTGACCTAATAAGGGGACTGGGGGGTGTCATGTTTAATGTTTTAGTTGCAGCTTAAATGATTTCCTCCAAGCCAAATTAACAACATATTTTCTTTTCTCTTTAATGACTCTTCTCACCACCTTAACCTTTCTAGGAGGTTCAGAACCTGCAATGCCTGATGTGAGTAATACATATTTATTATATATGATAAGTACTAATATGTTAGGGGGGGAATTATGCATTTAGAAATGAAAATAAATACTTAAGAAATAATAATTTCAAGGTATAATAATTGAGTAATTCATAGCTGAGAAGGAGAAAAAAACATAACACGTTGTACATTAAAATAATTCCAAAAACTGGAGAAAAACCTATTCTTTACCTGCTCTTCCCTTCCCTAGTATTGCAGCTTTATTCTGTTGAAATGTTTTTGTTAAATTTTATTATCGAAGCAAAACTTGTTCTTCAGCATTGGGCCCCTAGAGCTTCAGCTTAGTGTGAACTGCTGGATAGCTCAATAGGAGAGATCGGCTCAAATTTAAAAACTGAATTGCAAAATTCATTCAAAATTTACTGGTTTGTCATGGGATAGCTGATACCCTCAACAAACACAAATTGATGGATTTTTAGCAATTTTGATTCATCAAATGGTTGGGCTATAAAATACATGCCCAAGGCCACTAGAGGCACCAAGTTTTTAGGGAAGCTTCCCCTGGCTCTTCTCTACAATCCTCCCATGTTTGGCCAAGTTTGGATTTCTACTGTCTGAGTTATGCACCCACAAAGAGAGCCCCCCCCCCAGGAAAGTTCCTCCCAAGTACCTACAGACACCAAACTTGCAGGGAAGTTTTCGCTGACTCTCCTCTACAATCCCTCCAAGTCTGGTGTAGATTGGGTTTCCCCAAGACAGTTGCTGGGGAGGCACTTTGTGAGGGTTTAAGTGAAATGTTTGAAACTCAGCCTTCATCCCATTGAATACTGCACACAATATTAGAAGCAAATTATGCTGCAAAGGGGTAACATCAGAGGGGGAAATATGTAATTGCTTAGTTTTATATCCAGGTTGATTTAATTGGATCAGATCAAAGGGTTGTTTGCAGAGCAAGCTGGTAGGAAAGGAGAGTTTTACTGCACACTTTGCACATCTAAGGCAAGACGCATGGTTGGGAACCATCCAACTATCATCTAACTCTGGTTCAAGTTTGTACCACTCAATCTCAGTTTGAGGATTTTTGGACATATCACTCACCTCTAGATGGCCTTTTGTTTCTAATGTATTGCAGCTCCCAGTTCCACCTCTCAGTGCTCCTAGCCGCTGGGCCTGGGATCAAGAAGAGGAAAGAAGAAGGCAAGAAAAATGGCAAGCAGAACAAGAGCGCTTACTTCAGGTGCGACCCTAACTGTTCAACACACATGACCAGGCTTAGTTTGGCTCTGGCTTGGGCTGCCTTTGATTTATTCTTGAGCAACAATAACCAGATTGGTTAATGAAAAAAGTCTGCTACAGTTTAGTTCCAGAGAAATCTCTGAGGCACTAGGCACTTAAGATAGTTGCCAATCTGAGAGATCTTCTAGCATCCTTGTGTTTCTTAGTCCAAAATAGAAGATAAGGAACATTACTGTATCTTATTAGAAGCACAGAATCCCCTGCTGCTTTCAGAAGCTTTTGCCTTATTTCTTTTGTAGGAATAAAGGTTAAAAATTGAAAGTACCTAGATAATGCCTATATTTGTACAGTGTAGACAGCAATCATCAATGTGAACATTTCTATGGAGTTTATATTGTAAGAAAAGAAAATGTTCAGCTAATTGTATAATTAAATATACTTGCACGTTTTTCAAATTAGGAGAAATACAACCGTGAGCAAGAGAGGCTAAGGGAAGAATGGCTAAGAGCTCAGCAAGAAGCTGAACAAGAGAACTCTAAATATTTAAATGAGGTGAGAGCTAACTCGTTTGTGGTTTGCCCCAGAACTGGAAAACATTGTTTTGTTTTTAAATCACAGGTCCTCAGCATTTCTCAACCAGTTATGCTATGGTTCCAGGAGAATTCTTGGAACTATAGTCCAAAGTATTAACATTCCTAAGCTCTGATGTGAGCTTTCTTGAATACGGCAATGATGATGATTCAGTTACATTTATATCTCACTTTCCCTGCAGTACGCTCAAATCAGCCCAGAAGATTTGCCTTCCCACTACTTTGTCCATACAACCACCCTGTGAGGTATTTCAGACTGAGAGATTGGTACACCCACAGAGAGAGAGAGAGAGAGAATGGTCCAAGTTCCCCAGCGAGTCTCATGTTGGCTCAGTTGGCTCCCAAGTGCGGGCAACCACATTGTTTGTTTGTTTGTTTGTTTGTTTGTTTGTTTGTTTGTTTGTTTGTTTATTAAACTTGTATACCGCCCGCCTTCCCGAAGGAACTCCGGGCGGTTCACAGCACAGGATGCAACAATAAACAAAAGTGAATCAGAATAAAAACAAATTAATCAACAATTAGATCAGCAATTAAACCAGGCAATCAGCAGGAAGCAGATGGCGGGGGGAGAAAGAAAAAAAAATCAGCCACCAAATGCCTCTTGGAAAAGCCAGGTTTTTAAAGCTTTCCGAAAGGCTTGCAGGGACCAGCGATGTGCAAGGCGCACATCGCTGGGGAGGTGGTTCCAGAGGACAGGGACAGCCACAGAGAAAGCCCGGGAACGGGTGGATGTTTTCTGGGCCTCCCTGGGCGTGGCCACCCGCAGCGTGTGCGCCCGCGACAACCGAGTTGGTTGAGCCGATGTTGACTGCTGGGCGATCCGCTCCTCCAGGTAGTCAGGTCCCAGGCCATGGAGGGTTTTATAAATTAAAACCAAGACCTTGGATCTGATTCGGGATGCAACGGGCAACCAATGCAGACGGGCCAAGACTGGGGTGATATGGTCAAACTGGCGCACACCCGCCACCAGTCTGGCCGCCGCATTCTGTACCCGCTGCAGCTGCTGAAGGAGAGTCAAGGGCAACCCCATGTAGAGCGTGTTGCAATAGTCTAGTCTTGAGATTACCAGTGCTTGCACCACTGTCCTGAGGGAGTCCCCATCTAGATAGGGACGAATCTGGGCTATCTGTCGAAGGTGGAAAAAAGCAGTCCTGGACACAGCGGCCACCTGGGCCTCCATAGAGACTGCTGGGTCCAGGACTACGCCCAGATTCCGTACACTGTCCGATGGCCGGAGAGAAACACCCTCCAAAGTTGGAAAAGGGCCTCCGTAGCCAGATGGGGAAGTCCCAAAGAACATAACCTTGGTCTTCAGGGTTGAGCCTGAGCCTGGTCCACTCCATCAGAACTCCATTAGTCCATCAGAAGACGTTTATCAGAATCACATATAAGTGGCAGATTGGTAGATGGCATCAAAATTCACAGGACTGCCTCTGCTTGAAATAAACAGAGTGAATGACAATCCTAGATTCTAATTATAATGTAATATAATTACATTTTAATTGAGGCATACAGCAGCTTTTGATTTTGTTCACCAGAGTATCCTCTAGGACTGACTCTCCAAGATTGGGGTTAGAGCTCTGATTCTTCCTCGAGGCCCGTGTCCAGAAAGTTCAGCTTGGAGATGAGGGATCAGATCCTTGGTTCCTTACTTGTGGGGTTCCCCAGGGGTCATTGATATCCCCAATGCTGTTTAATATATATGTGAAGCTGCTGGGGGAGGTCATCAGGAGGTATGGAGTGAGGTGTCATTGATTCTGGCTTTCACAACCTCATTAGTGCATGTGATCCATATGCTAAAGCATTGACTGGGTTTGGTTCTGGAGTAGACCAGAGCCAATAGGCTCAAACTGAGCCCAGATAAGACAGGTTGTATGCCTGGGGTGCTCCATCAAAAGGTTGGGAGGGATTTTCCCTAGACTTGGGATGGTTTTGCCTTCTTCTTTAGGGACCAGGTTTGGAATCTGGGCATTCATCTGGACACAACAATTTCTTGGGATTCCCAGATTGCAGCCACGTCCATATTGGCCTTTAACCAACATAGGCTGATTGCCCAACTCTGCTGGTACCTGGATGATGGCTCCCTCAAGACCCTGGTGCAGGCACTGGTCATTTGCTAGATTGACTACTGCAATGCTGTCCTTGAAGCTGACCCAGAGACTTCAGCATGTCCAGAATGCATTGGCCAGACTGGTGGTTGGGGTGAGCAGATTTGATCGCATCACCCCATTTATGGATTGCCTGCACTGGTTATCTGTTGAGTCCTGGATCAGGTTCAAGGTGCTGACTCTTATGTATCAAGCGCTGCATGGTTTGAGTCCACAGTACTTGTTGTAGTGTCTTTCCTCAATGTCAAATACCTGACCCACCAGATCATCACAGACAAAGCTCCTCTGAGTACCCAACCTGAGAGAGACTCATAAATCCTCTACAAGAGGTACAACCTCCTTTTGTGGGTGTCTTTGTGGGTGTCATGGAGAAACTCTGACTGGCCCCCTTCCTGTTGTCATTTAAGAGGCAACTGAAGGCATGCCTCTTAAAGGAGGCTTTCCACCCAAACCTGGTTCAGTTGAGCTTGATTTTACATCCCCATCCAATTATTGTTATTCTTTTTTTAATTCATTTTGTTTAGTCTATTTTGCTCTGGTGGCTTTAGCATTTTTATGTGGATTGTTTGGCTGGCCAGAACGGGTATAGGTATGCATGTTAGGTGGATTAGAAATAAGGTTGTTTTATAACGTTTACGAGGTCTCACTTATCATCTTCAGGCTGGTGTTCTGGCTTCTTTCTTCTTGAAGCAAAGCGTGGTCTCAGTTGAAGTCCTTCTATAAATACTGCTGGGGGTGTGGTTTGCTTGCTTTGTTGCTGATTGCAGGTTCCTTTGTTCCTTTGTGATCTGCTGTGTGGCTGAGGCGGTTAAGGGATTAACTGCTGATGGCTGTTTAGATGGCTGTTTACATGCTGGTGGGTTAGATGGCAGGTGGGTTCTGGCAGTATCCTGGGTTTTGGTGGAGTGGGGTCCTGTGTCTTGTGAATTTTACGTGTCTGTGGTCTCCCAATGTTTTTTTGGGGTGTGTGAGTGTGCTCCATGTGGTGACTGGAGTGGGGTGCCGCAGTAGATGGTGCAGTCGTGGTTTTGTTATTGGTGTGTTTCATCTGTGGGAAGGGTCTGGGTTTGTGTTTGTGTGGATGGAAGGTGGTGGCATCTTGTGTCCTTTTGACCTGGTGTCAGTCTTTGTGACAGAGGCTCGTCTGTTGACCAGGGCTAGTTTCCGAGATGTCAGGCAAGCGGGAGGTGTCATCACGTTTATTCATGTTGTTTGGGTGTTTCTCTATTTCAATGGCTTCCATGATTATTCGACTGTTGAAGTGTTCAGTTTTGGAGATGAGTTTGGTTCTTTCAAAATCAATTTCATGACCTGTTGTTTTTATGTGCTGGAAGAGAGAGGAAGATTTTTCTTCTTTTTTGTCACTGTGTGTGTGTGTGTGTGTGTGTGTGTGTGTGTGTGTGTGTGTAAATACAGTAAAGCAAATACTGTATATGATCAAGTCTCAGATCCAAACAGAAAATGTGAGACATTGTAATGTGTCTAATTGGTCCTAGTGAAATTGATCAATGGAACTTGAACATGCAGTATATCTCAGCAGAAGCCTGTGATGGCTGAGATGACGGGGAAGTGGCATCCTTGCAGTGGCTTTTTTCTATGTCCTAGCTACTGCATGGTGACACTCATTCTTTTTTGGCCTTGTGAGCATTAGTAAATGTGTGCAAAGAACAGGTTGACATATTCAAGGCAAAGTTTTGCTACCAGGCTACACATCAGATTTGAAATTGAACCTTTATTCTTGTTAGCAGGTGCGTTGAAGACCAACACCTGGGTAGAAGTCCATAGTATTGTCATATCTTTGGCTTGATTCTCTCCCCCTCCCCGCCCCCCAAACTCACTGACTCAAAGTGCTCTTGCTCCCCAGGAGTATCTTTCCAGTGAGAGGCCCTCATTTATGTCTCTGGTTGGTTCCAACGTATTTTGTAAATGAAATGTACCCTGCCATGTCTGTAAGTCTCAATCTTGTGCTCTTTTCCAGGAGCGGGCTGTACTGAAGTCAGATACAGTGCCTGTGATCCAGCAAGAGACAACTATTTCTGCCTGGGGGACAAATGGAAGCAACCAGGCTGGTTATTCTGAGGCTGCTAGGCAGTGGGAAGAGGGAACAGAAGAGGAGAAAAAGGAACAAGAGCAGAAACGCCTTGAGGCACAGAGGTTACAGGAAGCTTCAGCCTCGCAAGCAGAACCAGAAAGGAAATTCCAGCAACTGGATCTTGAAAAGGAGTCTAAAGTACCAGACCCAGCATACAGGGTGGAGGAGCACAGATATAAGGAAGAGGCAGAACAGAAACCACAAGTGGAACAAGCCAGGGATGTTTCCGTGCAAAGGTCCCCATATCAAAGGTCTGCTATTACACTTAGAATGGGATATTTTTGCTTTTGATCAGGAAGAGGGCTGCAGGCGATATACATAGACCTAAGACTGTGCATAAATATATGTAAACAGAATGCTAGATGGATATGTATTAATATATTTGTGCACATGTAGCTAACAAATCAAAATTGATAAAATTCATGAACAGTCTTACTAAGAATCTACATAAATTATTAATTTTAGCTCATTTAATCCAGTCTGTGGTTGATTTCTTCCATTAATTTATGTGTGCTATTTGTGCAAAACACAAGCAATGGGAACCGAATTCAAAATAGGCCCTTTCGTGTATTTTTTAAAAAAATTAATGAATGTGACATAACATCCGTAATAGCCATGGGTGGCTACCTGGGATTTCCTCCCTTTCTTAGGGAACAATCTGTGAACGTTGAATTGTTATAGTGGATTTGTTTGCAGACCAATTCAAAGAGACAGTGATTAAAATAGATACGTCTGCCAATATTGGGTCTGCCTTGGGTTTAGCCATTAAAAATGCCAACTGAGATAGCCAAGTGAGAGGTGGTGGGTGGAATAGGGTTATGTGGAGTCCTAGAGCAGATCCTCTGTTACCCCCTCAAGGATCAGTAGAGGTGCATTTTCTACAGGCAGCCCTCATGCTATCTGTCTGTTTGCGGTAATGTCCCAGTCTTAGCAGGATCCCTGTGGCAAGACGTTATTTTTCCTGCTGACAATCTTCCTCTAAATAAATTAAGCAAGGGGCCTGTGAGGATTGTTCATGCCTGATACTGTGGTGGCCCTGAATCCCTGAGTGTTCTTCTCAGGATACCTCTGGATTCTCTGGAAGGGTTTAATTGCATCTGGGTAGGGTGAAGAAACGTCTTGCCTAAAAGGCACACCAAACATGTAGGCCCCTGTCTCATCATTAAATGCATTCATTCAGAACATGTAGGTTCCTGTCTCATTGTTAACTTGGCTAGAGCTCTATGTATATTGCATTGCTGCACTGCATTGTTTTGTTAACATAGACTCGTAGACTGTGAAAGAATGAGTCACACATGACCTCATAGGGAACACTTGGGGCCGTCTCCTCTTCATGAGGCTACAGTAGATTGATTGAGTGATTTGCAGAAGAACTGTTCAGTTAAGCTCTGCATTCACTAGCTTCAGCCATAGCATTGTCAGGTGTGCCGCCAGCAAAATCCTGATCTCACAACTACTGAAGCTACTGAAGCAAAATTTGTCTGTGAGAGCTAGCTTAAATATTTGCCATCAGCTGTGCTTTTGCATTCCTGAATCAGCTGGTGAGCAAATACTGATTCTGTATTCTGTAGTCAATACAGAGAGAGAGAGAGAGAGAGAGAGAGAGAGAGAGAGAGAGAGAGCAGATCCAAACTTGAATATTTCAACATTTGTAATAGTTTGGGTAGGTTTTTGATGTGGGCATAGCTCCTAGAATGGCTAAAGACAAGGACTGCCATTTATTCCTATGTGTGCTGATGCTACGGAGAGGAACACCTGGGGCAACTGAATTGTAAACTTGATTCTGAAACTGAGGTTTCCCTTTCTAAATTGCAAATTCCCAGTCAATGGGAAGTGCAGTGTGAAGAGTGTGAATTTTGGGAATATTTTGCTGTCAAAAGGAGTGCTCCAGATACACGTGGCCTACAACCCCCAGCATTCCTTGTCATTGTGGATGAGGGCTGTTGTAATCCAGCAACATCTGGGAAGCAGTCCTTGTCCACTTGTGCTTTGCATATTATAGTTTCAGAAATACAGTGGACCCTTGTATAACAAACAGCTTGTATAACATAAAATCTGTACAACATAAAAATTCCGGAGATAGGGAAAATTTGCTTAACATAATTTCATTTGGAACGAATTAATTCCTTTATACAAGGTACCACTGTAGTCGTATTTCTGTGAATAAAATTGACCAATTTATAGATGATATTAGGTATGCCTCTCAGTCTCACTGACAGAAGTCTACAAAGTATCTTTTCCTCCCATGCATGTGTGTGTGTGTCTATTCCTCCCCCAAAATGTATTACATGATAGCCACATGTTTGTAGGATTATTTGTAGACTGCAAGTGTTGAGAAAAATTGAGACTGCCAAGTTTTTAATAGTTGTACTGTGGCTGTCAGTTATACAACAGGTGTAACTTCATAATCTGTCATCCCTTTCTCATATAGCTTCCTCTTTTTTTTGGATACAAATCTGGATCTGCAAGAATTTTTGTTCCAAAAACAACAACCAGGGAACTATTTCCCATGGTTCAGTATCTTCCTGCAATACCGGCCTGATGGGTCTCTAATTTTGTATAACCTATTATTATGTATATTTATTCTAGACGCTATGAGCCATCAAGAAATTCAGATGAGCAATCAAGCTATTTCAATGCTGACAGGTAAAAGTGTGCCCCTTCTTATAAATTAGGCTAATGAGAGATTTGAAAGTAAGGCCGTGTTGTTTCATGATCTTTCACTGTCAGGATATGTCATTGCAGTTTAGCACACATTTCTTAAACACAGTTTTTAATTATGTTTTATAAATACAGTGGTACATCTACTTCTGAGTTTAATCTGTTCCGAATGCATGCTGTTAATTTGAACAACTCTTAAGTAGAGCAGCCTTATCTAAAAAATAAAAATAAATAAATAAATAAATAAATAAATAATGTAAGTAGAGCAGACCACATCTAAAATTTGTAAGACAGCAGTTAAAATGACAGCAGTTTTTCACTCTCAGTCGAATTGCTCTTAAGTCGAGCCGCTTGTAAGAAGAGGTACCACTATATGTCCTTGAATGTAGAAATTATGACAACACCCTAGGAAAATGTTTCATTTCTTGATTGTGCTGGTAGTTAAATTTGAGTGATTTAAAGAATATAAGTTCTGTGGCATTTTTACTATTGACGTGTTGAAGTTATGCAGTGTGAGAGGGACATAATTTAATAATACAGTGGTACCTCGGATAAAGAAATTAATTCGTTCTGCAGGTCATTTCACTAACTGAAAAATTTGTTATCTGAAATGGGAAACCAATTAATTTGTTCCAGAGGTCTGAAAAAAGGCAAAAAAAAGAGTGGGGGGGGGTCAGACCTTTTTATAAAATGCACCTTAAAGGCATGCAGTGCTGAATTTTTCATTAACAGAGGCATTTGTTATCCGAGGTATTACTGTATAGCTGTTTTTCTTTGGTTTTTCCTATGACTACACTTTGGTTTTACTGTGTAAATATTTTATTTAATAATGCTATTCATGGAGACATGATAGGTGAAATGTCATTTTGGCAATGTTAAAGTTAGATCATTCAATAAAATACATTTGCAGCATCTACTGGCATCATATGTAAAAGTATCTTGAGTGTAGTCTTTTAGAATGTTTAGGCTTTCAAAATTAGAAAAAAGAACATGTTCTACTAGTATCTGCACCATACTTATCATTAGGTATGTAATTGAAGAGATGATTTCTCACTGGGCATGGATTAGTGACAAGACTATATAATTCCAGTTATTTATTTTCAGACATTGGGGCTATCATCATCATTATTGTCATTACAAGATGTTTTGTGGCAGGCTATTCACCCATATGATTGTGCAATGGAAAAGAAGAAAAACAATGAGTGGGTGTATAATTGAGCAGTAGTTCCAGTAGTGACAACATGCTTTGCTTGAGCTTCTGTATGGATACAGCTTGATTTGAAAAACTCATTCAGGATTTTTGTTCCATTTTAATGAGCTGTATTGTGCCTTCCATTTAGAATTCATATGCAAATGTCTGTCACTAAAGATTTTTTTACTTTACTAAAAAATAGGATAGCCATCATCTCTTTTCTACCGAATGAACACTGACATGGGAGCCACCTCCCAGCTTCTAAACCCATTCCTCTCATAGTGAATACGTCCAAGATGCCGCTGCTTAAACCCACCTAGACTTCTGTTAACCTTTACCATTCATTTGTATAATTTTCATTGCTGATTCAAAAACTAAAACAAAAATAAGATTGAGCTAAGCTTTTTTCAACAGAGCACTTTTACGACTTCTCCTGACTTATGCAGATAAAGTAATATACAGTACATTCTAATACTGTATGCATTCACATTATAAATATTCACTTACATCAGCTGTACCCAGAAGATGATACAATTCCTGTTTTTCTGAAGTATATGCATTCACTTACATGTTAATATCTGTTCTGTAGAATACATATTGTAAGTCATTGATATCTCCAAATCAGTTCAAGACTCTGATGGCCACACGCTGTTATGTTTGTGACACTTGATTACACTTAATGCACTACTTGTAAATTCTGTACTGTACCTGTAAATTACACATTTTTTTGGTTATTTCTAGAAATAAATCCAGATCAACTACCGATCTAGATGATCATCATTCCAACAGAAATGGTAAGTTCTATGATAAGAAAATATAATATTTTTAAAAATGAAGGATGAGTGAACCATATTGTTCTCTAATCTTGGGCAACTAGATTATTTTGTCACTAGCCATGCAGTAAGCTTAAATAATTAAAAGATGATGGTCCCATATAATAGCCTTGATTTTTATTGGTGTGCTAGGTTATATTATGTCTGCTTCTTTTTCTTAGCAATGGTCCCATTTGGTTATATTGTGTATTATTGTATATTCCCTCGGTGGATATAGTTATCTGGATTTTCAAAAAGTCCCTCACCAAAGGCTGCTGAGAAAATTGCACAGTCAGGGGATAAGAGGGCAGGTCCTCTTATGGATTGAGAACTGGTTGAGATCCAGGAAACAAAGAGTAGGTGTCAATGGGAAATTTTCACAATGGAGAGAGGTGAAAAGCGGTGTGCCCCAGGGATCTGTCCTGGGACCGGTTCTTTTCATTCTGTTCATAAATGATCTGGAGACAGGGATAAGCAGTGAGGTGGCCAAGTTTGCAGATGACACAAAACTTTTCCGTGTGGTAAAAACCAGAGAAGATTGTGAAGAGCTCCAGAAGGATCTCTCCAAACTGGGGGAATGGGCTGCGAAATGGCAAATGCATTTCAATGTAGTAAAATGTAAAGTAGAGATGGGCACGACTCAAAAAAATGGTGTTTTGTTTTTGTTTGTCGTTTAGGGGTCCGTTTCGGTTCGTTTTCATTTTCGTGATGTTTTTGCAAAAAATTTCATCTTCGTTTTGTTAGGCAATGAAACAAAAAAACAAAAACAAAAACAAAAAATTGCTGTTTCGTTAGCATTCTTTTTAGTTCAATGCATCTGCTGCAACGAAAACGAAAAACACGGCAAATTTAGTCGTTTCGTTTTCATTTTGTTTTAAAAAATTTGTTTCATTTTCGTTGCATAACGAAACAAAAAAATGAAAATGAAAAATCGCTCATTTCGTGCCCATCTCTAATGTAAAGTAATGCATATTGGAGCAAAAAATCCAAACTTTATCTATCAATTCATGGGCTCTGAGCTATCTCTGACAGATCAGGAAAGAGATCTTGGTGTGTTGGTGGACAGCTCCATGAAGGTGTCTCCCCAATGTGTGGCAGCGGTGAAGAAGGCCAATTCCATGCTAGGGATTATCAAAAAGGGGATTGAAAATAAAACAGCCAACATTATAATGCCATTATACAAGACAATAGTAAGGCTGCACCTGGAGTATTGTGCACAATTCTGATCACTGCATCTCAAGAAAGACATAGTGGAACTGGAAAAGGTGCAGAAGAGAGTGACTAAAATGATTACTGGGCTGGGGCATCTCCCTTATGAGGAAAGACTAAAACATTTGGGGCTCTTTAGTCTGGAAAAAAGGCACCTGAGGGGGGATATGATTGAGACGTACAAAATAATGCAGGGCATGAGTAAAGTGGATAGAGGGAAGCTCTTCTCCCTCCCACAAAATACCAGAACTAAGGGACATACAGTCAAATTGAGGGCTGGGAGAGTAAGAACAGACAAAAGAAAATATTTTTTCACCCAGCGCGTTGTTAGTCTATGGAACTCCCTGCCACAGGATGTGGTGATGGCATCTGGCCTGGATGCCTTCCAAAGGGGATTGGACAGATTCCTAGAGGAAAAGTCCATCACAGGTTACAAACCATGATGGAGATGTGTAATCTCCAGTCTCAAAACCAGGGTACTTCAAGGGACAGATGCAGGGGAGTGGTATCAGGAGACAGATATCTAGTCTCATGTGCTCCCAAACGCATCTAGTGGGGCCACTGGTGAGATACAGGAAACTATACTAGATGGGCCTTTGGCCTGATCCAGCAGGGCTCTTCTTATGTTCTTATGTTTTTTTTCTAGTTAACTTTCCACCAGCATTTTAATCCAAAGAAGTAAACACATGCTTTTACAAAATTGTGCATGGTGCTTCACCTTTCCGTAGTTACTTTGACATGAATCATGACAAATCAGGCAAAGGATTAATCATTAATGCATTATAGAAGATAATCTTTTTACATTTTCTCTACTCTTCAGTTGTTCAGCCGTATGTGCTTTCTGCATCTTGAGCTGATCTCTCTCTCTCTCTCTCTCTCTCTCTCTCTCTCTCTCTCTCTCTCTCTATCTCTCTCTCTCTCTCTCTCTCTCTCTCTCTCTGTTTTAAATGTAGATGTAAAAAACAAATTCTCCCATCCATCCTGGAATGCTGGTGATTCACAGAAGAAATCTCAGAAGGAACATGGTTTATCACCAGCTGAGCTGGAAAGACAGCAGATTCTTCAGGAAATGAGAAAGAAGACACCCTTGCACACTGACAACAGCTGGATTAGGCAGCGCAGTTCTAGCATGCATAAGGAACCTGTTGCTGTCCTTGGCATGAGGAGGTAATGGAGATTCTAGGAAACTTTATCTCCCTATTTTCTTTTGAACATCATGATGCTGAAGCCATGCTAGAAGTGTAATTTGCCTAGTTTCCCGCAGAATAATTTTCAGTTAGTTTAAAGTGCTGATATAGAAATGGTTTTCTAAATACATATTTTAAATGAATTTTCTCTTAATTCATTGAGAAATAAGCAATACGTCAAGATGGACACGAACCAGAAAACCCATGGTTCGGGTTCGTCTGCTTCGGGCCCACTCTTGGTTCGGTTTGGGTTTGGGTTTAAATGCATTTTTTTAAAAAATTGTTCAAACCCGAACCAGTTTGGCGATGGTGGTGGCGAGAGCCACAATCCCGCCTCCTTGTGTGGAGGCGAGACCGCAGCCCCCTCCAGACTGCCCTCTGCCGCGAGTGGATGACAGCCGGGCCAGCTGTCATGCATTCGCAGCGGAGATACCTTTAGAGGGAGCCCCGGTCCCGCCTCTGCATACGGAGGCGCGAACACGGTTCTCTCTAGACAGTCCTCCCCACAGGCGATGACAGCCGGGCTGTCATTGCCAGTGGGGGAGAACGAAACAATAATCACCAAACCAATTTTTCCGGTTTGTTTTGTTTTGTTCTTAAATTACTCTGGGGCTTGTTATTTGTTTCGTTACCTAACATAACGAATAATGAATAACAGAACAAAAAAATTTCAGTTTTGGCTATTAAAGACCTGCTTGAAATGGTGGGGCTTCAGTTGTCAGCAGAATATGATAAAAGGGAGGGGAGCAACCTAATCTCCCAAAGGGGAGCATTCTACAACCTCAGAGCAGCCCCCTCTCTTGTGGGTCCCCATCAAATGTGCTTACGGTGGCAACGGGAGTGACAGAAAGGTCTCCTCTGCTTGTACCAGCAGACAGCCTGAGCTATATTTTTTCTTGCCAAATGAAAGAACTTGGCTTTCTTAACATCCTTTATTACTGTCAATGAACTTGGGTTCTAGATCTGTTTCACCGGTTGGGGCATGTCCAATGGGATGGCCTGCTTTATTTTATTTGATTACCATATGCTTTTGCTATATCACAATTCCTACTAATTTATTTGAATGGGGGTTTGTGTGTAGGGGGGTATCAGTGATATCATTATTTGCTGTTAAGTCTTTTGTGTTTTCGAAGTGGCTTCTTTTGGCACTGCTATTCAAGAAACACATGCCTAAAGCTTTTGCGATCTAGCACGTGGAACCAGTTAGGCAGAATTTGGAGAGTCACCTTGCATTCTGAGACACTTTTTTGGGTACCTCTTCATTATAACAAGGGATTTGTTTCAACCTGTTGAACCACTGTCCTGAAAGACACTGTTTAGTTACATTGTCTCTTTCTCTACAATGATGCACTATAACTACTTGCAGTCTTTTTTCTTCCAGAGGTGAGAGTTTAGATAATCTTGATTCCTCAAGATCAAACTCCTGGAGGCCCCATTCTTGGATGAATCAGTCTGCATCTTCAATGTCTTTGACATCCAGTCATGATTTTAGTCGCCATGCACCTCCTGTGGTGTCCACTTCAAACCGTTACCTATATGCGCAATCCCTCTTCGAACCAGCTAACATCTTCTGCCAGTTCTATGAAGAGTTCCTCCTTGCCTCATATTGTCCCCTCTGCACCATCTCCTGTTCCCTATGCTCAGTCACAAACTTCTGCTTCCCAGTCTGGAACCCAACAACGCAGCAGGTAGGTTCTTTAAAGCCTTTTGCTAATACATGTTGCCTAGTCAAACTGGGCAGCTTGCTCGGAGGAGTGCAGTCGAGAATGGGTTTTGCCAGCACCAGAGAGACTCACCACTGACCAGCCTAGGAGGCCGTGTGTGGTGGCTCAGCTGAAGGAGTGCATTCCTGCCGTTTCCAGTGGCAATCGTGAGCTCATTGCTGGTTCAATGCCCAGCACCCCTCTTGCTGGTGGGCTTGGTCCCATTGCACATGGGTAGTCTCCTTGGTGGGCACCAAGAAGCCCACCTACTTGCCTGTCACTGGGTCACATCAACAAGCCACCTCCCAGCTGTCTATGGGGAACACCTTCTCTGGTCTTGCCTCTTCAGACACACAAGTCCAGCCCACTGCATCTGCCCATTGTTTCTCCTCATTTGCCTTGGTTCCTCCTTCAGTAGGAGTCCTGCCATGGCTGGACTCGCTCAGTCCAGAATGCCTCCATTATCCCTGCCCCAGTCTAAGGGCAAGCTGTGTGTAGGGCAAGCTGTGTTCAGAGCAGGCTCCTGCCAGTCGGGCTGAAGTAAAGGACATCCCATCTCACTCTTCCATAGTCTAGGGATGGTGAATACAGGTGTACCTCGGTTTAAGAATGCCCCTGTTAATGAAATTTTTGGTTCACGTAAGAAAATCCATTAAAAATAATGCCTCCATTTACGATTTTTTTTCTGGAAAAAATTGGTTTATGATTTTTTTTTCCTGAAGGGCTTCCTTTCCCAGGATGCATTGCACCCCCTGTGTTTCCAGTTTACGAAATTTCCACATTATGAAAGGTCCCAGAGAACATTAATTTCTTAAACCGAGGTATGCCTCTAAGTTGGATCAGTTATGTATAGGGTTTTTGTATAAACAATATTGCTTTTAAAGAGCAGCCCTACTTTATACGCTTCATCTCCTTACTTTAAAATTCCAGATCCTAGTTTAAGAATGGAATTATACCTGGTTAGACAACATGGTAAAAGATGTGGCTTCGTAACTAAGGAATTAATGGGGGATCCTGAAGGAAAGGCAAGCATCAGCCCAGCAGGGAGCCCCTAGTTTTTAAACTGTTGGCAGTGTCAGTGATATGACTCTGGACTTGGCTGCAGTATTATCCACAGGCGTTTCCTGTGGGGTGACTTCAAAGGAGGCTCTGTTGTATATCCCAGCCTACTGTCATGTTGTCTAACAAGACACAGCTGTTCAGTTTGGGGCAAGCTCCTTTTAAAAGGCATCCATAATCATTTCCCAATGATAGGGAGTGAGATAGGCATCCAAACCATATGGTGGGGTTCCCCCTAAATTCAGCTTTGTATTTTACCATCAAAACCATTTATGGTGGCACATGAAAACTTGATAATTTTGTGTAATCTCTGAAATGACAGCTTTATTGTTCTTTTCTTGTTGACCTTCCGTTGTAGGTCCGTTATTTCCCAATTTCTCCCAACTATCTTGAGTCTTGATTCAGTACTTGTTCTATCCCATTTTCTTTTCAATTATCTGCCTCTGTCTGGTTTTCTACAACCTGCCTCTCAGCCACAATCTCATTCTGTATCTAGGTCGGTGAGTGGAAAGCGGATGTGCTCATACTGTAGAAAAGTTCTGGGCAAAGGAGCAGCCATGATCATCGAATCTCTTGGTCTTTGCTATCATTTACATTGTTTTAAGGTGAGAGGTGGGCAAAACAGTGTGGAGGTGCCGAGCTTGGCTTTACTGCTTGTATGGCAATTTAGGCGTCTGGTCTCGAGCTTTGCTAATCCAGCATGTGCTAGATTGCTTCAACTAACTGATGCAGCAACTCTTGTCCTACTCACTGCCGGACTAAGGTGTTTGGGTGATTAACTCTTGATGTAACATTTCATGCAACAGATGTTTCACCGTACTCAGTGGCCTCCTAGAATTTTCCAAATCTCCGATTCAGCATTAAGAGCATACCGTTTTTTGTTCTATTATCATACAGTCAGGATTGCTAATTTGGGAGGGAAAGAAGAATGTTCAGCCATCCCTCTAGACCAGTGGTTCTCAACCTGTGGGTCCCCAGATGATCCTGGACTGCAACTCCCAGAAATCCTGCCCAGCTTAGCTAGCCATGAAGACTTCTGGGAGTTGCAGTCCAGGAACATCTGAGGACCCACAGGTTGAGAACCACTGCTCTAGACACTATGGGGCATTGCTGGGAGGGCGGGCAGAGCACTGGCTGAGACTCTGTCTGCAAGTGTCAGAATTCTGGTTAATTATGGTAAATGTACTGTAAAAATAATAATAATCTGAAAAACCCATACGTGGAGAAGATATTCTATTCCAGTGAGCCAAAAGAATTAGGCGAATTTTAGTGGAACTTCAAATAAAAATTACATGACTGCTCTCTATTTTATTTATTTTAGAGTATTAAGCTGCTTCATTTTTGATGTGGCAATGGACTGAAATTAATATTTCTATTGAAAATATATTGTAGTAGACCACCACCAGGGCTTTTAAGAAACAGTATAGTAGACAATTTTTTTAAAAAGATTATCTATTTTAAAAATAGATTTTTAAAATATTTTGTTTGTTCCTTTCCACAGTTTCATAGTTATCACATAGAGTAGAAAAGGAATAATCAGATCTGTGGTGTTCTTGCAGCCACTTAAAAAAAAAACTAATAAGAAAGCATCCTTTTAAATGCATTCTTCATGAGCCGTACGGAAGCACCACTGCATCAAATGGAACTTTCTTGCAGGAGGGTGTCTGTACAGTTAAATGCTCTTTTGAAAACTGATATGTGCAGCTTTTTGTAATCATCATCATCATCATCATCATCATCATCATCATCATCATCATCATCATCATCATCATGGTAATTGGCACACTGGGTGCAGTGCCTAAAGAGCTAAACAAGTAGAAAGCTGGCTTACTGGGATCTCCTCGCATAATTCACCGATACATCACATAGTCCTAAATGCTTGGGAAGCGTTCGACTCATGGTTCCTAATACAAAATCCAGTGTAGTTATCTTGTCTGCTGTGTGGTGGTGATGATGATGATGATGATGATGATGATGATGATGATGATGATGATGATAATAATAATAATAATAATAATAATAATAATAATAATAATAATAATAATGGAGCTCCCATTCTTACTTTGAGGGAGAGTACTGCACTGCAGGGCTGGAAGTCCTTTAAAAGGCTTCTATACTCCATTTAAACAGAAGTGCAACTACCTGTTGGGGGGGGGGATGCCCTTTTGCTGCACATCATACTGTGTTAATTGTACAGCTGTAGCAACATTTGTAAACATGAGCTTGCTCAAATGCTCTCATCTAATAGGGAGCAGATCCTGTGACCTACATAAAGTGCTTGGTGCCAAAACAACTGCTTTTTACTTTTGTGCCATATAAACCAGTTCTGTTTCAGAAAGAAGATTAACTTTTCTAACCCCTGCATCATTCCTCTTCCTGCTTAAGTTGCACTTTTTTTTAGACCATCTGTTTTATAGCATTGCAATTTCTACAGGACAGCAGTGCATTAACATACAGTTTTGGCTCCAGCGGGTGGATTGTGCAGATGTTCATCTTCTGAGGGTGACCGCCAGTTTTGTAATGGCTAATTCTTTTCCCTGGGCAGTGTGTCGCTTGTGAGTGCGACCTTGGGGGCTCACAGGCTGGAACAGAAGTCCGCATCCGAAACAATGAACTCTTCTGCAATGACTGCTATCTCAGATTCAAAAGTAAGTTGTATGGTTCCTTTTCTAATAAGTCACAGTTCAAGACCCTCTAGGACAGAGGTGAGCAACTTGGTGTACCTGTGCCTCTCTAAACCACAGCAGGCCAAGAAATGACCCCCCGGTGCCCATTTTTAAACTGGTATTTATTCAAAACAATGTTACCCTGCCTTTTTTCCTTGGAAGGACTCAAGGCAGCTTACATTATTAAAAAGACAATATTTAAAAGCTAAATGCAATAAGTACACAAATAATTAAAAAGAATTAAATAAGTACAGTGGTACCTTGTATAAAGGAATTAATTCGTTCCAAATGAAATTATGTTAAGCAAATTTTCCTTTATACAAATTCCCATAGGAATGCATTGAAAACAGTAATCCCATTTTTATGTTGTATGGATTCTCCCCATAGGCGATTATGTTAAGCAAATTTCCCCTATCTCCAGAATTTTTATGTTGTACAAATTTTATGTTATACAAGCTGTTTGTTATACAAGGGTCCACTGTATTATGAAAGATCAAAATAGAAGGGAGCTGGGCATCCATGACTGGTTTTGACTGGTTTTGACTTTTTTCGTGGAGGAGGGGGATGTGCCACCATCCCATGCAACAACTGTGCTGCCTTCAAGAGCAGAGAAATTTAATTGTCATCATCATAATTTTGACTTCCTTGTTAAAAATACACCTCATCTCTAACTCAAACAATAGACCAATAATCTCATGGAGTATCTCTTTGAAATGAACTGATTTTCAGTGAATCAGGTTCACATCCTCAGATGTTTTTCTTGGAACAGGGAAGAAACCTGATTTCTCATGATTCATGTGTCCTATTGAGAGAACTTGTGTGTGGAGTTGTCCAGATTTTTATTGGCTTTTTCTCGTGCACTTGTGCCATCAAGGTAGCTCTGTCTCATAGTGTCCCCTAACAGGGCTTTAAAGGTAAATGAGATATTTGAGTGGTTTTACCAGTCCCTCACCCCCAGTGAGTTTCCATGGCTGAGTGGGGCGTCAAAGCTAGGTGTCCTGAATCCTAGTACATTGTTCTGTCTACTGCACCACACTGGCCTCTATTTAAATCTGCTTTGTATGCTAATAGAAATCTGTGCTTTTTTGAGGGAGAATCCTTTTGTGCCTGTTCTCTTAGTGTGTGTGTAGGTTGCCCTAATATTCAGATGTTACTGCTATTGTGCAGCAAGCTATTTAATCCATTTTAGACGTTAATGGTCTCCCTATACTGCAACTGGTGAGGTTAGGCTGCATGGACAGCTTCCGATGCTTGCCATAAGCTAGAGGCTGCACTGGACACTTGGCCAGCTAGCAGGTGTATATTATAGCAGTGAACTAGTAGCCACAGGAGGGTGCCAAGTGACAGAGTCAGTGGATTCAAAACACCATTCCCTGGTCACAGGTTGCTTGTATGAAGAATGTTCATTAGCAAGCTAGAAGATTGAGAATAAGAGAAGGATTTGTAATGCAGTTGAGCAGCTTGAGTAATGTGGGCTCAACATCCATATTACAAAATTATGTTTGCAAATGCACTTTGATTTGATCCCTCAGCGCACTCCTATATCTTTGTCTTGCTTTTCTCAAAATTACACAGGCTGTTCTATTTTAGCTTCCTCAGGACCAAATTAGATATGACTTGAATAGTGTGGAAGCAATTGAACATGCAGGTTGCTGTGTAAATAGCTCTAAAATGAGCATAGATGCCACTGGGATCTCAGAGAGCAGAGAGTGAAGGAGTTTATTCCATTTACGCAAGGCTGCAGTTTGTATTGGGAGGAAAGCTTCCACTGTTATCCAGCCCTAACTTCCAACAATTTCAGAACAGCTGCTATCTTAATGTGACTTTGATCCTCTCTGTCTCACCTCTCAAACTGCTTTTCCTGCCTGTTCTCCATTGTTTAGTCTCCTCCATGCCCAGAGGCAAACCCGTTACAAGAGCTCCTTCTGGTGGCTTTCTGAAATTATAATAATTGCTGTTTGGAAGAGTTAGTTCAGGCAAGCCACTCTGAGGGTTCTTGCACTTAAGGGTCAGCTCACTTAGAGGGCTTCAAAAAAAGGACATTTCCCCCTAAAAAAATCTGTTCTAAACATGCATGAAATAACTAGAATGCAAAACATACCTGACTTTTTTTAAAAAAGAAAACTTTATTCTGAAAGGAAGTTTTTTTTTTCTCCCCCACCCCCACAATCTTTAATTAATCTTTCTTTTCCACCCTTCCAACAGCTGGACAGCCAACCATTATGTGATGCAAGACTAAATATGAAACAACTGCTACAGATAGAGGAGGAAGCTGCTGCTGTAGATCTATAAATATATATTGTGTGTGGTTTTTTTAAAAAAATATGTTTGCCTGTTTAGAACATGTAGAGAATTCTTTGCATCCTGCATTAAATTTATTTCAATCTATTTATGAGAAAGAAATCAGAACCTCTTCTGGATTGAAAGTATGAAAGACTTAAGTGAAGTGTACAATCCCATCTTTTTACAAACAGGAAACAAGCTGAAGTAGTACTTTCAGAATGTTGGATGCAGAAGAGCTAGCTTTAATTTTCCAGTAATATATGAAGAGGGTATTTTAATGCTCTTTAAATGAGCATTACTGAGTTAATATGGATTTATAACTGCAGTTTCTATTTTGATGTATATGCTATAGAGTTCTTCAGAATATTATGAAATTGGCATCAGAAGGCATGCAAAGATGGTTGCTGTCTATATTTCAGTTTCTAAGCTTAAGTAATACTACCTTTTAAAAATGAAAATGTATACTTCTGTCTATTTGCTTAGGACTTACTATTCCATTGTTCTTTAATACTAAAATCCAATGGGAATTATTTGTGAAACATTTGATTTTTGGGGTGTTTTTTTGTTCTTTTTGGAAAACATAACTTTCTTGCACCTCAAACAAGTTACTAGAACTGAAGAATTTCTCCTTATGTTGACTTATTTTGTATTTGTAAATAAAGTTGCTGATGCTGCGAATTGTATTTTTATTATTTTATCTGAGGAAAGTACGTCTTTTAGGAAAGGTGTCATAGCAATGTATAGTCATATGATTTCATTTTTGCAACTGATTTCTATCACCACACCTTATTTGACATCAGTAACCCAGATTATCAAATAAAATCACAGAACTATAGTAAGATTGGCTTTAGAACACTGTAGATTGCTCCTTCTCAATCATATTAATTCAGAAATCAAACCATTAGAAGTCTACAGTGGCCATTTCGCAGTTCATATGGTCCCAGTATATCATGGGACTGCAGTATATGAAGGCAAGGCCCCTGGGATAAGCTGCTTGTGCCTGTTTGAGGCCTGTTGCACTTACCCCAGGCCTGGTGCTGCTCCAAACGGTCCTTCAATGGGCTTCCTGGGCCTGTCAGAGGCCCCAGAAGTGCTTTCCAGCGAACCGGAAGTGACTTACCTCAAGTAATTATAACAAACCCCAGAGAGGCCCCCCAGTCCTGACACAACCCATCATCTGCATATCACAGATTTTCCATTACCGTGGTTTGGGTCGGGTGCCTAACCCCCACAATAGGCGGGGGATTACTGTATTATGAGGTTTGAATTCATTCAGGAATTACTCTATAGTTTTAATGATTTTGGGGGGAAGTTTTGCTTTGCAAGAGTCTTTGGCTACTTTAAATGTTCAGGGTGAAAGCCAAGTATTGAGTATGCCATCCTCCTCCCTACCTTGTTGGACAGAGATTCTGAAGCTTTCTAGGGTTCTTTTAGTGAGAAAACCTCACCTCTCTTCAAATAACAGAGGTGGAAAGCCCGCACTGCAAAGACTTCTGAGCAGTAGACTACTAGGAGGTATCCCTCATCTGGAAAGTGGCCAGAGATCCTGGCCTTCTTCATGTTCATAGCCAGTTTCCACACTGCACATGTCACCACGTAGATGGAATTCTGAAGTATTATCAAAATGGTGGCCATAGTGAAGGATGTCAAAGAGAACAACCATAGTTGTACAGCTTGTCATAGCAGTGCTTTAAATGTGCGATATCATAATACAGAATTGGCATCCTTGAAGTTTGATTGGCATCCTTCTGATACATAATCATTCATGCCAGTATTAATAACAGAGATGGGTGCTTTGTTCGCATTCCCACCAATGCAGCCAACCTACCACTCTGGTAAGGAGGCAGGAGAAAGATTCTTCCCACACAGCCAATAAGTGGTCAGCTACCTGGAGAGGCCTGAAAAGGCCAGTCGGGCTTCAAGATAATTGGCAAAGAGTCAACAAAGAAGGACACCAGCAGTGCACAGAGTCCAAGCATCTGGGGGAGATGGGAAAACAACAACAACAACAACAACAACAACAACAACACTGTCCAGTTAATTCTGCCTTATGAACTTTTTTTTACCCCAGAGCACAGAGAGAACTCCTAGTTTCCCGAGCTCCTTGCCCTCTGAAGATGCCGGCCACAGAGTCTGGCAAAACGTCAGGAAGAAAAATTTGCAGAAAACAGACAAACAGCCCAAAAAACTCACAACAGCTATCTTTTCAAGGTTTTCCTGGTAGAGAATACTCAAAATTGGATTTTCCATTCCCTTCTTTTTGTGTCACCCTGGGGCTGTGCCCAGCTTCCCCAAGGCCTTCACTGGAGGCACAGTGTGGAATCAGACTCTGGCTATGCAGCTGGAGATGTCAAACACGATTGACATATAAATGCTTTCACTAGGCAAAAGGAATATAAAATCATAACCTTTGCATGGCAACCAGTATGTGTATTAAAAATCACTCTCTCAACAGAGGTGGGGGACTTACTTTCTTACTTATATGCTGCCTTTCTTCCCATAGAGAATCCAAGGTGAATCACTACAATTAAAACAATACAATAATCAACAGGTTTAAAAATCATAGAAAGATTGTATTATAAACAATTAGCATATTTCAAGATTAAAAATAATTTTTAAAATCTTCAAGTTTAATAAATATAGTTTTCCTGAGACCCTTATTGTTTTAAATCTGCCTCAAAAGGAAGGTGTTGGCCTAACAATGGACTGGGGAAGGGGGGGATTTAGCAAGCCCTCCCTCTCTCCTGTACTCACAAAACAATCTTGGGATGGTGCTGGAACCAAGAGAAGGGTCTTACATACTGTGGCTCTGCTTGGTTCTCCAGTTGCACAGTCATGGATAGGAAAGCACTCCAGAGGTTCATAACCACAGCCCAGAAAATCATCGGTCACCCTCTCCCATCTCTGGGAGAACTATACACTTCCAGTTGCCTTAAAAAGGCAAATAACATCTTACAGGATTCATCTCATCCTGGACATACAGTAGGACCCCCGTATCCACTGGTTTATTATCCACTTATTCAGTTATCCACAGTTGGCAGAGGGAAAATAAATAAATAATTCAGCAGCCACAAAGGAAGCTATTGTCACAAACAGCAGCTGTAAAGCAAGCTATTGTCACAAATAGCCTCTGTAAAGCAAGCTACTGTCAAATATAGGCGCCATAAAGCAAGCTACTGTCTCAAAACAGCAGTCATAAAGCAAGCTACTGTCAGGAAACAGCAGTTTGGAGGTGGGTAGGCAGGCATTCTCTCTTATCCACAGTTTTCATTATCCATGGGAAGGCCTGGAACCAATCCCCAGCGGATACCGGGGTCTATTATACTCTGTTTGTGCTGCTGCCTTCAGGCAAGAGATACAGAGTAACAAAAGCAAGAACAAACAGATTAAAAATAGTTGCTATCCAAGAGCCATAACCATCTTAAATGCTGTGACCAAATAGTGTGACCTTGGGGAGTTGTGATGGCTGTGATGGATGTGTATAAGTGCTTTTAATTCTCTTTACCTTGTAAATGTTTTTTTCTTTTTAATTGCACCAGGGATAGTGTTCAATTTTGTTGTACTATGTACAATGACAATAAAGTATCTATCCAGAAAATCTTAAAAGCCAAGTAGATTTGTATGGAGTGATGCAATCATTCAAATAGCCTGCACCTGAGACATATTGGACTTTATTGCCCATTGTGGTTGACTTTCTCCATCTCTTTGGTCCTTTGAAAGAGCTTCTGCCTCTCCCCCCCTCCACCTGGACTTTTTCCCTCTGTCATCATGCAGACTTTCTGGCCCATCTCTTTGGTCCTTTGAAAGAGCTGCTGTCTCCCCCCCCCTTCCATCTGGATTTTTTCCCACCGTCATCATCCCCGGAGCAGACCACCACCCTCCTCTCCACTCCCCATCCCCTCACTGGCCCCCAGGCATCTGGCTTATGGGCCTGTACTATGCTGTTTACGCCCTCATTGTTATCTTATTACTTGCATTTTATTAGTATTTGTTTGTTCCTTGTCATCGTTATATTGTTATTATCTTTTTATATTGTTTACTGTTACTCATTTTGTTTGTATTTTGTACTTTGTATTTTATACTTTGTATTTTGTATTAGTTACTTTTCCCCCACTTAGGTCGCCATGCTGGCAGGGACTTTTATTTCTGTGGTGTCTGGCCGTGGGCGGTACGCTCTGAGTGGAGGCATTAGTCGGATAAGAAGAACCCGGGTCCGGCAGTTGGTGCCTTCCCCCGTTCTGATCCTCCCATTCACCACCATGTATCAGGCACTTTGCCAGCGCCTCTGATCTGTCCTGCCTCCTGGTCAACGCCAGGTCGGTACATAATAAGATCCCAGTTCTCCATGATGTCATCGTGGATGAGCGGGCCGACCTGGCATGTATCACTGAGGCCTGGGTGGGTGAGGAGGGAGGGGCTCTCCTCTCCCTGCTGTGCCCCCCCTGGGTTTCAGCTCAAGTGGGCAGGCAGATCAGAGGGGTTGGGGGTGGGGTGGCCATCGTTCAGGGAATCCCTTCATATTACCACATCTGCGGCATTGGTGTGTCCTGGGTTAGAATGCCTTCACTTATCGGTGGGTCAGCAAGATAGGTTTGGTATTGTGCTGGTGTACCGTGCTCCCCGCAACCCAGCCCAATCCTTTCCAGAGAGTACTGAGTTCGTCTCGGCTGCCCTGTTGAGGTCCCCCCGCCTTAAGGTGGTTGGGGACTTCAACGTGCATGCCGAGGCAGAGCTTTCAGGAGCTGCTCTGGAATTCGTGGAGTCCATGGCCTCCATGAACCTATCTCAGCATGTTGTTTGTCCCACCCATAGTGCAGGCCAGACCCTGGACTTGGTCTTTTCCTCCATGTCATCAGATTCCTTTCTGAGGGTTGGGGGCTTGGTACCCCAACCCGTGTCATGGTCAGATCATCATCTGCTAAAATTTTCCCTGTCGATCACCGCCCCACCCCATGGGGAGCATCGGCCGTATGTTTGGGCCCACCCCCGAAGGCTCCTGAACCCTGACTGGTTCATGGAGGCCTTCAGGGAGTTCACTGGCGGACTGGCTGACAATCCGGTTGAAGGCCTGGTGGAAAGGTGGTATGTGAGTGCCACCAGGGCAGTCGATCGGATCACCCCCAAGCGCTCCTCTCCGTGGTTCACAGCTGACTTGTGGGCGATGAAACGAGCGGCAGAAGCTGGAGGACAGATGGAGGACAGATCGGACGGCAGAGAATAAGGCTGCACTTAAGCAGCTGACCAGCCGTTATGTACACGCGATCAGGGACGCTAGAACATCTCGTGCCTCCCTGAGAATTGGTGAGGCCTCGAACCACCAGGCAGAGCTCTTCCAGATGATTCGAGACCTCTCCAATCCCAGTCAGCCTCAGCCTCCTCCTAGTGAGTTCACTAGTGAGGAATTTGCAGTCTATTTTAGATCCAAAATAGAGGCCATCCATTCCGATCTCAACTCCGGTTGCGTTAGTCCCTCCTCCTTTATCCTGGGGACCTCACCCCCTCGGTCCCCTTGGCTGGTTGAGTTTGGGCCTGTGTTACCAGCGGAGGCCTTCAGGGTTTTGGCTTATTGTTGGTCGTTGCCTCCCCTTTTGACCCCTGCCCAGCTTTAAAGAAGCCCAGCCTGGCATCGGACAATTTAGCCAACTATCACCAGATTGCCATTGTTCCCTTCCTGGGCAAGGTTGTTGAGAGGATGGCCACCATCCAGCTCCAGTCTTACCTGGAGGAGAATCACATCCTGGATCCCTTCCAGTCTGGGTTCAGGCCTCTTCGGGGGACCGAGACTGCCCTGGTCGCGCTGCAGGATGACCTCCTCAGGGAGGCCGACAGGGGGTGTTCCACCCTGTTGGTCCTCCTTGATTTGTCAATGGCCTTTGATACCGTGAACCACGGTAACCTGCTGGATCGGCTCACCGGGGTGGGAATTGGGGGCTCAGCGCTCTGCTGGTTCCGATCCTTCCTTGATGGCCCATCTCAGCAGCTTCAGTTGGGGGATGATTTGTCGGCTCCACGGACACTCCCTTGTGGAGTGCCCCAGGGGTCGGCAATCTCCCCTATGCTGTTCAATGTTTACATGAGGTCATTGGTGGATGTCATCAGGAGATTTAGAGTTCACTGTCATCAGTATACTGATGACACGCAGCTCTGTCTCTCCTTTTCTACGTCTGCAGTGGAGGCAGTTCGCTCCCTTGATCTGTGTCTGGAGGCCATTCTGAAATGGACCAGAGATAACCGGCTCAAGCTGAACCCTGAGAAGACCGAGGTACTGTTCTTCGGGGCGCCCTCGCCTGGGTACGATGGCCTCCTCCCTAATCTGGGGGGAGTTTCCCTTCAGTCTACGGACAGGGCCAGGAATCTGGGCGTGGTCCTGGACTCGGCCCTCTCCCTGGAAGCCCAGGTGATGGCCGTCTCCAGGGCCACTTTTTTCCACCTCCGCAGGATCACCCAGATCCGCCCGTACCTAGATGAGTCCTCCCTGAGAACAGTTGTGCAGGCCCTCGTGATATCAAGGACTGACTACTGCAACGCCCTCTATGTGGGGTTGCCCTTGACCCTTGTCCGGAGACTTCAACAGGTGCAGAACGCGGCGGCCAGACTGGTGGTGGGTGCTTGTAGATACGATCACATCACCCCAGTTCTGGCCTGCCTGTATTGGCTACCCGTTGCTCTCCGGATAAGGTTCAAGGTCCTGGTTTTGGTTTTCAAAACCCTCCATGGCTTAGGTCCTGAATACCTGTTGGAGCATATCTCCCAGAGGTCATCTGAGGCCAGGCCCACTCAAATGTCGCAGGTGCGCTCACTCAGGGTGCCCATTCCTAGGGAGGCGTGGAGGTCTGCTACTCGCAGCCACACTTTCTCTGCTGTGGGCCCATCCTTATGGAACCACCTCCTGAGTGAGCTGCGCCTTGTACAGTCCCTGCCTGCCTTCAAAAAGGCCTTGAAAACCTTGCTTTTTAAGGAGGCATATGGCGACCTACTTTAGATATTCCCCCCTCCCTATCCGCCCATCTCCTGATGTCTCTTGCCTGGGTCCCCCCCTCATTTTATTTGTATTATATTTTCTAACTGTAGGTTTTTATGTCTTTTAAAGCTGTAAACTGCCCTGAGTTCCAGTTTGGAAGAAAGTGCAGTACAGAAATAAATAAATAAATAAATAAATAAATAAATAAATAAATAAATAAATAAATAAAGGGTTTTATAGGTAATAACCAGCAAGTTGAAATCCAACCAGGTTGTAACTAAGACATGTTTCAACCTAGCCACTTTGAACATCCCAAGGAATTGGTGCAGCTGGTCCACCAGTTTTTACTGTGGAAAATGGACTCATGGCTACAGTGGTCCCCCGCCCTTTCATGGTTCATATTCTGTGGTCCTGCTATATCACAGGACCGCAGTATATGAAAAAAGGCCCCTGGGGTAAGGGGGGAAAAGGTCTGTTTCAGGCCTCCCATACTTACCCCAGGACTGGCGCTGCCCTGAATGGGCCTGCAAGGGCCTTCCAGGGCCTTCTGGAGGCCCCAAAAGGGTCTTTGAGAACCAGAAGTGACTTCCAGATCTCCGAAAATCATTTCTGAGGCCTCCGAGGGCCTTTCTAGGCATATCACATATTGTGGATATTCATTTATCATGGGTCGGGTCGGGTCCCTAACCACTGTGATAGGTGGGGGGTGTCACTGTACAGTAACCCCCCGCCATTTTGCAGTTCAGGCACTGCGGTCCCACTATATCGCGGGATTGCAGTACCTGCCCTGGCTCCAGCTGATTAGCGCTGGGGTTGGGGATAAAAACCTTTATTTCCCCACCTCAGTGCCAATGAGCTGGAGCCCAGGGTGTGGGGAAGGGGGGAGGTTTAAAAGCCCAGGCTTTTAAAACCTCCCCCCTTCCCCAAGCCCCAGATCTGATCCCCCAGAGCTGCCGGCCCGCGCGGGGCCACGTGGGAGGGCAGCGGGGGTGAAGGCATTGCCCCAGCCACCACCGCCCGTGCTCCTCCAAGAAGCCTTGGGCCGCACGAGCAGGCGGCGGGGGGGTGACCACATCGCCCCACATCGCCGCTCCATGCTCCTCCGAGAAGCCTCGGGGCCACGCGGGTGGGCAGTGGGGGGTGATCGCATCGCCCCACACTGCCACCCACCTGCGCTCCTCCGAGACGCCTCGGGGCCACGCGGGTGGGCAGCGGGGGTGATCGCATTGCCCCACGCTGCCGCCCACCCCCGCTCCTCCCAGAAGCCCCACAATCTCCATTGAAATGCATTAGCTCAATGCATTTCAATGGAGACAGCCCCGGACAAGAAGGTGCAGGGCGGCGCAGCGCGGGCAGCAGTGGGAGGTCAGATCCCCCAGCTGCCAGCGGCGTGCGGCGGTGCAAGAAGTTTTGGGGCGGCACGGGCAGGCGGCAGCAGGAGGTCAGATCCCGCAACGCCGCCAGCGCATGCCACCCCAAGAGTTCTTGCACCGGCAAGCGCCGACGGTGGCGGGGGGATCTGATTGCCCACCGTCCCCCAGTCCCCACCCGACCCACATCCACATATCACGGATTTTTGGTCATCGTGGGTCAGGTGGGTCTCTAACCCCCCCCCCTGATAGGCGGGGGGTTACTGTATCACTGAAATATCTGTATCCAAGCTCAAAGATGAATCCAGGTTCCCACCTAAGATGTAAACCTGACTTTTTAAGGAGCCCCATCCAGTGCAGGCTAGAACCCTGTTCCCTAACTTTCCTTATGACTTACCAGGAGTACCTCTATCGTGTCTGGGTTAAATTTGTTCACGCTCATCTGGTCCGTTGCTGACAACAGACACTGGTCTCGGCACATAACAGCTTCCTTGGAATCTGATGGAATGAGGGGAAAGAATTGGGTGTCATCAGCATACCTATGGCGCCAAACCCCAACATTCCAGGCAACCTCTCCCAGCAGGTTTATCTAGATGTTGAAAAACATGGGGACAGGGCTGCGTCACAGACAAACGGCCATGCTATGAAGCAGAATTCTTCCAACACCATCATCCAAGAAGGATCAGAACCACTATAAAACAGTACCTCCAAGACACATCACAGAAAAGTGTCCCTGAAGTATACCATGGCCAGTGGTGTTGAAAACCACCAAGTCCAGCAGAATTGATAGGGGCACACATTTCCTTTCCAGTTCCCAGTATAGGTCGTCCACCAAGGCAACCAAAGCCATCTCTGTTCCGTAATCAGGCCTGAAGCCAGACTGAAAAGGTTGGGAACCCACTGATCTCAATAATGAGCTTCATCCAGAAACCTCTGGAACTGAGATGCCATAATGTTTCAAAAAAAAAAAAAACTGTTCGAAAATGGAATATTTAAGACTGATAATTATCCAATACATGGGATTTAAGGAGGGCTTTTAAAATAAGTCTTACTACTGTCTTCTTTAGGTATACTTATACCTTATCTTGTTGCAAAAAGGCATTCAACTGTTCCCTAACCCTAATAAGTCTGGAAGAGCAAGTGTCCAGAATATATGCGATGGCTCTCACCTTGTCAAAGATCCTGTCTGCATCCATAGACAAACTAAACTGAAATGCATCCATTTTTGAGGGCCAAATGGGCCAAATTACATCAACAGGGCCTGCATGTGTCAGAGCAGATCTGAGCAATTTTGTCTGCAATGTGGACCATTGTGTGATCATCATCCTTTTCTTATGGCAATATATGCAACACACCCTTAACTACCTGAAAGAGCTCTGCTGGGTGGCTTTGTGCAGATGCAGTGGTGGCAGAGAAGAGTAGCCTCTTCCCTGCTACCATAGCCACAGAATAGACTTTCCAATAGCACTTAGCTCATGTTGAATCAGATCCGCTCCAAGTTTTTCAACACTGTCATTCTAGTCTCTGTCTCACTTGTTTCAACATCCCTAGTTTCAAGGAACCAGTTTGGCTGCACTTCATGGGAGGAAACCCTTAGATATAACCATGGCAATAGCCCTGGCTACCCCACATTCCAGAGATCCACCAAGGCCTTGAAAGGATTATATGCCAACACAGCTGGAAACTCCCCAGGAGCTGTCAGGAAACCATTTGGATACATCACTCTTCTAGGGTGGATCATTTAAATTGGTCCCTCCACCCTGCAGAGGCTCCAAGTTTCAATGTCTACATTCTACCAGGTAATGGTCTGTCCATGACAACAGAACTACAGAGAGTTCCTCCAAACTCAGGTCATCTCCATCCTGCCCATTACAGAAAACCAAGTAAAAAACTGTTCCCTACAACATGATTGGTGTGAGATACCACTTGGGACTGTCCCATGTTTATCAAGGTAGACATGAAGTCCTGAGCTACTTTAAAAAAAGGTATCATGGATCTGGGAGCTGACTCGTGGCAACTGGACTTCTTGTGGCATTGCAATGTTTCAATATTCATCCAAGTCGGTTTATCAGACTGAAGAAGCTACTTAGATGACTCATGAAATGTTTTGTTCCCAGAAGAAAAGAACTTCAGTTGTCATGACTCATCTCCCAGACGCCTTCATCTGGATGACTGAGAATCACCATAGACTCTCCATGTGATGTTGAAGTCTCAGCATAAACTGGGACAACTGCAGCAATACCCATGTTGTCCAGTGTGGTAGGCAGTACACCAACAGAATCTCCATTCTGTCCCAGGCACCCACTCTTAGATACATGTGCTCAAACCCAACAGTCATTGATAGTGTGGATTAATAATATGACACCCAAGGAAAATTCACAGAAAGGCAGGGAAAGTAACCAGCTTCACTGAAGATACATACCCATCTTCCTGCCAAATTTATCCTCCCTTTCCTTACATTCCTTTCTGTAGAAAAAGGCATTCTCCTAATACCAACCATCCCAAAGGTACCTGTCTAAGATAGCGTTGGTGGCAGACCAAGATGCTATTTCTAAATGCCAGGTCTAAGAAAGGTAAGATAGCTATTACTTAAGACTTGATTGATGAATAAGTTGGCCTGGCTTACAATACAAGACCTGGTTGGATGAAAGTCTTCCTCAGTTTTGTCCACCTGGTTTCTCTGTGTAGCAGCAGGCCAGATCTGAGGGGTAGGGTGGAAGAGTTGCAGTACTGTAGTCTATTGAGATTCAATCACCCTCCCCAGGTACCCTGACCTTTTTTTATTTGCCCCAGTTAAAAGCTTCCTATTCCCTCTTCTTTCAGTATCTGAGAGTCCTTAGGACTCCCTTTGCCCCGGTGAACGACTTAGGGAGCTTCTGGACCATGGAGATGCAACTTTTATTTATTTATACTGCCCATCTGGTTTAATATTAGGCTGAACTCCATGTGCATATATTGTGTGAAAAATCAGTGAGTCTTATGAATATTAAAAGAGTTCTTCAGCCAGTTCTAAATGATGATGTTGTTGACACATGTTGTTAAGTCACCTCCAAGGTGACATATCCTTACCCTTGGTTCTAGCTTCCAATCCCTTCATTGATGCCCTTCCTTGTCTCAATCTTCTTCTGATTTCTTGGCTGCAGTCTCTATTTGCTTCTATTAAATCTAGATAGTACCAAGAAATAGCTTGCCCATGTCAAGCGCATAACTGAACTAGATGAAAATGGTGTTTATCCATAGAGCAATCTAAAATTTGGGTTAGGCCTTTTGATAATGGAACATATATGCTTTTAGGCACAAGGTGGCAGTATTTAAATACAGTTGATATGAGATACTGTACCTTTAAAATAAATTATTATTATTATTATTATTATTATTATTATTATTATTATTATTATTATTATTATTATTATTATTATTATTATTATTATTAATAATAATAATAATAATAATAATAATAATAATAATAATAATAATAATAATAATAATAATAGCATAACTCATCTTTTAAAACTAGAAGCCAAATGTTTCCACATGTTTGCCCTCTCATGGCTTCAGGGTTGGTCCACATTGAAAGATGGGAGCATCTGAATGAACTGTTAGACAGCAGCTCTAACATCCAGTGTCCTCAGTTGATCAGTACCTCTTTTAGGCAGGAATGACCCAACAGATTTTGCTGCATGAGGCAGGGCAATAAATCACCCATGGCCCACAAGCCAAGTTGTTTTGGCCCATGATACAGAAAATCCCAAGAGCAACTTTTTCTTTCTTTACTGATAATGCAGCAGTGACAAAGCAGTGACGATCTGGTGCCCTTTCGTGGCACTCAAAATCTGACATGGCTGCCTAATTTTGTCAAATGGTAGATATAGGAACTACTACTAGGACTAGCCAAAAATCATTAGAAATAGTGCAGACTTTCTAGTACTATCTCAGACTAGGGTAGTACAAATAGCAGCAGAATAGGAGCAGAAACAAAAAAATGTCCAACACGTAAGCCAGAAGTCGATTCAGTCTCAAAACTGATTTACAGACAAAAGGAGTTACAAATCTAAGCTGTAAGATTTTTGGTGGCTGGTCTTTCATTAGTCAGTCACCTCAGGGAGCTGAGTGCTCCATTGAAGGAACAACAAGCAGAAACAGTGGCACTTCCTTGAAGCAAGAGACAGACTGTCTGGGTCCCCCCCCCGAGATCTTTTGACACTATGAAGGTATCACTCATAGTCTAGTTCTAATTTTGTCACTTTACAAAGTCATTCCCTCCAGTTACTGGTGAGGTTGTGATGCACAGGGATGGTTAACACCCATCTAGTGAGAATGTTAAAAATTGTGTATCATTTGGAAAAAAATGTTCATAACACTCTACCACAAATGATATGCCTGTCAATTCATTTCAGCAGTTTTGATTCAGTTTTTGTGGTTGCAAATGAAAGGCTAATACATAAAACTGGTATTGTAGCAGGGCTTGTTTAGGAACTAGAACTAGACAAAGATAGGAAATGTTAGAAGGTCCATCTCAGGGAAATTGTTTCAGTTGGCTTTGGGATATTACATTGGCTGAAAAATTAACACATGGACCAAAATCCTGTTGCTTTTGTTATGCATGTGGATGGCAAACAGTGTAACATCCAGACACTTCTAGCTGACAATTAAAAAGACATCATGTGGATTCTTGAAGGGGGTCCACTCTTGCTACTTGGCATGTTGTTGAGAATCTGAGCAGGTGATTGTTACTTGCCTGTTGCCCGCTAAGAGCAATTGAATGTTACACTGTTTGCCTTCTGTTTGCAACAGGTTTTCAGCCATAGCATCAATGTGTCTAAAGGGAAGCCAACCCAGATACTTTTTTTGGCAACCTGGAATCGGTTGATATATACAGTATATCAATGAATCTTCAGAAGATCTGACCAGTGAATCATCAAACAAGGAATTTCTGGTGGGAACTGGATTGCATACAAATCGTTTAAAAAGGTAAAGGTTCCCCCTGCACATGCATGCTAGTCGTGTCCAACTCTAGGGGTGGTGCTGATCTCCGTATTCAAGCCGAAGAGCCAATGTTGTGCAAGTCCATGGCTACTTGGCCAGCATGGCTGCAAGGAAACACTGTTTCAAACAGTTTTCAAATAGTTTAAAACAAATCATTTACCCGTACATAAAATAAATCTAAGTATGCATTTATAGGTTCAAAGAACTTGCTAATATTGATTACTATAACACTTTAAAATACAAATGTCTACATTGTTTATGAAAGGCAAATTCAATGTTATTCTGTATTGTTTTATTATTAAGTTTAAAAATTTGATGAAAAAGGTATCCCTCACAAGAAGGAAGACCGTAAAAGTAGATGTCATACACATCAGCTCAAAATACAATTTAACAGTAAATAGAGGCAACATTCTATTCTAATTATGGATTCATAAGCACCAAGAAGGCTTTCCCAGCATTATAAATTAAGGCCACACCTCTGTAGTGGTTCTGTGATCCCAATGTGGACACATCCACCATACTGCCAGTGACTGTGGCAATGTGAGTCTGCAGTTCTTTGAAATGGTAGAACGATAATCTCGCCAGTCATTGTTTATCATCAGCTAATTACTGGGAAATTGCTCTTTCTTCCAAACATGAAAGAAAAATGCAGAATGTTTGTAGTAATTGCTCTGTGTACTCTGTAACATGTTGTGCTTTTGAAGAAAAGTTTCCTATGCTGATGGTGATCCTAACCATGATGCTCAGTGGTGGAATTTCTCAAGAAGACATAGGATCTGTGCTGGAGCCAGAAGAAAATCCCTGTCCAGGACAGGAAGATATGGAAGGCCTGTCTTCCCCTTGAACATTCTCAATGATTATTTGCCTTGAAAAACAAGTGCTTGCTTTGAGCTTTGCAGGTATTGGCATTTTTTCATAATTTACCTAGTAGTGGAAAGGTTTGGAATACACATACAGTATGCTGGTTGTGGAAGAGCTCTGCTGAATGTCTTCATTTTCTGTCTCTGTGCTCTGCTCTTCACTTTTGTCAATTGGAGAAACATGCCAGGAAAGTCAGCCCTTGCATCCAGCTTTAAACGTGTCTCTCTACCGTACCTTTAAACATGTCTCACTACCATGTGTATATTATTGAGCTTTACTGAGCTCATGTATGACACTTTTCATAAGTGTTAATCAGGTCCAACTTTTAGATTTAAAGATACAGTAGCAAAAGGCCCATGAACAGGGGCCCTGGCATACAGATATATGGCCTATGGAATGGACTACTGACATGTGGAATGGCTCTGGCCAAGCTGAAAGACAATGGAACTATATGGACAGGCTACAAGGTTGGGTACTTTTAGTGGCTCCAGAGTGAATGCTGATAAGATGCTCCAGTTGCATTGTGTGCTACAGGACAAGGAGATGATTTTACCTTCTAGGAATAAAGAAAACAGGTTCTATGCACTTTTGCTCCTAGCTTGCAATCTATCAACACAGAACCGAGATTTTTTTAGGGGTGATGGTAAAGAAGCCAGAATGATGACTCCTAATTTCCTAAACTTGGTATTTTGCACAGAATAGGTTGTCACCCTGGTCACTGGCCATCTCACAACCTCAAAGATTTCTGAGCCCACAATAAGCTATTGTCTGTGCATTCTGTTTCTGAAAATAACATATGTAAGTTTATTTATATCATCAGTACAATTACTGGGATCTCTCAGACACTTTAGCTTAGTTAAAATATTGTATCCATTTTGTCAGAACTTGGCTGCTGTTCAACATTCAAAGATAGGTAACATGAGGTAAACTGTTTCTTCACACACAGCTTTCCCAGTTCAAATGCTTTCAATTACTCTGGTAGAACTAACTTATTCCTAATTATCCCATCCCTGTCACATTAATACAGTATTGTTTCCCAATTCTCTTCACATTCTTATATTGGCTGTTTGTCTTCCCTTAGTCACTCTCTCTCCCTAGTTCTGCTCTTTCTATTTATTCACTAGGGTGCCTTCTCCTGATTGGATATCAGTATTTTGTCACTGTCAGCCAATCTTGTGGCACTGGTGGTTACCCAGCAACAAGCCCCTCTCCTGTTCTGTCACACACACTTTTGTGAACATTCCTTTAAAAATAAAATAAAATAATTTCAAAATGCTCAAAAGCATCTCTTGTAATCTCAATTAGTAAGGATAATGCTTCAGAATTTAGTTGTTCTAATCTACAAGCATGAGATAAACCAAAATGTACACCCCTAAAATGACAATAATTATGGTACTTGCTATTACATCATTTCCAACTTGTGATTCTCTTTTCTAGGGTTTTCTACTGCATAATTTTTATGTGTTTTATCATTTCTTCATTTTTGGGATACCTTGGGCTGTGCAGCTTGCCCAAAACCAGACAGGCTGGGTCTATTTGTAGGAAGCACAGTGGGGAATGACATTTCCACCCCCAGGGATCCATTTCTCCACCATGAAAGAGCACTCTTTTGAATCTCTCCCTCCCTTTAATCAGACAACAGAACCATCCAGAACCTCAGTAGCTTTTGTGCACAGTCAGAAAATTTGTGAGAACAGGCATTCCTTCAGTTACCTGGCTCTGAGCAGCAATGGAGAGAGGCAACAAAAAGAAGTAATTGAGCAACAGTGACGAAACAGTCCAAATCTCATGAAAGCAGTGAAATAAAAATCTAAATGTTTCTCTTACTGGTTTACAGCTAAGGACATTTCAGAAACGTAAATGTGTTGGCACTATTCAAAAGAAGGAAACAGTCTCTGTTTTCCGTTTAGGACTGATAAGGATTGAGGCAAATCGTTTGTAAAATATTCTTCACAATGTAATCCAAACCATAAAGCATTCAAAAGCAATATCCCAGGATAATTTTGGTTTTCAGATGTAACTCAAATCCAAACCATAGTGACTATGAAGCCCGGCAGTCAGTTATAAAAGCTCTGTTGCTGGGGCAACCGTTTCTGCAGCTCCTCCTCCTTTTTATGCTGCATGTGCCTTCCCTTAGACCAAGGGTCCCCAAGCCCTGGAGTTACAGACTGTTGCACAGTGTCACATTAGTCATCGTCATCTGTCTCATGCTAGCCTGTCTGGAAGGGGCAGCCAAATCTGTGAGGGTGGCCCGCTGGTCCACTGCACATACTCAGAGGCACCATCCCTTCTGATAACAGAGGATTACACCAAGAATGAGCCTCTCAGTTTAGGGAGAATAATGATCCCCTAGAAAAGGAAGATCATAGTTTTTTTTGCCTCCCAAAGTCCTAATTAATACTAACTGATTAATGAGCCTATTCTAGTATAACTTACTGGCTTGAGCAACAGGATTTCAGCCCTTGTGTTTGTCCTAATTACTGCTGTGTATAGAAACATTATTGGGGTGTGGTAGCTCAGTGGGCTAGAGCACTGAAAAATGTCAGCTACAAAGTTGGCAGCTCAGCGGCTCAGATCCTGGGTGCCTCGCAGCAGAGTGAGCTCCCACTGTTAACCCCAGCTCCCGCCAACCTAGCAGTTCTAAAGCAAGTAAATGCAAGTAGATATATAGGTACCGCCGTAAAAAGCAGAATGGTAAAACAGTGTTGGCCACATGGCCACGGACTTGCACATCACTGGCTCTTTGGCTTGAATACAGAGATGAGCACCACCCCTAGAGTTGGACATGAGTAGCACGCATGTGCGGGGGAGGATCTTTACCTTTACCTTATAGAAACATGAACCTCTTCAATGGTTCTCCTTGATGATCCTGTTATTAGCAAAAACATCTCTATACCTTGTCCAATTTCAAACTGTGTTCAGGTAACACCATAACATACCACACAGCCACAACAAAACAATGCTATCTGTCAAAACTGGTGCCACTGAAGCCCTCCCCAAAGGTGATTTCACTGGCAAAAGGGAAAGGAGATCAGGTTTTTCTTTCCATGTAGTTGGCAAGTGGCAGGGCACTAAAGTTCCACAGCAATGTAGTGACAACATGCCACTCCTATACCCTTTTCTGAAACATCAGTGTATAATTGAAATACTGAGTTCCCAGGACATTAGGGAGATATAATGGAGGAATTGTGGCACAAAAAGAAAATAGTACCTGGCAAAACAATGAGGAGACACGCATCCCCGATCACATTTACAATCAGTAGCATTAGCATTCATACTCCTATTTCGGGGGGGGGGGGATGCAGTTCCCTAGCAGGGGAGGAGATCAAACCAAGAGGGTTGCTAGAAGGAGAAAAAAGTGAAAATGAGAAATGGGATGGGTGGGGATTAAAGAGGATAGGCATGTTATGATGGGGCCCCTTTACACTTCTTTAGGATGAGGGAGGTTTGTTTCAAAAGCTGAAAATTTCAAAAACTGGGTGGGGTGAGTAGGATCACAGGGAGAGTTTTCTTATTGCCACTAGAGGGTGCAAATGAGCTTCTCAGGGAAACAAACACAACTAAAATTAAAGATAAATAATGTTGTTGTTGTTGTTTTTTTTTTGTAAGGGAGATCCCAGTGTGGCCCTCCAAAGCCCAGCTGGAAATTGTGCGTCCCTGCCCTGGAAGGTTAAAGCCTGCTCTTTCCGTTTTATTAGAGAAGCTGCAATTAGCAAGGCCTTGCTCTCTCCATTGACAGAACCTGCCCTTTCCCAGGTGTTCCCTAGGCAACTGTTAGCTCTGGCCCACCAATTGTTCAGAAGAGTCCACAGGCCATTTCCCACCCACCCCTTTTCTTGTTTGGGGAAAGGGTTTAATGCATTTTAAAGACTGGATATACTTTTAAAAAAAACGGTTTGTTTGTTTCATTTGTAGAATGCATGACAGCTATGCATCACTGGCTGAGGAGAGCCCCTGGTAAGGCAAGGCCTGGGCCAAATGGCTCTACTGGCACACTATGTTTTGAGAGAGAAGGGAGGTCTTACTTTCCCACTGCAGGATAGCTGCTCCCTTCATTTAGGGGACTGGCTTACCAATGCGTACATTGCTGACATTTTTCATTTGTTCCTAATTAGAACAAATATCCACTGATGTCGCTCTGACAACAGGGGAGGCAGTTGCCTTTATGTCCTGCTAGTTGACATCCCAGAGACATCTGGCTACCAACAGCTGCCAGGAGCCTCATGGCACAGTGATTAAACTACTCTACTGCAGCCACAACTGTTCTCACACCCCAGGGTTCAAGTCCCAGTTGCCGGCTCAGTAGTTGGCTCAGCCTTCTATCCTTCTGAGGTCGGTATAACGAGTACCCCATTCACTGGGGTGGGGGCAATGTGTAGCCCATCTAATCAAATCATAAACTGCCCAGAGAGTGCCTTAAGCAGTATGGGGTGGTATTTAAGCAGTACACTTTGCATTTTTGTTTTGCCAATAGGACAAGCTTGACAGACCTTTGGTCTCAACCACCTTGGTCTCAGTGGCTCATAGCCCAGGACAGGAAGTGGCCATGGGAGGCCAAGACTAAAATTCCAGGTGGGGGACACACCACCCAGCCCTGGGCATCCACCAATCTGCCTCATGGTCTGGTGGCCTTATACTCACAATTGCTAGTACACATCACTTTCTAACACTTTCTAGTATATGTAGAAAATAATACTTCAGTTTTACTTATATATGTTTTTATGTTTGCACAAACAAATGCACACATACACACACCTATGTGTATACGTGTGTATATGCACACTAATAGTCCAATATCAGTACTATTTGGGTCTGAGTTTCCACTCAAAAGGGATTAAAAAAACAAAGAGGAGAACTGACTCCCCAGGTAATGGTAGCTAGAGTTACTTTTCCCCTTCTTATTTTTTTAAAAACATTTTAATTAGAAATCAACCCAGAAAGTCACCTTCAAAGATTCTAGCAATAACTGAGACAATTAAAATAATGTGGAAGATTTCCACTCTGAAATGTTCTTGCAGAACAGTTGTGAGGGAAAACCTGTTCGCTGATTATTATTTTTAACCAAAAAAGCTATTTCCAATCTGCCCAAATCAGTCTCTCGCCCAATCTGTAATTGAAAATGCACAGTTCAGTTTGACCTTTCAACATGGCCATCAACCATTTCAGGAATTAAGACACTCACCTGAGGATAATACTAGGTCTGGAATAATTTTCCTAGTTAATGTATGCAATGGGGGTGGGTAGGGGAGGAAAATAATTAAAATTCAAAGCTCAACTCTTATAGCCTTTGAATATGCAAAGCATTAATGATCCAGTGCCCGAGTCCAATAAAAACATAGCAATTTTCCATACTTTTACTTGCAGGATTGATTACGGTAGTTCAAAACTAAATTATCATACTGGCCTGCAAATGGGAGATTAATGGAATAGCATAGATTAGCATAATTCCTTATATCGCCGTGGCTGAACCAATGATGCTACTGTTTTCACATTGCCATCCTGAATGTTTTAGCACAATGCCTGCCACTGTGTGTGCTCTTTCTTTTTTCACTTCCCTTGGTATAATTTTATCCATGTTCCTTGGGCTGTTGTGCTCCCTGCACGTGCCCACATTGCCTTTCGGAAGCAAAATCATTCAAAGAGCCGCATGATGGATTTGGAAATCTTTCCGAAAGAATGTTGTTGGACTGCATTTTCAAGAAATACAGTGAGCACTTCAGATACAGATGTTTCTTCATCATGTCCTCCTATGAAATATGGCTAAAGCATGTATGACTCTCTACATAAAATGGTGACCAATGTCCATATGTTGTAAATTAAATGACTGCTGGATAAATCACTTGTTTAGGCATCCGGCTATGGAGCCAGAGTCTGTGTGCCTCTTGGACAGAGGTTGGACTTGGTGATCCATAGGGTCGGTCCCCTTCCATCTGTGCAGCTTGATGATGATGATGATGATGATGATGATGATGATGATGATGATGATGATGATGATGATAACAATGAAAAATTATTCATTTGAATTTTGAAATGTACCAAAATGTGTGATTGACTACCAAGTTTTTTAAAAGACTCCCCCCACTCCCTGAAAACTTCTTTTGATGAAAAAAAATCTCTCAATTACTGTACTTAGTTTTGATAAGAGGGGCTGGTTAATGGGGAAAGCTATGATACAGCCGGAGGGAAGGCAGATATTATTGCCTTCACTCTGGCGGTGCAACATCACTCAGACTGTGGCAAGCAACATCATAATGATACCATAACTGCTGATTTGCTGTGAACACGCTGAAGAACAAAAGGTTTAAAAATGCATTAAAGCTGCCCAATAGGCAGTGAACAGTACTTGAGCCACTAGTGGTTTCAGAATCTGTCATTTTAAATTTGTGCTGCTTTTACATGCATAAAAGGTAAAGGTTCCCCCTGCACATGCGTGCTAGTCGTGTCTGACTCTAGGGGTGGTGCTCATCTCCGTATTCAAGCTGAAGAGCCAGTGTTGTGGAAGTCCATGGCCACGTGCCCGGCATGGATGCAAGGAAACACTGGTTTACCTTCCCACTTTTTGCTGCAGTAGCTATTTATCTACTTGCATTGACATGCTCTCAAACTGCTAGGTTGGCAGGAGCTAGGGTTATCAGCGGGAGCTCTCTCCGCTCCATGGCACCTGGGATTCGAACCGCTGAGCTGCTGACTTTGCAGACAACAGTTTTCAGAGCCCTAGTCCACTGAGCCACCACGCTCAGCAGACTAAGTATGTAATACATACATACCCCTATTTAAATACTATGTGCAGGACTATAATTCCTAGGACAGTTGAAACCACTTATGCGTATGAAAGGATGAAGAAAGCAATTACAAAAAAACATTAATGTGACCATATCCTCATGATGTTGCATAACGAGTACAGCAGTTCCCCAGGAACTAAATTACCCTTAATGAGCAATCTCCAGTAGGGGAGCCACGTAGCATTTATTGCTGCTTTTTATGAACAAGAAAGCTATTATATTCTATGGACACATTTCTATTTCATTTTTTTGTTTTGTTGTTTTCGTTGTTTTTTAAGATTTAGCAGCACAATGCACTTCGCCAAGCCTATGCTGAGCCTGTCTAATAGGATTGTCATTTTTCTTGTGGCTACTAATCTGTAGTTTCACAATGAAAGAAAATGACACCAATCCCATCTTGAAAATGTAGAAGCCCCCAGAAGCAGAGAAAGAGAGACAGAAAAAAAAAACTCTGTTAGGAGCTAGAGGGGGTGAACCAATTTGAATCAGCCTTTGCACTATTCAATCTGTTAAAAATACTTTGAATTCATCCATTTTATAAGTGGAGTAAATCCTGTGTTATTTGACTGGGTCGTTGTACTCTAACAAAGCACTGTAATTCAATTTTGAGCAGGTGAGACATTGAGCTGGTGACTGTGGCACAGAACACTTGGATTGACTAAAAAACAAACTCTGCCTCATCTTTTTGTCTTTAGAACAACACATTGTCATCTGCCAATATTAGCAGTCTTTCTGGGGAGGGCAACCTCTAGGAATGTCAGCCTTGTTAGTGAGTTTTAGCACAAACAAAAGTGCTGAGTCACCTTAAGTGTACAGAAAAATTATTTCAGTGTGAACAGTTTATATCTGCGTCAATTCTTAGTTCCCTTCAAGTCAAGTTCACTGCTTTTGCAAAATAATTAAACTTAAGATACTTTATATTAAGTTGATATGTTGGAAGTCTCCTGAAATATCCTTTTGTTGTTTTTGAAAAATGTTAGGCACAATTCAGCCTGTTAAATGTTTTAAAATCCCAGAGGCTTCAGCAGGAGCATTTAAAGTGAAATAATGAGGTCTTAAAAGGACTAATTGGCTGGATGGCCAGATAGATTTGTCGGTACTGATTTTGTATTTCAAATGACATGGTGTATTTCCTACAGGTGCAGTTCATCTTTCCCTTCTGGTAAAAAAGTTCAGCAAGAGTAGTGAAGAGAATCTACTGAAAACATTGGGCAGAGCAATGGACAATTAGACCAACACAAGCCTGGGTTTCCTTCAGTTTCTCTCTCTACTTTCATGGAGTACTGTGTCCAGTTCTGTGCACCTCAATTTAAAAAGGATGTTGACAACCTTGAGCGGGCCCAGAGGAGGGCAACCAGGATGGTTAAAGGTCTGGAAAAATGTATTATGAGGAGCAGCTTAGGGAGCTGGGAATGTTTAGCCTTCCAAAAAGAAGGCTGAGAGGAATAAGATAGCCATGTTTAAACATTTAAAAAGATGCCATATTGAAGAGGGGAATGGTTTGTTTTCCATGGCTTCAGAGACTAGGACTCAGGGCAATGATTTCAAACTACAGGGCAAGAAATTCCATTTGAACATTAGGAAGAACTTCCTGATGGTTACTGCTGTCTGGCAGTAGAATATGCTGCCACATATGGTGGTAGAGTTTCCTTCTTTGGAGGTTTTTAAGCAGAGGCTGGATGGCCATCTGTCAGGACTACTGTGATGGGGGTTTTTGCATGGCAGAGGGTTGGACTGGATGGCCCTTGAGGTCTCTTCCAACTCTATGATTCTGTAATTCTATGCTTTAAAGTTTAGGTTTTTTGGAAAAAAAATAGAAACTAGTTCTGTAGTTTAGTTTGACAATTCAAGAATAAGCAAAATACATGACTTACAAAGCCAAAATATACTCCCCCACTTTCTCTGTGTCACTGGTGCATGGCAGGAGACCATTTCTACCACTATAACAACAACAACAGCAACTACTACTACTACTACTACTACTACTACTACTACTACTACTACTACTACTACTACTACTACTACTACTACTACAATAACAAAGGCCGCTACTGCTACTCCTACTGTTACTACTTGTTTCCCAGCAATGCTCATGTACATGGCAGGCCAAAGAGTCAAACCCAAATATTAGGAAATGCTAAAGATTTGCAGGTGAGATGACATGTCTTCAGAATCAAAACCCTGGTTTCTGAAATTAATATGGGGAGGAAAATGACCTGATCTTGTTTCCCTAGTCTTTTAAGTTTTTGCCTTAATGTTTGTACTTCACAATTTTTGTACTTTTTGTACTTTTGAGATTGCTTATTAATGAAACGTCTATAAGATACAGTTTTTTTCTTTTACAGAAATATAACATACAGCTTGTCAAAATCAATGGTTTTATCTGTGATACTGTAATGTGTTTATCCCTGTATAGTACTGCATTTCTATTTATTTTCTAAAACTGGAATAATTCATTAATATATGTTAATTAATTGATCTTAATAATAATATTATTAATATTTCTATCACACACAAAAGATTGAATTCTCAGGCTGACACTGGGAATTGTTTATACAGACATTTTTTTACTATTTAGCTATTATGGATGAATTGTAAATTGTGGTGTGGTGGTTCAGCTGGCTAGAGCGCTGAAACTGTCGGCTGCAAAATTGGCAACTTGGCGGTTTGAATCCCAGGTGGCACGCAGTGGAGTGAGCGCCTGTTGTTAACCCCAACTCCTGCCAACCTAGCAGTTCGAAATCATGTAAATGCAAGTATATAAAGAGATACTGCTGTAAAAAGTGGGAAGGTAAACAGTGTTCCGTATGCAGAAATGCGTTCGGCCATGCCAACTACATAGCCATGGACTTGCACAACACTGGTTCTCTGGCTTAGAAACAGAAATAAGCATAACCCCTAGAATCAGACACAAGACATGTGTGTCTGGGGAACCTTTATCTTTACCTATAATACAGGTGGATATTATGCCATATTTATTTCTGTTAGTAATGTTCTTGACTCTTTTTCTCTATGAAAGGCATTATAAATTATTTTGCCCTAGTTAGGAAGCCACACCAATATGTTTTCTGTCAGTCTCCTGGTTTCTGAAATCTAAAATGACTGCCGCGTGGGCTCTGTTTCTTTCTTTCATAGCTTTCCATTCATTTCATTTGTTGCAGGATTTGTTCCTTTCAAGCAAACCATGCGCTTCGAAACCTCTTGAACATTCCACACAATGTGAGAATGAGTTCATTTATGGTGGAGGTACTCATTTCATGGCCTAGGTGAAGTCCTCATTACTGTTCAGCACCACCCTGTGGCGGCTGATTGAATAGTTAAGAATCAACTCTCTGAAGGGATTTGTAGTACCACAGTAACATTTTTCTAGCTGCTGCAGTGGTAGGAATGGTTATTTTATATATATATATATTTGTGTATGTGTGTGTGTGTGTGTGTGTGTGTGTGTGTGTGTGTGTGTGTGTGTGTGTGTGTGTGTGTGGGATGACCCAATATTATTACATTATTATGTCTGTTTTATTGTGTTGTTGATTTGAATTTACTAATTTGCCATTTTCCTCCCTGGTGATGCTCAGTTGATTCTGTAAACATGGATGGAATATGCTTAGAGTGGGGAAGAGCCTCTCACACCACAGTCTTGGGGTGAGGCATCCCCATGCTCTGATCTTCAGCCCCCCTTGCCTCCTAGGGCACTTTTGTATGTGCAAAGGGATCCAGCTCTTCACCTTCCTTTTAGAACTTCGGTTTAAGGAGTGCCATAGTTTATTCATTTGGGAACAGGTTGTTTCCATGGATATTTTAAAACAAAAATCATAAGCAGCTTTATTTCTAGTTCTTTGTGTTGCGTTAAAATGCCACCGTAGGTTCAGCATGAGTGTCATGTTTTCCCAATAGTCCTCTGTAATGGCTTTTCCTGTCCAGCGCATAGCTGAAGTGCAGCAACAGCAGGGTTTATTTGACTCAGCTTCTCCATAATTTCAAATCCACTCTTTAAAAAAGGACGTGTTTTTTTTTGTCTCTAAGCTATATCATACATGTGTTAGCTGAATTTCTTTAAAAAACAAAACTGAATTACATTTCTTGTGGGTTGATTGAAGTTGCGAGTGCCTTTCCCCTTGTATGCCATACCACTGTCTTTGCTTTTTAAAGTCATTGTGTGGAAATGGTTGATTGTGTTTTTCAAATCTATTTTAGAGGAGCCATGTGCTTCTTTTCATAAACATATCTAACCACAGGTGGTGCAATTACCTCCTAAGACAGACACATCATAATTACGTGCTAATAAAAATGAGCAATGTCTTTAGAGAGTATGGCTTGTCTGGAAATCAGAGAAAAATGATATGTTTTGAAATGTATTTTTAAAATATTTGAAATTAATAATGCCAGGATAAAAATATGCTATTAAAGAACTGTCACCCTTAGGGGCAACAGTGTGTACTCTTATCTTTTTTCCATATCTTTGGTGCTACATCTATTGAAGCAGACTGGAGTTTCTGAACATTTATGCCAAAATACCTTTATTAGTCAGTAAGGTGCCATAAAGCAGAGATTATACTAACTTGCTCACCCCTGTAGATGTTTCCTTTCACCACATCAGATTCTGGAATCTGGAAACACATGGATGAGATTAATTCCATGGATTCTTCCCATTCTGGTTTTCATATAAATGTGGGGCACTGCTTCATTCTCCCATGCAGATGCCAAGGTATGTATTCACCTATGGCTCATGCTACTCTGAGCAGGAGTGCATCTTATTTTGCCATTGTTGCACACCACGCTCACCGTGCTTAGGCCTGAAGCCATTACTCTGTGCGTCAAGGAATTAACAGCTGCATTGAAATCAAGCTTCTGCCTTCCAGATATTACTACAGAAATCTGATAAGGAGAGTCAAGAAAGGAGGATGTCCTCCTAAATAATACTAAATATCTCACGGTTAAGTGTTAGAGATAGAAAAGAATGGCTGGAAATGTTAAAGACTTCTAGGTATGTATCTACAAAAGGAAAGTGATCCCAAAATATCAGCAGAAGACCAGGAAAAAAACAACAAGACAGAGCAACGAAGTCTAAGAAACAGAGTACCTTGCCTTGAAATGTCAGGGCAAAGCACTCCCTGCTTGGAACGTGTGCTGTCCATGGAAAGAAATAGGAGAATACCATGCAATACAGTCCAATGAAGACTCCTCCTCCCAGCAGTGGTGGGGGATCCCTGTTTTGGCAGCCTCCAACTAATGCCAAGAGACACTCCAAAAACAGCATTCAGTCAACACTATTATTCATACAGCCATTTATTAGTTACCCTCAAACAATGACAATCATTGTCCATTGGATGCTTTTTCTGCTACTTGTACACAGGCCCACACAGCCCACTCATACGCTCTGATCCACAGTTACCTGGAAGAAAGTGACACATTGAACTAGAAATGGGCACGAAACAAAAAAAATGGTGTTTCGATTTTTAGTTTGTTGTTGAGAGGTCTGTTTCGGTTCGTTTCCATTTGTCGGGAATTTTTTGAAAAATTTTGTTACCGTTTTTCGTTGTTTCGTTTGTTGTTTCTACCTGCTTTTTGCGCGATTTTTAAAGCATTTCCATGCGCAGGCATCCCCCAACACCCCAGACCAGAGGGAAAACACACAAAAAATGGATGCTGGGAGAGACACAGTATAGACTAGGTATGCAGGGAGGCTGCAAAGGCAGCGGCGGGCGTTGCCCAGGGTGCAAGGCAGCCGCAGAGTGACTGCACTGCGGGGCAGGGGAGGGCTCTCACTGAGAGGTACGCAGCACGCACGCACACAGGGAGGCTGCAGGACTGAAGCTAGAGTCGCAGAGACAGCAATCCCACCCTAACTCTCACCAGAGACTGCAAGGAGGACAGGGGCTGCCAGAGCTTTTTATGCCCTCCGTGGCTGCCAGACCTGCCCGCCCAGTCTGCAACCTGGGCATGCTATTGGTTGAACATGATCCCACATCACAGTGCTTGCCTCCATTTTGTGGCTGGTGGCGACATCCATTTTAAAGGGAAAAGAAAAATACATCGCAATGGGAGAAGACAAAAACAAATGTTTTAAGGACCCCAACCCCCCTGGTAGGTATTATCAGACAATCTAAATAATTATCGCTGCGTTTTTATGGATGTCCAGGGCATTTTTTAACATTTAAAACATCTCATTTCATTGTGCGTCGCTATTAACGGAAACGAAATGTAACGACCACAATTTTTGTGGTTCTGTTCGTTTCATTTCATTTTCATCACAATTTTCGTTTGTCGTTTTGTTACGTAACGGAAACGACAAACGGTAACGGAAATGAAAAAATGTTCGTTCCGTGCTCATCTCTACATTGAACTAATAACATACAATCTAAGTAGTATTGTGCTTTCAGCCTGGCAAAGGTCATTACATTCAACAGAGGAAGCACTGTATTCTTGAAGGCTTTCATGGTCGGAATAGTTGTAGTGAGCTTTTTCCGGCTGTATGGCCATGTTCTGGAAGTTTTTCTTCCAGGCATTTCACCAGACTCTGTGACTGGCATCTTCAAAGGGCAAGGAGCTCAGGGAACTAGGAATTCACTGGGGTATAGAGTGAGTGAGACTGGGGCTTTTTTAAGTTGTGGGAAAGAGGAAACTTGTCCTATGCAAGAGAATAGGTGTTAGTCATTTTATTGTGATGAAGGGATTAAGAAGTTTCAATGCAATCAGGGGTAGCAACGATCCTTCTGTGTAGTTGATGGGTGTCGTTAGCTGTTCTATTGTGTGAACTGATCACTGTTGCTTGTGGCTGGGTGGAAATCATTGAGTTTTGACCTTTTGCACTCTGCTAGTAACATAAAAATAAAATAAATAACAATAACAGATATAATATTAATTCAGACAAAGCAGCATTCTTATTGTATGTTTTGCTAGTTGGTGTTGTGGTGTTCACCTGTGTAATGAATAATTCATGAGAGGTGTCTGTATTGATTGGTGGGTTTGTAGACCAATGAGAGAGTCCATGGAGTGGCCTGAGGGGATTTAAGGCTCTGCTCAGTACTGTTTTAGTCAGATAGGGACTGACAGAAAGGACCTACACTTGCAGATAGGTCTGGCACTGTCTAAGAGAAAGATAGGGCTAGATAAAGGATTTGCACTTTTAGAGAAAAGAAAGAGAGAGAAGAGATAGGAGTTTTAAAGTGTTTGTGAGGAAAACTGAGTGTTCAGAGTTTGTCAACTTAGGAACTAGGTGTGTATATATATTCAACTGCATTAGTAATCAAGCATAAGTGGGTTTGAACTATATTCTTCTTTTTGTTTATACTTCAACACATTACCATTAATGATTTTGATTCTACCTTGTAATCAATAAACTTTTATTTTTATTCAACTTAAAAATAGTCTGAAGGCTTTAATTTATTAGCAAAGCTAGTTGGTGGCAGCGAAAGAGAAAAACCAGAAGTGGTGTTTGTCAATAGCCTGTGAAAGGGCCGGGGGCAAGCACGTTAACGCTACAGGTGTTATAAAAGGCGTTTGGACAGTTACTTGGTTTTTAACAGAGATGTGTACTGTATTTGGACAATGTGTAGAAACAGATAAAACCAGATCCATTACTGGGTGACCATGGGGTGAAACAAATTGCTCAGGGGGGAAAAGGGAAATGGATCAGGAAAAAAAGTTAAGGGGGGCTGGTGTAGTGGAGTGATGGACTAGGATACAGGAGGCTTGGCTTTGAATACCTGCACTGCCATGGAAACTCACTGGGGAAGTGGAACTGGTAAAACCACTCCTTAAATATCTCACTAACTTTGAAAGCCCTATTAGATTTGTGATAAGTTGGTTCCAACTTGAAGGCATATAACATTTCCAAATCTGTCAGTGCTGACAGAAACTTTGCACAGAAATAGATTATTTTGTTTCAGTTAAAGTCAAGTGAATATTTTCCTTGCTCCAAAGAAAAAGCTGCCTGTTTTGAGATTTAGTAGCATTTTAAATTCTACATCAGATATCTTAACCAATTTATCTGGCCAGAGAGACAAATCTTTGCCTATTATATAGCTAAGAAATGTCACTATTTGGACAGGAGTGTAAAGGTTGAAGGAGATAAGGTATGTACTAAGAGTAACCATGCTTGATTAATGGGATTTTAATCTGTCTATGTAAATCAAAAGAAAGCTGCAATTCAGAGCTTATTTGCAATCTACCGCTTTCAGGGAGCTGCGGGTTTAAGCCCATCTGCCCACTACAGCTCTGCAATAACCAAATGTTGCCATTCATAGGCAATAGATAGTATTTTTAAGTATCCACTCTTCCTAACTGGACAGTGGCTGAAATCCAGTAGCAAGTCCCAACTAGAATCGGCCCAATGAATCAACTCCTTTATAATGTCCCATTGATTCAAAGGGGCTTATTCTATCACTGAATTTCTATTTGTTTTCAGCCAGTGAATGGTGTATTTACTTTTTGGGGGAACTTGTTCTATCAATCTGCCAGGTGTAAAAGGGAACAGGATGGCATCACCCTTAACAGCTGTGAAGAAAATATGTCATTTCCTCTCTCACACAGGGTATTGCCGAGGGGAAAAAACCGTTCCCCCTTTGCCGTCCGAAGCCCTGGGTATTCAGTCCAGAGAAACGTAACTGTGGAAATATAAAAGATACCTTCGAGACTTCCCTCCTCACTTTTGATGCCCAAGTTTGAACTGATGTATTATTTACATCAGGAAAGCCGCTTTGTTCTCTGTGTATCTGTTTCTCTCATTAGCTCCCTTGTAACTTTGGTGTTTTTAAATGAAATCCACAGGTGATCTAATTAACAAGGGTCTACTGAATCACTCGCTGGAGCTGGGAAGCCTATTAAGGGAGACACAGGAATGTGGCAGTGAATTGTAATTTCTGATAAAACACAGAAGGGAGTTTGTAGTGATCCTGAAAGATGGAAAGCCTGTGAACACAGGAGAAGAAAGGTAGACGAGGCAAGGTCAGAAGGGGCAAACCTTTCAGAAACATTGTGAAGCCAAAGGACAGGGGCCAGCCTGCCCAGTAGGGAAGAAGAGGCATGGAGTGGTGCCCTGGAGTAGTGGGTTGGTACCTCTTGCCAGCCTGCACTTCAAACCAGAGCCCAAAAATCAAAGGGTGCTCCGCTTGGACCTGCATCTGAGGTCCCCACTCCAATCTAACTGTGCTGTTGGAGATCGCAATGGGAGTGCCAGCACCTCTGACAGCTAGAGTAGCCTCTTCAAATCAAAAAAGGAACTTGAGCTGGAACAGTGGCAGTTGAGGTTAAGAGACAGCTTTCTACACGTGGCTACTAAGAAAAGGGCAGTCTGAAAGGATGGAGGAAGAGTGCCAAACTAGTTGGGGACTTGGACTCTTAAGTGACTGAGATCAAACCCATGGGATACTCTGTGGGAGTGGCGGGAATCGTAGAGAATCCATTGATTAGATTATACCTTTGGCAAGAATTATGCATTCCTCTCTGAGTCCTTTGGCAAGGAAAAGAGGAGAGTTTGAAGGAAAAAAGAGAGAGGGTTAGCTCCACCCATCCATTGGGTCCAGCCCAACCCTTCCTCACTATGTGGCAACAAAGGGTGTGTAGTCCTCATATGATACGGTTGTGTCCTGCTAGTGGCTTCTTCGGATGGGTTTGGTATTATCTATATATCTTAGAAATTAAGTAGTAGGAATGAATTCACCATGTCCTTCTGGTGGTTAAACTGTATGGATTTCTGTCTGGATATCTGATTGCCTTCTATTAAAGTTCATGGTTAAATGCTTCATTGTTAAACTGTACAGTAGTTTTATTGGTTTCTGGGTTTTATCTCTTTGGGGGTCCTTTTATTTTTCTTTGTTGGATTAACTCACAATTAAAGATAGAAATCCCCAATAAACATGTAATCCTGAACAGAAAAACAGGTTCTCTACCAATGTTCTAGTCTTTGAAGGGTATGCCATAGTTAATCAGTTGATCCTATTGAGGAAACACAGAGCATGCATGGATGGTTCTAAATCTCTACCTTGTATTTGTGGTGAGTTGGCAATTGTCCCAATCAAAGGAAGAGTATTTTTGTTTGCACAATGAATACCTCTTGCACAAATGCTAGAGAAGGCATAACTGTACATGAAGAAGCACTGTGCACATAGGGAAACTGGAAACGAACCTGCCCTTTAACATCTTTAACATGCCACAAGTCCCTCCCCACTTTCATTCATGCTCAATATTATTAGGTTGTTAAAAAGGCACATGTCTTATCTCCCATGGCTAGCCCTCTTGGACTTCAAATAAGGATGATAAACTGAATGACCTTTAGTTCTATCTCATTGAGACTGATGCAGTATATTGGAAAAAACATTACTTTCTACTTATATGTCTGACCTTTAAAGCTGTCAGTTGTGCTGAGTGATTTCTTCAGCTTAGCAAAGTTGACATCCTATTTGGGAACTGAGTAGGAAATGCAGAAAAAATGTGGAGGCCAGGTAACCCTTGACATTGTCTTTGAACATTAAGTGACACAGAGATGATTGGCTACCTGCTGTTGCATAATTTCTTCATTTCCTGTTCTGACCAAGGCATTTGAACAATTTTTCTATTTTTGGTATAATATTAGTTTGGCTAGCTTTCTGGTCTACTCTCCAGAGGCTAAGTCTCCTCTTCCTCTGAGAGAGCTAAGTGAAAATGGGAATAGCTCTCAGAGTTGCTAAGTTACTGTTGAAGGGCCAGGTAGTGTATCTCCAGTTAAAATGATGAAGCAGAGCCTGCATTGAAATAGACAAATGATATTTTGCTCACTCAGTTTGAAATAGCATCCTGGCCAATGTGGATTCCATTGAATTGCTATATCCCAATTTTTCTTGCTTCTGCTGCAAGTGCAACAGCTCACTGCCCCAGACACTGTAGTGAAAACACCCTGCCCACTCAATTATATTAAGTTATGCCTGTGTCTTCCATATCCTGCACCTCAAACTACTAGGCTGAGAGTGGGGGGCTATACTTTGTACCCCTTTCATCTTCCCAGTCTGCAGTGCTCCCCCAGATTTAACCCATTCTCTGTGACAAACAGAGCTTGTCTTTCTATAGCTCTCAGCCTTGCATTTGGGGGGTTGGGAACCCCAAGGGGGTGACCAAGTGTTTTGGGGGTGGATTGCCACAGTTATTTTAGAAGATTTTTATATTTGTTGTACTGTATTTGTCATATATGATGCACCACAGCATATCCTAACAGTTTGAGACGTTTCTTGAAAAGTCAGCCATACACCCCATGGTAGAGGAGATGCTGGAGAAGGACTGAGATCCAGCGAGCCCTCTGGAATATGGTGAGAGGAGGGGGACATAGCACACTACTCCCTTAGCCATTCTTTCTCAGTTAACCTATCTCATAGGATTGTTGCAGGCAGAAAATGTGGAGAAGAGTTGTGCCAGCAATTCTGACATCATTGGAAGAAAGAAGGGATATAGGTACAAGAAATCTACAAGACATAGCAGTCAATGTCCTTGACCGATGACCCAGCATCAATCGAAGTGGCAGATTTACTTCAACTTAAAAAACGGTACAAAAAATTAATAAGGGATAAAAAGAACAATGCTCAACATGAGGCTTGGGAACAACTTTTTAAGGCAGTTAGCAAAAAAGACGACAGTGCTTTTTGGCGACTTACTTCATCAGCTATGTCTAACTGTGCAACACAATTAGAATGTCACATTCCAGTTGAAGTGTGGGAGGCCTATTTTTACAAACTATATGCAAATAAGGAACCATCTGCCTTCCATATAGAGCATATCAAAGTAAACCTATCAGCTTGGCCTCCAGTTTCAGTAGCTGAAATAACTGATCTGGCATCCCAGCTCAAATCAGGGAAAGCCCCAGGGTGTGATGGCATTCCTCCTGAGCTCATAAAAAGAAACATAAATTGGTGGGCCCCAATTCTGGCAAACCTCTTTACGTATATAGACCAGAATGCCCACATCCCTTCAGACTGGAGTACAGCTATTATTATTCCAATTTACAAGAAGGGCAAAAAGGATAATCCTGCAAATTATCGCCCAATCAGTTTACTAACTATTGCCAGCAAACTATATGCAAGACATCTCTACTGGAAACTACTTAGCTGGCTGGAATCGGAAAATATCCTGGCTGAGGAACAAGCTGGCTTCAGAACCGGAAAATCTACCATGGACCAAGCCCTGATTCTACATCATCTAGTTGAAAAATATACTATTAAAACTAAAGGATCTTTATTCGGAGCATTCATCGATCTTAAATCCGCCTTTGACTCCATCTCAAGAAATAAACTGTGGTGCAAATTAGAGGCCTCTACAGTTGATCGGCACCTCTTACTGCTCATCTATAAACTTCATGAAAATACCAATATGAAAATAAGATGCAACCAGAAAAGTCACCTATCTGACAAAGTACCCACATATAGCGGAGTTAAGCAGGGATGTATATTGGCACCACTATTATTTAATTTTTATATTAACTCAATGGTTGCGGCCCTTAGTCAGGCTGACTTCCATCCCCCGAAGCTAGCAAACAGAAACCTTTCGGTGTTGCTGTATGCTGATAATGCGGTGATACTGTCACAGACACCTATTGGTCTGAAGAGGGCATTGCGTGCCCTGACACACTACACTAAAGAGAATAATCTTCAAATTAACTTTGAGAAAACCAAGATTATGGTATTTGCAAAAAGACCAAAACTCTACAAATGGGTAGTAAATGGCCACAAAATTGAACAAACTAAAGTCTTCGGATATCTAGGCACAGTTTTCCAAGCAAATGGCTCTCATAGGGCGCATGCTAACCATGTTGCCCAATCAGGACAGAGATCGGCCTCTGCAATCCTAAACTTTTTCTACACCAAGGGTGGGCAGTATATCCCTGCAGCCTTGAAGGTGTTCCAAGCCAAATCCATCAGCCAACTCCTTTACGGTGCACAGTTAGGTCCCTATCCTTCTTTCACTCCTATTGAAAGAGTCCAGTCAAGATTTCTGAGAGCACTCCTCCAGGTACCACGTTGTGTTACCAATGCAGCTTTGCGGCTGGAGGTTGGGCTCCCGAAAGTAGAAGCAAGGTTTTGGATAACCATTTTTAGATTTTGGTTGAAGTTATCCTTCTTTCCAAGAGGCCTAACCACGCTAATCTTAGAGGACAACCATCTATCAAGTTGGATGAAAGCACTGTCTGCCAAACTCAGAATGTATGGATTCTCAGAGGACTGTGTAATCCAAATGGGCTATGATGCAGCAAACCAAATGCTTAAACAACGTATTATGGAGGTTGAGAGGCAGCATGACCTGGGGGCAACTTCAAATAACATCTCCTTGGATAAAGCACTATTGCCCTTTAAACCAGCCACTTACCTCTTCATGCTACCAATTAAAAAACATCGCAGAGCCTATACCCTTGCTCGCCTAAATGTATTACCATCTGCAGTATTGGAAGGGAAGTTTAAGAAAACTCCATACTCTCAACGCAAATGCCCCTGTAATTCAGGTGCAATAGAAACTGTAACCCATGTTCTCCTGTCTTGCCAGTTTTACTCTGATATCCAAAGAAGACTCATTGAATCCCAATTAAAATTATTCCCTGGGCGTTCTGAGGCATTTTATACTCTATTACTTCTATCTAGACAAAATTCAGCCACTTTGCATAATGTGGCAAAATTTTTAGTTGCTGCTATTAAAATACGGGAGGGAAAGGTTTTAACAAAATAAGGATAGAACCTTAACTATCAGTGGGATTCTTCCTCTCCTCTCCTCTCTTTTCCCTTCTTGCTCCCCTTCAAATTAAGATGTGAGTGAAAGGTGTTTATTTTTTCTGTTAGGCCATTTTAACTTTGCACCTAATTATTTTAGAAATGTAGTATGTTTTAACTTGCTCTTGTATATAGTATTTGGATGTTGGCCTATGGCCGTATTAAAGATTTCGTATTCGTATTCGTATGGTTCCCCATGTTGTTTTATCCAGCTTCTTACACTAGTCACCTCTGTTCAAAATGTACCCAGTGAGCCATAAAACTCACTGGATGACCTTAGCTAAGTCATTTCCTATCATTATGGGGTTGTTGTAAAGAGGAAACAGAGAAGGAAAAGTTATGTATGCCATTTTGAACTCACTGGGAAACAGGGTGCTGGATAAAACTAGATGGGCTTGCAACCTGCCGAACTATCAGGGCTCTTGTAACCTCAGCCTTAGTTCTCAGAGCCTGCAGTGTACTTCAGCACATTTCTCAAGAGGCAAGAACTGGGAGAGGGGCAGAGTATCAGTGATGTGTCTTGTTAGAGCCATGGTTCACTGATATGGCTGGGCTGTCCCTTGTCTTTCTTTCTGCTATCCCTTCCTATCTCTTTCTTGCCAGTCTGCAACAGGCTGTTGGGAATGGGCCAGATTCTTTCTCTCTGATGTCATATATATATAAATTTTATTGCGTGGCTCACAGGGCCATTGCAAAGTGCATGAAGTAAAAACAGTACAATAAAAATATCAATAAAATAACAATACAAATAGATAAGAAGGGGCCTGAGGGTACAGAAACCTAGATGTCAATTTGACTATTAGAAGTAGGTAAAGCAACTTTCATTTTAATAAGTAAAGAACAGAACCTTGCCATTCGAAACGTAACAAATTTATCTCTATCACAGAGTAAGATTTTGAGCTTTTCTTCATCAGCTCTACCGGGATATTTTTCTAAGATGAATTTCAAAAGTCTTTCACGATGGATTCCAAATAGTGGGCAATAAAGCACAACATGTACCAAGTTCTCGAGAGATTTATTATCACAAAAGCAGACTCTCTTATGGTATGGGGATTGTGTATAATGGCCCTTTAGATTGGCAAGTGGTAGCATATCAAAACGAGCCCGAGTAAATGCTTTTCTATGTTCAAAGTTTGTTAAATCAGCAAAATAAGATGGGCGATTTAGAGGCTTAGGTGTAATGTTCTTATAAAAAAGGGCTGTTTTTAGAGTGCTAAGCGAACCTATATCTGTTTGAACACAGAGGTCAGATAATCTTTGCTTTAGTAAGCGTTTAGCTGCTGTCAATCCAAGGTGTCTCACATGCTCTTGGGAAGAACCAAGTTTGGCTACTAGATTCTCTGATGTCTGAATGGATTGCTTGCAGAAAGCGTTCCTGGCTATGTTGAGGGACACAGGTTGCCCCAAAGATAGCATCTCCAACTTAGAGGGTATCTATCTAGTCTCCATAATGCAGAGAAACCATGGCAGCGGTGGCTGTCCAGATGTTTGGGGAATGCAGCTCCCATAATACTGTACTATTAGCTTTGCTGGTTAGGTCTGATGGGGTCTGATGGGTATAACTGTCCACCTTATGGGCGGAGCAGCACATAACTATTGGGGCCTTACTGTTGCTATTCCCATTCTTCTTTGTGTTTTCAGTGATGTGACACACACAGTTTTGTTCAAGGGAGAGTTCTACAGAGGGCATCCATTTGTCTGTCTTCATAGGCACTGGAGTAAAATTTACATTTTCATGTTGCATTTGAAGTGGTCCATTATGCCCACAATGTCCCATGTAAACTTATTGCATAATGTATGTGCACCCTTTATTTTGCAAACAAATGTAAAAAAAGTTTTATTTCAGGGACACATACTGAAATACACGAGTATAAATTTTTATACTAGTTTAAAAAACAAAACAAAACCAGTGTGTCTGTAGGATGCAAAAACAGAACACAAGCTTGTGACACCTGTAAAGTTGATACTTTAAACTTGATCTCGCTTTACAAGACATTTAAATAGCTTTTGCATCATTGCACATTGTAGACTTCTCTCTCTTTGGCACTGGACCGCAGGATATTCCAATTATTATGTTCTCATAACATCTACACAGAGGAAAGTCCCATTGACTTTAAAGAGGTATAAGATATACATCCTGATCAAATGTAGTGCATATCAGGGTGCTTTGTAGGGTTTCCTTCTAATGAAGTCTTTAGCACTGCCACCTTCCCAGTAACCACAGCAGAGGGCAGCAGTGTACTAAATGTATCTGGGGACAATTGTGTGATTGCCTTGTGATGGCCATCATGACTGTAGGAGCCAAAATATGGGTGTAAAGAGAGAGGCATTCCTGATAAAAACCAACAGAAAATTGAAGAACAGCCAGCAGTAAAAATTGCACAATATTGTAAATTTAACTTTTTTCACTATCATCTTATAGAGTCTGCAGCAATAAAATAAAATAAAAATTACTGGTTCCCCTTTCCACCTTAGATGTAAGGCTCTGCCTCATTGGGTTTTCCAGCTCACTATTTCCTACATTCTTTTATGGACTGTTGATTCAAACCTGGAAAAATGCCAGACACAAAATCCAATTTGTGAACTGTGACTTAACATATAGGCCACAGGAAAGAATATCTGATGGTAGGTATGTCTGTGAACAGACTTTTTAGAATGGGTAATATTGGAGTAGGGGCATGGTGACTCAGCAGGCTAGAGTGCTGAAACTATTGGCTGCAAAGCTGGCAGCTTGGCGGTTCGAATCCCAGGTGCCACGCAGTAGAGTGAGCTCCTGTTGTTAATCCCAGCTCCTGCCAGCCTAGCAGTTCAAAAGCATGTAAATGCAGGTGGATAAATAGGTACTGCTGTAAAAAGCAAGAAGCTAAACAGTGTTGTGTGTGTGTGTGTGTTGTGTCTTTACAGTCATGACCGACCCTACGTGACCCCACGTCCATTGAGTTTTCTTTGCAGGAATACTGTAGTGGCTTGCCAGTACGTGCGCAGAAATGCATTCGGCCAGGTCGGCCATATAGTCACAGACTTGGACAGCACTGGGTCTTTGGCTTAGAAATGGAGATGGGTTCCGCCCCTAACCCTAACCTTTACCTTTTAATACTGGAGTGCCAATAGGTCAGACTGTGGTGATTGTTGCAGAAAGAGTCTTCATTCAGGCACAATTCTGCTATTATCTGAGCCTTGTGAAGGTTCCAGTTTTAACATTTAGAAAGCTTATTCTCCATCATAGGGTGTGATTTTTGAAATAATTCACTTTTGGATTAGTTCAGAGGCCATCATCTAACAACATTCTACAAGGGGTCTCAAGAACGCTAGATGTATTAGTATCTCCGGGAAGATGGGCAGGATATAAGTCCAACAAATAAATATTGGAGGTAACCAGCTCAGCGAGCCTTCCACTCTGTTCTTGTTCTTGTTGAATGCCAAGTCAGGCTTGAATAAAGCTCATTTGATCCAGTATTTAATCCTGGATGGGAAAGCAGCCATGGCTTGTATTACTGAAACTTGGATGGACACAGAGGGTGGTCCAACCCTCTCTTTAATTTGCCCACGTAGATATTCCTCCCAGCACCATGACAGACCAGAACAGTGGTGGTGGGGAGTAGCCATTGTGTATAAAAACACAACTGAGGCCGTCTCACTCTCAGCTCTGGAGATCCCAGGTCTAGAGGCCCTCCACATGTTGATTGGGGCCAGGTTGACTATTGAATGGGCTACAGTACAGCAATAATTAATGGGTGACCCAACCCTCAAGGAGATACTCATTAGGCCGATCAATAAGAAACTGAACCTGGTGGTAGACAATACCAATAGGCATAGGCTCGTTGCCAATGTTCCTTTCATGAGCAAGGTTATGGAGAGGGTGGTGGCTGACCAGCTTCAGGCCCTCCTAGATGAAGCTAACACCCTTGATTTTTCGTACACTGGAAGAAAAAGCTTACCTGAGGGTTAGCACCTTGTTAGGGTGCTAGAAGTCCAACAAAATGTTTTGAATAAAAAAACTCTGTACTGAATTATTCTGATGACTAGTAGGGTGTATTACTGACTTACAAATACCATTTTAATGAGTTCTGTCTAACATTCAACCATCAGATATGTTTCTAATTCATTATTCTTGCTCAGCTGGGGCTGGGTGTTTGTTTGGGTACCCTTAAGTGACGTTTTGCAATGATTTCTCATCATCATGTCCCACCAGATCAATTTTGACTTATTGCAACCCTTTTGGGGTTTTTTCCAGGTACAGTATATTCAAAAATGGTTTGCTGTTTCCTTCTTCTGGGGCTGCCCTGGGCCTGTACATCTTGCCCACGGCCACACGGGCTGGCTCTACTTGTAGGAGGCAGAGCAGGGAATCAAGCTCCAAGGCTCTGTTTCTCTGTATTTGGTTTTCCAAGTCATGGCACTATCCAATCAGCTCACAATGGCTTGCACCTCCCTAGTTTTTTTCCAATATTCTTAAATGCCTATGATTTCAAACTTGATCATCTGAAATTCTTCCTCTCTACTATTGTGTATGTGTGTCCGTGCGTGCATATGCACCTAAAATTAGGTGTTTGGCAAGTCTAAAATTATGGCATTTTCTTCAAGAGTTTGGGTAGTGGATCTTCAGTAGTGGTAGTAACGTTTTGTTTTGTAAATTGTCAGCCCAAAAGCATTTTAATATTCAGCAATGTTGTGATACTATGAAACATAAGAGGGTCCTTTTTTTGCAACATCTGCCTTAGCTAAGAACAAGCAACATCTCCCTTTCAAAAGAGCTAGTGAAAACTTTGTAGGGCTCCCTGTACAGTGATAGTTACTTCAAATATCCCAGTAATAACATTAGCAGCATATCTTCTGTTTACATCACCTGTAATGTTATTACTGGCAGTCTGAAGTGTATCAAGCTTGGTGACATATTTCTTCTAACATGTGACACTCTACAAAAAGTAAGCAATTCCATTATTGCTATCCTCTTCAGTGAGTCTACTACTCAGGCTGGATGGTGTAAAATGGGGAAACATCCTCCCCTTTGTAACAGATGCCAATCCATAAGGTGGCCAAGGGACTTAAACTGCCTTTTTCAAAAATGATCCATATCACATATGTTGCATATGGTTAATATAGAGAGTTTGATAATATTCAAGCAGTTATCCTGATGAAGATAGTTGCTAGAAGATGACAGAGGTATCCCCTTTGGGGAGATTAAAAAGCACCCCAGCCGGCTTCCTGGGCAAGGTCTTTTGAGAAGCATTGAACTCCATCTGTGCGGGGAAACCCCAGATGAGAGGACAATGGATCCCATGGGGCCTGATGCTCAGGAAGCCAGGCTTGCTCTTATCTCTTCCCCCCACATTAGCCAGCAAGGCCATGAGATGGTACATAGGAAAAAACAAGCTGTCCGGTAGTCATTCATCAAGATCCTTGCTATGTGACCAGCCCAAAGACACTGCTACGTCAGATAAGCCCTTCCCAGGAACTCATCAGCCTACACCATCCTGACACGTAGACCCTCGCTCCACCTCTGATGCCCTGCCTTTGCAACTAATAAAAGAGCCTAGGACTCATGCTTGCAGGCATGAGGCCTGGCTTGTTGAACCCAATAATGTGCCTATGTGGAATTATTCCAACAGAAGATGCACACCATTCCAAAAGTAAGGGAACTCAAACTCTTACAGATTGGAAACTCAGAAATGACATGACATTTTCAGAATGTCAGTGCTTACAAATATCTGTAAAAGACATATGCAGGCACTTGATTTGGGGAGCAACTGCCTAGTTTCTTCTGTCACCAAGTAGTAGGTCGTGAAAACTATTCCTCTCGCCCTCCTTGCGTTCTTCCTTTATCCACTAATGAAACTGCCATTGTTTTGTAGAAATGGCACTACCTATACTCAAGGGCCCTGCAAAGATTTTTCTTTCTGGTTATTACTTTGTTCTTAAATCAAAATAGAAGTCGGAAAAATATCCTTTTCTAAAAGAAGCCTCTACATCAATATAAGTGGTTTTTCTCTTCAATACCAAGTTTAAGTATTGTGTGAGAGGAACCTTAATGCATTTTTAATATTGTACCAATTGTTCACCATGCCATTGTTTACAAAATCATCATATATTTCCCCTTCACTTCTTATTTCTCTTAGTCCCAGGGTGCATGCAGTTCATAAATATTAATCTTTGTTTCCTGACATTCTACTTCTGTTACAGCCCTTTGTCTTTCTTGGACTTGATTAACAATAAGCCTTGCTTGGTCTGCTGCTATTAGGATATCACCCCCACACACACTTTATTATAGGATTAGGAAAGATAGACAAAAAGCAGAATAAGGGCAGGGGAATCCTTGATCCTATAACTGTTTTGTACCAGAACTCCCACAACCCTTGACTACAGGCTGCCATGAGTGGGCTTCCTGGGAAGTGTAGTCCAAAACATCAGGTAAGCTGAAGGGAGTCCATCCCTGAGAAAGGATAAAAAGTTACACAGGTGAATAAACCTTGAGAAACTGAACAAGACAAAATATTTACATAAACTCAAACATGGTGCTTTTTAAAAGCACAGTGGCTGATGTCACAAGTTCAGTCTCTTCTTCAGAACTATTTCTGCTGTAAAGTGCAGAAGAGTGTGAAGCATGTTGACCAGCAGAACAAAGTGAGAAAGCCTGTCAGCTTGTCCATACTGGGATATAGATCATTAGATGGCTCATTGTTGGCATGCTTGGGTTGGGGGGGGGGGAAACCCTCTATTAACTTGTGTTTCTACTTAGAATGTTCCACCCTTCCTCTTTAACAGCTGTCATACAACTTCCTGGCATAGGATTAGGGCATGCCTTCTTTTTGGCATGATTCAGCATGATTTCAAAATAGCTCTTTGTTTCATTTGTGCAGATGGGTAACGTTCACCAAAATGGCACTGGAGGCAGTCTGGAAGTTGAGTCATGGCTACTGGACTTCTTTTTTGAGAGATAGAAACGTTTCACTGTTCATCCAAACAGCTTCATCGGTCTGAATACAGCTAGTGCAAATCCTCCATGTTATAGGCAGCTTCAGTGTTAACTGAAGAGACAACCCTGTGGTGTATTAGGTGGATTATGGGATTGAAAGGGAGGGTGGGGAAACCTCCTCTATTTTTGTCTTCTTTTAAAAATAGGTTCAAAAGGAACTTGGGTGATACGTTTATTGGTCACCGCTAAAACAAAAAAATATGAGCTAGGCTTTCCATAGCAACTTGCTATCTTGCTATCTACCTCATGCATGCTAACTTTGGAATGAGTCTCTGGAATCTTGTGTGGTTTACATCTGCATAGAAATGCAGGCTACATTATATATAAAGTTCTCAGTGACTTTTGAAAATTGATAGGGGCTCTGAGAGCAATCATATTTCCCTTTCAGAAGCAGTTTCTGCTATAGATGGTCCAACTTCAATTGAAAGATAGTTTTCAAGTACTGCATTTCCTCTGGAGGACTGAAAACTTTGTATCAAAGAGTAGACAGTTTAAAATCATCTCTGAAGGGAGTATAATTTCTTTGCCTATTAGTTCAAATGTACTTTAAGAACAAAGTGGAAATGGACTCTTTCGTCTTCATTTGATCTTTGGAAATGGATTTAGTAAAGAGGATATTTCTCCAACAACTTTCACAAATCACAGTAGTAGTATATTGATATATGGAAAACATAATCAGATTTACATTTACCAACACACAACATTCTTAGATGTGTTAACAGTGAAATTCTGCTGGAACTATTGTTGTCATGTCTGTTCATACAAACGTACACATGCACATGAATGCACACACATGCACACCAGTTTTCACAGATCTTATATGACAGGGAAGCTAAGAATGGATGTAATGATGCTGTATGCTGAATACATGTGAGTGCTTTAAAAACAAACTCACTCATGCTTATATAGAACCATGTTACAAGAGCAGTTCTAAGTGATGACAACGTATGTCTTTTACAGATATTTGTAAGCACTGACATTCTGAAAATGTCATGTCATTTCTGAGTTTCCAATCTGTAAGAGTTTGAGTTCCCTTACTTTTAGAATGGTGAGCATCTTCTGCCAAAAATGTGTGCAATTAAGATTTTTCTGCCATGTATAAATTATGCAGGAACAGAAACTTGGTCTGTGTTTTCGCTGGTTTTATAGTTTATTTTTAACTTTTTGCTATTTACATAATTTATTGTGGTGTTCCTGGTCAAAGGACAGCCTTGCCTATACAAGCTAAACAACCTTCATAAGAGCCTGTTTACACCTCACAAATACCCCCACAATATGAAGCATTCTACCTGCAGTTGAATCAAGTCACATGGTACCTGAGTTCTTTTTCTACATTCCTACTGAGGGCCCTATCACATGGGCAAAAGAGGCATGGATGTGGTTTAATAATAAAAGCCGAGGGGACTTCTGGCAGCATGGTTTCAGTTTCATGCTGCAAGTCCTCACAAAATAGATATTGACTGTCAAAAGGTGCAAGGCTGCCACCATCGAAATAAGGCGGGCACATGCAATGGTGTGTGTGTGTGAGAGAGAGAAAGAGAGAATAAAGATATGCCAGTGCTGGCAGGAGCCGGTGCCAGTTGCCCTGCCTTTTGCTTCCGCACCAGATTTCAACCTGTCACTGCCGCCTCCTCCTCCGCGCCTTCCTCAGCCTTGCCCGGGGCAGCCACCAATGAGGGGCTTCCTCGTTGACAGCCCTCGAGGGAAAGTCCACCAATACCTGGCTTTTACCGCTCCAGGCTGCCTGTCAGTCACTTGCTAGCTCACTCACCAGCCTCAGGATTCCCTTTCACTCCTTCGCCGAGAAGGGAGTTCCGTCTTCTTTCCCTGTTTGCACACAGACACACCTCTCCCTCTCCCCTTTGGATGGCGATGGAGTCCCTGGCTGGTGAGGATTTCACCCGGGCACCTTTGGAAAGGGAGGCCCACCACAGGGGCTAACCCACGCCCTTGCTGGGAGCCCATGGCTGCTGCTGCTGGTTGGCCTCAGAAGAGGTGACTTGTCCTTTTAATCCTTGTCCTGCAAGTGATCCTCCTCCTTCTCGCCCCAACTTGGCGGTCTGTCTCCCGAGCAAAATATCAGAGACAGCAGTCGGGGGAAACAGCAAGATAGAATGTTGCGGACCTGCATAAGTGGTAAACAGACAGCATTAAGGCTGAGTTTTCAAAAAAACCAGGGCAGTTCTCACAGGACTGAGTTGATGAACAAAAAAACAGCAAGCTAAAAAAATCAGTCCTCTGGTGCTCAGAATAACTTGATGGCTAAGAAAAAAAACCCATGTAGATGAATCTACACTTTGGAATTAATTACGAGACACCAAATTAAATATCATTTTAAAACAAGCTTGAGTCAAATCTTAGTGGGACTTCAGTGATATCTAAAATGCCAGTGAGTGAATGTCCTTTTCTTGTAAACAATGCTTGGTGTACTTTAAAAATATTAATTTTTCCCTTAATTGGTATTCTGTATTTTTCCCGTGTTTCTGCAGAGCTGCTCAATCTTGATATTTTGTAAAATACATGAATCCTTACTTAATGGACCCTTGTATAGCGGTTTGTATAACATAACATCTGTACAACATAAAAAATTCTGGAGATAGGGGAGATTTGCTTAACAGAATCACCTATGGACCGAATCCGTGCAAGATAAAAATGGTCTATTTTCAATGCATTCCTATTGGAAATTTATATAAAGGAAAATTTGTTTAACAGAATTGGATTCAGTCTCACTGATGGTAAAAATAATGGCGCTTTTACACATCCCCTAAGATCCAGATCACTTAAATTTGGACCAGATATCTTGGGGGTTTGTCGCTGTTCCTGTGTCCCCACCCCTCCGCACTCCCTGGCTCCTGTCTGCGTAAGTGGAGGGAGAGAAAAAAAGGAGAAAAGAATGCCGGCTCACCTCCGTTCTGCTGTCTCACTCTGCTCTGGGAAGCATTCCAGTCTCTTAATATCTCTTAAAGGGGCGGGGGGCAAAAAAACAACAAACACAAGGCGAGGAGAGCCCGGCACTCATTCCTTTACATCTGCCTCAGAAATTTTTCACCTCCAGAGAGCAGGTACTTGAAAAGTGTGCTGGGACATGCTTAGGTGGGCATGGTCACACTTAATTTTTTTAAAACTCCGGATCTGGTGGGAAAACAATTTTAAGCTCCGAATCTGGGAGCCATTTGCCTCGGATTTTAGGGGTCATGTAAAAGTGCCCTAAGTCACATTGGATCCAATGGATATATCCTAGATATAATGACATATGGATCCAATTATAAAAGTATGCTGACTTTATTGGCCCAAGAGGCCTAAAGATGTTTTGGTTGTGCATGTAGAACACAGAATTTTGCAGCAAACCTGAACGTGCCTTTGAAGAACTTTATTCCAATCTTACAGAAATTCAATGCACTGTTTGAATCTGATGAGCGACTTGTGCAGCTGTTGCTCTGAAAGAATTGGCTTTGATCGCAGACAAAAGTGCTGATAGAATAATCTCTATCTGCAAATTATTGATACAGTTCACTGGATAGAATTGGTCTGTACTGATAGTTGGCTGTGTGCAAATTTGCTGTAAGATTGTGAACTAAAGTCTATTTGGGCAGTGAAATTGCAATGCACCATTCCAAACACGGGGATGGGGGGTGGCGCTGGATGAAAGAGCATGGGGTCAAAGCTTAGCAGGAAGGAAAGAATGTGCACAAAGAAAGATAGCTTCATGGGCAAATCAGTCTGCATCAGGCAAGAAATAAGAGAGGGTTGGGAAACTGAATAGGTGGCTACTTGGGAAACGTGTGAATATGCACAGAGGCAACAGAGCAGTTAAAATCTTGAGTTAAAAGGTCACCTGGTCTCCAGACAAAGGAAGGTCTTGGCTAAAATCTCAGTTGGAACTGCTTGTCAATGTCACCAGTAGGAGGGAAAAATAATTCAGGGAAGATTCTCTGAGGGTGAATTGGGACCGACCAAACAGAATTTGACTGCATAACACAATACGAATCTGCCTCTTTCCAAGTGTACATTTCTGTGGTATGGCAATTACTCTTTTGTTAAAAAAACACCCAACATTATTTTGGGATCACCTGTGTGCTCAGTTCTTTGTTTAAATTGTGCCCTCGCCAACACTTGGTTTTACTTCAAGTTATCTGTGAACAGCAAGTCTCAGCCTTCTTTGAAATATATTGGGCTTTGTCCAAAATGGTCACTCTGTCATCACTCAATTATGGGACTCAATTATGTGCTTCAGAGGAATTGAGGTATAATTCGACATGATGCAGGTCCCACTGCATATGTTCCTTAATGCCTTTGCTGCAAGTTGACTACAATTCATCTGGGAGTCTGAGGACCAGACATATTGTTGACTAGACAATATACATACTGTCAGTACCAACTTGCCCAGTGTGCGGTCAGATAAAGGAATGGGAAATAAATGGAAAACATACTGAAGGCCATGTGTATGAGATTGGGCTGAAAGGACCAGTAGTCTGACATGACATTAAGCAAGCTGAGACCTTTATTCACCTATCCATTTTATTTTGTATCATAGTACATCATCTGATTCCCTCAGTAAGAAGTAGAGATTGGATGTTCAGATTTCCTGGGCTAGAACCACCAAAATCTTCTGTTCTGAGAACTATCTTAAAGTTAGTCCTATATAACCCTCAAAACCTTCCAGTTTAGCCTTGATTCAGGTGCACAGCCTTTAGGCGCTTGTAATACAGGTGAGCACGAACCAGAAAACCCATGGTTCAGGTTCGTCTGGTTTGGGCCCACCCTTGGTTCGGTTCGGGTTCGGATTCATACAATTTTTTTATAAAAAATAGTACGAACCCAAACTGGTTCGGGGTTCAGTTTCTTACTGGCGCTGGTGCTGGTGGCTCCTCGGCAGTGGCGGTGGCGGATCCTGGCCCCTGCGGAAGGGGTTTTGAGGCGCTGGCTTGGGGCCAACACTCTGTTTTTCCAAGCGCCCACCACACGGCCCCTGGGGCCAGGTGGGCACTAATTTTATTTTATTTTATTTTACTTCTGGTTCTGCCCATGCTACAGCTCTAGCAAGGTCGGCTTTTTTGTTTGTTTGTTTGTTTGTTTTCTTTAAGCCCCAACCATGCCCCCCCGGGGCCCAGTCGGTGCTAGGTGTTTTTTATATTTTTTTCAGTTTTAGGGTGCCAACCAGGCCACCCCTGGAGCTGGGTCAGCCCTCTGTTTTATTTTATTTTTTAAATTAATTAATTTATTTTACTTCCGGGTTCCTGGCCCCGTGCTACAGCTGTAGTGTGGGGTTTTATCCCCTTTAAGCGCTGACCACGTGCCTCCTGGGGCCTGGTCAGTGTTGGTTTTTTTTTTTTTTTTAATTTTAGGATGCCAACCAGGCCACCCCTGGGACCTGGTCAGCGCTCCTTTTTAATTTTTTTTTTAAAGCACCAACGGCGTGGCCCCCAGGGCCAGGTCGGCACTGGGTTTTTTTATTTTTTTCTTTATTTTAAGGCACCACCTCGGGAGCCAGGTTGGCGCTCCATTTTTAAAATTATTTTATTTTTAAATTTATTTTTATTTTTATTTTTGTTTTTGTTCTTTTTTACTTCTGGGTTCCTGGCCCAGCGCTACAGCTGTGGCATGGGGCTTTTTTGTTTTTGTTTTTTTCTTTAAGCACCTACCATGCAGCCCCTGGGGCTCGGTCGGTGCTGGTCCCCCCCGATTTTAGGGCACCAACCTAGTCACCCCTGGGGCCGGGTCATCACTCCTTTTAAAATTATTTTTATTTTATTTTATTTTTATTGTTTTTTTTTTTTTACTGCTGGCTTTTTTTTCCTGGTCACTGTCCCTGAAGCCAGGAAGACCAGACCTCTGGACCATCACCAGGTAGGAGACATCTCCACCCCCACCCTCCATTAATGAAATGAAATGAACCGAACCATTTTTTTCAGTTCATTTTGTTTTGTTTTAAATTTATTCCTAGATTTGTATTGTGCCCATCTCCAGCTATAAGTAATTTGGTGCAAATCATCATATACTCAAGAAGATGCATGCATTTGCATGGGGAAAAGTAGAGAGAAGATGTCCCAGGTTTCCTGGATTGTCCTGTATCTGCATTGACCTGACTTCAATATTAAATCGCTCTTCTTAAGGTTGGTGATGTAATTTCCTTCCATACAACCCAGAGACACCTTACATTTGTTCTAGAGAGGCTCCTGACATCTCCAACTTTCGGCTCAGTTATATGTGGAAAACCCACTGTTTCATAACATGTATGAAGCTGATTTTAAAAATTCTGATAACACAATACACTAAAAACCAAAGTGTTCTGCTTATATAGTGTCTAAAGCACTCTCTGAGCAGTTTACAATTTATTTATGTTGGCCACACATTTTAACCACATTAGGATAGAAGCCTGAGTCAACCATGAGCTGGCTATCTGGGATTGAACCCCAGATCATAAGCACAGTTACAGCTGCAGTACAGCAGTTTAACCACTGAACCATGAGGCAAGCATGGTCCTTCCTTCCTTCCTTCCTTTGCCTTCAAAGGGTGTTTCTGGTTGAAAAGTGAGGTATTTTACTTGGCCTTGAGAGAGTTGTTTATTTCAAATCATTTGTGAAATAGATTTATTTTAAATCATTTTGGCATGTGGGAATGCCTTTGTCAATGTAAATTGTGATTGTGGGTTTTGGTGAGTAATTGATGCTAGGGTCATAGCTTTCAGGTTGCAGGAATATCTTGCAGCCCAATCTGATAAGAGAACAAGCAGAGAGAAAGAAATCTGGGTAGAAGAAAGTGTTCCCTCCTTTGTGAACCTAAAAACTGCGAATCATGCTGATTTCTCTGGTTGTTTCTGTTTGCCACTCACTTGTGTGTCTTCCCTCTTGTCAGTCTTGGCTGATAGTTCCCTAGGTCCCTCTCCCTTTCCACACCCACCCACCTACCCACCCGTGTGTGTCTCTGGTTGCCTCTTTGTGAACTGTTTAATTTTTTTTTTTTAAATATCTGTCACACTGAACTAGAAATATATACAGTGGTACCTCTTAAAACAAATTTAATTTGTTCTACGGGTCAATTTGTTTTAAGAAAATTTTGTCTGACAAAGTGTGGTTTCCCATAGGAATGCGTTGAAAATGGATTAATCTGTTCTGGAGGCTATGGGTTGCTTCATTTTATGAAAATTTTGTCTTATGAAATGCAGTTTCCCATAGGAAGGCATTAGGAATTGATTAATCCATTCCAAAGGCTAGACTAAAGACAACGATAACTGCCCCCCCGGTGCAGGTGGAACATATTTATTTGTGTTGCAAAGAATCCCAGAGGAATTTTTTTTTGTCAGGCAAAGCATGCCTATTCCTGGAATTGTTTTTCTTCCTACAAGTTTTTTGTCTCATGAGGCATTTGTCTTAGGAGGTACCCTGTATTTTTTAAAAAGTAAAAATAACACTCCATGAACAGTGGCTGTGAGAAGCAGTCAGCATGAGGGTGAGCAGGCTCAGGTAAAAGTCTCAAAGGCAATGAGTCTAAAAGCCTGTGACCCCCCCTCGCCTGATATCCAATGCAGTTTAAAATGGATTAAAGGTTTTTTGTAAGAGTACGCATGCACCAACTCAAAATCACATGCCTACAGCATGACTTTCATCATCATCATCATCATCATCATCATCATCATCATCATCATCATCATCATCATCATCATCATCATCATCATGTGCCATCAAGTCAATTATGAATTATGGCAAGCCTTTCTCTGGGTTTTCCAGGTAGAGAATATTCAGAAGTGGTTTATCATTCCCTTTTTGTGGGGCATGGGTGCCCTGGGACTGTGTGACTTGCCCAAGGCCACGCAGGCTGGCTTTACTAGCAGATGGCACAGTGGAGAATCAAATTCCCATCCTCTGGCTCCCTAGCCACATGCCACTAAACTATACAGACAGCTCTACTCGTGGGAATTGTTGGGAGCTAGTTGGAAAAAGTAATTTTTCTGTTATGTGACTTTAACTAGGAATAACAGGCTCAAAGTAACCCAGAGAAGACCGAGGTTCTGTTCTTCGGGGCGCCCTCGTCTAGGTACAATGGCCCCCTCCCTAGCCTGGGGGGAAATTCCCTCCAGCCTACGGACAGAGCTACGAATCTGGGCATGGTCCTGGACTCAGCCCTCTCCCTGGAAGCCCAGGTGACGGCGGTCTCCAGGGCCACTTTTTCCAGTTCCTCAGGATCGCCCAGATCCGACTGTATCTCGATGAGTCCTCCCTGAGGACAGTTGTGCAAGCCCTTGTGATTTTGAGGATTGACTACTGCAACACACTCTATGTGGGGTTGCCCTTGACCCTTGTCTGGAGTCTCCAACAGGTACAAAATGCAGCAGCCAGACTGGTGGTGGGTGCTCATAAATATGACCACATCACCCCAGTTCTGGCCCGCCTGCACTGGTTGCCCGTGGCCCTCCGGATTAGATTCAAGGTCCTGGTTTTGGTTTTCAAAACCCTCCACGGCTTGGGCCCTGAATACCTCTTGGAGTGTATCTCCCAGAGGTCAACAGAGGCCAGACCCATGCAGATGTCACAGGCGCGCTCACTTAGGGTGGCCACGCCGAGGGAGGCGCAGAAGTCGATGACACGTAGCCGCGCCTTCTCAGTTGTTGGCCCTTCATTATGGAACAACCTACCCAATGAGCTGCGCCTTGCATCGTCCCTGCTGGCCTTTAAAAAGGCTTTAAAAACAATGCTGTATAAGGAGGCCTATGGCAACCTTATTTCTGGTTTTGTTTTTTGTTTTTTGCCTGCTGCTACATGTCGAGGGGTTTCCCTCTGCCCTCCTATTTTTTTTCTGCTGCCCCTCATCGATGGTTTTTATAGATATTTTAATGTTTTATTGTTTTATTGATACTCTCTGTAAACCGCCTAGAGTCCCATTGGGAAATAGGCGGTATAAAAGCTTAACAAACAAACAAACTAACAAACAAACAAACTGACTTCAAAAACCCTGATCCATGTTCTGAATCATTTTTATAGTATAACCACACCCTTAGTTAAAACTAAGTCACTGGGTAAGCAGAACAGTCACACAGACTTGAATGATATTTTATTTAACATGTACCCAAAATAGTTAGATCCTGTCTTTTCCCTGTGTTATCAGAATAAGCTTCCATTCCTGGGCTCACAGATGTTGTCTATTAGCAGAAGGGCATCTCTGTGTATTCGGTTCCATTTCCATGGACAAATTGTCTTTTGGTTCACAAAGAGGACATTTGGGTCCCAATCCTTGATGTAATTTGCATATATGCTTCATGCTAATCAGGTGAATGTTATTTGAATGTTCAGTGGTAGTTATTTTTTGCTTGCTACTTTTTCCTTTATTTTTTATTAGTAGTGCTTTCTTTGTCTTGTTTTCTGTAGTACAAAGTGAGATTGTGGTTCTCCCTTAGTTATTCTTCAAAGTAAAGTTTTGCCTGTAACATTCCTGCAGTTTTTGGTTTTCTTTGAGCATGATGGGTGTTAACTTTGATGAAATATGTAAGAATTACTGCAATTCATTCCTCACTGCACACCATATCTTTGTTCATGTCTGTAAATGAGAAAATCATGAGTTGAAAAGACTTATTATATACCTTCAGAAGTTTTGGCAAAATCTTCATTGTTGGCACTTGATTCATATGAAGTCTGATGCCTTGGTGGTATAGTTTATATCCCATTTTTAAAGCTAATGGCCTTAATAGCCCAGAGTGGCCTTTGGCTAGATACCAGAAAGACGGTGGTAGAAAGGAAAAGGGGATGGGGAAAGGAGGGAGGGAGACAGACTTGTAAGGAATTTGACAGGTCTAGGAAGGAACTCAAAATTTCCTTGGTTGAGAAAATGTTTATAGTCCGTGGTTGCCTCATACATTCTAATATTATTGTCAAAAGAGAATAAAAATGCCTCTGCCCAGTTTTTAGTTTGGTATTTCTAGTTAGAATATGTTTTGAGACCCTGTATGCTTCTTGCATATGTCTCCCATATATTGTCATCTATATACCAAACAATTTCTGAGTATGCTGAGAAGAAGCAAATCCTCCGTTGAAGGGGGAAAGGGGGGGATTTATGGTCTATCAACACAAAACTGACACACAACTCTGAATCTTTTCTGTAATCTGGGCCAAAGTTATAATGTATCCTTGAATTAAAATATGCCATAATATACGGTGCAGAAAAAAGCATTCATTCTAACAAAAAGTTAGCTAAGTAGCAAGACCTCTATTGCTGTAACCACAAAAAATCCTTTGTTGTGTGCTTCGTACTGAGCCAGTATTAAATTGAAAAACCTGAGTGCCTTATCCACCAGGAGCTTTTAAAAGTCAGCAAGTTGCATTTCTATTCATCATGAATTTTAGAGCAGCAGTAATATTATTATTCCAGCTACAGTCCTTGTCAGTAATTTAAAATTAACTGTGGGTTGCTTTCCATTCAAAATTTAATGGTTGCAAGTTATAATAATATGGTATTATTTTTATGAACAAAAGAACCCGAGAGCAAGTATTGAAACGTATCGATATTAGCTAGGCCACCATTCCGAGGAAGTTGCTGTAAGCATAACTCATTGTCTAGGGGCAGATGTTTATGCTTAAGATATATATTCTCTCTGCTTTTCTCTTATTGTCTCATTTTTAAGGGAAAAGAAGAGAACAGGCTGATTCCTCAAAGGAGGGCAGTCAATTTCTGTCTTTTACTCCCTCTACATTAATTTGAAAAGGCAAACTACAGATTTTGGACTGTCTCCAAATGCTTGTGTTTCAAACTTATAATTTCCTCCCCCCCCCCCATGGCTAGCTATCGTAAAGTATTTTTCAAATAAAAATACAGGATAATTTTAAAAAATGATTACACTGAACTGTTTTGAATGACATAGATCAACAAATGAGCCTTATCAAACATTGCAGGTAAGTGTCACTTTCATGACTAAAAATTGTTTATTTGGCTACCAGTGCAAGTGTACTGAGATGTACAGTGCAATCTGAACTATTATTGTTATTTATTTATTTTAGAATATTTCTATCCCACCTTTCTTCTTTTAAAGGGTCCCAAGGCAGCTTCCAGAGAAGGTGTGGCAGACTGGTTAGGAAGAATAGTGAATGCCTCCTTACAACAGGGTAGGAGTCCAGCATGCTTGAAGGAGGCAATAGTAAAACCGCTGTTAAAAACGCCTTCCATAGACCCAATGATACTGAACAATTACTGACCGGTATCAAATATCCCATTCTTAGGGAAAATCCTAGAGTGGGTTGTGGCCTCGCAGCTCCAGAGGTTTGTGGATGAGATAAACTACCTGGAACCATTTCAATCTGGCTTCAGGCCTGGCTATCGGACTGGGACAGTACTGGTTGCATTAGTAGATGACTTATGCAGGGAAATGGATAGGGGATCTGTGTCCCTTTTGGTTTTGACCATGGCATCCTCCTCACTCGTCCCTCCGAAATGGGAATTGGGGGTATTGCATTAAAGCGGCTCCAGTTGTTCCTGCAGGATAGAACGCAGAAAGTGGTGTTAGGGGACTCATGTTCAACACCATGGCCACTGACCTGTGGAGTCCCCCAGGGTTCTGTTCTGTCTCCTATGTTGCTTAACATCTATATGAATCCGCTGGTCTTTATCAGGCCTTTTGGGGTCAGGTCAGGTGCCACCAGTACGCCAATGATGCCCAGTTCTACCTCTCATCACCTCCCGACTCTAAGGGAGCTACTATCTCAACTTTGCATGAGTGTTTAGCTGCAGTAATGAACTGGATGAGGATTAACAAAGTGAAACTACACCCAAACAGGACAGAGGTGCTCCTGGTCAGTTGAAAGGCAGAACAAGAGATAGGTATGCAACATGTACTTGATGGGGTCACCCTCTATTTGAAAAATCAGGTATGCAGCTTGGGAGTGCTCTTGGATTCATCCTTGAGCTTGGATGCCCAGGTCACAGCTGTGGCCAGGAGCGCATTTGCACAATTAAGGCTAGGACGCATGTTACACCCCTTTCTTGAGAAACCAGCTCTGGCCATGGTGACACATGCCCTACTGGCGTCTCAGCTAGACTACTGTAATGTCCTCTATGTGGGAATACCAATGAAAAGTCTCAGGAAACTTCAATGGGTCCAAAATGCAGTAGCCAGACTGCTGACTGGGGCAGGGTACAGAGACCACATTACACCCCTATTAAAACATATCCACTGGCTGCCAATCAGCTATCAGGCACAATCAGGGTGCTGATCTTGACCTACAAAGCACCATACAACCTGGGTCCTAGCTACCTCAATTGAAAGTTGTAAATCAGAAATAAATTGTCGCTAGTGAGCAATTTCCAGTGTGGTCTCTTTCTACAACCCTTCCAGGTGTGTGTGGGGGGTGTGTGGATTTTTAGCTGTAGCATCTCATGGCTTCCTGAACTGTCCCAAATAGCTGACAAGTGGAAGGTGTTGTATTAATGCAGAAAATCCAACATAAGGAAGCCCAAACAGCAGTTCAAACACCAAATGACTGCCATGTGATTTCTAATAGTTTTCCTTTAGAACACTGCATATTTTTGAAGTAAATATGAAATGTAATCAACCCCTGAGTTGTATCTACCTTCTTTGGGATGTATAGTTCCTCCAGCAAATGAGAAGGGAAAGCTCCAATGGTGATGAGATGGAGAAACTCCTGGAAGGCAAGTCCTGGGCAGCAGCAGCAGCAATGGGAGGTGACACTGGCACAAGATCTTTTCACTGACAAAAGTAGCCACACTCAAACTTACTCTTACTAGTACTGTGGAGAAGGCAATAGTGAACCACCTCTGAATATTTCCTACCATGAAAATCCCTCTGACGAGACAGTCCAAAATGAAACAAGAAATTGTGTTGGAAGATGTGATTCCGAGGTTAGAAGGCATTCAGTCAGCTGCAGGGGAAGGACAAATACAAATAGTGCTGTTGCAATGAAGCAACTAGATTAAAGCTGCTAGGCTGCCTACTGGCCAATGTACCCAAAGGTGAAAGGAAATGCTGCATGATGCAACATAGAAGATGGGAAATATTAATCAAGCTAAACTGGGGACCATAAAGCAAGAAACTGAATATTTAAACACTGCACTACCTGGTATGAGTGAACCAAAATAGACTGGTATAAGAAATTTTTCATTCAGTCTGTTACAAAGCATTTTTATCTGGCAACTTAAAAAAATAGTTATGAGTGAAACAGCTGCTTGAACAGAAGATGTACCCAGTCCAGTAGCTGAATTAGTTAAAATGGATGCTCTTGTGGTAATTTAGTCAGCTGCTATCTTCTGCTCCTTCCAGTGAATCAGGAATGGTGACAGAAACTGATGTGAAACCAGCGCTTTCAAAGAAAACTTCAGAGGTGCCTGGCTGACCTCAAAATACCAGGTATACTGCAATATTTTTTCACGTCACATAGTAATTGGGGGTGGGGCGGGTAAATGTAACCATCATTTTTTAGAACTGAAAGAAAAGAGATTTTTGCCTTCTTTCTAATTTCTTCTCAATTCATTGCTGTGGACAGTCCATTTGTTCTAATAAGCTTTTTTGCATTAATCAGAATGTTATTAAAACATTAATAATTAAGAGTGAATTAAGATCTCAATAACTTTCTCAGACAAGCTCATGATGCAGAAGCTGACATTTCTTCATTCATTAGTGAGCCCATTTCAAACATTCTAGATTAAGCTCAATTTTTATTGAAAAATGTTATACAGTGAAACTGTATCTTGAAAATACGGTACATTTCTGTGAATTTCAGGCCAGGGACAATTTGTGCAGCTGTAATTGTATACAAGTTTTCAGTTTTTCTATACCTTGTTCTGCCAGAAAAGCTGTGTTTAAAGTTGCTATCTGGAATTTACACGGTGACTGATAAAACTATTGCTTTTACTACATTTTCCATGTCTTGTCTTACTAAATATGGTGGTGACTGGAAGAGCTTCCTACCTAAATCAGATTGCTGATCAGTTTGACTGGTGCCTTGTGGGACTCTCATTTTCAGTTGGCCAGTGCAGACCCAGATTTGAGATTACAGTATTCTAAATCTGGGGGAAAGGCCATTTGGAAGCTGAAATATTCATTTTGGTGGTGTTAACCACACATGTGGACTGCAGCCTTAAATGCCATGTGAGATCTCTTGTCTCTTTTCACGTTTTACCATTTTACCAGCCACCTTCTATGAATTATTTCCTTATATCACATTCATGGATGTATCATCCCAATTTCAGCAGGTGGTTGACATTTTAAGCTCTGCTGAGTGTGATAAGGATTAGCTGAGATGAATTCTGAATCCAGTCTGTGTATTAACCAGGCCACTCCAAACCTCACTTCTTTCCCATTTGTTATTTTTCTGTTGGGAAACCCGGCCAATCAAAAGCAAAACATCAAACTGAAAGCCTCACCTTTATATTCTGTGATTACTGATAGATTCAGTTCAGTGAGTTTCAGACTGTATGCCAGAGCATACCAATAAACTGAAACCAAAGCAGAGGTGTTCCTTAAAAGAAACCATGATCAATGGGTCTGTCACTTGGAGTTATTCAGCGTGGGAGCTCCCTTGCCCGTATCTGCCTTCTGCTTTTTACCCGAGTGACAGAGGAATTATTCAGAGTAACACTACCACGATCCTGACCAATGATGTTTCCATTGGGAATCCTTTTGCCTCACTTAATGCAAAGAGGCCAGAAGAAGTCCCAGAAATATCCTGTTTTCCTGCAAAGCATGGCTTTATGCCTAACTCCTGACATACCGAGAAGAAGAGAGTGAGGAACACTGGAAAGTTCCATTCAACAAACACAGTGAGCAAAGTTGACAGTGGCAAGGAGAAGGTTCATCCATTTAAATTAAAAATAGAAAATATCCTTATTTATTTAAGGGAATAAATATGAGTTGTCTCTAGTTTTAATTCAGAAAAAAGTATAGTTTTGGTACAAAACAAATCAAGAAAAATAGTATCACTTTTGTCTGCATCTTTATTTCCCATCTTTTTATTGAATTAACCTTGAAGAGACAACATATGAAAAATATTAGTTTCAACCAGACTTGCTTCTGTTCTTTAGAGTAAGTAAGCTTTCAAGCTTTGGAGTAGACATGGGCACAGAGCGGCAAAATTTTTGTTTCCGATACCATTTTTTTCGGTTCTGTAGGTAACAGAAACGGTAACGGTAATTAAGCCATTACCACTCGAACTCAAACCGAAAAAAGAAAAATTAGGTCGGGTTTTCCGTTTCCGTTTGTGGCATCGCGGCGATCGCGAGATGCCAAGCAAGCACAGAAAAAGTTTTTAAAATTAAAAAAAAAAAACCCGACTCCCTCCCGGCCGAAAAAGCAGGCGAAAATATGCCTGCCTGAGGCTTTGCCACCTACCAGAGGGGTGGTTTCTGGGGGGGGGTCCATGGCCTCCCCCCCTCCTCTCCTCTCCTGGGCTGCTGGCACCAGGCTGGGGGGGGCATCATTCTCATCGTCTCGCCATGCCATGCGGTGGGGGGGATCCAAAATGGCGACCACAATTTTTCTTTGTAAATCATGGTCAAAAAACACACCAAATCACCACAGAAACATGTGAAATTTATTTATTTTAAATGCCTGAATTTTTATAGTAGCAGCAGTGGGTTTTTTATAGCAATAAAATGTTGCATTGATTTTATTTTATTATTTTTTATTTTTTATTTTTTTAGACCTGCCCATGTGGGCTGGGCATGGGATGGGACCATGCAAATTTTTTGAACAATTCCACCAATGGCATGGACAGGTTTTGACTGACACTTCTGGATGTGCCAGAGGGCATAAAAAGGTGAGGCACCTTCCAGAAGTCGCAGTCTGCTCTTAACATAAGAACATAAGAACATAAGAAGAGCCATGCTGGATCAGGCCAAAGGCCCATCTAGTCCAGCTTCCTGTATCTCACAGTGGCCCCACCAGATGCGTTTGGGAGCACATGAGACTAGATATCTGTCTCCTGATACCACTCCCCTGCATCTGGCCCTTGAAGTACCCTGGTTTTAAGCCTGGAGATTACACATCTCAATCATGGTTTGTAACCTGTGATGGACTTTTCCTCCAGTAATCTGTCCAATCCCCTTATGAAGGCATCCAAGCCAGATGCCATGACCACATCCTGTGGCAGGGAGTTCCATAGACTAACAATGCGCTGGGTGAAAAAATATTTTGGTTTGTCTGTTCTTACTCTCCCAGCCCTCAATTTGAGTGTATGTCCCCTAGTTCTGGTATTTTGTGAGAGGGAGAAGAGCTTCCCTCTATCCACTTGACTCATGCCCTGCATTATTTTGTACGTCTCAATCAGGTGCCTTTTTTCAAGACTAAAGAGCTCCAAATGTTTTAGCCTTTCCTCATAAGGGAGGTGCCCCAGCCCAGTAATCATTTTGGTCGCTCTCTTCTGCACCTTTTCCAGTTCCACTATGTCTTTCTTGAGATGCGGTGACCAGAATTGTACACAATACTCCAGGTGCGGCCTTACTATTGTTTTGTATAATGGCATTATAATGTTGGCTGTTTTATTTTCAATCCCCTTTTTGATAATCCCTAGCATGGAATTGGCCTTCTTCACTCCTGCCACACATTGGGGAGACACCTTCATGGAGCTGTCCACCAGCACACCACGATCTCTTTCCTGATCTGTCACGGATAACTCAGAGCCCATGAGTTGATAGATAAAGTTTTGATTTTTTGCCCCAATATGCATGACTTTACATTTGGCTACATTAAAACGCATTTGCCATTTCGTAGCCCATTCCCCCAGTTTGGAGAGATCCTTCTGGAGCTCTTCACAATCTTCTCTGGTTTTTACCACACGGAAAAGTGTTGTGTCATCTGCAAACTTGGCCACCTCACTGCTTATCCCTGTCTCCAGGTCATTTATGAACAGATTGAAAAGCACCGGCCCCAGGACAGATCCCTGGGGCACACCGCTTTTCACCTCTCTCCATTGTGAAAATTTCCCATTGACACCTACTCTTTGTTTCCTGGATCTCAACCAGTTCTCAATCCATAAGAGGACCTGCCCTCTTATCCCCCGATTGTGCAATTTTCTCAGCAGCCTCTGGTGAGGGACTGTGTCAAAAGTCTTTTGAAAATCCAGATAGACTATATCCACCGGTTCACCCAAATCTACATGCCTGTTGACCTTTTCAAAAAATTCTAAAAGATTTGTCAGACAAGTCTTACCCTTGCAGAAGCCATGCTGATTTTCTCTCAGCAAGGTTTGTTCTTCTATGTGTTTTAAGATTTTCTCTTGGATGAGGCTTTACACCATCTTCCCTGGGACAGATGTAAGGCTAACTGGCCTGTAGTTTCCCGGGTCCCCCCTCCTTCCTTTTTTAAAAAATGGTTTGACATCTGCTATCCTCCAGTCCCCCTGCACTGTGGCCGTTTTAAGAGACAAATTGCATATTATTGTTAAGAGATCTGCAATTTCGTTTCTCAGTTCCCTAATAACCCTTGGGTGGATGCCATCTGGGCCCGGTGACTTGTTAATCTTCAATTTATCAATTAGTCCTAAAACATCCTCTCTTTTAACCTTGAGCAGAATCTGCTCAAGGTCTTCTGTCGTGAAGACAGATGCAAAGAACTCATTTAATTTCTCTGCAATTTCCAAGTCCTCCTTAATCTCCCCTTTTCCTCCCTCACCATCCAGAGGGCCAACTGGTTCTCTGGCAGGTTTTTTACTTCTAACATATTTAAAGAAGCTTTTATTATTACTCTTTATATTGCTAGCCATGCGTTCCTCAAAATCTTTCTTTGCCTCTCTTATCATCTTCTTACATTTCTTTTGCCAGAGTTTGTGTTCCTTTTTATTTTCCTCATTTGGGGAGGATTTCCATTTACAGAAAGACCTCTTCTTGCGCTTTAGAGCCTCTCTAACTCCACTCGTTAACCATGCCAGTGTCCTCTTGGACTTAAATGAGCTCTTCTTTCTTTGTGATATGCACCTGAGCTGGGCCTCTGTTATCGTTGTCTTAAACAGGTTCCATGCACTCTGAAGAGATTGGATTCTTCCAATCTTCCCCTTCAGTTTCTTTCTAACTAGTTTCCTCATCTGAGGGAAGCTTGCCCTTCGAAAATCAAGGGTTTTTATGTCTGATTTGCTTGACACTCTTCCTCCAACATGCATGGCAAAGGAGATTGCAGCATGGTCATTGTTCCCCAGAGGCTCAGTGACATTCACATCCCTGACCAGGTCCTGAGTATCAGACAGTATTAGATCCAGAGTTGCCTGTTCTCGGGTGGACTCCATGACAAATTGCTCTAAGGCACAGTCATTCAGCAAGTCGAGAAACCCAATTTCTCTTTCTTGCCCGGAGCTCGCATTGGCCCAGTCAATGTGGGGATAATTGAAGTCCCCCATGATTACTATCCTATCCTTCTGAGACACCTCCATGATTTGTCTCCTCATTTCAAGTCCCCCCTCAAGTTTTTGATCTGGTGGGCGATAGCATACCCCAACTATCACATCACTCCTTGGACCTGGTAGTTTAACCCACAGTGATTCTATAGTGGAGTCAGACCCTCTGTCAATCTCCATTCTGCTGGATTTTACCCCTTTAATGTAGATGGCCACTCCCCCTCCAACCCGCCCCTCTCTATCCCTTCTATAGAGTTTATAGCCTGGGATTGCTGTATCCCACTGGTTCTCTACATTCCACCAGGTTTCTGTTATGGCTATTATATCAATGTTATCCCTAGCTGCCAAATGTTCAAGTTATCCCATTTTTGATCGGAGGCTTCGAGCATTGGCGTAGAAGCACCTGTACAGTGGGTTCTGCAACAACAGCTGCTGCTTTGTTCTCCCCCCGCCCCATGGCTATTATTTTCAGTAGACAAACTATCACATTCCATTATTCTCCCGGTACTAATACCTGCTATGTCATCTCTATGTGATTCTCTACCCTTTCCAACCTCATTCCCTGTGGATGAGGTGTTCCGAACCGGATGCCACTCAGCTCCTGTCGGCTTTCCCCCTGTTATGAGTTTTAAAGCTGCTCTGCAGCCTTTTTCAGGTTGAGTGCCAGCAATCTGGTCCCATCATGATTCAAGTGCAACCCGTCCCTCCTGAACAGGTTTGGCTTGTCCCAAAATGTTCTCCAGTTCCTGACAAATCTAAAGCCCTCCTCTCGACACCATCGCCTCATCCATGCATTAAGGCTTCTGAGCTCTGCCTGCCTGGCGGGTCCTGCACGAGGAACAGGTACCTTGGAAAATGTTACCTTGGAAGTCCTGGACTTCAATCTTCTTCCTAACAACCTGAACTTGGCTTCCAAGACTGACCGCTTGGCCTTCCCGACATCATTTGTACCAACATGTACCATGACCACTGGCTCTTTCCCAGTTCTCTCTAACAAGCTATCTAGAATTCTCGTGATGTCTGCAACCTTTGCACCTGGCAGGCAAGTGACCATATGGTTATCATGCTCATCACAAATCCATCCCTCCATATTTCTAATTATAGAATCCCCTAGCAGAAGGAGCTTCTCTCCTGCAGTCTGTTCTTCTTCATGTACCTGATCATGTATCTCATCAATTGTGATGAGGGAGAGATCCTCAGGTGGAACCAGTTGTTCCTCAGTGTGTGCCTCATGAGGTGTGATGAGGGAAAGAGCCTCAAATTGATTGTGCAATATGAGACTCTCTGAGCAATCCCTTGGCCTTCTACTCCTTTGAGTCACATTCCTCCACACATCTACCTCCTGGGTTGGGGAAGTGATTACATCCTCAGAAGTGTGCCCTGTCTCTTCTTGGACCTGGATAGTCTGTTCTGCTCTGTCCAAGAACCGCTCAAGCTCCTTAATATGTTGCTGGTTCGATATGCGGGCCTCTAGCTCCTGGACCTTCTCTTCTAATAGTGCAACCAGCTTGCACTTGCAGCAAGTGTAGTTCTCTGTGCATTTTGTCTTGGATGTGGTTGAGGGAGGACTGTGCTGTGCTAGTGGATTATTCGAGGAGGGAGGCCTGGAGGCTTTAGGCTTTAGGCAGGCAGGGAGGGAATTGATTTTTTATTAGAAAAATTTATTTGATTCCCTGCAGCTTTGGCGAAGGGAAGCAGTTAGGGTTTTCTATTTTTTCTCTTCTCTGGCTGTTTGTGGGGACAGGAGGATATTTCTTGGATAAAGGGGGAGGGTCGACTGGGAGTGGGAGGTGTGGATTTATTTTTATATATATATACTACCATTTATTTTCTATTTTCCCCAATTTCAATTTGCTTGCACACACACACACATTTGGGGTGCAAGGCAAGAACAGAAGTTGAACCTCTATTCTCCTAAGTGGAGAATATTTCACAATATTATTTAGTTTACTAATTACTTACTTAATTGTTTGTTTTTAAACTTGTTGAGCTGTGTGTGTGCCCTTGAACACACAGACACATTCCATTTAAGTGGGACAGAAGAATTCAGAGAATTATTTTCAGTTTACCTGACTACAACTACTAAACTATATTGTTTTTTTTATTTACACCCCAATATCTTTTCTGGGCGGCTGCTGCTTCTGCTGATATCAGCCTTACAATATTATATTATTGATTCATTACTCCAGTGTTTGTTTGTTGTTTACATACATACACTTGTTGTGCTGGGTGTGTACTTGAACACATAGGCAGGCATATTCCATTTCAGTGCATCAAGTTGAATTCAGAAATTAGAAACTTATACCAAGGGCCAGCAGGGCAACATTGAAAGCTTGTACAAAAGAACACAGTGTGAGAGTTAGCTTGTGGGTCAAAAGGATAAGTTTATTAGAATAATTTGTTACTTATACTTAACACAAATATAAAATGAAAACATATTTCTAATACTTTTTGAGAAATAAAAAAATGAGGAGGGGTGGCAGAGTCAGAGGGAAGGGAAGGGGTACCCCCTTTAAAATAAATAGGGGCAGGTTTCTGAAGGAAGGCACAGGAAGTAGTAGTGCAGATAGTGATATTGCTGCCACTCCCTCTCCAAGCAGCAGCTGCACAACCAGCACGACCGTACCATCTTCTGTCACTGAGGGAAGCATGGATGACTGCATGCGAGCCCCAACGCCAGCAGGCTTTGACATGGATCCCGTTTATCAGGAGGAAGACGAGGACTTGGAATCAGAAACAGGCTCTTTGCATCTACATATTCCGGATTCTGAATACCTGTTGGCAGGAACAGATGAAAGGCAGGCTTCAGGCAGTGATGGAAGGAGCAGCCCTCTTTCTACCCAGAGTACCACCAGTGACAGCAGCAGTCAATTGTCCCAGCAGGGTACAAGCCACACCACCACCAGCACAGCAGCGGCAGGCAGTAACAGAGGGGGCAGTACTTTCCATAAGCCTTGCGGCTCTCTCTGGAAGCATTTTGATAACAGCCCGGCAGACTTGAGGCTTGCGGTGTGCAAGAAATGTGGGGTGGTCGTGCGCAGGGGGAATGACCCCAAACACCTCTCCTCAAGTGCCTTGCGTAGCCACCTCATGCGAATGCACCCTGGGACTCTGCCTGGGACAGTGTCAGGCCCTGGTTCCTCAGGGAGGAAGAGAGGGGAAGGAGGCATGGGGAAGGACTCCAGAGACAGCTCCGCTGAGAGTGGGAAGAGGCAGGCCACTCTGCAGGAAGTGGTGCCGCTGTGTGGGAGTTTTGTCAGCCAACGAAATAGGGTCAAGGCACAGGAGACCACCACTCGCGTGGTTGGTGAAATGGTGGCCATGAACGGGTTGCCCCTCTCCTTTGTGGAGTCATCAGGCTTCAGGCACCTGATGAAGCACGTGGCTCCATGGTACGAGCCTCCATCCCATCGTACCTTCAGCAGGCGGATGATTCTCTCCCTTTTTGAGTCTGTCAGGGACATGGTCCGGGCCCTGCTGCAGGCGGCCAGAGGAAGGAAGATCCACTTCATTTCCGACCTCTGGACCAGTGGGCACCACGGATATCTCTCTCTGACGGCTCTTTGGTGGCAGCCCAAGGAGGTCCTTGACACCAGGCATCCCAAGAACAGCTGCAGGGGGAGCCACAAGGGAGCACCCCAAGAGGGTACAGGGTGGTGCTTCTCCAGGCACAAAGCATGGAGGACAGTGCCAAAGGCATCCACATTGCTGAGGTCCTCAAGATGGCACTGCGAGAGTGGGCACCCGAGGGGGAGGTCAATCGCGGATTCATGGTTACTGACGCAGGCCGTAACATGATCAACGCGGTTGATAGGGCAGGGCTACATGGCATCGTGTATGCAGCACACAAACTGCACCTAGTGGTGGGTGTGACAAAACCCTGGAAATAAGAGTAATGAATATACAAATCATCAGCCAATCCCAGTAGGAGGGCGGGGAATGGTATGATATAAAAAGGGTGGAGCCTAGTCAGTTGGAGGAGTTCTGGGATGAGTGCTGGGAGGACCCTGAGAGTTCTGTCAGGCAGTGAGGCTATACTGTTTACTAGGTATTTAAGACAGGGAGTGGAGCTGATTAAATCTGTTACAGTATATGTTGAAGGCAACATACCATCCTCAGATATTGTTATAGTTATTATCATCAATAAAGTCATTATTTTTATATTATATATCTCTGAGTCAGTCCCAATTCATGAGGGAGAGAGCGTAAAAGGTGGCAGCATTCTTAAGTGAATAAAAGGTGGCAGCGGTACCATTTCCATCACAGAATTCAGTGTGTAAAAGGGAGGTGTCATCACAATTTAGTGGCCCAGCAGTGGGATGTCGAAATAAACCCGGTTGTGCCTCTGAAAACCACAGTCTGGAGCAGTGACGCACAATTTGGTGGGGTGGAATATATCAGTTTGCCTGAGGGAAAAAGTCACCAGCTCAAAATATTTAGCCTCTGCCTGAAGAAATTGAAACTGGAAGTTTAAAAAGAAGCTTTTAGTAAAAGTTAGCCCTCAAGTGTTGTTGGTAGTCTGTGGAAGTTCCTCTGAAAAGGGGTTAGGATTGAGAATTAGGTGAAGCTAATTTCAGTTTCTTGGAAGCCCTGTGTGTGAGAGAGGAATTCAGACTTAAAACCCTGTAGTGCTATCTGATTTTCTTTGGTGGGCCTGTTAGAGTCTGGAGGTCAGGACTCCAAAAGGAAAAGGAGTCTGGCTTGACAAATTATAGGACACCTGGAAGAGAAAATCTGAAAGGATAGACTGAAATCTACAGTGGTTTGTTTGGGGAAACTGCCCGAGAGTCAAGGAACTCTGTGCTGTCCAGCAGCCTGAAAATTAAAAAGGTGCTGAGACAAATTTCCTTTGAGGGTGAAAGACCCAAAGCGTTTGCCCTTGAATTTAGGATGGTTTTGGTAAAGGTCTGGAAATATCACCCTGGGTGTTAACAGAAAGAAATCTCCAAAGTAAAAGGTCTGTGGGGCCGAAACTTTACCTCAGAAACTCAGGAGACCTGAGGAGATTTAAAGCTGAAAAGTTCTGTAAAGCAGGAGTGCCTGACTGGAATCCCTTACATGAGATTGGGGGGAGTCAGAAGAAAAGTTATAGGTTAAAAGCCGAAGAAATATATTTAAATCTGTGTGCTTTAAACACTGAAATAATATTTTAAATAAAGAAAGAGTTTGAAGTCTGGGCACTGTGCCAATCTTGCCCTTGGCAACAGTAGCTTAACAGGAGTCAGGAGCTGGTACCTGAGGTAATTTTTTACAGTTGCCATTGAAATAGCTGTGACCCACTTAATCTTCCTGTTCTTAATAAAGAAATATACACCACATATAACAAAGAAATAAATAAAAAGATTTTGATTTCAAGTCAGTTCCAAAAGTGAATACTAAGAACGGGAAAAGAGTTAGTGTTTACTAGAATTGGCATTTCAGCAGAACAACTGAGGAAAAGATTTACTGTAGGTCAGTCACTAAAGTGCCAGGGAGATACAAAGAAAACCTTTTTTAAAATGGCCCATACTGAGGTGTCTGAACTTAAGCCCTGTTGGGGATGACCAGGGAGTTTTGGTATTTGATTAATAACCGGTGGTTCAAGCAGTGGAAGAAATATGTGAGCTTTGACAGCTGGGACCGGTATAACGTGGGAGAGCCTAAACTTTTCCCAGGGCCAATTGACAACTCGGGGCTTTTTGCAAATTCAGAAACTCAGATATTGAAAGAGTACCTTATTGATACAGTGGATTATTTTAGTTCCCACTGAAGCCTGGAATAAATTAGTAAATTGGTATGGGTGTGTAGAGGGGCAGAAGCCAATTGTGAGAAAGGTTGTAGAATATGGGTTATTCGTGAAATATTGTAAAGTGGAAATATATCCTTTAGAACTGAAGCTCTGCCAAAACAGTGATCCTAATAATCTTGTAAGCTGTTATTTCAGCAAAGCGGATACCATTGATACTATTGGAAAAGAGATGTGGAAGCTGTTTAATATTCCTGATGGGAAGGAAATTAGGCTGTGGCTCAGATATATGAGTAATACCTGTATTTATGAGCAGTTAAGCAAACTTGACAGCACTATAGAAGATGCAGGCCTCTACCAGAGGCAGGTGGTGTTAATAGAAGTAAAGAGTGAAGATAGGACTTGGCCCAGACAGTCCCCTGTGACAAAATCAGGCAGTGCAATCAACAGAAGTCTAGCTACCTCCTCAAAATTGACAGCAAGCCCTTGCTCCACAACAGTTGTCTCTGTCTCAGACATTACAAATGGTGACTGCAATAACTCATATGGTTTGAACTCCAGTCATAGAATAGGAGTTTCAGATCAAATCCCAAGAGCAGGTTTAATTGGAATAGATGTCTTAGAGCATGTGCAGAGTGCTTTTGGAGTAACACAAGCTCAGATACACCAAGCTGAACAAAATGGTGAAAACAACACAGTTACAAAGGAAATGTCCATAGGAGAATTTGAGAGGGAAACTCAGAAGTCTGAAATGGTAGAAGCTAATTTAGCTGACAGTCTAAAGGGGCCCTAGACCTTAGCCTAGAACAAAGGCAAGATGACAGTATGAAGGGATGTTTTGACTTAATGGAAACGAATACACACCCTTTAAGTCCTGAACACTCTGAAAATTTCATACTAGAGGAAAAATTGATACAAGCCTGCCTACCAGCTGAGAACTCCAGACTGGAAAAATATTTTAAATTAAAAGAAGGAGAAGAAAAAGTAGCACAGCTTGAAAAGAACAAAATGAAGCAATGGCAGAAGACCTGAAAGAAGCTAAAATTCAGCAGGCATCAGTTACCTGAACTCCAAAATGAAATTTCACCTTTGAAAGCACTTTTAGAGATGAAGGAAAAGGGACTGGAGGAAAGGAGGAATGGCTCTGATACATTTGTTTTCAAACTCCAGAAGAAATCAGCAGAACTAGAAGTAATTACTGCAGTGGAAAACATTAAAGAACAGGAAATACGTAATTTGGAAATGCAATTGGTGCATCAGAAAGTAAAGAAGATCGCTACAGCAACTTACATCAATGGAAGCAGAGCTTGAAAAAGAAATATTAAATAATGAGCAACTTTGTCTGGATGGGAACAAAGTGTCACTGGGCAAGAACAACTGATAGAAGAAGGGAATAAAATCGCTGATGAATTTAGAAAGCTGCAGGAAGCTGAAAAGCAAATAGAAAACCGTGTATGCAGAAACCCTACTTGGAAGTGAAGGATGCTAATGACAGACCTGATTCGGTGGTTGCAAAAGACACCTGGGAAAACAACTACAGCCTGTGAACATCATGCTTCAGTGGATCCGAGAGGGAGAGGACAAAAAGAGCATCCAGGTGGCGACTAGGACATCCAGAAGTCAACTACCTTGGGATGAGGCGTGACCGACCCCCTGCAGAGGAAGATGCCGATGGACACTGGCCAAGACAGACCAACAAAGAGAAGGTGAGATCTTTTTGGGACCACGGGATATCATAGGAGGTTTAGTCCACATTTTTGCAACACCACTGACTGAACTGACAAAAAGAAGAACTCATATGTCATGCAGTGGTCACTTGAATACCAAGCTGCATTTGAGGGGACTCTAATGAACTGTACCAGGAGTGGTGTCAAAGAGTTGAATCCCACATTCCAAGAACTCAAGGAAAAATGGCATCAATTTATTTGAATTTATGTGCCAGAGGAAGTGATCACATGTGCTATCATCGTCCAGCCGTTGCAGCAAGAGGTGGAAGACATTTATTACATGGACCATGGTTAAATAATAATAATGTAATATTGTTATTTTATTGCTGATGTAAGAGAAAGTTGTTAAAAAAGTATGAAAATGTAATGTCATAAAATGCGAAAACCATAACTTAATGTAAGTTAACTGTAAATGAAAAATGCAAGGTAATGTATAATCAGAGCTTAATATAAGTAAAACCGCTGATATTTAGAATATAAGTTAAGGATAAAAATTGTATGTGTATTGATAAGTAAAATAGCTTAAAATGTAGACCAAATATATGTATTTAGGCATCTTAACATAGATTGATTCTAGGATGATTGATAAGGTAGTTACAGGTATTTGAATTTGTTTAACCAATGTAACAAGAGTATAGTCTATTCAAAATGTAATGTTATAGAAAGAATTATTGTAGTTCATGATATTATATAGTAATAAGGTTGAACATGTTATGAAACAATTTATAGATATGCAGAATTAAACCTGATAAACAGAAGGATGTATGAATTAGTCAAATAGGCTCCAGAAGAGAATTTTAAGTGAGCAAACCGAGGTAAGTTTACTCCCTTAAAATTTCTTTATAAGGGGGGAGGTATTGTGACAAAACCCTGGAAATAAGAGTAATGAATATACAAATCATCAGCCAATCCCAGTAGGAGGGCGGGGAATGGTATGATATAAAAAGGGTGGAGCCTAGTCAGTTGGAGGAGTTCAGTGAAGTTAAGTTAAGTTGAGAGTGAGTGCTGGGAGAGAGCACTGTTCTCTGAGAGTTCTGTCAGGCAGTGAGGGCTATACTGTTTACTAGGTATTTAAGACAGGGAGGCTTGTGGAGCTGATTAAATCTGTTACAGTATATGTTGAAGGCAACGCATACCATCCTCAGATATTGTTATAGTTATTATCTTCTCAATAAACTTCGTCATTATTTTTATATTATATATCTCTGAGTCAGTCCCAATTCATGAGGCGACGAGCGTAAAAGGTGGCAGCATTCTTAAGTGAATAAAAGGTGGCAGCGGTACCATTTCCATCACAGAATTCAGTGTGTAAAAGGGAGGTGTCATCACAATTTAGTGGCCCAGCAGTGGGATGTCAAAATAAACCCGGTTGTGCCTCTGAAAACCACAGTCTGGGAAAGGGGAACGTCACAGTGGGCAATGCCATTGGGCTGGGAGCACCAAAGGACTCCTGGGATGAGGGGATCCTGGAGACCAGGGCCTTGCTGGACAAGTGCAGGAAAATAGTCGGGCACTTCTCACGCAGCGTCAAGGCATCCAGGATGATGCGTGAGAGGCAGGCGGAGATGGGCCGACCAGAGCATGTTCTGATCCAGGACGTGACCACCCGGTGGAACTCCACCTATGAAATGGTCAAGCGCCTGGTGGAGCAGAGGCAAGTGGTGGAATATGTCATGTCAACCACCCCCGTCCTGCCTAAGGGAAGGGTGCAGGACATTGGTGCTACTGAGTGGCTCGCCCTCTCCCACATGGTGGGTATCCTGCAGCCTTTTGAGGAGACCACCCACGTCCTCAGCAACTACAATGCCAGCCTGGGCCACGTACTCCCCCTGAGAAATGCCCTTCGCCAACGCCTAGAGGCCAGCATCCGGGAAGAAGCCGATCTTCTCCCAAAGAGCAGGGCCTTGGCAGACAGGCTGTTGACCAGCATGGATACCCACCTTAGCCCACTGAGGAGGGAAAAGGTGTACCAGATGGCATGCCTGTGCAACCCTCGCGTCAAGGTTACCCCGGCGGGCAGCGCTGCCGACCTAAACTCCTGGAAGACAGAGCAATGCCGTCAAGTCTGCAGGGCTGCCTCAAATCAGGCCCAGGTGTTCCCGAGGGCGCACGGAAGCCAGAGCGATGCAGAAGAGGAATCCTTGCAAGGGTCCTCTTCCTCCTCTACTGCAGGAGCGTATACCCAGAGACCAGGTTCTGTACCAGCAGCCAACTACCTGGCCTCTGCCCTAGCCTTGGCAGTCTCCTCCTCAGTGGAGGCAAGGGAAGAAGAAGAACCAGACGCCGCTCTGACCATGGTGAGGGAGTACATGGCCGAGCCCCTCCAACCCCTCACCTTGGACCCACTCCACTACTGGGCCAGAAAGGCAGTCCATCCCACCCACCAGTGTCCAGAGTGAGCGTGTCTTCTCCCACATAAGAGATGTCCTGAGGCCGCGCCACTCTCATCTGGACCCGGAGACCGTGGAAAGGTTGACTTTCATCTGCTTCAACCTTTCCATGTTCGGATTACCCCAACACTGCAAGACCTAGGCCCACAGTCGTTCTTCCATCGGTTCCTTTGAAACAGGCCTCCCTTGCTCTAACATGCACTACCAGAGCAACACTTATGCCTGCCTGCCTGCAATTATCCCTGCCTCCCAGCTTGGCTTCCTCCCTGCAAGGCCAACTTCCTGCCAGCCTGCCTGCCTGCCTGCCTGCCTCCCAGCCTACCTGCCTGCCTGGCCCTTTGCCTACCTGCCTAACTGCCTGCTTGCCTGCCTGCCTGCCTTCCTGCATTCCCACTCAATTTGAAGGGTTCGATTACTGCCCAATTTTATAGGCCTTGCCTGGCTCCAAACCAGGGAGGACCACTCAATGTGTCATTTGAAGGGAATCATACTCTATCTGTAGGCCCAATTTTTCTAGCCCTTACCTGGCTCCAAACCAGGGAGGACCACTCAATGTGTCATTTGGAAGGGTCTGTGTAGGCCCAATTTTTCTAGCCCTTGCCTGGCTCCGAACCAGGGAGGACCACTCAATGTTTATAATTTTGAACTGGACAAGACTGTTGGGGTTGCAGCTGTGCAACTTCCCCTAACCCTAACCCTAACCCAATCTAAACAATGCCCGTATGCCTCCCAACCCAACATTCCACCAGCACAACGCAGTTATGCCTGGCTGTCTGCTCTGTCTATATGACTGCCTGCCCTGCCTGAATGCTTCGCCTGCCTGCCTGCCTTCCACCTTTGTCTGCCTGGATGCCTGTAATTCCGCTGCATGTATGGATCTAATAAGGGCTACATAATTAGCCCAGTTTTTATAGGGCTTCCCTGGTCTTTAGCAGCCCAGGAATTTTTTTCCTAGGGTCAGTGTTGGCCCAATATTTCCCCGTTGGCCATGGCTGGTCTGAGTGTAGTACACCCCAATACCTGCCTTCCTCGATGCGTTCCTCCCTTCCCTGGGGTTTTGGAGCCACTCTGCTTACAAAGTGGTCAGGAGGCACTTTACAACAACCTACCTCAAAGACTGATTAGCAGGGGCCTAGCTCTCCTTACAGCCTTAAAGAAATAGCCCTGTTCTCCTGCATACACTCTGTCTCCTGCTTTGACGAAACTCGGTCTCCTGGGGTGGAGAAACTCTGCCTCCAAAGGCAGAAACAATCCTCCCTTCTGGCACTTTGGCTTTGTGCCTTCCCTAGCCTGGGTGGGTACCCTGCAAGCCTACCTTCCTACCTGTAAGCCAGACTGCCTGCTTCCCTGCCTGCCTGGCTGCCTGCCCGCCCCTCTGCCTACCTGCCTGCCTGACAGGCGCCCGGGATTCCTGGCTTGGACAAGGTCTTCCAGGTGCATCTCCTTCAGCCTATCAGCGGTTCAGTGCTTCAAGTTCAGCCTCTGAGCCGACATGCGTCCTGTCGGCCACTCTCCTCGACTTCCCCAGGCAGCAACCCCGGCTGCCTCTGCCTCTAGGCGGAAAATCACTTGAGGAGACCAACTTTAACAGTCACAGTCATCATGAAGTATTTTGTTTAGAATTGGGGTACTCTGTCCTCCAACATGGGGGGTGGGTTCACTCCCACCAATTACAGTCCAGGTTGGGAAATCCCTTTGCAGAAGGAGGGGAGATTCCTTCCAACTAGCATTCCGGCTTCCAAAGGCGGAAGAAACAATCCCTCCCTGGCTTTGTGCACTCTGGCTTCGTGGCTTTTCTGCGTTGACTGTGTCTCCACTGGGTAGGCAAAACTCTGGCCTTGTGGCCTCCAAAACTCTGGCTTCATTGCTGCCAAAACTCTGGCTTCGTGGCTTTCCTGGGTGGACTGTGTCTCCACTGGGTAGGCAAAACTCTGGCTTCGTGGCCGCCCAAACTCTGGCTTCGTGGCTTTTCTGCGTTGACTGTTTCTCCACTGGGTAGGCAAAACTCTGGCCTTGTGGCCTCCAAAACTCTGGCTTCGTGGCCTCCAAAACTCTGGCTTCCTGGCTTTTCTGCGTTGACTGTGTCTCCACTGGGTAGGCAAAACTCTGGCCTTGTGGCCTCCAAAACACTGGCCTTGTGGCCTCCAAAACACTGGCCTCATGGCCACCAAAACTCTGGCTTCGTGGCCGCCAAAACTCTGGCTTCGTGGCTTTTCTGCGTTGACTGTGTCTCCACTGGGTAGGCAAAACTCTGGCCTTGTGGCCTCCAAAACTCTGGCTTCGTGGCCTCCAAAACTCTGGCTTCGTGGCCTCCAAAACTTTGGCTTCATGGTTTTCCTGGGTGGACTGTGTCTCCACTGGGTAGGCAAAACTCTGGCTTCATGGCCTCCAAAACTCTGGCTTTGTGGCTTTCCTGGGTGGACTGTGTCTCCACTGGGTAGGCAAAACTCTGGCCTTCTGGTCTCCAAAACTCTGGCTTCATGGCCGCCAAAACTCTGGCTTCGTGGCTTTCCTGGGTGGACTGTCACGAATCGGGCGCAGCTGCCTGCACCCCAACCATCCAAGGCAGTAGGTCCAACCCCGCCACCACCCCCACCCATCCTTCCTGCTCTCTGAATGGCTGCCTTTGCCAATCAGTTCTTGAAAAACCAGTGGTTCCCTTTTGTGCTGGCAGTCCCGGGGGGGGGGGTCCTTTTCTTCCCAGCCGGCCCTTCTTGCAAGTAGGGCCCAAATGAAAACAATTACAGGGTTAGGGATAGGGTTAGGGTTAGGGTTAGGCCACTTTCGGCGACACGGCAGGGAAGTTGGATGGGGTGGAGGTCAGCGGAGTGTCTCTGGCCTGGAGATGGGCCTCGAGATGTGCAATCTGGTCGTCGGGTCTAGGAGAGAGAAGGTCTTGCTCCATGAGCGAACCGGTCTCCTCGGGAAACTCCAGCTGCCGATGATTCCCAGAGAGATTGAGGGGAACTCATCAGGATGAGTTGGGGGAGCATCTGAATCTCTGACTGCTGGGCAGTCAAAACTCTGGCTTTGTGGCTTTGCCGCGTGCATGCGTGGACTCTGTCTCCACTGGGTTGGTGGAACTGTTCTCCTGGGTAGTCCAAACTGGCCTCCAAAGTAGGTGGCTGAAAGAATCCCTCCCCGTTGTTCCCCACCATTCTGGCTTCATGGCTTTGCCGCGTGCATGCGTGGACTCTGTCTCCACTGGGTTGGTGGAAGTGGTCTCCTGGGCAGTCAAAACTGGCCTCCAAAGTAGGTGGCTGAAACAATCCTTCCCCGTTGTTCCCCGCCATTCTGGCTTCGTGGCTTCTTTGCTGCATGCGTGGATTCTGTGTCTCCACTGGGTTGGTGGAACTGGTCTCCTGGGTAGGGGAAACTGGCCTCCAAAGTACGTGGCTGAAACAATCCTTCCCCGTTATTCCCCGCCGTTCTGGCTTCTTTGCTGTGTGCGTGGACTCTGTGTCTCCACTGGGTAGGTGGAACTGGTCTCCTGGGTAGTGAAAACTGGCCTCCAAAGTAGGGGCTGAAACAATCCTTCCCCATTATTCCCCGCCGTTCTGGCTTCTTTGCTGCGTGCGTGGACTCTGTGTCTCCACTGGGTTGGTGGAACTGGTCTTCTCCCTGAAAGCTTTGTTGACAGATAAAAGTACCAGGCCGGAAACAATCCCTCCCCGTCGTCCCCCCCCCCGTTCTGGCTTCTTTGCTGCGTGCGTGGACTCTGTGTCTCCACTGGGTTGGTGGAACTGGTCTCCTCCCTGAAAGCTTTGTTGAGAGAGAAAAGTACCAGGCCGGAAACAATCCTTCCCCGTTGTTCCCCGCCGTTCTGGCTTCGTGGCTTTCCTGCGTGCATGCATGGACTCTTTCTCCACTGGGTTGGTGGAACTGGTCTCCTGGGTTGTCCAAACTGGCCTCCAAAGTAGGGGCTGAAAGAATCCCTCCCCGTTGTTCCCCGCCGTTCTGGCTTCGTGGCTTTGCTGTAACAAGAGCAGCTGAAGGTGGGCCCACATGTCCGGATCATGCTGAGTGGGAGGGAAGCCTCCGCCTGTGGCCACCTGAGACAACACCGAGACCACTTCTGTTCCATGAGCGAACCGGGCTCCTCAGGACACTCCAACTGGCGATGATTCCCTGATCGATTGAGGGGCACTCATCCGGATAAGTGTGTGTGTGTGTGGGGGAAGCATCTGAATCTCTGACCGCTAGTTGACCAGGGTGGCATTTGCTTGAAAGCTTTACAAGGAGTGTCATGGGGAGGGGACATTGAGAGGAGTAGACCCTCATCCAGATTTGGCGAGGAACGGAATACTGTGTCTCCTGCTGCCTCTGAGAGGTGGAGGGGAAATAGGATGGATAAAGGCTTAAAAAAAGTATAACAGGCAGCGTTGACCAAGAGAAAAAAAAGAACATTGCATTCTGCCCACTTTGTTTGCATTATTGCATAGGATGCAGTCTTATGCTATATTTATTAAATATATTATTCATCACCCAGTTTAAAGTGTTTTCTGCCTGCTCTGGGTCATTGCGGGATGCCCCCATGCTCTGGGAAGTCAAATTGCGCTAAATCACGGTAGAAACGACAAACGACGAACGATACGTCGAACCCAAAATTTTCTGAAAAATTTCGCGACAAACGGAAATGGAACGAAATGGACCCGTTCCGACAAACGAAAAATTGAAACGTCATTTTTTCTGGTTGTGTCCATCTCTACTTTGGAGTGCTCTTTTTCAAGCAGAAGCAATTAAAAACATCCTGGCAGCCACCAGCACAAGCATATCACTTTCTATTTTCTCCTTCAATGACAATGACTATTTTCAACTTGAATACTTGCACCTGCTATCTGGCTCTCTCTGCTAGCCAAATATCTTTCCTGTACATCTGACACTATTCTCTTCCCTTGATGATGGATTCCTTAATGCTTTGACCTCCCTGCATATTTTTTTACCACAATGAAGGTATCTAAATTTTGTTGCCTAGCATTTCTCCGGTTAACCAGAATACTGATCTGGCAACAAGGTTCGCATTTAGGTTGCCTCAAATTATATATACAAACAGAAAAAAAAAAAAAAAAACTTTAGTACAAAATATTTTTGCCACACATCTGGTCTGAATGGCATGTACATTTTTTAAATGTGGCTATGTGGTTCCTTGTTACAACTGTTTTCAAAAAGAAGTATTTGTGTGCAGATCTCCATAGGTTTTTAGGTACCTGAGTGTGATGAACAAGGTTGTTTATGAATATGTACAATATGACCCCTTTATCTACTGAACCATAAATTGTTTTTCAGTTATCTGCAGATTGAGGGGTAAAATATTTTTTAAAAAAAATTCAGTAGCCACAAAGCAGGCTACTGTCACAAACAGTAGTCACAATGCAGGCTACGTTTGCAAACAGTAGCCACAAAGCCAGTGGTGAAGAGGGCAGCTGGCTGCAGGCTGCCAGGAGGGAAGAAAATAAAAGAAAGTTTACTGATGCTGACAGAGGCCTCCTTACCGCCTCCGCTGCAGTACCAAGCATTTGGGAGATGTCAGGAGTGAAAACTTTTCCCCTAGCACCCCATCACTCCTGTTACCACCATTATCTTTGGATAAGAGCATTTGCTCTTATCCGTGGATTTCACTATCTGTGTGTGTGTGGGGGGGGTCACAGAACGATTCCCCGTGGATACAGCAATCATACTGTATTGTTATTTATGAATATTTATGTGTTTAGAATAGCCAATCAATGAACCAGTGGGTATGGCTAAAGACTATAAGTGTATAGAACCATTTGGTAAGAAGAGAGATGACAGAAGCTGTAGTGTAGTTAACATCTAAGAAAGTCACTTAGTAGTTAGTCAGGTGTGAGAACCTGAGATTGGCTAGGGTCTAGTATATAAATAAATATAAGTATAGTTGCTGATACAAAGCAGTAACTGCGTGAATAACTAAGAAACTATTGTGAACTACGTTTTATTAAAGTATATAAGTTAATCGGTCATCGCTATACCAATAACATTGAAGTTCCATCTGTTAATCAATACATGTTTCAAGTTTTATTTTGAAGATATACAATGTGGTGTCAGACTCTTATTAACATAAGTAAAGTGATCCAGGAAACTGGTGGTGGTAGCAGGAATATTAAAAGTGTGGGTGTGTACGTCACACTGAGGATTATACATAATATTACAGGGGATAGTTTTTTAAAAGTCTACTTGACAGTGCAGCTTGTTTTCTTCATGTTAAGAGCGAGTTTGGAATGAAGCAAAGACTTGAAAAGGCTGGGCTGCAACAGCTCTTGTAACCCCCATCCAGCAGAAAGAACCCTCTTTACAGTAATATTTGAAGAAACATCAAAAAAGATAAAACTACTACCATTCCAGAGTAAGGACAATGACCAATATCATACTGAGCAGAAATCCCAATCCTACCCTAGCACAGGGTTTGTCCAGGTGAGGCACATTTGTTCTGTTAATTACTGGTACTTTCAACATTTTTCATGCCTGTATTTTCTGGGATTGGCATCCTGCTGCATCTCTGGGTCTCCTTGTTCCCTGACCTCCTTCCTCTACTTCCTGAAACCCTCTGTGCACTGCCAATGCCTTTGCCACCTCTCATGACAAGGGTGGTTAGTCTGAAGTGCTGAGCATGTGGGGGAACTTCATGGACCAGTCAGATACAGTATATATCACCCAGTCTGGATGCATCCTTTATAATAAGGGTGACGTAGTAACATGGCACTGCACTGACTGCTTAAACAGGAGGTGGGTTTATTTCATGGACACCACCGCTTGCACAATACTGACTGTGGAGCAAGTGATGCTATTCCTAGTACTGTACTGATGGGGCTTTTTTGCTCAGTGAACCCTCAAGAGGATGCCTGCTAATGTGATGCCACACCTTCACTGTGATTTGGCTTCCTTTGTCCACATAGACTCTACCAGAAATGCAGCTGGTTTCCCAGAACCATAACTACATACAGTGTTTATATAAGACTATATTTTTGTCTGAAACTGTTAGACTAAAAATTGAGAGTTGTCTTTATACACCAATGTAAGCTGGAGAGAGAACTGCATGGTTGCAAAACTGTAATTTTGGGTTGGAAAAGTGGGTGGTTGTTTTATACATGGTATAGACAGAAAAATACAGTAACATTTGCTACATGATCCCTTATTGGCTTAGATTCCTCCACAAAGGGGGAAAAGGCCTTAAAACCAGTGCCAAAACAGCTGCACAGAATGAAAAGAATAGCTGAAAACATCTATTGACCATATGGTGCCATGGAAAATGTACTTTTAAGGGTCCCTCACCACGAAACCCTGTCCTACCTAACTTGTTTTGAAACAAATGAACATTCAACAGAGCTTTATGAGAGATGCAGGGCTGACTCCAAGATTTGGAGGAAAGAGAGAACTCACGGCAGGGCTCTCTTATTGCATTCCTCTGAGTACAGAGAAATTGGGAATGGAGAATTCTCTCAGACACACCCTGGCCCTCTGAGGTGCGCTTTACAAATATGATGTTGTTGAGACAATGGACTCTGGTTCAGTCTTGAGGCTTAGTTAATGCTTAGCCCCCCCCACCAGAGTTACTGTTGTAAAAATAATGGATTAAATAAAGTCTGTTAAATCACCGCCACAATACCACAGCCATGCTCTAGAACAGGGGTCCTCAACCTACGGCCCGCGGGCTGGATACGGCCCCCGGGGACCCCCCCCCCGCGACCCCCGCCCGTGGGGGCCGCTCGAGCCCTTCTACCAGTAAAGCCTCCTGGGGGTAACCATCTTGTAGTTTTCCCCAACCCCCGGGGTGGGGCGGGGCGGGGAGAGGAGGTGACTCGAGAGCAAGATTTGGCAGACAGCTCCCTCCCTTCATGAAGGAGGCGCCTATTAGGAGGGAGGGAGGTGTCTTTCCCGCCTCCCCGCGGCGGCCGACATGTCGTGGGCGGGGCGCTGCTGAGCACAGCCCGGTCGGTACGCGGGCGGCAGAGGCAGAGGCAGAGGCGGGCAGACGCTGAGGGGGTCTGTGGTGGTGGCGCCTCTCGACGGCGGACTCTCTTACGGCTCTCTCTGGCCGCTGCCCCGCTCGCTTCGCATCTCGCCAGCCCAGCTGCCGTTGGAGATCTTTCACGGCGCGGGGTCTTCGGCGAGGCCGAGCTGCTGCTGCTGCTGCTGCTGCCAACTCAGCGGCTGTGCGCCCCTGCTGCATCCCAGCTTCCCGCCCGCAGTGGAAATTGAAGGTAGGCCGGGCTGGGGGGCGGCCCCCACTCTCACTCACGCCGCCGCCGCCCTCCTTCTCCTCCTCGTCCTCCTGTGAGCGGGAAGGGGGGAGTCCCGCACCCACTCCCGGCTCAGCCCCTGCAGCCGCCATCCCAATCTCCCACCCCACCCCCTTTCCCCTCCTCCTCCTCCTCCTCCTCCTCCCCGCCGGCCACCGCCTGGGCCTACGAGCGGGGCGCCAGCAGTGTGTGCGTGCGTGTGTGTGTGCGAGAGAGAGAGAGAGAGGCTCCGCTGTCCTCTCCGCGGGTGTGAGGCGGAGGCGAGAGAGGCTCCTCAGGGGGCGGGTGGGTGGGTGGGTGGGGAGGACGACGGCGGGGACAGGGACGCATCCCCCCCACCCCCAGCCTCTGGGCCTGGCCAGGAGGGGGGCACCCTCCTCCTCCTCTTCCTCGTCCCGGGGAGCCCCGTGGCCGGGCGGCGTGCCTGAGGCACAGGAGGTCACGAACCAGGCGCCTGGGGCGCATCAAGGGGCAGTGGTAGCGCTGGGAAGCCTTTGCGGGGTTGAGGAGGGGGGCGAGTCAAGGGGAAAAGGCCAGCTGCATTTTAAGGTTGCCTACTCCTTCAGGTAAGACACCTTCCGCAGGTGAAACCCCCCCCCCCGGTCCTGGTCCCAGCTTCGCTCGAGCGGGCAGAGCAGGGGTGGCGGGAAAAGGAAGGAAGGAAGGATGGCGTTTCCCCCCTCTATCCGGACTCCAGACCCTTCTCCGTGTGGGGCCCGTGGGTGGGCATTGGGTGCTGGGGAAGGAAAGACACGGTCACCTCCTTCCAGTAGACGAGGAAGGGTTGTTTACTGAGAACTGGGTTGGGGACGTGTTGCTGTCCCCCCGAAAGTTTGGGACTACAACACCGACAATCCCCCGTCATGCCCCCTCCCCCAGGTGTGTGTGTTTCTCATTACAAGCCATGTCAGTTTCAATCCCTGACCCTGGTTTGGGCTGGTGAATTTTGTTTATAGATGTCTCCCCAAACCTTGTTTGAAGCTGAAGATAGGAGTGGGACAGCGGCTTCTCCATTATTCATTAGGTCTGCAAGGAAGCATCTAATTCCCCCCCATGGCATTCTGTTTATTTATTTATTTATTTGTATTTATTTATTTTGTATGCTGCCCACTACCCAAAGGTCTTATTATTATTATTGTTGTTGTTGTTGTTGTTATTGTTATATTAATATTGCATTCTTTTTCCTGTTTTTGTGCACTACAAAAAATATATGTTCAGTGTGCATAGGTATTTCTTCATATTTTTTTCAAAATCTAGTCCGGCCCCCAACAGTGTCTGAGGGACAGTGATCCGGCCCCCTGCTTAAAAAGGTTGAGGACCCCTGCTCTAGAATAATGCAATTGCAATTTCAATCTCCTGCATTGTGGCTAAGTTTTTTTTTAAAGTTTCCAAAAAGCAGCCTCTAAAAGGACTCTATGCAAAGCTACATGCAGAAGCAGAAGTAACTGAAAAATAGGAAAGAAGTGATTGCAAAGAGGAAGAAAGAAAGAAAGAAAGAAAGAAAGAAAGAAAGAAAGAAAGAAAGAAAGACAAATATTTTATTTTAAAATGGGAATGAATGGTGTAACAAAGCAGAACAATTCTCCCCCAACTTCTCCTTAAATCATGTTCTGGATTATGTGTAAATATGGAGAACATTACATGAGTTAAGAAAATGGTGCGTTCATATGATAAATGCTGAGTTCATCAGCAGTCAGTACAAGACGGGGCAAACACTGTTACAGATCAATCAATATTCCTCAGAAAAGGTAACCAGGGATCACTCTGGACTGGTGAAACAGAGCTGTGGGATTTTGCTGGACTGCCAGTTTTGGATTTCTAGGGATGGAAATTACTTATTTGCTTCAAGGTAATGTAGCAGACTATAAATGTTGTGAATGAGCTACTGAGTTAGTAAAGCCTAACTCAGCATAATGAAAATATGTCATTGATTAAAGAGATTTGTAAAGAAACTCAAGGAAAGCTATGGTTGATACTGTAATAACAACTGAAATGATTAAGAGGCAATTTAAACACTTCAAAATTCTACAGCTGAAGATTGGATGATAACAGGCCGCCCATTTATGATAATAAAAGATCATCAAAAGGACAGTGAACCCAATAATTATCAACGAACTGCATGCCTGGTAACAATGTTCATGATCCTTACAAGAAAACATGCAAAATCAATACATAATTAATTAATTGAAAACTCCCTATACCTAACTGAACAGAAAGGGTTAACACCTGCCTAGAAACTCTTGGGAATAGTACATTTATTCAAATGTTTCTCAAGAAAACCATGGAAATATGAAAAACTGTCCTATGGTGAAGAAACTGGGAAGGTTAGCATCAAAAGAGGAACATTTCAGGGGTATTCTTTGTCATCACTGCTGTTTAACATCTCACAAATCCCCATGTTAATACTTTTAAATAAAATTTTATTGGGTTACATTATTTCAGAAAAAGAAAGAAAACCTAATCCTCTATTATAAATGGATAGCTTAAAACTATATGCAAAAAGTTCCACAGAGATAGAATCACTGGTAAATTTTTAGTGAAGGTATTGAACTAGAATTTGGAATTGATAAATGTGCAGCTCTGTCTATGTGTGTATTGTGTCATTACAGTCATGACCAACTCTTCGTGACTCCATGTCCATAGAGTTTTCTTGGCAGGAATACTGGAGTGGTTTGCCAGTTCCTACTCCAAGCGCTTACAGCACCTGGTATTCCCTGGTGGTCGCCCATCCAAGTACTAACCAGGGCCAACCTTGGTTAGCTTCTGAAATCAGGTGAGATCTAAAAATATGAAAACAAATGCACTACATCTAAAAACTGACATGGGCAGTTTATAATTACCATGACAAATTGGAGACCCTGGATTAATTCAAGTATAGTAGGTGTTAAAGGAGGGGGGGGAACCTAAATGATTACTGTACAAGTAGAGAAAAATTTCTTAAGACAGTAAAAATGGAGAATATTTTGAAAACAACAGGAACAAAGGGTCAGTATTAGAAACTGAGTGCCTAAAGAGCTAACTAAGTATTTAGAATAAATTGGAGTTGACAAAGTCACCATCAGTCAGCTGCGGAAGGCCACCTTACTGGGATCTGCCCTCATCATTCGCTGATAGCGTTTGACTAGTGATTTGTAATACAAAATCCAGCATATTTATCTTCTTTGCTGCGTGATGATGATGATGATGATGATGATGATGATGATGATGATGATGATGATGATGATGATCATCATCATCATCATCATCATCATCATCCCCTGGTGAGTTAGTGAGTTTCCATGGTGGAGTGGCCATTCAATTGAGGCCCCGAGTCGTACACCATTACTCTATCAATGACACCACACTGGGCATTTATGTAATAATAGCTAAAAAGGGTTCTAATCCTATTTTTGTTTACACCAGCATAATGGAATTGGCATAAATCTTTTTGGGAAATTAATGCAAGTTAAGAATTTAGCATAGGCATTTGCTACTGAGTTTTGTGTCGAGTCACAAGATTTGACTTGCAACAGCCAATTGCCAGTGCTAGTTTTTTAAGTTGCAATGACTCAGCATTAGACATGGGCACGACTTGGTGAAATTGTCGTTTCCGTTTTTGGATATTGTTTCCGTTACGTAACGGAAACAGTAACGACAATTAAGCTGTCAGAACTCGAACTCGAACTGAAAAAAGAAAAATTGGGTCTGATTTGTCGTTGTCGTTCCTGGCATCGCGCAGCGATCGTGCGATGCCAAGCGGCACAGAAAAAAAGTTTTTAAAATAAAAAAAATCCCGATTCCCGGCCAAAAAAGCAGGTGAAAATATGCCTGCCTGAGGGCACCTACCAGAGGGGTGGTTTCTGGGGGGGGGTCCCCAGCCTTCTCCCTCTCCTGTCCTGGGCTGCTGGTACTGGGCTGGGAGGGGGCATCCCCGGCGTCTCCATTTGCCATGCGGTGCAGGGGGATCCAAAATGGCGTCCGCAATATTTTTTTTGAAATCGTGGTCCAAAAAACCACCAAAGCACCACAGAAACATGCGAAAATTAGCTATTTTAAATGCTTGAATTTTTACAGTAGCAGCAGTGGGTTTTTTATAGCAGTAAAAGGTCGCACTGATTTTATTTTATTTTATTTTTATTTTTATTTTTTTACACCTGCGCAATGATGGGCTGGCCATGGGATGGGACCATGCAAATTTTTGGACCCATTCTACCAATCACATGGCCAGGTTTTGACTGACACTTCTGGATGTGCAAGAGGGCATAAAAAGGCGAGGCACTCCCAGAAGAGTCGCAGTCCGGGCTTGGATATGGGTGGGAGAGGGCTGTGTGTAGCTGGCTGCTGTGCTAGACTAGTTTCGATTTCGTGGAGCCTTTAGATTTCAGTTAGGCAGGCAGGCAGGCAGGGAATTGATTCAATTGAATTTTTAGGAAATAATAATAATTCCTTTCATTCTCTGTCTGCTGTGGGGAATAGCAACACAGTTTATTCTTTTTTATTCTCCTGCAGTTTGTTAGGATTTCTTTTCTGATATTGCTTCAAAGAGGGGGAGGTTTGACTGGGAGGGGAGGTGTGGATTTATTTTAAAAATTTCATTTGCTTGGTGGCAAGCCAAGGTCCTTTCATACCCTGCCTGCAGCTCTGCTGTGGGTGCACTGCCCACTTTGTTTGCAATAAAAATTGCAATTGCTTTATTCGATGCAGTCTTGTGCAGCAAGTCAGTTTAAAGTGTTTTCCGCCTGCTCTGGGTCATTGCGGGACCCGTGCCCGCCGCCCGCGCGCCTGGTGCCCGTACGCCGGCGTGCCCTCCCCTCCCCCTGCCGCTGCCACCGCCCGCCCATGGCCCCCCTGCCACCCCGCCTGCCACCTAGGGCGCAAAAACATCTAGCGCCGGCGGGACGCCACTCGCTGGGATGTCAAATCGCGCAAAATCGCAGTGGCGGTAATGACAAACGACAAACGACACGACGAAACAACAAATTTTAAAAAAAAATCGTGAAAAACGGAAACGACCCGAAACGGACCCGTCCCGAAAAATGACAACTTGAAAAAAAAATTTTCTGGTCGTGCCCATCTCTACTCAGCATTGAGATTTCAACCAACTGCATTATATTGTTAGGCATAATGAATAGGATCTGAGGGGTTAGGAAGTGCAATGCAGACAATGTCAATGACCTTCATTAGTACCGAATCAAGAGTTATATACAACATAAAGACAAACAAATGCTAACATATGTATAGTGTGCCCAAAGAGCTGTGCATCAGATATGTAGTCATTCCATAGATGTTGTCACCTCAAAATAGTCAAGTATGACTTGGAAACTGGCTAATATAACTGGTATTGTATTTGATCCTTTGTGCTGCTAATTAATCTGATGTGCCAGGAATATTTAAAGCTACACCCACACGTAACACATGGGGAATTTTCCAGAACCAATTTGTTCTTTTTCTTTTTATCAAATGATTCTCATCAAGAGAATACTTTTACAGATAAATATGTAGAACAACTCCACAAATGGGGTTCTTTCTTTTGTTTGTGGGCAACTGATAAGCAATTCCCCTCTCTATAATTTTACTGAAATGCACTTCATTTCCCTCTCCTCAAAATGTGAATGTGGTCAAAATGGAGACATGATGGGAAAGTGGCAGAGCACTGACAGCTTCCTTAAGGTAAAACCTCAAATCAAAACACGTTATCCATAGGAAATAAGCCATTTCTTTTTAGTGAATAGATTTATTGTCACTAAATAATGAGACATCTCCCCTAAAATTCTATATTTTGGTCTTGTGATTAAAAAAAATCTTTTGGTTCTTCAATTGGTTCCCCCCCCCCCCCCCCCCCACAAGGCAGGAAATACTTAAGCTGTTATGTTCTGAAGCCTCTTCTGTCATATCAGGAAAGCATTTTTTGTAGCAAATCCAGGATTATTTTCCTTCACTTGATAAAAAAGCCACATAAAATATAATCAGATCTCCAAATAATAGAGCCTCTGAATGTGGGTGAGCAATCACTTGGCTGCATATATTATTCATATCTCTTTCATTGCACATGCTGGTTTGGGTATTGATTCAGAGTTTCCTGTGTTGAATGCTGGCAGACTGTTTTCCATTGAAATTGCTTTTTTTTGTTACATCTAAGCCTTGAAGCCCATTCATCACATTTTATGCCGTTATAACAGTACATTTATAGCATAGCCCCTACATCCCACTGTCCTATTATTTTGTATAGGTTTTCCATAATTTGCCTAAGTTTCAGTTTACATGCTTTAGGCATAAAGAGCAGGATCCCAGACTAAGTCATATTTAGAGTAGATCTGTGAGGAAAAATGGGACAGTGTAACGTTGCAGTGTTGGTAAGATACTTGTTAAAGAATTGTACTTTTTGTAGCTTAGCAAAAAGTGCAGATTCTGGTAGGGATAAAATTACAACTGTATGATGATGTATGTTTATGGTGCACTGGGATAGTGCCATCATCAGAACAAAGGAAAAATGCTTCTAGTAATCTTCATTACCTTAAAAGGATTCTAATGTGAGATTAAAAGTGCGGCTTTAAGGACCTCTCATGGACTACAAACGCCAACATGCTTGTGAAGAAGGCACAGAAGAGGCTGTATTTCCTGAGAATGCTCAGGAAGATGAATTTATCTCAACATCTACTTCTATCCTACTATCACAGCACCATTGAGAGTGTCCTAACCTATGTCATGCTTTCATGGTACAGGAGAGCTCTGTAGTGGACAAAAAAGCTCTACAGAGAATAATTAAAATTGCCCAGAATGTTACCGGATTCCAGCTACCAACCCTGGATGACATCTTCACATCTCACTGTTTGAGGAAGTCAAACAACATTCTGAGAGACTCTACTCATCCTGTTCATAATTTGTTTGATCTGTTGCCTTCTGGCAGAAGATGCAGTACAATTAAAACGTGGACCACACATTTTCTGAACAGCCCCCCCCCGAGTTATAACTGCACTTAATAATGAACTTAAGGACCACCAGCAGTGAGCAGTTGGGCAGTGTTACTCGGCCTATTGTGTCGATGCTTGCGAGGTTTTTTTTGGGGGGGATTTGGAGGGTGGGGGAGTGTTCAGGGATTTTTATGTGTGTGTCTGTTGAGTCTGGTTTCTGGGTGTCTGTGAATTTCATTGTATGTGTATACTGTGTATATACACACAATGATAATAAATTATGTATTATGTATTATGTATTATGTATTATTATTATTATTATTATTATTATTATTATTATTATTATTATTATTAGTAGTAGTAGTAGTAGTAGTAGTAGTAGTAGTAGTAGTAGTAAAAAGACAGCAAAATAACATTCTAACCAATTATAAAAGTATATATTTTTAAAATGCATCAATCCTTCAATATTGAAGTTGAGTCATGGCTACTGGACTTCTTTTTTGAGAGACAGAAACATTTCGCTGCTCATCCAAACAGCTTCATCAGTCTGTATACAGCTAGTGCGAGTCCTCCATCTTATAGTCAGCTTTGACCTCTTGTCACCCTGGTCTTAATTAGGCTCATAAGATGAACAATGGCCTGAATAGGCTTGTTAGGGAGACAATAGTATCCATAGCCTTAAAACAATGGCCTAAGGTGCTGAAACCTATCAAGAATGGGTCGTTAGCTATGGCCTTGGTGGTGAAGGCTTTTGATTTGTCTGGATACTTTGGAAAGCACACCCTGATAAGTAACAGATAGACAACTTCAGGGCATCTTTCATATTCTTGCACCAACTTCAGGGCATATTGCATAGCAATATGTCTGTGAAGATTCTCAGTCATCCAGGTGAGTTTATCTGGAAGTTGAGTCATGGCTACCGGGAGTGGGCCATCCCAGAAGAACAAAGGATCAGTCTGAGACCCAGACCCGAACGAAGAACCTGGTCATTCCTTACATGGCTGGAGTGTCGGAGAAGCTTAAAAGGATTTTTGGCAAACAGCATGTCCCTGTTTATTTCAAACCCACAAACACACTAAGGCAGAGTCTTGTCCACCCAAAGGATCCGATACCAAAATATAAAAAGGAGCAATATAGTATATGCGGTCCAATGCAGTGAGGAGTGTTCAGACCTCTACATTGGAGAAACTAAACAGCCATTAAACAGAAGGATGGCCCAAATTAGGAGGGGTAACAGCTCAGGACCAGAATCAGCAGTACACCTCCATTTGAAGGACAAAGGGCACTCTTTCAAAGATGAGGATGTACACATATTAGACAAAGAATAGAGGTGGTTTGAGAGAGGAGTAAGGGAAGCCATTCATGTGAGCATTGAAAACCCCTCCCTCAACAGAGGTGGCGGCCTCAGGCATAGTCTATCTGCTACTTATCAGGGTGTGATTTCCAAAGTACCCAGACAAATCAAAAGCCTTCACCACCAAGGCCATAGCTAACAACCCATTCTTGATAGGTTTCAGTACCTTAGGCCATTGTTCATCTTAAGGCTATGGATACTATTGTCTCCCTAACAAGCCTATTCAGGCCATTGTTCATCTTATGAGTCTAATTCAGACCAGGGTGACAAGAGATCAAAGCTGACTATAAGATGGAGGACTCACACTAGCTGTATTCAGACTAATGAAGCTGTTTGGATGAGCAGCGAAACATTTCTGTCTCTCAAAAAAGAAGTCCAGTAGCCATGACTCAGCTTCCAGATAAACTCACCTGGATGACTGAGAATCTTCAGTTGGCATCATTATATATGGTATAAGGGTAATATACCTACACTTTTTAAAAAGCACTTGATAAGGAATGCCTTAGTTAAAATATGGTTACCGATCAAAAACAATTTTACCCCAAAGCACCATTGTGGTTATCTCCGTTGGGAGCGGTTATTAGCCCCCACATAAGTGTAACCCCAAAATTTTTAACTTACAGACACCTTCTGAACGCTGACCTCTCTTTGAAATCATTAGGAAAATTAGTGTTAGAAGGTTATAAGTTAGACTGGTGGAAGTACCAACAAATATACTCACACTTCAAAGATCTTACTAAAGAGGGGGGATTTATGACTAATGATACTCCACTTGACAAAATATTATCCTCTGGTGACTCAAAGCTCCTTAGTAAATTTTATAGTATGTTGTTAAATGAAAAAATGATTGATACACTGGTTAAAGACACTATGATAAGATGGGCAGAAAATTTTGGTTATTCTATTCACCTAAACAAATGGGACTCCTTGTGGAACACAGTCAAAATCTTCAAATCTATAGCCTTTAAGGAAAATTGTTATAAGATGTTCTATAGATGGCATTTCTCACCACACCGTTTATCTAAGATGTATAACTGCTCACCTAAATGTTGGAAATGTAAACATGACTGTGGTACTTTTTACCATATGTGGTGGACATGTAAAGAGGCAAGGGCATACTGGATAATGGTGAAATTATTTTTGGAAAGATATTTGAAGATTAAGTTAGAGCTTAGACCAGAATTTTTTTTATTAAATATAGTAGATATTAATATTCCCTATGATCAGAGATATGTACTTCACCATGTAATTGTTGCTGCAATGATATTGTTTGCGAAATCCTGGAAACAACCAGATGTGCCAACAGAGAGAAATTTTCACGAAAAGATAAGAGAATGCATTGAAATCGACAGACTCTCCAGCTTTCTAAAGGGAGACTACAATGAGATTTCTCGGAAAAGATGGCAAGAAGTAAAAAACCTACTAGCATTGTGATATTATTTGGTGATTTGTTAATAGGTTAAATCGTTATTTTTGGCTTGATATATTCAATGTAATTTTTAAACTGTATTCCTTTCCCCCCATACCCCTCCCCTCTTGTCCCCCCCTAAAAAACCCAATAAAATTACTTAATTAAAAAAAAAGAGAATCTTCACAGACATCCTTCAATATCCCATGTCAGCAATATTGGAGTGTGGCAGACATTATATTTTCCCAGAAATGTTGCAATTAGAGATGGGCACGACCAGGAAAAATGACGTTTTGAGTTTTCGATTGTCGGGACGGGTCCGTTTCGGCTCGTTTCCATTTGTCGAGGAAATTTTCAAAAATTTGTCATTTCCGTTTGTCGTTTGTCGTTTGGGTTGGGGTTGGGGTTGGGGTAAGCAGGCTCTGGGAGGCACCTCTCTGGGTGCTTCTCTGACGTATGACCCACTAAGAAGGGAAGCAAGGGAAGCATTTCGCGGAGCCGCCGCGTACCATACATTTACATTACATTATGTTAGGGTGGGGTGGCAGAGGCACCTCTCTGGGTGCCTCTGACTCAGTAAGAAGGGAAGCATAGTAGCGTACTGCCGTACAGGTTAGGGAATGGGATAGGGGATCGTGGGCTCTGCGAGGCACCTCTCTGGGGGCCTCACTTTGACTCACTAAGAAGGGGAGCGTACTAGCGTACTGATGTACAGGTTAGGGAATGGGATAGGGGATAGTGGGCTGTGGGAGGCACCTCTCTGGGTGCCTGGGACCCACTAAGAAGGAAAGTGTACTTGCGTACGGATCTGGGTTAGGGTTGGGGTTAGGGTAAGAGCTAGGGTTACGGTTAAGGTTAGGGTGGGTTAGTGGGCTGCACCTCTGGGTGCCTCTGACCCACTAAGAAGGACAGCATACTGGCGTATGGGTTAGGGTTGGGTTAGGGTTAGGGTTAGGGTTAGGGTTTGTGGGCTTTTAATGCCCTCTCTGGCACACCCAGAAGTTTCAGTCAAAACCTGGCCATCGATTGGTGGAATGGGTCCAAAAATTTGCATGGTCCCATCCCATGGCCAGCCCATCATTGCGCATGCACAGGTGTAAAAAAATAAAATAAAAATAAATAAAATAAAATCAATGGAGACGTTTTATTGCAAGAAAAACCCACTGCTGCTACTATTAAAAAATCAGGCATTTAAAATACCTAATTTTCAAATGTTTCTGTGGTGCTTTGGTGGGTTTTTGGACCACGATTTAAAAATAAATATTGCGGTCGCCATTTTGGATCCCCCCCACCGCATGGCAAATGGAGACGACGAGGATGCCCCCCCCAGCCTGGTACCAGCAGCCCAGGAGAGGAGAGGGGGGAAGGCCGGGGACCCCCCCAGAAACCACCCCTCGGTAGGTGCCCTCACTGAGGCAGGCATATTTTCACCTGCTTTTATGGCCGGGAATCGGGGTTTTTTAAAAAACTTTTTTCTGTGCTGCTTGGCATCGCGCGATCGCCACGATGCCAGGAACGACAACGAAAAATCAGACCCAATTTTTCTTTTTCGGTTCGAGTTCAAGTTGCAGCAGAGCAATTCTCGTTACCGTTACCCGTTACGTAACGATAACGAGAACCGAAAACGGAAACGAGAATTTCGCCTAGCCGTGCCCATGTCTAGTTGCAATGTATCTATTAGTACTTTGAACTGGGCAGGCACTTCTTGACGACAATGGGAAATTCTTTTTCTTTCTTTTTCTTTTTCTTTTCTTTTCTTTTCTTTCTTTCTTTCTTTTTTTGCTGAGGCCAAAGACCTCCAGGGTTGTTTCTTTAAATTAGCATCACTGCTTATAAAATGTCAGCAAGAAATCTGGTGTGGAATTTTGCAGATTTGTTTGGACAGTTTATGGTCATTTTCTTTTTTCAAGAAAACATGTCAAATTCCACAGGATTATTACAATTTCTGTTCAGAACAATATTTTTCTTGTGTAGGGTCTACTTGGGAAGAGCATTCAGCTTGGGTAGTTTTCTGCACAGGACAATGGGTGAAGAATATCACATCAAACACCCAGTTCCCCTATTTTGGATTTTAAGATCCAAAACCAGACAGCTGCAGACAAAGACTACAGATTCTCTGGACATACTGTATTACGACATGCAGTGAAATAACCTTTCAGCACCCAGAACTCTATTTTGACATCCAACAATGCTGCATAAAAGTTAATTTATGAAACAAATCCTTTTCTAGTTATAAAGGTAGAAATAAGAATAGATCTGAAATAACAAATATGTGGCATTCCAGCTGTTCACCCATCTAGTCCCTCAGAGGCAAACAAAAATGTTGGACCCTGAAGGGCGGCAAAAGCTGTTGAATTATTAAAAATACATGAACACAGATGGAGATCCCTGCAGAGCATGCCGTGCGGGAATCTGTATGGAATTAGAATTCTTACCTTGTGAGTGGAATTAATAACTATAAGCACTACACAAGTTTCCACAAAAAATGATGTTTCATTTTAAAACAGTTTGATTTCTGTTGCTAATTGTCTGCATGACAGATGGAGGGATAAGTAAGCTAGTACTGTACTTAGGTCGGGTTTGGTTTTCACCTATGATGCCAAGGCATTTTTGAGTACCTTAGCTAATGGAAGATTGCATTATTTTACACAACTAATCCTGATTAGCCCAAGTTTTCTTCATCTCACTCCTTCTTTTAAGATGCCAGGGGAGTGCCTGCATTTCATTACAGCTACTAAACAAAGGCAGCAAAGATGTTAAGGGACATCTTTGAAGACATTTTTGGTAAATTAAAATGGTACCATTACAAACAGACCTTAAGTTAGATTAGAAGTATTTATACCTTCAGTATAATGTCTAATAAAGTAAATATTCCACAGTGATAATACACTGCACTCTCATGTAATGTAGTTACTTATTGTACCTGGAAAAAAGGAACTTCTTATGATCAACTTCTTGTTTCTATCAAGTACAAAATGGCTTCTTACATTTCTGGATTTTTCATAGAGGGGTATTTATAGAGGTTATATTTAAGACCTTCCAAATTTCAAAAACCCACTACTACACACGTGGTAGCTGTTGCATATATGGAGTTGACTTTGGGCTGGGTCCCAAATCTCAATCTTTTCCCATGAAAAATTACAACGTTTATTCGATCAACACAAAAGATCAAACAGTCTTCAAATAATATATCAGGCTATACCAAATTAAATGGCAGGATTGCCACCCAACAGTATTGAGCCTGAATCATTACAGCATCTCCTTCCAGGCCTCAGCATGGAAAGTGTTGCAGCTCCTTTAATTCATGTAAATGATAAAAAGATGCAGGAAAAGAAAAGTGGGTGGGAGGGAGAAGAAAAGAAAAGAAAAGAAAAGACGACAGGTTGTGAGGTCATTTTAGAGTCTGCTGCTGAGATGTTAGTTCTTCTATTAAGGCCACCCATCATAATTTAATTAGCCACTGTGGGACAGTGAAATATTGCCAGGATTTCCAATTAGTTGTGATGATTACTCTTGCCACAAAACATGAGAAGGTTAACACACATTTATGTGTTACAGATGACTTTAAGTCCACAAACAGTGACAAGCAGATGTTCAAGCTATTGACTGAACAGCTGTGACTAGTTTCAGTTCTTTCAGTGCAGCTTCCCCCAATGGTTGAGTCCCAAATGGGTGAGGATGGCTGCATCTCCTCCAGTGCCTAAAAGCAGCCAACACCCATTTGAAAGGGTTGTCCAGCCAAATATACTTAATGACTGCAGAAGACACATCTACATCCTGGGCCCTTTCTGAGACCGGCCTGAGGCTGAGAGTTTGTTTAAGACCGTTGTTCTTTTTTGTACGAGAGTGGGATGAATGACACAAAAAGCTGCAAATAGATGAATGAATTGTGGTTTACTAGGGTGGAGGTGGGTTTGGGGGTGGGGTGGGATTGCCATGGAATATCGCATATGCAGGATCTGAAACCAGGTTACTGTATTTTTAACCTCTGCTGAGTAACTACTGTTTTTTTTTTGACAGTTTACGAATCATAAATCTTTCCAAACACAGCTCCTGTTGTTTGCTGGACTTAGCTCCCCCGCATACATTTGTTGCAAGAGACAGAAAGAAATATTTCATTATATTGAGAAATACAGTGAACCCATAGGAAACAGAAATGGCTGTCTTTTTGGGAAAAAAGAATGAATAAATCTTTAGTGACTCACTCTGAACCCATGAGATAGAAGTGGACAAACATTTAGCAAGCAGTTGATGTTTCTTTGAATTTTCCCAAGATGTACAAGTAGGAACATCAACAACTGCAATTTCCCCCTCCTCTCTAATTGCTTTAGAGGCAATTTTTTGGTACAAATATCTCATAGTAGTTGGCCATAAATGGGGGTGGGGCAGAATGCACTTTGAAAAGAATCAGTTACTGAAATTATGCCTTAAATCAGTAGGTGGCAGTCAAGAGTCAATACTAGGAATGTATTATTGTAATAAAATTTTTGAACTTTGCATTTCATATTAAAGACTACAGCTAAAGCAGAGGTTGGCAGCTTGAAAAGCATTAAAAGTCACAGCGCAAATATGTAGTGATGCAAATATGTAGTGATTGCCTTTGCAATCTTCCCCATCCCACCCCGGCAAAACATACACAGCATTTCTCCAGCTGCATGTAAACCTTTCAGATATTCCACCCTTAAAACCCAGTAGATCTGAGTTCTAGACTGTTTATTTGTGTGCTTATTTATGGAGGGGCCCTAAGGTAAATGCCAAAAGAAGCTTATGAATGTGCCTTAAAAGTGCTTTATCAAAACAGTCCTGGTTTTATAGATCTATGCTTGTGTTTTGCCAGATGGGGTCCCTTCACTCACATATAAGCAATTCCAGGGAGAGTGCAGGATGACTTTTTTTTTTGGGGGAGATACCTTGTATGTGCTGAAACAATCTCATATTTATTTTGGATATTCAGTATAGGAAGCCTGGAATTTCTGAGAAACAAAGGTTTCTCAAAAGGGCCAAGGGCTTCTGGTACCCAAATGGATAACCTGCAGAAAATTCCATATTTCACGTATATTTATACAACATATTTCTCTCACACAGTCTATTCCCAGCACACATTATATGCAGCTGGGATGAGAAGATTTAAGGATTACTGTGTGTCTTGTTACAATTTGGACATTCACTTATTGGAGCCAGGCACAAAGAACACAGGCTTGAAACTAAGAAAGAAATATGGCTCTGGCTAGCAGCTAAGCATGGGACTTTATTCTGCAGCATGACTATATGGAGCTTCTAGCCTTGTCACGGGAAAAATCAATTTACACAAAGTTGGTATAGTCAAAAGCCAAGATGAAGGGGGGGTGTAAGAGGTGGTTGGGACAATGACACGTGTACTGGTGTCAGCCATGCATTTAGAGCAAGCTAGTAAATTGAATGCCAGAATCATGAGCCATAGGGTTTCTTTTTGCAAGAAACCTAATAGAAGTGGCACAGGACCTGGAAAATTCCCCATGTGTTACGTGTGGGTGTAGCTTTAAATGTTCCTGGCACATCAGATTAATTAGCAGCACAAAGGATCAAATACAATACCAGTTATATTAGCCAGTTTCCAAGTCATACTTGACTATTTTGAGGTGACAACATCTATGAAATGACTACATATCTGATGCACAGCTCTTTGGGCATGCTATACATACAGCATTTGTTTGTCTCTATGTTGTATATAACTCTTGTTTCAGTACTAATGAAGGTCATTGACATATTCTGCATTGCACTTCCTAACCCCTCAGATCCTATTCATTATGCCTAACAACATAATGCAGTTGGTTGAAATCTCAATGCTGAGTCATTGCATTGAGAACTAGCAATGGCAATTGGCTGTTGCAAGTCAAAACTTATGACTCGACACAAAACTCAGTAGCAAATGCCTATGCTAAATTCTTAACTTGCATTAATTTCCCCAAAAGATTTATGGCAATTGCATTATGCTGGGGTAAACAAAAATAGGATTAGAACCCTTATTTAGCTATTTTTACATAAATGCCCAGTGTGGTGTCATTGATAGAATAATGGTTTTCTTTTTTCTTTTTTATCAACTGTACTGTTTAATAGATTGCTGATTGTCTGATGCTCCTCCAAGAGATGGTTACTCCTTGTTAGACTATCAGGCAAGTCGAGAGGAAGAGACTTTGTTGTCTTTGGGCTACTTAAAACAGTTTCACAAGGTGATAGAAACTCAGTCAGCTTAGTTTGTCTCAGCCTTCTAGTAGCAGCTTTGTAAGTCCTAACTGGAGCACAAAATTTGGAGGACAGTGAGTAGCCACCAGAGGAGGGAGGTATATTAAAGGAAGGCATTTCAATGTTAGGAGACTCTAGTAGATGTAAAAGCTTGCTGTTAAGTGTATCACTATTAGATTTGTTAGTCCTTAAATCCGAAATGGGAGTAATTCTTATTTGGGTATTACCTTGTATGCTCTTAAGCACAGGTGGAGATAATGTAAGATCGAGAACTTCCAACATTCTATCAAGAGCTGAGTTTCCCAGGTAAGTTGGCAGACAAATCTTGAAAAGTTTTGTTTTGATGTAAACAAAAATAGGATTAGAACCCTTTTTAGCTATTCTTACATAAATGCCCAATGTGGTGTCATTGATAGAATAATGGTTTAGGAGTTGGGGCCTCACTTGAATGGCCACTCCACCATGGAAACTCACTAACATCATCATCATCATCATCATCATCATCATCATCATCATCATCATCATCATCATCATCATCATCATCACACAGCAAACAAGATAAATATGCTGGATTACAAATCACTAGTCAAACGCTATCAGCGAATGATGAGGGCAGATCCCAGTAAGGTGGCCTTCCGCAGCTGACTGATGGTGACTTTGTCAACTCCAATTCATTCTAAATACTTAGTTAGCTCTTTAGGCACTCAGTTTCTAATACTGACCCTTTGTTCCTGTTGTTTTCAAAATATTCTCCATTTTTACTGTCTTAAGAAATTTTTCTCCACGTGTACAGTAATCATTTAGGTCCCCCCTCCTTTAATACCTACTATACTTGAATTAATCCAGGGTCTCCAATTTGTCATGGTAATTATAAACTGCCCATGTCAGTTTTTAGATGTAGTGCATTAGTTTTCATATTTTTGGATCCAATTTTTCTAATTTATTTGGTGTCGAATCTATTATTCCAGCTAAGCATCTAATTACTAGGACTGCCAGTGTGTTTATAGCTTAGAATGTATTTCCACTTTTTACTTTTGATTTCAAGATTTTCTACAGTCTTGTGACATATTTCCTTTCTGTCAGTTCTTTAATTTTTGTTTATAGGATGTTATCTACTTCTAGTATTCCAAGGTATTTGTAATTTTCATGATAGTGATTTTATAATGTTTCTGTTTTTTTATCTTGCCACATTGTATACACAGATCTAGCCTGCGTAGATGCCCTAAGCACATCCAGTCTCACCTGATTTCAGAAGCTAACCAGGGTTGGCCCTGGTTAGTACTTGGATGGGCAACCACCAGGGAATACCAGGTGCTGTAAGCGCCTGGAGTAGGAACTGGCAAACCACTCCAGTATTCCTGCCAAGAAAACTCCACGTACATGGAGTCACGAAGAGTTGGTCATGACTATAATGACACAATACACACATAGACAGAGCTGCACATTTATCAATTCCAAATTTTATTTGAATACCTTCACTAAAAGTTTACCAGTGATTCTATATCTGTGGGACTTTTTGCATATAGTTTTAAGTTATCCATGTATAATAGAGCAGTGTTTTTCAACCACTGTTCCGCGGCACACTAGTGTGCCGCGAGATGTTGTCTGGTGTGCCGTTGGAAAAATTGAAAAATTCGAAAGATTTTTTTTTTAAAAATGTCGAATTGTCGCCCACTAGGCGGGCGCTGGACTGTGTCCTGGGTATGAAGGAGTGGGGTTTTTGACCCCACCCTCGGCCAGCAGGGGCGCCAATTGGCGCTCCTCGGGGGGACACCCTCCACTTTTCTGATCTTCGGGCTGTGATTGGTCAAGACCCCAGCCTGGACCTATCACAGAGGATATCATCTTCCAACTTCCTTCCCGCCTGAGCACAGTGTGCGCAGCAGCGGAGAGAAGACGTCGTGACTCGAGTCACCAAAAGGAACCGATGCAGGAGGAGACGGACGGAGACCAGGACTCTAATGGTGGTGTGCCTCGTGATTTTTTTCATGAAACAAGTGTGCCTTTGCCCAAAAAAGGTTGAAAAACACTGTAATAGAGGATTAGGTTTTCTTTCTTTTTCTGAAATAATGCAACCCAATAAAATTTTATTTAAAAGTATTAACATGGGGATTTGTGAGATGTTAAACAGCAGTGATGACAAAGAATACCCCTGAAATGTTCCTCTTTTGATGCTAACTTTCCCAGTTTCTTCACCATAGGACAGTTTTCCATATTTCCATGGTTTTCTTGAGGAACATTTGAATAAATGTACTATTCCCAAGAGTTTCTAGGCAGGTGTTAATCCATCTGTCTGGCACCTTTTTATCATCTATCCAGGCCATGTTAAGATTTCTTTATATTTGTTTTGCATTCTTTAGTATCATTTTATCAAAAACCAGCTGGTCTTTCGTGCCTCTCAATTTTTTAAAGTTCCCTTTCTGTTCAGTTAGGTATAGGGAATTTTCAATTAATTATGTATTGATTTTGCAAGTTTTCTTGCAAGGAGCATGAACATTGTTACCAGGCATGGAGTTGGTTGATAATTATTGGGTTCACTGTCCTTTTGATGATCTTTTATTATCACAAATGAGCGGCCTGTTATCATCCAATCTTCAGCTGTAGATTTTTGAAGTAAGTGTTTAAGTTGCCTCTTAATCATTTCAGTTGTTATTACAGTATCAACCACAGCTTTCCTTGAGTTTCTTTACAAATCTCTTTAATCCATGACATAATTTCGTTATGCTGAGTTAGGCTTTACTAAATTTCTTTCCAAATTTTTAGAGTATCCTTTTAACATGGACCAAATTTCTTTTGCTTTGCATTTTCTCCTAGTGATTTATAGATTATTGATTATTGTTGATTATTTAAAAATTGCATGTTTTCTCTATTTTGTTTCAAGCATCCAGTTGCTTTCCACCTGCAACTCCCTGCTTCACTTCATATTCATCCAGTATTCCACCGATCCCTCTTGGTTCCAGCTGCAGACCCTGACCCCAACCGACCACCGACTCCTGAACCTCCTCCACCGATTTTAGTGGAAGGAGAAGAAGAATATGAAGTCCGTCAAATCTTGGATTACTGAGTACACAGTGGAGGATTACAATATTTGGTAGACTGGGAAGGTTATGGACCTGAAGATCGGTCATGGGAACCTGCTTCCAACCTACATGCTCCTGAGTTGGTTCAACAATTCCATGAAAGTTACCCTGATAGGCCTGGCCCATCGGAAGAGGGGAGCCATGGGGAGGGGGATAGTGTCAGGACCCTGCCTGCCACAGAACCTGACCGTGAGGAGTTAACTGGTGAAGAGCTGCTGGAAGAGCCTTGCAGCTCAAGTCAGCAAGCAGCTGGGTCTGATTATTCAGCTGAAAACATATCCCCTCCTCCTAGAAGGGCCATGAGCAGGATTCTGCAATGACGTGCTACCAGGATAGCTAAAGATAGGGCCTTTGATTCGAGACAGGGGATCAGGTCGAATAGCCCTGAGTATTAGCAAGGAGCTTTCCCAGGAGAGAGGGTGTGTTCCCTGTTTCAGAATATAGCTGGCAAGCTCACCTTGAGTTCTCTGTGGAAGCAACACATCACTTGAACCTGCAACCACGTTCCTATCTGTTCCTGACCTTGAACTCTGTTTTCCCTGACTTTGGACCAGTTTCCTTGACAATGGCTTGGTTTATTCCCTTTGGCTTGGCATCTGGTTTTCATTACATTCCTGTGTTGACTCTGGACTGGTAATTACTGAGTTATAACCTCTGTTATCTGTCTGGAACCTGATTATCATCAAAGAACTTGAACATGCTTGATTCTTCACTAAAGACCTTGGCAAAAGACTGAACTCTATGTATGTATATTCTGTGTGCGGGGCTTGACAACTCTCTGTTCACAATGACTGGCAAAAAGCAGTATTGAAATGCCAGTGCTGGAGAAAAGGCTCAAATTGCCCTGTGACATACTTTTACCAATATATTGATGTATTGATGATGATGATGATGATGATGATGATGATGATGATGATGATGATGATGATAATAATAATAATAATAATAATAATAATAATAATAATAATAATAATAATAATAAAGAGATGGGCACGAATAAAAAATGGCATTTCGTTTGTCATTTAGGGGGTCCGTTTCAGTTCGTTTCCTTTTTTGTGAATTTTTACAAAAATTTCGTTTTCATTTTTGTTCGTTTCGTTACAATTTCGTTACCATTTATTTCAATTTTTTGTGATTTTTTAAAGCTTTTAAAGCAGTTCAATGTATTGCCTTAACGAAAACGAAACGGATGACAAAATTTCTGGTCTTTCTGTTCGTTTCGTTTCATTTTAGAGATAAAATTCGTTTGTTGTTTCATTGCGTAACAAAAAAAAAAACAAAAATGGAAACAAAAAATTGTTTGTTTCGTGCCCATCTCTAATAATAATAATAATAATGGTGGCCATCTTCCTGGATTCAGTTGTGAAAAGAAGTGGGGCATGTTGTGTTATTCTGACAAGGAATGCACCAATATACCACAGAGGCACAAAATAACACAACCCTCCCATGGAGTGGAAAATAAACTGGCAACACTGCTGTCTAGGATGACATTTTGATCTTGACTGTGCGTCATGTGATGGGGGGAAGCAAATATCTAACTGGGGATAACTAGAAAACATTTCTGTCATGTGACCAGGGCCTTATTCACATAGATAGGGAAAGTGGAGGGGGAAAAATAACATTCGTGCATGCAGTCTTGCATTTGTAACGTGAATGAGTTTCATTCATACGTTAAGACTTCCAATTGCTCTCATAATACCATTTTCTCTCTATATAGCACCTTCTCTGTTCCAGACAGTGAGAGTGTTTCATTGCATTGTAATCAGCTTGTGCCCTTTCATCAGGCTGGAGATCAGCACAAACAATGAATCTGGAGTGAGTGGTTGAAATTACTAAACCTGGAAAGAACATTTCACAGGTGGGTCCAAAGCCAGTTAGTGTTCTCTGCTAGGTTAAAGAGAATGTCAGTGCTTTTGCCTCAAATCATTTCTAACGTGACCAGGTTTTAAAATCAACACAGCTGAACTTTAAAAATTTATTTATTTATTTATTTATTTATTTATTTATTTATTTATTTATTTATTTGACTTTTATACTGCCCATCTAGACCGAGGGCTACTTTGGGCAGTTTACAACATGTGATAACAAACAAAGGAATACATTTTAAAAACCAAAATACAAGGTACATAATAAAATAAATATACATAAATCAACATCAAAAATCTAAAATGAAGCTAAAAATGGCAAGAGATTGATAAAATGGGGGGGAGAGAGATGAGAAGAAAAGTGGTTTAAAAATAGTGCCTTACTAAATGTTTGAAGAATCAGGGAATGCCATTCTATAGAACCAGGTCTTTAATATTTTTTAAAAAGTTTGAAGCGAGGGTGCCCGCCAAATTTTAGGGGGTAGATGGTTCCATAACTTGGGAGCAACCACCAAGAAGGCCCTACTCCTTGTTACAGCTTTCCGGGCCTCCCTCAGGGTTGGGACTCCCAAGTGTCCTGCCTGGCTGGCACGGGTGATCCTGGCAGTTCTTCTTGGGAGAAGCCCTCCCTGCCTAGTTTGTGAAGAGCTCCTTCCCCTGCCTAGTTTGTGAAGACAGGAGTTTGCAGGGGGCCTCCTTATCTCTCTGACTGAATTAATACTTATTCTCTCTCACACACATACACCGATGCTATTTCTACCTCTTGCTGAATTAGGAGGTCTAAAGAGATCCTGCTTGATATGAAAGGAGCCTCATTTCTACAGATATGAAGAGGTTGTGAATTTGCCAGTGTACTGTATGCATTCCAAGTATCCTCACTTAGCAACAGTGGAGCTTTTGTTCTGTCACTATGACAACCAAATAGCCCATAATGGCTCTTTCCTGTTGCAAAAAAAAAAGTGTAATTCCAGTTTGCATTTTCATTATTATAATACTCTGTAATTAAGCTTGCCAGGTCAACAGCATTCTATTCCCTGATATTTCTTCAGAACCCAAACCCAACACTATGGGATGTCCCTTTGTGATGGCAACTGAAGGCAGGCCACAGTCATGTCCCAGGGGACAGCTTTTTCCAAACAATTGAAAAATAATGTGTGACAGATTGGAGACACAATGTTGAACTTAAGGTCCAGTGAAGTCTTGCTGTCGATTGGGAATGATCGGTAGGCTGAGGGCTGCAAGGCTTAATGGGAAGCAAGATCACAACTAAAAGGAAAACAGCACTATTTTTTTTTAAAAAAATCCAATTTGGGATGAGAGTAATTGCCCACAGGTGGATTTTCTGGATAACCTGTATTCTACCAGGATGAACTCCAAAATGTGATCAAGATTTGTTAATGGCTAGCAGCATCCTAGTGCCTAACATTTAAAGGGAAATGAATGAGCCCCATAAAATGAACTCAGATCTCAAGTGCAGAGTCTCAGTCCTTGCATCCCTGCATAATGGACCTACAAGTGCCCATGATTATTCTTTCTTTAAAAAAAAACTTTGTTATATTGCTCAGGCAACCCGCTGCTCAGTTATTCCTTCAATGGTTTTAGAAGGGAGATGTAAGAAAATTCCCTATGAAGATAGGCGTTGCACGTGCTCCCAAAGGGAGATGGAATTGATGGTACATATGTTTTTTCGTTGTCCTCTCCACCACCTTTATAGAGAGAGATTTATTCACCCATGTTTAGATAGACTAACAGTAGACACAAACGAGGTGGGTTTGGAAGGGCTTTTAAGTGATAAAAACTCTCTTATTACCAAACAAATAGCCAAATTCTGTTTATTAGAGATGGGCACGACTTAGCGGTATTCCCGTTTCCGTTTCCATTACTCGGTTCCGTTACTCTATGGAAACGATAACGGGAATTACTTCGTCAGACTTCGAGCTCGAACCGACGAACAAAAAATTTTGGTCTGATTTGTCGTGCTCGTTCCTTGCATCGCGCGATCGCGCGTGGCACAGAAAAAAAGTTTTTAAAAGTTAAAAAAACCCGGTTCCCGGCCAAAAAGCAGGCGGAAAAAGGCCTGCTGTGCCTCAGGGCACCTACCAGAGGGGTTGTTTCTGGAGGTCCCCGGCCTCCCCCCCATCCCCCGTCCTGGGCTGCTCTGGTGGGACTCGCCGCAGGCTCGCAGCCAGCAAAAAGCCCAGTCTCGCCGCCGGCCGCTGCAATTAAAGCGCAAGCAAGTGGCACGGACGGCACAGGAAAAAACTTTTAAACTCTCCCCCCACCCATTCCCGGGCCAAAAAAGCAGGCGGAAAAATGCCTGCTTGACTAAGGGCGCAGGGCACCTACCGGAGGGGTGGTTTCTGGAGGGGGTCCCGCCTCCCCCATCTGGGCAGCCGGACTCGCCATGCCATGCAGTGCGGGCGGGGATCCAAAATGGGGTGGCGAACGCAATTTTGTTTTTGAAATCGTGGTCCAAAAACACACAAGCACAACAGAAACACGCGAAAATTTATAAACTGCCAGATTTTTCACAGTAGCAGTGGGTTTTTTCTTGCAACAAAATGTCTCTCCTCTCCTCCTCTGTCCTCCATTGATTTTATTTTATTTTATTTTTTTACACCTGTGCAATGATGGGCTGGCTGAGTGGCCAGCCATGTGGGAGTGGACGACCATGCAAATTTTGGAGCCATCCCACCAATCGCATGGCCACTTGGCCATGGAGACTTCTGGGATGTGCCAAAAGCCCCCTAAAACCTGCCCTAGCCCCCTAACCCTAACCCTAATCCTTGACTCCTTACCCATACGTCACAGACTGTCTTCTTAGTGGGTCAGAGAGGCACCCAGAGGTGCAACCCACTAGCCCACCTTAACCTTACCCGTCACTAGCCTAACCCTAGCCCTTGCACTAACCCACCTTAACCCTAAGCCAGATCTACTTGCATTGCACTACACGCAAGTACGATTCCCTTCTTTGTGAGACATGGCAGTGCGAGAGCCTTAGGCATCACCCTATGGCTCTGGGTTCACTGGTCTCACTGTCTGCAACTGGTATGCATATCCATATGGCTATGCATGCCATTTTGCAGCAGCAGGTGAGGAGGGGAGACCCCCATGTTGAGGGGTCTCTTGGAGCCTGCTTCCCCTTCCTAGTGGGTGAGGATAGGAGGCACCCACGGGTGCCTCCAGGAGCCCGCTTTCCCTTTATAGTGGGCCAGAGGAGGCACCCACCCCACAGAGGTGCCTCCAGGAGCCCGCTACCCCCCCAAAAAAACCAGTACTAACGAAAATGAAAAAACAAAAAAACGAACCAACTAATTTTTGCGAATTTTCACAAAAAACGGAAACGACCCGAAACGGAACCGGCCTGACTAACGACAACTCGAAAAAAATTTTTTTCAAGTCGTGCCCCATCTCTACTGTTTATACCTGATTAAATTCCATACTAAGAAGATGGGCTAGTTTTAACTAGAAAATTCTCTACTTTCTTTTACTGGTTCTGTTTCCCTTTTCATTTTAATATTTCTATGTATAGTTTTATATCTACACTGTTTTTGTAACCCTACAATTTTGCAATCATGTTGGTTTTTAATGACTTTTATGGTTTTATACCACAATAAAAACCTATCTATCTATCTATTGTTCAGGTGGAATTGAAAAATCAAAAGTGACCAGAACAGTGGAGTTCAGCAGTAAGAAGAAGGAAGATGAGATAGGTTGGCTCAAAATAAACACGCGACCTGTATGCTGGGTGTTGTGTATTGATCTGTATTCCTATTGGTTTCTGTTCCTGTTCCAAAGGGAACAGGTCTATTGGTTTATTCAAGTTGCTGCATTTGGATCCTCAAACCTATTGGTCTCTGCCAAAAGACAGCTTTGTGATTGGTTGTGATTGGTTGTAATTGTTCCCTCCAAAATGTATCTTTTCCTAGCCAGTCCTGGCTCCTATAAAAGTAGCTCCCTCTCCCCAGTCCCCAGTCTTGTTCTCGCCCTGAATAAAGAGCTGTTACACTAGAAGCTGTCTCCAGCCTGCTATGTCTAAGAGCTAAAATCACTGCTGAAATCACTAAAACCCACGCTACCACACTGGGCGAGGACAGAAGCAAGAACAGTTGGGATATGGCTGCAGTCCCTCTGTTTTGGATTTAAGGAAATGGTGAAGGAAAAGTGTGAACAAGGAATCTCTAGAATAAACCATCTAGGATTTCAATAACCTTCACCCTGAAACAATCTATGCAACAAGTGCATTTTGTAGACACCATTATGATATTATAGCATGGACATCTTAGCACCATACTGTACTAAAAAGGCACCAGTCAGTTATAAGCTACATGTACTCTCCTAGCTTCCATTCTGAACACTTAACAAAATATAACATGTACAGCCAAGTCTTAAGATACAATCACTTGTGCTTCAAGCCACAGACTCCAAAATCAAGTATCTACAAAATGCATTCCTACAATACTCACGCTATATGATTAAGGAATACAGCAATCCCCCATTTATCATGGGGATTAGGGATCCGACCTGACCCGTGATAAAGAAAAATCTGCAATATGCAGATGCTAGGTTGGGTCAGGACTAGAGGGCCAGTCTGGGGCCTCCGACACTTACCCTAGGCTGGCACAGCCCCAAATGGGCCTCAAAAAGGCTTCCTGGGCCTGTTAGAGGCTCCAGAAATGGTTTTGGGCAATCCAGAAGGCACTTCCGTTTTTTTGGAAGCCACTTCTGGTTTGCTGGAAACCACTTCTGGGGCCTCCAACAGGCGAGGAAAGCCCATTAAAGGCCCGTTCAGGGTAGCACGAGGCCTGGGGTAAGTGCAGGAGGCCTCAAACAGGCCCACTCAGCTGGTCCCAGAGGTCTTGCCTTCATATATTGTGGTCCTGCAATATTCCAGGACCGCAGTATATGGACCGCGAAATGGCAGGGGACAACTGCAAATCAACAAAACATGACACATAGCCAAAAGTAACTTCACAATGTCTTTGTTGTGAAGCTGATTTCCACTTTAAAAATGTATGTGAGGAAACTGTTTGGTCTTAGGAATTCTGAGAAACTGTTTATTGAAGATTCATGGCAAAAAAAATATTTCCCTGGATTATTGTCACTCCTTTAAAAAAACTTTTTAAAAATTGAAAACATATATTTTGGTCTTTTTCTGCTTCAAATATCTCCCTACCCTCACCTGTTACATTTTACAAAGTTCCTGCCAGCTAACCAGTACCACACATGTTCAGTTTTATTTTTAAAATAACTATCTTCCGCTTTTTGAAATGCCGCTCAAAAAAGCAGATGGGGCTAACCATTTATTTCAAGACAAGCAAGACTGTTCTTTTCAATTTATGTTATACTGTATGTTTAAAATCTGTGGATGTTTAGTGTTGCTTATTTCAGAAGCAGGGGTAAAACAGTTTTATCTTTAAAAATCATAACTTAAAGTCCCTTTGTCCAAACCTCCCCCCCAAAAGCAAAAGAAGATAGATTGCTACATCCACACAAAATTTGGTGCTAAACTGAAGCCAGTTTCAAAAGGTATAATTGTTCAATTTATCTGCCCCCACTTTAAGAATTGCTTTGCAGAATGTTGGTTTGTCCTGCCAGCACTCTCGTGCAGCAATAATAAACACTATGTTCCAACTGGTAATGGAAAAAATGTAAAATATTTTGTCTGAAATCCAGGCTTGAAATTATATCATAGTAACAACATTCTAATATTTGTTGTTAAATGTCTCATAAAGTTTAGTAATGTGACATTTTGATTACATTTCCTCCATGCCAGGAGTGACATTCCAAGACCTGTTTAGACATAAATCGGATGAACCTGTTTTAAATGCATTACATTCCATCTGCGTAACTCATTCCTCTGACATCTCAGCCAGACATTCATTTCATTTGACGGAATTTTCCAGCAAGCACTGCAGACCACTTCGATGGTAATGTAAATGTAATTAAAAGTACAATTTTAGCATGGGAAATACCTTTTAAATGTTTACTTTTAAAAAAATGGCTCCAAAGATCAGAGAGGCTAATGATGCAAAAATAATTCCACAAGAGATGCTGACGTAAGTTGGGTTTGGATGGGACAGAAGTCTCCTTGGGTCAGCATAACAACTTTCCTTGCCTGGCTGATCTCAGCTTCCTCCTGGAGGAAGGAGGATCTGCCAGGTCTACTGCTATGGCAGCTGAAATCAGAACGTTGGTTCTGCAGAACCCAAATGTTTATGTTGCTTTTGTGGCATTTTTATAACATTCCAGTTCTCCAAATAAAAGGTATTTACCCATCTTTAGGTTTGTGAAGATTCTCACTCATTCAGGTGAGTTTATCTGGAAGTTAAGTCATGGCAATGCGACTTATTTTCTTGAGAGGTTGAACTGTTTTGCTACTCATTCAAGCAGCTTCGTCAATCTGAGGAAAGTTAGTGACAACTCCTCATTTTATAGTTCACCTTCATTTCACATCACCCTGGTCTGAATAGGCTGATAAGTTGGACAATGGCCTGAATAGGCTTGTTAGATGGACAATGGCCTGAAAAGGCTCATTAGGTGGAGGAAGACACTCATTCCTTTGTCCTACAAAGGACAAAGGACACTCATCCAAAGATGAGGATGTACACATATTTCAGAAGATAGGTGGTTTGAGAGAGGGGTCAGGGAAGTCATTCATGTGTGTATTGAAAACCCTCTCTCAACAGAGGTGGGGGACTCAGGCACAATCTGTCTGCTACTTACCAAGCAACCATTTCATCAGTCCCCAGGCAAATCAGAAGCAATTCACACCTCCACCAGTAAGGCCATAGTTAATGATCCATACTGAATGGGTGTTGGGAAGGGTTGCATAGATGGGATTTTCACACACCTTAGGCCATTGTCCACCTAATGAGCCTCTTCAGGCCATTGTCCATCTAAAAAGCCTCTTCAGGACATTGTCAAATTTATGAGCCTATTCAGACCAGGGTGATGTGAAATGAAAGTGAACCATAAAATTGAGGGCACGCCACTAACTTGCCTCAGACTGATGAAGCTGCTAGGATGAGTAGCGAAATGTTTCAATCTCTCAAGAAAAGAAGTCCAGTTTCCATGACTCAACTTCCAGACATCTTTAGGTTCATTTAAACAACTTATTGATCAAAAGGTTGCTGAAAGATGTACATCGTGCATCCCTTTCATAATGCCAGCAAAAAGAAAGTTGGAAAGTGAGCTCATAAAGCAGCTCATATAGCAGCTCAGAGCATTAAAACAGTTACTAAAGTACAGAGATTGGTTGAAAAATGGAGGATGAGAATGTCACCCACAGACCATTTAGAAAATAAACATCAGTCAGATGTAAATTCTGTGTTCCTCATTGCAGGATTTGCTTTAATTCCACTGCTTTATAGAAATAGCCATCAAGAGGTTATATGTATGTATAATACGGAGAAATGTATTTTACTCACTGTCAGTGGGCTGCAAAGTCAGAAAGTATGAGAAGAAAAATACAAGGTTAAAAGTGGATGTCCAACCCCATGTGGCTGAGAAGTCGCCATGTTGATTCAGAAGACAATTAGTCTCCATCGCCCTCAGGGATATTTTGGAAAAAACTACTGTTAACAAAGGCAGCAAATATGTGGAGCAAGAGGCAGGAAGAAATAAGGGTTTCTTCTAGCTATGGTAAGATTAAATTCATTTACTAGGTTTAGTCATGTCAACAAACCAGACATACGTACAAATTCGTCTTGAAAAAGGGTTCTTCCACAATTTTATATGCTAGATTTGCATGCAAGACTGCGGTTTCTCCAGCAGCCCTTCTTAAACCAGCATGCAATACCTTTCTACAAGTGCCATCATCCTACGCAGGTAGAGACTTGGTCAGGATTTCTGCTATCATCTCTGTTGTTTAGATGAAAGTTCATCTGGATGTACCTTTATCAATGAGTGCATACAAGACATAGCTTGAACATTTTGTTTATGACTACATTAAACAGTACCATCACCATCCAAAAAGAAGAAACCACTGATAGATGTATTATTATCTGCCCAGTTTGCATATGTTTGCATTTTATTATAAAAGCATAATGATTTCTTAAATGTCAACAAGCTTGTGGTCAAAGGTTGCTTTCAAGGTTCAATTTGATATTCTTAGTTTCTAAAGTAACAGGTCAGATATTTAGTAGGGAAGAATACATGCCAGGCCTCAGGTTTTACTACAATATAATGCCATCAATCTCCACAATCATTTACATCTACAAAGCTCTTTACCTCTTTCTCTCCCTCCAATATATAACTTCTTCTGGTGACTTAGGTTTGATTCCATTCTCAGCCATAAGCCTGCCAGTCACAAGTTGTACCAGTGTTGCCTGGCAGACTTCATATTTGCAATAGGATCGTCAAACTGTGTACCTCATGAGCTTTGGCCCCTTGCTAGCTGGCAGTCTTAGATTAAAGCACATGGTTCCTTTTATGTATCTACTTGCTTGACAGCTAAGTCATTCTGTGTTGATGAGATATCCTTTCTGCTCAATATTCCTACAGCAGTAGCTATGTCAGGTTTGGTGGTGGTTGTCAAGTTCTACAACTGTTCAGTATTGACTATTGTTTGGTAGAGGTTCACTTTTCTCTCTACCTTTAAGAATGTTTGTTTCCATGGGCATTTTACTGTGGGCATCTTGGAGGCCTAGAGTGTCTAAGAATTCAACTATCTTTTGTTTCTCTGTGTGGCTACAATAAGATTAACAACATAAGTTAGAGCAAAGGCTAAATGTCAGTTTCTGTTTCTGGTATACAGGCATTGATCTGCATCACCTTCCTTATAGCCTTGTTGTTGTAGCATTTTCTTCAGCTTCTCATTCCAGGCTGTGGCAGTTTGCTTCAGTCCATATAGGTCTTTCTTCATTTTACAAAGTCCGGGTGTTTATGGTGTACAAAACCTGATGGTTATTCCATGTACTCCATAATCTCATCATGCAGAAGTGCAGTCTTGACATTTAGGTGCTTGGTTTTCATCTGTGGATGTTTCCATTTTCAGGAGCTTTCTTATCATACTGTGCTTGAAAACTAGAACAAAAGTTCCATCAGAGTCTTCTCCATACTTTTACAGAAAACCTTTGGCTACTAACTTTCCTGGTAGCACTCCACTTTGTCTCATGCATGCTTATTCTCTTTGAACCCCCACTTGCATCCAATTGCTTTTTTCCTTGGTGGCAGTTTTGCCCCTGTCCATGTCTCATTCTTGTGTAAGGCTTCTATCTCATCTTTTACGGCTTCTCTCCATTTAGCACTCTCTGCTGTTGGCATTTGTTCAGATTCTTCTCAGGTCACTGGTTCATCTGTCTGCAACAGCCTTGCAACAGAGGACCGATGTGCAGATGGTGCACCTTTGTTCGGTCACAACAAATTATTGACAGCGGGCTCTGGAACTTCTTGTTACATGGGGCCTCTTCTAATTCAACAGTTTTGGGAATCATCCCGAGTCAATAATCCATTCATTTGACTTTGGTGAACATTGTGTAATTTCATCAACCATAAATGATTTATCTCTGTTTGGCTTTCTTTTTTTCTGCCTCTAGTAGCTAGGAGCTGCATTCTTAATTTTCTGAGCTCTTTGTTCAAAGTGGAAAGAGTTCCCATTGGCTGAAAAAGCATGGCAATCTGGCCAAGTCTGAGAAAAGGCTGATTCCTTTCCCAATTCTATGTTACATTTGCATGTGAGATTGTTGATTTGCCATCATTCTATACTACAGTTCCATTCTTGAAATGTGATAATTTCTTAAAGCTTTAGGGGACTTCTGAAAGTTTAGCTTCTAAGCATTTATAACAGATGAAAAAGCATCAAAGTGTTCTCCAGGGATGCTAAGAGAACTCCCATTCTCTATCATTTAGTTTAAGGCCAGTAATATTCAATTTGTCAAGAATATTCAGACATTCAGATATGTGCTTTTCACAGTCCTGTTTGTTATTCAGATGAATATGTGTTAAGTCCTTGATATAGTTTCATATTTATGGCTCACAACCCCAAATGAGTCTTCCAGGCTCTTAATAATCAATTTAACTGTTTTGCAGCCTTTAGTGTAAGTCAACTGCTGATCTGTTAGGCTATGGTAAATTATTGATTTTTCCATCCCTTCTTGTTTCTCCCATTTTGTATATGTTTCTATGTCTGTGGCTTTTCCCTCTTCCAAACATTTATGAATGACTAAAGTTTCAAGATCAATAATTCATCTTTCCTGCCATTGTTCAAAGTATGCTTCACCTCTGGCAATTTCCTACATAATTATTTCCTCTAAGCCATGATCATTCTGCCTCCCTCTATGCAAAAAACAAAACAAAGTAGAAACAACAAAACAAAACAAAATCACAACCCCTCCCCCCACACACACCTTTTCTTCAGCTAGTTATGGATTTTTGGTTGTATGTATGTGAGAAAACTGTAGATACATTTGGAAAATAAAAGCCTGGGGAAAAACATTCAGGAGGGCTATCTTTAGGTATGAAAAGGGGAAATGTATTTTACTCATTATCAGATGGCTCCCTCGAAGTTCAGAAGTTACTAGAATAAAAGGTGAATGCCCACCCCACCCACCCCCCTTCACTCAGTGGCTGGGAAATCTCCATGTCAATACAGAAAAGGCTTAATCCTCATCATTTCCCTGGGGACATTTTGGAAGACATTGTAATTAAGAAACAAAGGAAGCAAACCTGTGGAGCAACAGGAAGAAGAAAGGGTTTCTTCTAACTCTGGTGAGATTAAACCCATTATTTGGTTAGTAATACAGTAGCACCCCTGTATCAGCTGATTTGCTATCCACGGATTCAGTTACCCACAGTTGGCGAGTGGTGGTCCAAGGGTTTGGGACAGCAGCGGTGTACTGGCCCCGGTTGTGAAGCAGTGGCAGTTGCAGAAGCTGTGTGGCCCAGGAGCATCTGCCTGGGGCACCAGTGGTGGCAGAAGAGGCCATGTGGCCCACAAGTGCCCACCCACAACATTGGTGGCAGAGGTGGAGGCAGAAGCCGCATGGCCTGTGAGTGCCCACCCACAACATTGGAAAAGTAGAGTCTGAGTTGCCCTCGGGAGCATGGCCAAGGGACATTCCCCAGAACCTCGGCAGAGGTGGTTGTGGCAGGATGCAGTCAGGACAGTGGCAAATGGGTGTGGTGCCATTGCTGGCTCTGCTGCCTGGGTGCCAGTGCTGATAGTGGACAGGCAAGCAGACCTCCCCTGATGGGCAGAGGGTGCCTGGGGACTGCTGCTTCTTCCACTGCTGCCTCCTCCTGTCAGCTGGCCCACCTGTGCCCATCACAGCTTCCGAACGCAGCCCGCCAACCACTGGCAGGGCACCTACCCCATGCCCTGGTGAGCACGAGGAGGAGGAAATGGGGGGGAGAGGCAGTCCAAAGGGCAATGGTGCAGTGCCAACACTTTTTCCCCTGGCACCCTACCACCCCAACAATCACTGTTGCTGCTGTTATCCTTGGATAAGAGCATTTGCCCTTATCCACAGATTTCATTATCTACAGGATGGGCCAGAACTAATCCCCCACAGATATAGGGGTTCTGCTGTGTAATCAAACCAGTTGTGCAAGTTAGTCTGAGAAAAGGCTGCTTCCTTCCCCAATTCTATGTTAGATATGCATGTGAGATTGTTGATTTGCCATCGTTCTATACTACAGTTCCATTCTTGAAATGTGATAATTTTACTACTTTAGCATTTAATTTTAGGCTAGGAATCATGAAATACATGGTGCTGTATAAAATGTAATTTGCATATGTTTCCCCAGAGAGCACAATATATTTCTTAACCATCTCTACCCCAGGAAAAGCCTAGTTTTAAAAACAAACATTTCAAAATGACTGAGAAACTTTTTTTTTTTTTTTTTACTTTGAGCTTCTTTTCTAGAAAGGCCTGTGCCTGGCAGATTTTGCAAATAGACTAGGGAAAATCAGCTTTTGCACATGCCCTTTCCCCTTTCAACTACTAAATGAAATGCTGAGAGCCAGCCTGGTGGAGTGGATGAAGTGTTGTACTAAGAACTCAGGCAACCTAGATTCAAATATCTGCTTTGACATGGAAACTCACTGGGAGGTGGCGATGGTAATCCATTCCCTGAAAAACTCACATTCCAGGAAAACATATGAAGCTCAGCATAACAGGGAAATAACTTGATGGCACATAAGAACAACAAAGCAAAATGAGGCAAAGAATGATTGGTATAATCAGTGGTTCCTTGAAAACAAGAGCTCCAGTTGTTGCTAGACTACAGATCCCAGAATTGCTCACAAGTGGGGCCTTGCTGACTTCTATGAGGTGAAATCTAAGACTCTGAAGGACGCAATTATCAGGAGTCGCTGATGTCTACTAAGTATGGAAGTGAAATGTGTTTGAAACGAAAACAGTTGTTTATTATAGTGTTCCTGGGCAAAGTAATTATGGATACATGATTACTCTGGGTGTACTAGTTGTAACCTTAGGGCCATTTTTTTAAATTTTTAACCTTGTTGGAAAGATGCAGTGTTGTACTTTAATAACCCAAAACATTTTCTGGGTTGCTTAGGGCAATCACTGTCATCCTGAGACACCTTTGATGTCACCCTTGTTTATGTCATCTCAAATGACATTGGAATGATGCTCCTTCTCTCTTGTGGTGTGTAGCAATCTTATAATTTCATCTGCATTTCCAAGCTTGGGGAGCCATTATGTAGCTAATTGTATCCATCATTATATCTTATTAATAACATGATTGGCATTTGGTTGCTCATTTAAATACATGGTACAAGTTCCTTTAAGGTTAAAGTTGTGCAGAACCATATTTCCTACAAAGGCCACCCCTGGTACAAGGCAGGCTTGATTAAGGTAGAGACCAACTGCCTTTTCAGGAATACTGTCGCTGCTGCTTGCCAGAGTTAGCTTTACTCCATATTTATTTCAGTCTTCCTAAATATTTCTTGGTACTTCCACTCCCCTGCCCGACAACAATCTGATTAGTTGGGTTACGCCAACAGAAGGTCATACTGTATGTCCAAAGTATGTCCAAAGCCCTTGCCAACCCCCCCCCAACAGATATTACTACAAAAGGACATGCAGAACAACTAACACAAGAAGGACATATTTCAGTGACATACTGTTTTAAACTATTATATGCAAACACAGTCACAAATAGATGTTACTGCTACAATTTAAACAGTGATAGTTACCTAAAAGTGTTAGGCCCCTATAATGGGAAACATGCAGGAAATAATAATGCATACATTCTGTGAAATATCTCTATATTCTGAAGTCACTGAATATGGATAAAAGTGGAAAAGTATGTGTATCAATTGTGTATTTAATATTTTAATTTTATTAACATCAGTTTATTGAGTAGTAATCCAAAAATTCCCACCACGACCCACTCAGAATTAATTATTTTCAGAGCAATTTATTTTTAATTTGTTAAGTAGTATGAAATTACAAAATAAAATTGCCAATGGAAGTGGTAGTAGATTGGTATGATTACCCACAATAAAGCTGAGGGAACAGGAAGGTGGGAGGGCAATGGAGGGGACAGCTATTGATCTTGTGCTGGATAGGGGAAGGTATGGGGTGGTGGGAGTGGAATATACCTGCATTCTGGTTCCACACAAGCAGAAGGTATCAGGTGACCATATCAGTGAGCCCACGAGCCACACGGTGCTGTTGTTGAACACCAGGTCAATACAAAATAAGACCACCATCATACATGATTTCATTCTGGATGAGGGTGCCGACCTGGCACGTATTACTGAGACCTGGGTGGGAGAGGAAGGTGGGGTTCCCCTCTCCCAGCTATATCTGCCTAGGTACTCAGTCCAGCACTAGTATCACCTGGAGGGTCATGGAAGGGGAGTAGCTATAGTCTATCGGAGTTCTATCTCCTCGAACATCCATGCTGAGGCTTCCTTGATTGGGGCAGCTCAGGACTTCATGGCCTCCATGACAACCATGGGGCTGTCTCAACATGTCATCGGACCAACACATGAGAAGGGCCATACTGTGGACCTGGTCTTCTCAACGGGACTGGAGGATGGTGGTTCGGATGTGGAGGGGTTGGCTTTGACCAGGAGGTTTGGGCTTAGGAGTTAGCAATATGCTGACAATACTCAGCTCTCGCTCTCACTTTCCACCAGTCCAGGTGAAGCTGTTTCTGTGCTGAACTCCTGTCTGGGCCAGATAATGGACTGAATGAGGGTTAATAAACTGAAACTCAATCCAGACAAGGTGGAAGTGCTGTTAGTGGATGCTTCGCCAGACAAGTTAGAGGGCCATCTCCCTGTTCTGGATGATGTTGCACTCCCCCCAAGGGACAGGATGTGCAGCTTGGGGGTGCTCCTGAACCCCAGTCTAACTCTGAAAGCCCAGGTGTACTTGGTGGGCAGGGGTGCTTTCCTACAGCTGCAGAAAATATACCAGCTACGCCCCTACCTGGATGTATGGAGCCTCAGGACAATTACTCATGCACTGGTAACATCCTGTATTGATTATGGAATGTGCTCTACATGGGGCAGCCTTTGAAGATGGTTCGGCAATTGCAACTGGTTCAGAATCGTGCAGCCCCGCTGGAGAGTGGTAAGGCTGCCAGGGATCACATCACACCAATTCTGCGTAACCTGCATTAGTTACCGGTTGTTGCCCGAGCCCAATTCAAAGTGCTTGTTTTGACATATAAAGGCCTAACGGGCTTAGGACTTTGATACCTGAAGGACCACCTCCTTCCACATGAACCTACCCAGCAATTAGGATCTGGGCAGGGAGCCCTCCTGAAAGAGCCATCCCTCAAGGAGGTGAAAGGGATGGCTTGTAGTTCTAGGGCAGGCATGTCCAAACTTCGGCCCTCCAGATGTTTTGGACCACAACTCCACAGCCCTTTGTCATTGGCAACCTAAGCTTAGAATTCTGGGAGTTGTGGTCCAAAACATCTGGAGGGCCGAAGTTTGGACATGCCTGTTCTAGGGCCTTTTTGGCAGCTGCCCCCAGGTTGTGGAATGCCCTCGCGAGATCTGCCTGGTGCCAATGTTGATGACATTTCAGTGCTTCCTGTTTTTGAAGTTTTTTAACTGACATAACATAGATTGTGGGCCCTGATGGCAATTTTAGTGTTCTGTGTTTAAATGTTTTTTAGTGTTTTTAATTGTCTGTTGCCATTCTAATGTTTTAACTGTTTTAACTGTTCATTTTAATTGTAAGCCATCCAGAGACCTTTGAATAGTGGGTGGCATCTAAGTTGTATAAACAAACAAACAAACAAACAAACAAACAAACAAACAAACAAATAAATATTAATTGTTTCCACAAAGGGTACTATTAATAACCCATTCTCTAAGTGCTGGTTACATATAGATGCTTTGGGAAGAAGCAATTGTTGCCTCCAATTGAAGAAGAAAGCAGTGTATGAGCTTGAAGCCATGTCTGCAACATCACATACACACTGTGTGCAGCACAGTGGGTGCTGTTGCGAATGGACAAAGTTGAGCAGCCAGCCTACTAAATATATCCCTGTGTGCAAAGGGCAACGGACACAACAGGAGGAGCAGTGCCATAGTACCAACCAGACTGCCTGCAAGTCTATGGTCCCTGACCCTGAATGACTGTTTGTTGCACAGCCATTAAGACAAGGAGAATGTAGGACAAACGATTCCGAGGAGGTGATAGCATGATGTTGAAGCAAACATGCCACTGAGGAAAGAAATGCTGCCAAAGCCTTCACAATCAAAGTTTCATTCCTATTTGTCACAATTTAAATTGCAACTAAACACAACAAAGGGCAAGACTATCTCCCCCACCCTTTGTTGTTCAGTATTAAGTGGTTTGCCACCACATTCCACAGCCTTTTCAGCCTTTTTCTGGCCTGGCCTGGATGTTATAGTTACTAGACCAGTAGATGCACATAGTTTAAGTGGGTAGGCTGAGGGTGGGCATCCAGAGTAAATCCAGTTTAATAGCCACTCTTGCCCACATTGTAATGCAAACTGGAGGGGAAATATTTACCTGTGCCTACCTAGCCCATTTGACTTGTATCCATTCTGTTTATTATTTTATTTGTGGGTGGTTTGTAACACAGGGGTTTAATTTTGATGCTCATTGTTTATTGTTGAATGTTGAAAGTCACCCAGAGTGGCTTGCTGACCAGATGGGCAGAAGAGATATAACCTGTGGTCCTTCTCCAGGTTTGAGAAGTTTTGGAGAAGTCCTTGAGACTATGTTCCAGGACAGAGGGTGTGGGGTGATGTGAAGGTAAAATGGGCAGTGGTAGGTGCCATTCTAACCAGTGCAACCGTTTTCAGGAACATAAAGCAGCACTCCATTTTATGTATTACTGATGGCTGTGATCTAAACTGGAAGAGGCTCATTTTGTCACTGGAGGTTGAGATACTCCTGTGACTTGAACCAAGACTGCTTATGTCTGTATATCTGCTTAGCAGTAAATCCAAGACCAACAGCCTTCTGGGCTTCAAACCACAGTTCAGCTCCATTAAATGACTTCATAAGATACAAAGCTCTGATCAGTTTTATGCACATGTTTCTTGGTCTCTGCATTCTCTTATATCTCACTTGCAAGTAAAGCTTGCAGTCTGGGTGGAGAATACCTGTGGTCTAGAGACTTTGACCCATCAACTAGTCTTCCACTTCTCCACCTGACTCTCAAAATGGCAGATTGGAGATGACTTCATGTGTTCTATATAACTGTGAAATGGCTGAAACGCTAAGTTCATGTCTTCCCTTTCCCTTCTCTTGCTTTGCTAGAACAAGAATGGGGTTGAAAATTTGCTTCTTATTGTCAGGTAAGCACAAATAGTGTTATGATCAAATTTGGAACCGTGGGCTTTAAGTATAGCTTAAAATAAAGTTTACCCAAATAAGGCAGGCCTGTAATCCAAGTTTCAAATTGGAGATCATAATTACATACATCCTTCTTATTTCAAGGAAAGGCTGTAATGGCACCATATTTTTCCTTTATTTCCTGCGCAGAAGCCCTTATATGTACCACAGGAAGATTTTTTTTTATATAGTAGCATTAAATTGTGAAGGATGGTTTTTATGCACAAATTTGATTGTATTGTCCATTTCAAGGGACAACATTCTTCTGGAGTGAAAAACATGGACGATCCCAGCCTCTCACCCACACAATCAGAATGGTCTGTTCTAAAGAACGTTGGTTGCATGTAAATTTTTGCAACATGATAAGAGCGGTTTAATGTTTTGTCATGTTTTGTTTTTTAGAATACTAGTCTTTAAACATTTACCAGATGAAATCATGTTGCTTAGGGTAGTAATGAGTCCAGGTTTGGAATGTCTCCACCTTATGGTGGGCCAGAGGAACAGGTTTGGGGTAGTGCTTGTGTACCGTGCTCCCCGCGACCCTGCACTCTCCCTTCCAGAGCTCTCTGAGTTCATCTCGGCGGCATTGTTGAAGTCTCCACGCCTGTTGGTGGACTATCTGGAGTAGCTCTGGAATTCATGGAGACCATGGCCTCCATGAACCTGTCCCAATTAGTCATCGGCCCCACCCATAAGGGTGGACACACCCTGGACCTGGTTTTTGCCTCCACCACGCGGGGCTTTGATCTGGGGGTTGGGAGCTTATTGGCCCAGCCCGTGTCATGGTCAGATCAATATCTGCTGACTTTCTCTGTTGCTGCAGCCTCCCAGCCCCGCGGGGAGCCGGGCCCTTCCATCTGGGCCCGCCCCCGGGGACTCCTGGACCCTGCGCGGTTCTCGGAGGCCCTTGGGGGTGTTCCAGACGGCTTGGATGACGATCCGGCCGACTCCCTGGTCCAACAGTGGTTTGAGGAGGTGACCGGGGTAGTTGACCGGATCGCCCCCAAGCGCCTGATCCGATGCCGAGCCCACCCGGCCCCTTGGCTTACCGAGGAGCTGCGGGCAATGAAGCAGGAGCGGAGAAGGCTAGAGAGCAGATGGCGGAACGCTCGGATGGCTCAGAATTGGGCTGCGGTTAAGGCGTCGACCGGTCGCTATTCCCACGCGATAAGGGCGGCTAGGAGATCATTCGTCGCCCTGAGAATTGGTGAGGCCTCGGATCGCCAGGCGGAACTGTTCCGGGTGGTCCGAGACCTCACCAATCCCGGTCCGCCAGGGCCTCCTCCTAGTGATTTCACTAGTGAGTCTTTCGCAGCCTTTTTTAGATCTAAGATAGAGGCCATCCGCTCCGAGCTGGACGCCGGTTGCACTGGCCTAGCCCCTGAGGTGGCTGGTGTCGGGCCGCATCGGTCGCCTCGGTTTGTTGAGTTTGGGGCCGTTACATCTGGGGATGCCTCCAGGGCCCTGGGACATTGCAGGCCTGCGGCCTCTCCGTTCGACCCTTGCCCTTCCTGGCTGATTAAGACCGCAGGGGGGAGCATGCCGAAATGGGCTTCACTTATCACCTCAGCCTCCTTCAGAGACAGGATTTTTCCCAGTCTTCTGAAGGAGACGGTGGTGAAGCCCATTATTAAAAAACCCGGCTTGGCTGTGGACGATCTGTCCAACTATCGCCCCATAGGCAATGTTCCCTTTTTGGGCAAGGTGATTGAGCGAGTCGCCGCCCTGCGTCTCCAGTCGTTCCTGGAGGAGAACCATGTCCTGGATCCCTTCCAGTCCGGGTTCAGGCCGCGACATGGGACTGAGACGGCCCTGGTCGCGCTGCATGATGATCTGTTGAGGAGGGCCGATAGGGGTTGCTCTACCCTGCTGGTCCTGCTCGACCTGTCAGCGGCTTTTGATACCGTCGATCACGGTATCCTGCTGGAGCGGCTCTCGGAGGTGGGGATTGGGGGCCAGGCCTTATGCTGGCTCCGGTCCTTCCTTGAAGGCCGCACCCAGCGAGTGAGCTTGGGGGGTGAGCTGTCGGCTCCCTTGACACTCTCTTGCGGGGTGCCTCAGGGGTCGTCACTCTCCCCAATGCTCTTTAACATCTATATGAAGCCGCTGGCTGAGATCATCCGGAGTTATGGAGTTTGCGGTCACCAGTACGCTGATGACACGCAGCTCTATCTCTCCTTTTCCACCGGTGCAGTGGAGGCCGTTCGGACCCTTGACTGTTGCCTGGCTGCGGTTCTGGACTGGACCAGGACGCACGGACTCAGGCTCAACCCCGGTAAAACCGAGGTTATGTTCTTTGTACCTCGGAGGGGTATTGTGGCCCTCTTCCCAGTCTGGGTGGGTCCGCCCTCCAGCTGGCGCAAAGAGTGAGGAATCTGGGCGTCGTCCTGGACCCGGATCTGACCCTGGAATCCCAGGTGTCAGCCGTGGTCAGGTCGGCCTTCTACCATCTAAGGCTTATCGCCCAGATTCGCCCATACCTCGATGAGGGCTCCTTGAGGACTGTGGTACAGGCACTGGTCATGTCGAGGCTGGACTACTGCAACGCTCTTTACATGGGGCTCCCCTTGAACCTTGTCCGGCGATTGCAGCGGGTCCAGAATGCGGCGGCCAGGCTGGTGGTTGGCGCGCGCCGTTTTGACCGCGCCACCCCCATTCTGGCTCGCTTGCACTGGCTACCCGTTGCCTCCCGGATAAGGTTCAAGGTGTTGGTTTTGGTTTACAAAACCCTCCATGGCTTGGCCCCTGCCTATCTGGCGGAGCGTCTTTCCCGACAATCAGATCTAGCCCGACCCACCCGCTCATCGATGGCCCTTTCACTGAGGACTGTCGCCCCGAGGGAGGCCCGTAAAACAAGAACTCGAGGATGGGCCTTCTCGGTGGCTGCACCAACCATGTGGAATAAGCTTCCTGGTGAATTACGGCTGGCTCCCTCGCTGGCGTCATTTAGGAAAAACCTAAAGACCTATCTTTTCCGTGACACCTTTGGAGATCTCTAAGGATCCAAATATGTTTTTTTCCCCTTATTATTATTATCCCGCTGATCTATTTATTCTTGGAAACCACTGTTTTAGCTATTGTATTGACTTGTTGTTTTATTATTATTGTTGTAAACCGCCCTGAGTCCTTCTTATGGGAAACAGAGCGGTATATAAGTGTAAATAATAAATAAATAAATAAATAAATAAATAATTCATCCTGTGGTAGGCCTGCTGTATCAATGAGGATTTGGTGGGAAACTTCCTCTATTGTATAAGTTCCATGAATTTAATGGGCTTGTCCTAGTTGCAGTTTGCTTAGTACATATAGTACATTACAACAAGAGTAGGCCCATTGAATCCACTGAACTTATAGATGAATCGACTCAGTAAATCTTCATTGATTCAATAGCCCTATTCAGTTGTGACTAGTAACAGGATTTCAGCCACAGATAGTTTGCAAAGTTCATTTTGCTTTATTCAGAAGCCAACCCAAAGACTTAAAAAAATCCTGGATCTTCTTTTAATGGGTTGGAAGTTAGAAATTGAGAGGGAAATCTTATTTGTATTTAAACAGAAATAAGCTGCACTAAAATCAAAGGGTCTTCCTGCTATGAAACTTGAATGAATAATAAAAACTACATTAGGGGACTTGGAACTTCGTAGCAAGGACTCAGACTCGGACTTGGGACTCAGATCCAAAGACTTGCCAGAATCCCTGGGGAATGGTCTCATGGAACAGGCGTCTTCAAATTACTGAAGCAATTTCTTTCTTTCTTTCTTTCTTTCTTTCTTTCTTTCTTTCTTTCTTTCTTTCTTTCTTTCTTTCTTTCTTTCTTTCTTTCTTTCTTTCTTTCTTTCTTTCTTTCTTTCTTTCTTTCTTTCTCTATTTAATTAACAAGTTTCATTGCTTGCTTTTCTCCTCCCCCCAGAAATACAAATCAACCCAAACAACCCCCTATACCATACACATTAGAAAATCTGAAAACCAACATAGTCATGTTTACATATTCAACTCAATGTGATTCCCCCATACCAGTAAATATATTCTGTCACCATCTACCTCAACACAGCCCCATTCCCCTTTACTGGATCAGGTTCATCAGCTTTCAGTCAAATCATAATGCCACCCCTAATTTTAAAATTCTGAAGTCGGTGTGTGGGACATGAATTGATCCATATATATAAACTTGACATATACTCTAGAAATGTGTAATTTAAAACTAACATTTCAAAAGCATATTCTTATTATAGATTGTTGTTATGGTTTGGATGATGAAGTGAAATAAAACAACATGTTTCAGATTATTGAGACACATTTGGTTCTGCTGAATATAATTGCTTATTTGGGTTTCTTTACACAGCTCCAAAGCTCTCCAAAATGATGTTCTGCAAGTTATCTTATTATGTCTTTCTTAATCAATCACAATATTTTTTAGATAAACGGCAGACAAGGGATGCTTCTGTCTTCATGTTTTCTAAATGTGCCCTCACTTCTTTTAACAGGAAAATATAGATTCAGCTAAGTAGAGAGTTAACAGATTGTAAAAATCCATTTTGCTTTGACTAAGATAAATGACAATTATGTTATTTTATATTATCTCTCTCTTCCCCCTCCTCCCTCCATCTCTCTGTGTGCAAATCTAAATCCACTTCAAAATAAATGCATATTTTGTTGGACTTCCACAATAAAAGGTTGGTGATGGTGGCCCAGTAAGGTCTTCTGGTAGGACTTTATTAATATTCTTATCAGCAAACTGATAGAAATATTGGCTGTAAGTTATTTGCTACAGATAAATGTTCAATTTATTAAAAAAAACATTTTATTAGTTTTCTATTAATAAAATAAATCTTTGTTTATTAAACATTGTTTTCTGTGGGTTTATTTATTTTATTTATTTATTATTGAATTTATACCCCGCCTATCTTCCCGAGGGAACTCTGGGCGGTTTACAGAAAGCTGATCAAATCAGCGACATATCAAACAGCAATATGACAAGAACAAATTAAACAACATTAAAATAAAAGCATTAGCACCCTTATCATACATATGTGGCTCAAGTAAGAGCATCACATTAATACAGCTAACTAGCTACAGGGTTCTGCTTATATTCATTTGTTAGTACAGATTAGGGCCTTATTCCCTACATGTCTTTAACCATTGATAGAAGAGATTCCACATTTGAAAATATTCTGAATCTTTCTTTTTAATTTTCAAAGTCTGTCCATTTCCATAGAGTCTAAAATCTTCTTATTTCTTCATCTGTAGGTATTCCTTCATTTTTCTAATATTGTGCCAGTATGATCCTAGATGCTGTAAAATAAAGTTTTAAGTATACATTTTGTTTATCAACGTTTTCAGGTATTATATATAGTAAAATCAGTTCTGGTTTAAAATCTATATGTTTTTAAACATTTTAACAAGCAATGTATGTATTGCAGTCCAAAACGTTTTAACTTTATTGCAAGTCCACCATACATGATAATAAGTACCTGCTTTTGGCTGCATTTCCAACATTTACTAGATATATTAGGAAACATTTTAGCTAATCTAGCAGGTGGTAGATATCATCTATAAAACATTTTATATAAATTCTCTTTATAAGATATTACCATTGTCATTTTACAGTTTCTATTTGACAGCTTTTGTCATTTCTCTATTTCAGTGTTATTGAACCATTGTTTCTTCCACTTGCTCATCTTCCACTTTCCAATTTAAGAGAAATGCATATATTTTCTTAATTAGTTTATTATTTGATCAAAAGTTGTCTGTTCTTTATAAAAATCATACATTTTGAACTCTCTTTCATTTCTAGATTGTATTTGCATTAAAGGCCACCAAGATAAACCCAAGCCCTGGTCTATAATATCTTTTTTCAGTTTTAATCTCCCTTTTATGTCTAAAATAGCTGTATAGGTCAAAATTTTCTCAATGTTCGAGACATTGGGGCCAACGAATAACTTCCATTGGTATTAGCTTTTTGATACCATCTTGGTATTTTAATATACATTTTAATTTTTACTTTTTACCATACCATAAACAATGAATCTCTGATAGTGATTTTGAAAATACCTATGATTTTTAGCTTTCTCATATCATAAAAAGGCATGCCAACCCACTTGTTAATCATGTCCTCCAAATAAAGAAGTCTTTTGTTCCTCAAGGTGATCCATTCTTTCAGCCACATTAAGATACATGATTGATAGTATAAGACCCGTCTGGTAATCCAAAGCCTCCCCTTTCCTTAGATTCTTGTAGCTTTTTCAGATTCATTCTATATTTATTCCCTTGCCAAATGAATTTTAATATCAATTTATTTAAATCATTGAAATATTTCTACTTTATTTCCCCTGGTACTTTTTGAAACAAAAAGAGTAGTTTTGGTAAAATATTCATTTTAATTGCCACAATCTTTCCTAACAAGGCGGCAAGATGGTGGCAAGGCTGCAGCCGCTGCTGCAGTGTCTGTGCCGGGGTTTTGCTTTCTTCTGTAATGCCGTGTGCTATTTCATTTTTATTTTTATGCTTATTTGGTTTTTGTGTTTCTCTACTCTTTGGTGTTGTTTTGGCGGTGTTTTAGCTGTCATGGCTTTTTAGTTTTTGGGACTAAGCGGGCCGGCGGAGGGCTGTCGAACCTTCGAGGGGCAAGCATTAACAGTGTTGCCTTCCCACCATCTGGGGCTGTCAGCGGCTGCTGCGGCGCCCTTGCAGCCTTCTCTCCGTCGCCGGGGCCGTTCTCCACCTCCAGAGCCGGGTTCGATGAAGCCGTCCCACCTTTCGTGGTGAGTTACCAGCATGGGTGGCGGCTCAGCTCCGGGTGGGTGGCTCAGCCGGCGGTGGTTCAGCCGGCGGGCAGGCTGGATTTCCAGCGGCGGGGTTGCCGTCCCGGCATGGGCGGCAGGTCGACCACGGTGGTCTTGAAGACTCGGGGGTTTCTGACTGTGGCCGCCATCATGGATTTCACCTGGGGTGATCCTGCCGCGGGCGTGGTGGTGCGGCCTGACCTGCCGGATTTCACCTCTCAGCGGCAAGTTTGGTTGTCGGCGTTCCCCCCCTCCCCCGGCAATGGCTGGGTGGATTTTCATCTAGGGGGTCCTGCCGTGGTCTCGGGCGGCAGGGTGGCCGCCGGCGTAATCCCTCCCTCCCCGGCTGGTCTGGGGGGCTACCATCTTGGGAACCCCCATAATGGAGCCACTAATCTGACTCGGGTGGCAGGTCAGCCGCCGGCGTCTCCCCCCCGCCCCCAGCCTGGCAGGGGGGATTTCCATCCAGGGGGCCTGCTGCGGTCTCAGGTGGCACGTCGGCCACGGGTGCCTTCTTCCCCCCCAGCTTGTCTGGGGGGTTTTACCATTCTGGGGACCCGCACTGGAGCCGCTTATTTGAACTGGGCGGCAGGTCGGCCGCCGGCGTCCTCCCGCCCCCAGGCTTGCTGGGGGGGATTTCCATCTGGGGGGCCCTGCTGTGATCTCGGGTGGCACGTCGGCAGCCGGCGCTTTCCTTCCTCCTCCCTCCCTCGGTTGGCAGGCTATCTTTCTGTTGTCTCCCGCACCGTAGCCACTACTGGACTCAGGCGGCAGGTCGGCCGCCGGCGTGTTCTCCGCCCCCTCAGCCTTGGGAGGTCCGTTGTGGTTGTGGGCGATGGGCCGGCCGCCGGCGCTATCCCCCTCTGGCGAGGCCGCCAACCTGGACCTGGGCGGCAGATCGACCGCCGGCACTCTCCCTTCCCCACCGCTTTACCGGGGGGTTACCATCTCTGGGACTTTTGCGGTGTGCTGCCAATTTGATTAGTGCGGCAGGGCATCAGCCTGGACTCGGGTGGCAGGTCGGCCGCCGGCGTCTTTCTCCGTCCTCCCAGCCTGCGGCCGCCGGCGCCTTCCTCCACCCCCTGGCTTGTGGGGGGGGCTACCATCTGAGGACCTCCGCGGCGAGGCCACCAATTTGACTCTGGAGGCAGATTGCCACCAGTGTCCCCCCCAGCCGTTGCATGGGGACTCCATCTGGGGGACAACTCGGCTGTGGGTGTGGATATGGCTTCCATCACTGTGGGGAGTGGACTATCACCTTATCCACTCCTGAACTTCCCCCTCCTTCGTTGGTCAGCCCTTCCCCCAGTCTGGCTAAGTGCCTGTGTTTGTTTTTATTAATTCCCCCCCCTTCCTCTGTACTTGCATTGAATTGTAGTTGTATTTTCTTAGTCTGTATTGTTGTTACATTGTGGTTTTATTTATTTTAAGCTTGGTTTGTTGTGTCCCAGGTTTCATACCATCTTATGGAGCCTGCAGGGTGCCCTATTAGGGTGGTGTCGGGCCACGGGACGTACGCTTGGGGCCGGCGGGCCAATCGGATAAAAAGAACTCAGGACAGGCATTTACAGCCTGTCCCACATTCTGACCCACTGGCTCACTGCTACATGACAGGGATCCACTCCGTCTGTACCCCCGGTCTGTCCTGTTTGCTGATTAATGCCAGATCGGTGCACAATAAGATCCCCGTCATCCACGATTTGATCGTGGATGAGCGAGCAGACCTGGCATTCCTCACGGAGACCTGGGTGGGTGAAGGGGGGGCTTCCCTCTCGTTGCTTCGGCCCCAGGGCTACTGTGTGCAGCATCTGGGCAGGCCGGGGGCAGGGGGTGGGGTGGCCATTGTCCATAGAGATTCCATTCATGTCAGCAGATCCGCGATGTTGGTGAGTCCAGGTTTAGAATGTCTCCACCTCGTAGTGGGACAGAGGGACAGGTTTGGGATAGTGCTTGTGTACCCTGCACTCTCCCTTCTGGAGCTCTCCGAGTTAATCTCGGCGGCACTTGTGAGATCCCCCCGCCTGTTGGTGCTGGGGGACTTCAATGTGCACGCCGAGGCTGGGCTGTCGGGAACAGCTCTGGAGTTCATGGAGTCCATGGCCTCCATGAACCTGTCCCAATTTGTCACCGGTCCCACTCACAAGGGGGGACACACACCTTGGACCTGGTGTTTGCCTCCACATCGGCGGGTTTGATCTGGGGGTCGGGAGTCCTCTGGCCCGACCCGTGTGATGGTCAGATCATTATCTGCTGACTTTCTCCTTGTCAATTGCCGCCCCACGCCGCGGGGAGCAGGGCCCTACCATCTGGGCCCGTCCCCGGGGGCTCTTGGACCCTGTGCGGTTCTCGGAAACCCTCGGGAGTGTACCAGACGGTCTGGATGACGATCCGGTCGACTCCCTGGTCAATAGGTGGTATGAGGAGGTGACCGGGGTAGCTGACCAGATCGCCCCCAAGCGCCTGATCTGGTGCCGAGCCCGTTCCTCTCCTTGGTTTACCGAGGAGTTGCGGGCAATGAAGCAAGAGTGGATTAGGCTAGAGAGCAGATGGCGGAATGCCCGGGCGGCTTTGAACTGGGCTGCGGTTAAGGCGTCGACCAGTCGTTACTCTCGAGCGATAAGGGCAGCTAGGAGATCTTTTGCTGCCCTGAGAATTGGTGAGGCCTCGATTTCACTAGTGATTTCACTAGTGAGTCTTTCGCAGCCTTCTTTAGATCTAAGATAGAGGCCATCTGCTCCGAGCTGGATGCCGGTTGCACTGATCCAGTCCCCGCTGTGGATGGCACTGTGCCGCCTCGGTCGCCCCAGTTCATTTAGTTTGGGTCTGTTACACCTGGGGATGCCTCCAGGGCCCTGGGACACTGCAGGCCCGCGGCTTCTCCATTCGACCCTTGCCCTTCCTGGTTGATCAAGATCACAGGAGGGAGCATGCCGAAATGAGCTTCACTAATCGCCTCAACATCCTTCAGAGACAGGGTTTTCCCCAGTCTTTTGAAGGAGATGGTGGTGAAGCCAATTATTAAAAAACCCGGCTTGGCTGTGGACGATATGTCCAACTATCGTCCCATAGCCAATGTTCCCTTTTTGGGCAAGGTGGTCAAGCGGGTCGCCGCCCTGAGTCTCCAGTCGTTCCTGGAGGAGAACCACATCCTGGATCCTTTCCAATCTGGGTTTAGGCCGCGTCATGGGACTGAGACAGCTCTGGTCGCTCTGCACGATGATCTGTTGAGGAGGGCTGACGTGTTGCTCTACCCTGCTAGTCCATCTCAACCTGTCAGCAGCTTTCGATACCGTCGACCACGGTATCCTGCTGGGGCGGCTCTCGAAGGTGGGAATTGGGGGTCTGGCTCTCAGCTGGCTCCATTCCTTTCTTGAGGGCTGCACCCAGCGAGTGAGCTTGGGGGGTGAGTTGTCGGCTCCCTGGACACTCTCTTGTGGGGTGCCTCAGGGGTCGTCCCTCTCCCCAATGCTCTTTAACATCTATATGAAGCCGCTAGCCGAGATCATCCAGAGTTTTGGAGTCTGCTGTCATCAGTACACTGATGACACGCAGCTCTATCTCTCCTTTTCCACCTGTGCAGTGGAGGCAGGCCGGACCCTTGATCGCTGTCTGGCCGCAGTCTTGGATTGGACCAGGACCCACAGACTCAGGCTCAACCCTGAGGTTCTGTTCTTTGGGTGCGCCCCAGATGGGTACTGGGTGGGTCCGCCCTCCAGCTGGCGCAAAGAGTGAGGAATCTGGGCCTCGTCCTCGATCCAGATCTGACCCTGGAGTCCCAGGTGTCAGCCGTGACCAGGTCGGCCTTTTACCATCTAAGGCTCATTGCCCAGATTCGCTCGTACCTTGACGAGAGCTCCCTGAGGACAGTGGTACAGGCGCTGGTCATGTCGAGGCTGGATTACTGCAACGCTCTCTACATGGGGCTCCCCTTGAACCTTGTTCGGCGACTGCAGCGGGTTCCAGAATGCGGCAGCCAGGTTGGTGGTTGGTGCGCGTCGGTATGACCACATCACCCCCATCCTGGCTCGCCTACACTGGTTGCCCGTAGCCTCCCCAATAAGGTTCAAGGAGTTGGTTTTGGTTTACAAAGCCCTCCATGGCTTGGCCCCTGTTTATCTGGCAGAGCGTCTCTCCCGACAATTAGATCTGGCCCGACCCACCCGTTCATCCTTGGCGCTTTCGCTCCGGACTGTCCCCCCGAAGGAGGCCTGTAAAATGAGCACTCGTAAACAGGATTTCTCGGTGGTGGGGCCAACTATCTGGAACAGCTTACCGAGCGATCTATGGCAGGCTCCGTCGTTGACGTCCTTTAAGAAAGGCTTATAGACTCTGCTCTTCAGGGACGCCTTCAATACTGACTAGGGACATTTTTTCCCTTCCTGCCCTGGCCTATATATGCTGCCTGCTTGGACTGCTTATGTGATTGTGTTTGTTTTCAGTCCTTTTAATTATTTTATGTGAACTGCCCTGAGTTCTCGCTTGGGAGGTGGGAGCGGTATATAAATCTGAAATAAATAAAAAATAAATAAAAACATTGATAGTTGCATTTTTTTTCCATTTTTCGAAGTCCATTTTTATTTGTTTAAATAACTTTATGTAGCTGTCTTCTGTCTTGCAGTTATATATATTCCGAAGTATTTAACTCTTTTGATTACTTGTAAGTCTGACTTTGTTGATAGTTGACTTTTTTGTTTGGCTGTTAATTTTTTCCACTATAACTTTAGTTTTTTTCTTTTTTAAAATATATTTTATTACAAATTTATAAAAAAACAGATAAACAACAAAATAACATAAGGAAGAGAAAATAACACACAACAATATAACAGAAGCATAACAGATATAGACAGAAAACGCAGTGCTAACCCCCCCCTCGGGACTTAAACAAAATTACAACTTTCATATTATTGACCGACCCATTTCTCTCCAGAAATACATTGAATCTTCTCCAGGTGTGTACCCTTTACCTTTTTGAAATACATATACCAGCAATTTATCCCATATTCCGTTAAAGTCATTAGATTTGGTCAGCCCTTTCCTAATTTTAGTTTCACAAGTCAATTTATCATTAATAGCTAGATTCCATAACTCTTTATACCATTCTTCCATTACTAATTGATTATTAGATTTCCAATATTTGGCAAAAATCAGTCTTGCGGCCGTAACCATTATAATTACCAATTCCCCCTCCTCTTTCTTCAGTTGTATATCTGCAACTATATTTAATAATACCAGCTGGGGGGGGACATTGGAATCTTTTCCCCTTATATTTCTTGCATTTGATTAAAAACCAAATTCCATTCAATTTTCCTTTTCTCACATGTCCACCACATATGTAAATATGTCCCTTTATCTTTTTTACATTTCCAACATATTGGAGCTATTTCTTTATTTATTTTATTTAGCTTCACAGGTGTTACATACCATCTCCAATATACTTTATAACAGTTTCCTTTAACTCTCACTGACATATTCTTCACTATTCTTTTATTCCACATTTCCCCCCATTCTTCCTTTTTTATCTCTTTATTAATATCTTCTTGCCAAATCTCTGTTATTACTTTTTTATTATCCTCCTGAATTAATATTTTATATATTTCACTTACAATTCCTTTCCTCTGTTCTTTATACTCAGTCTCATTTCTTCTATCTATAATTTCTTCAAATCTGGTCAGTTTTCTGCATTCCCCTACTTTAGTTATCCATTCTTTAGTCCATTTTTCCAGTTGTATAATGTTCAACCAGGAAATATTTCCTCCCAATTTTTCCTTTATGCTTTGTCTACTCTGCATTTGCTTTAACCAATCCCGCAAGTATATAACATTTTTATCATTCAGTAGCATGTTTAACTTCGCTTTTAGATTTTCTGGGAAATTCTTAATCTCTGTTATTCATGTCAAAGGTGAAACTAATGGGCTTAAAATCTCCCTAAAGTTCCTCCAACATTCCATAGTATTTTTCAAAAATGGATCATTTATCATTTTCACCTGAACTTTAATGTCTTCCTTAAAAAAAATTCTCTTTTTGTGTAATTTCTAAGTCTCTCCAAATTAAATTATCATTTCCTATTATTAAGTCTAGAATATGTCTTAATTGATTGGCTATGTAATATAGTTTAAAATTAGGTAACCCTAAACCACCTCCTTTTTGTGATATATACCATAAACTCTTATTGATCCTGGCTTTTTATTGCAATTGCAAAACATATTAATTTTACCCTGGATCCATTAAGTTCACTTTCATCCCATTTTATAGGTAATATCCAAAATAAAAAGTTTAATTTGGGGATAATTTTCATTTTACATACTGAAATCCTTCCAAACCAAGAAATCCTTAATTTTTTATATTCTTTTATTTGTTCAGTGATCTCCTTCTTAACTTTCTCAATATTTATCTTAATCATATCTTGTAAGCTCCATGTTAATTTTATCCCCAAATAATTAATGCTATTTATTACTTTACCTTTAAATTCTTCCCTAAATATTTTTTCTCTTCTTCACTATAATTTAACAACATACATTCTGATTTGTTCCAATTAAACTTTAATTCTGTTGCTTCTTCAAACGACTTTAAATGCTTCTGTAATTGGTAAATATTAATCAATGGGTTTTTAATCACTAATAATGTATCATCAGCAAATAAATTAATTTTATTTGACTTTCCCTCTTCAACTTCTTCTAGTTCTTTATCCCTCCTTATTGCATTAGCCAACATTTCCATTTTAAGTATAAACAAAACTGGAGATAATGGGCAACCTTGTCTAGTTCCTCAGCCCAGGGTAATACTTTCTGTTATTCCATCATTCACTAAGACTCTAGCCTTATTATAAGAATACAACTGATTTATTATATTACTAAATTGAGCACTAAAACCTAATTGATTAATTAGAATCTTTAAGGTACTCCATTCAACTGTATCAAAGGCTTTAAAAATGTCTAAAGAGATTATTCCTACCTTCCAATTTTTACTATTTGCTAAATACATGTTATTTATAACTCTTCTAACTAAATCTGCCATATGTCTACCTCTAACAAAGCCATTCTGATCTTTATTTATATATTTCCCTACAAAACTATTTAATCTGTTAGCTATAATTGCTGTAAATATTTTTGGATCCTGATTAATCAATGAAATTGGTCTATATGAATCCATAAATGTTGGATCTTTATTTGGCTTTAAAACCAGTACTATTATTGATTCTTTCCAAGATTGAGGAATTCCCCCTCCTTTAATAATCTTATTAAATAATTCTTTCATTTTAGGTATTAATAATTTCTTAAATACTTTATAAAATTCTGGTCTAATTCTATCTATTCCCAGTGTTTTACCTATCTTCAATTTATTTATAATTCTCTCAATCTCTTCATCTGTTATTAACTGATCCATCATTGCACTATCTTCATTTTGAATTTTTATTGTAGCATTTTCTTTTACAAACTCATAAATTCTATTTGTAGATGAGTTATTACTTGTGTAAAGATTCGTATAATACTCTTGGAATGCCTCTAGCTTATCCTTCATTTTATTACATTTTTACCCCTTTGATCCTGTATTACCCCTATCATTTTTTTATTTTTCTTAATTTGTGTCATTCATGCTAGCAATTTGGAGTTTTTATTATTATGCTCATAATATTCTCTCTTTAGATATATTAAATTTCATTGCACTCTTTCTAAATGGATACCTTCTAATTCCCTTCTTTTATAGCTTGTAACTCCAATAATGCTCTATTATCTCTAGTTGAGATAAATATAGTTTCTAGTTTTTAAATATCTTTTTCCAAGTCTTGAATTTTTAAATGCATTTTGCTTTAAAATATAAGCCACTTTCCATGCATATCCTCTTGCTACTGCCTTCATTGTGTCCCAAATTATACTTGTTTCACCTCTTCCTACCTCGCAGAATGGATCCAGAACCTATGCAACTGGGAGCTTTTATCCCCAAATGGGAGCTGCTATGTAAAGAGGAAAAGGCAAGAATCCTCCATCATAATCTCTGCCTGTACTGTGGAGGAGGACATTTTGCTTCCAGTTGCCCTTTAGCGCTCCTCAGGAAGTGCTTTACCTCTTCAGCAGTGAAAGGGCAGCTCCATCATTGAAGGAACCCACAGGAATGGAAATCTTTAGGTTCTCAGACAATACCATTCTAGAAAAGGACCTTTCCTAGTACCTGTAACTCTAGGGCTTCCTGATGGCTGGAAATTACCTTTCATATGCTATGGTAGACTCTGGGGCAGCTCACTGCTTTGTGGATGCTGGGTTTTGTGGTGCCAGTTTATTCCATTACAGAACAAGGAAACTCCTTTGCTGGTAGAATCCATTGACCTATCTTTACTAATATCTGGGCCAAGCTCAGAAACCTGTCCACTTACTCTTCAGGTAATGGACCACAATGTCTAATTTGCTTTAATGACGGATGCCCAGGTTTCCTCTTGTCTTGGGACTTTCCTCATTTGAGCTCATAACCCATTGGTGGATTGGGTGCAAGGGGAATTGTACTTCAAGGTTCCTTGCTCAAAGAAAAATTCTTCACCATCCTGGCAGCTGCCCATGGTACATCTGACCCTGTCTTGCCCCAAGTTACCAAGACTTTCGGATGTATTTGAGGAAAAGGGGGCTGACAAGTTACCCATCTTGGCCTTATGACTGTGCCATTGATTTCTGATACCTGGGGCCCATTTCCATTTGAGTTCAGTCTATCCTATGTCTGAACCTGAGTTAGAAGCTTTAAAAGGCTTTCCTAGACAAGAACCTTTTTGTTGGGTTTTGCCCTTCCAAATCGCCATTGTCTTTATATTAGTGATCTTTGTAAAGAAGAAGGGATGTTATCTTAAGTTGTTTGATTACTGGGTATTAAACAAGATCACTATTTGGGATCAAATTTAACAGTCCCTAATCTCTGAACTTTTGGAACGGTTAAGAGGGGCAAAGTGTAAAAACCAAGCTGGACCATTCCCCTTCCCTTTATTTGGTGCGTATCCCCCAGGATATCCCAACAAAATCCCAAGACATTTATAATTTGTTCTCAATATGAACATTTAGTAATGCCTTTTAGACTGACAAACTCACCCAGTGTATTCCAGCGGATGATGAATGACATTTTCCATGATCTACTAGATGATCTTGGTCATTTATTTAGATTATATCCTGATTTATTTGACCCAGCTCAGCATGTTCAAGATGTCGTATAAGGTCTTGCAGCGTCTCCGGGAAAACGGACTATATGCTAAGCTGGAAAATTTAAGTTTGACATTAAGTAAGGTGAATTCTGGGGCATATTATTTCTCCCCAACAATAAACATGGACCCATTTAAGTAGAGGCTGTGTTGTCCTAGAAAACAAACAAACAAAACAGCTGACACAATTTTGCAGCAGTTCCTTTAATTCCCCAACACATTGCCAATTTTTCTGGTTCTGTAATCATTGCTGCAATTATTTGCCTATCTCCTTTGGCTTTCTCTACTTCTACCAGACGTCCCCTTACTACTTATACATCTACTTATACATATATGAAAAAAAAATACCCACTCGGAACCCGCCCACTTATCTGATATCCTCTTTATAGTGGAGGGACATTTTTGCTCAAGCAGTGCTATCAAAACAGAATGATCCCTCCCAAAAATACATCCCATTGTGCTTATTACTCTTTTAAAACCTGAGAGGAGAATTATTCTCTCCTCCTGTGAACTATTGGCCATCAATGTCATTTGATGTATAGGCATTTGTATATACTCACACCCTGTTCAATTATTGATGAAAAACAACTAACATCTACAAACAGAGACAAATTGACTCCGACAAACCGATGGTCTCTTATTCTTTTGTCTTCTTTTTGGATTTACCAGCATTCTCTGAGGCTCAGAAAAAAAGCTGATGTGTTGTCCAGAAAACCTGAGTCTTCCAGTTCTGTTAACTCCAGACACCTGTGGTGCCTTCTTGCCTCCCCTCTGTTGACTCACGAATCCATGTCTCATCTTCTCCATAAGAAATTTTTGAATTTGCCTTTTTTGATATATGGACTCAAGCAAGTCTTTTTAACTCCAGAATGGGAATCATGAAGAGTTTTTGCACAAAAAATCTCATTTTGCATTATAGGCATATTTTTCATCTCTCAATTTATTTACCTGCTGGACTTTTTGACTTTTCAAAATTTTGCATCTTCTGTTATTTATTTTTTTATTTTTGCATGTTTTACTGATGTTGCCCGATTGGGTTTCAGGAACTTTGTCAGCGGGCAAAGAGTCAAATAAATAGACATCAATTAAAACACAATCTGGTCCCTGGAAAGATGTCTCCTTAGATTTCATCACAGATCTTCCTCACTCAAGTGGTTTACCTGCATCCTGGTCTTTGTAATTTGTTAAATAAATAAACAATGCAAAAACAACATAAATCCCCTACCGCATCAGAAACAGCTCATCACTACTTGCAACACCTAAGACTTCATGGTTTACCTGCACACCTCATTTCACTGAATGCATGTTTGACCTCCCGCTTTGGTTTTCAAGGCTTTAGGAAAAGATGTTCAGGGTCATCAGCTTACCAGTATCAGTCAGATGGTCAGTTTATTCCACTAATGCCACCTTAGAACAAGAATGCCCTGTTATACATGGAAACCAACAAACTTCCCTGGGGATGGCCACCTTTAGCTGAATTTGCATATAACAAATTCTTGGGCTGCCAGACCCCATTCACCTTTGGAAGATCCATCATCCTCAGATACTGAGGCAACCAACCATCAACCATCTTCTGTGCCAGCTGCAGCCGGACATTCAAGAACTCCATGGCCTGGAATGTTGGGAGTGGCTCACCATGTTAAGGAAGTCCATGGCCTCAAAGAACCTGTCCCAGTTTGTCAGGAAGGGCCACAGCTAAATCCAGGCATGAAAGTTTTGCTATCTACTAGATACCTGAGACATCTGGGTGATCGGGAACCTAGATCCTCGATTGACCGGTGTCATCCCATCTTAGATCAAATCAATCAGCTGACTTTTCATCTGCAATACCTCCATCTGGGCTTCATATTTATCCAGATTCCCTGGACCCTCTTGGTTCCATCTGGAGTCCTTTGGGTCTTACCGACGGCCTGGTCCTGATGATCCAGCCAATTCCCTGGTGGACAGGTGGTATGAAGATGTTGCTGGGGTTATTGATTCAGATATACCCCAAGTGCCTCATCCAATATTGAGTAGACTGGGAAGGTTATGGACCTGAAGGTGGAGCATGGGTGATGAAGCAAGAGTTGCATGCTCCTGAGTTGGCTCAAGGATCATGACAGTTACCCTGATAGGCCTGGCCCATCGGAAGGGGGGGACCATTGGGACTCCCGGGCTGCTAGGACCCTGCCTGTCATGGAACCTGATTCTGAGGGGTTAAATGGTGAAGAGCTGCTGGAGGAGCCTTGCAGCTCAAATTAGCAGGCAGCTAGGTCTGATGACCCAGCTGAAAACATATCTTCTCCCCCTAGAAGGGCCATGAGCAGGATTCTGCAAAGACGTGCTACCAGGAGGGCTAGGGAAAGGGTCTTTGATGCTAGACGGGGAATAAGGGCAGCAAGGCCTGAGTACTAGCAGAAGCCTTTCCAGGAGTAAGGGTGTGTTCCCTGTTTTGGGATAAAGCTGGTAAGCTCACCTTGAGTTCTCTGTGGGAGCAACACGTCATTTGAACTTGCAACCACGTTCCTGTCTGTGACCTTGACTCTGTTTCCTGATTTCGGACTGGCTTCCTGGACCACAGCTTGATCTGTTCCCTTGGGTTTGGCATCTGGTTTCCGTGAGATATTCTGGTTTTGACTTGGACTGTTAATTGCTGGGAGCTGGATTCTGTTATTTATCCGGCACTTGATTGTTAGCAACGGACTTGAACTTGCCTGGCTTTCCACTAAAGATCTTGGCAAAGAACTGAACCCTGTTTGTGTGTGTGCTCTGTGTGCGGGGCTTGACAGTTTGCTCCCAGCAGAATGGAAGAGGAGGGGGCTGTTGCAATGACACCGCTGGAAGCTTTGCAAAACCAAGTGCTGCTTTTGTCTCAGGCAATTACTCAATTGCAGCACGCTCCAGCACCGGCTAGGTTGCAGCCCCATTGCCCTTTGCTGCCTCCTGACCAGTTTGAAGGCAAGTTAGAGGAATTCCCTGCATTCTTGGCTCAATGCAAGCTTTTTATTGAGGTGCGTGCTCAAGAATTTCCTGCTGAGAGGTCTAAGGTCTGCTCTATCATCAGTTTGTTGAAAGGACAGGTGGCTAAATGGGCTACTCCTTTACTCCTCAGTGCCTCACCTCTACTGGATAATTATCAGGCTTTCCTGAATCACATTTCTTCAGCTTTTCAGAACCCCGTACAGGCTGCTACTGCCAACAGGAGACTCAGAGCTCTGAAACAGGGCAAAGATTCAGTGTTTGACTACACCACTGCATTCCGTTTGATAGCTCAGGATCTGAATTGGAATGAACCGGCACTGATTTCTCAGTATATGGAAGGATTGGCAGATAAAGTGCTTGATGAACTCTCTAGGGTGGAACAACCAAGCACGTTACAGGAACTAATTACCCTGTGTCTCAGGATAGATGGACACCTGGAAAGCCGTCACCTTTCCCGAGGCAAGAACTACAACCAGCACCCTCTGCCAGCTGTGCCTAATCTGCAATCCGGTGAAGCCCGCAGAATGGATCCAGAACCTATGCAACTGGGAGCTGCTCGACCACAACTGGGAGCTGCTCGACCCCAGAGGAAAAGGCAAGACAATGCTCTCATAATCTCTGCCTGTACTGTGGAGGAGGACATTTTGCTTCCAGTTGCCCTTTGAAGCGCTCCTCAGGAAGTGCTGCTACCTCTTCAGCAGTGAAAGGGCAGCTCCATCCTTGAAGGAACCCACAGGAATGGAGCATACCGAAGGGTTCCCAGACAATACCATCACACCCCAAGGACCTTTCCTAGTACCTGTAACTCTAGGGCTTCCTGATGGCTGGAAAGTACCTGTGTATACTATGGTAGACTCTGGGGCAACTCACTGCTTTGTGGATGCTGGGTTTGTGCGGTGCCATCGGATTCCAGTACAGAACAAGGAAACTCCTTTGCTGGTAGAATCCATTGAGGGTCAGTTACTTCGTTCTGGGCCAATAGCTCAGGAAACCTGTCCACTTACTCTTTAGGTAATGGACCGCAATGAGCAGATTTGCTTTAATGTAACTCAGATGCCCAGGTTTCCTCTTGTCTTGGGACTTTCCTGGTTGCGAGCTCATAACCCATTGGTGGATTGGGTGCAAGGGGAATTGTACTTCAAGGTTCCTTGCTCAAAGAAAAATTCTTCTACCATCCTGGCAGCTGCCCATGCTACATCTGACCCTGTCTTGCCCCAAGTATACCAAGACTTTGCGGATGTATTTGAGGAAAAGGGGGCTGACAAGTTACCTCCGCATCGGCCCTATGACTGTGCCATTGATCTGATACCTGGGGCACCCCTCCCTGTGGGACGAGTCTATCCTATGTCCGAACCTGAGTTAGAAGCTTTGAAGGCTTTCGTATACAAGAACCTTCGACGTGGGTTTATACGCCCTTCTAAATCGCCATTGTCTGCACTGGTGATCTTTGTAAAGAAGAAGGGAGGGGAGCTTCGTCCTTGTCATGATTACCGGGCATTAAACAAGATCACTATTCAGGATCAGTACCCTTTACCCCTAATCTCTGAACTTTTGGACCGGTTAAGAGGGGCAAAGTGTTATACCAAGCTGGACCATCGTGGGGCGTATAATTTGGTGCGTATCCGTAAAGGATATGAGTGGAAAACCGCATTTCGAACCCGGTACGGTCAATATGAACATTTAGTAATGCCTTTTGGACTGACAAACTCACTCAGTGTATTCCAGCGGATGATGAATGACATTTTCCATGATCTACTAGATGATTGTGTGGTCATTTATTTAGATTATATCCTGATTTATTCCACTGACACAGCTCAGCATGTTCAAGATGTTCGTCAGGTCTTGCAGCGTCTCCGGGAAAACGGACTATATGCTAAGCTGGAAAAATGTGAGTTTGACATTAAGGAAGGTGAATTCCTGGGGCATATTATTTCTCCCCAGGGAATCCGCATGGACCCTAAGAAAGTAGAGGCTGTGTTGTCCTGGTGGCGACCACAAAACCGTAAGGAATTGCAGCAGTTCCTCGGTTTCGCTAACTACTATTGCTAGTTTTTTCCTGCTTACGCCAACATTGCTGCACCTTTAAACATCTCCTTTGGTGGACTCCAGAAGCAGAAGAGGCTTTCTCTGCTTTGAAAGCCCGCTTCACCTCGGAACCCTTGCTCCGTTATCCTGATCCACAATTACCCTTTATAGTGGAGGCTGACGCATCTAGCGTTGCTCTGGGAGCAGTGCTATCTCAACAGGATGATCCCTCCCAAACCCCACATCCCTGTGCTTATTACTCTTGACAGTTAAAACCTGCAGAGGAGAATTATACTATCTGGAAGTGTGAACTGCTGGCCATCAAGACGGCTTTTGATGTATGGAGGCATTACCTCGAGGGAGCTCGACACCCTGTTCAATTATTGACTGATCATCAAAACCTTGAACATCTACAAACAGCACGGCGATTGACTCAGCGACAAATCCGATGGTCATTATTCTTTTGCCGGTTCGATTTCCGGATCAAGTACATTCCTGAGGCTCAGAATAAAAAAGCTGATGTGTTGTCCAGAAAACCTGAGTATGCAGTGCCTGTGAAAGAGACATTAGTGGCGCCTATCTTGCCTCCCTCTGTGTTCGCGGCCACGAATCAATGTCTCAGCTTGGCAGAAGAAATCAGTGAATCTCAAGCTCGCGATTCATGGACTCAGCAACGTCTTCAGGAACTCCAGAATGGGAATCATGAAGAGTTTTCTGCACAACAAGGGTTATTATTACATCGAGGGCGGTTATATGTTGCATCTCTCACATGACTCTTTACCTGCTGGACACTTTGGACTTTACAAAACCCTGCATCTTCTCACAAGGGAGTTCTGGTGGCCACATGTCCATGCTGATGTTGCCCGATATGTGGGTTTCTGTGAAGTTTGTCGGCGGGCAAAAGATGTTGTGACCAAACCCTCGGGTCTGTTGCATCCTTTGCCAACACCCTCTGGTCCCTGGAATGCTGTCTCCTTAGATTTCATCACAGATCTTCCTCGCTCAAGAGGGTTTACCTGCATCCTGGTCTTTGTGGATTTGTTCACCAAAATGGCCCACTTTGTTCCTTGTCCTAAATCCCCTACCACATCAGAAACAGCTCATCACTACTTGCAACACCTCTTCAGACTTCATGGTTTACCTGCACACCTTATTTCAGATTGTGGGCCACAATTCACCTCCTGCTTCGGGCAAGCAATGCATAAGGCACTAGGAACACAAGTTCACCTGTCATCAGCTTACCAGCCCCAGTCAGATGGTCAGACTGAGCGCACTAATGCCACCTTAGAACAATATTTACGCTGTTATACATGCTACCAACAAGATAACTGGGCGGATTTCTTACCTTTAGCTGAATTTGCATATAACAATGCTGTACATTCTTCCACTCGCCAGACCCCATTCATGGCTAATTATGGTTATCATCCTCAGTATTTTCCAACTACCCTTCCTTCCACCTCTGTGCCAGCTGCGGATGCATCCATTCAAGAACTCCATGGCATTCAGGAATTATTGCGAGAGCAACTTCACCATGCTAAGGAAGTATATAAGAAAGCAGCGGACAAGAAAAGACAGGAAGGGCCACAGCTAAATCCAGGCATGAAAGTTTGGCTATCTACTAGATACCTGAGACATCCTGGGTGATCCCGAAAACTAGATCCTCGATTCATCGGTCCTTATCCCATCTTAGAACAAATCAATCCAGTTGCTTTTCATCTGCAACTACCTGATTCCCTTCATATTTATCCAGTATTCCACCAATCCCTCTTGGTTCCATCTGCAGACCCTGACCCCAACCGACCACCGACTCCTGAACCTCCTCCACTGATTTTAGTAGAAGGAGAAGAAGAATATGAAGTCCGTCAAATATTGGATTCTCGAATACACCGTGGAGGATTGCAGTATTTGGTAGACTGGGATGGTTATGGACCTGAAGGTCGGTCATGGGAACCTGCATCCAACTTGCATGCTCCTGAGTTGGTTCAACAATTCCATGACAGTTACCCTGATAGGCCTGGCCCATCGGGAGAGGGGGACCATGGGGAGGGGGATAGTGCCAGGACCCTGCCTGTCACAGAACCTGACTCTGAGGGGTTAAATGGTGAAGAGCTGCTGGAGGAGCCTTGCAGCTCAAGGCAGCAGGCAGCTGGGTCTGATGAATCAGCTGAAAACATATCTTCTCCCCCTAGAAGGGCCATGAGCAGGATTCTGCAAAGATGTGCTACCAGGAGGGCTAGGGAAAGGGTATTTGATGCTAGACGGGGAATAAGGGCATAAGGAATAAGGCCTGAGTACTAGCAGAAGCCTTTCCAGGAGTAAGGGTGTGTTCCCTGTTTTGGGATAAAGCTGGTAAGCTCACCTTGAGTTCTCTGTGGGAGCAACACATCATTTGAACTTGCAACCACGTTCCTGTCTGTGAACTTGACTCTGTTTCCTGATTTCGGACTGGCTTCCTGGACCACAGCTTGATCTGTTCCCTTGGGTTTGGCATCTGGTTCCCGTGAGATATTTTGGTTTTGACTTGGACTGTTAATTGCTGGGAGTTGGATTCTGTTATTTATCTGGCACTTGATTGTTAGCAACGGACTTGAACTTGCCTGGCTTTCCACTAAAGATCTTGGCAAAGAACTGAACCCTGTTTGTGTGTGCTCTGTATGCAGGGCTTGACACGTGCGATCAGGGATTCAAGGAGATGCTTTGTCTCTCTGAGAATTGACGAGGCCTCAAATCGCCAGGCAGAATTGTTCTGGGTGGTTCGAGACCTCACTAATCCTGGTCCACCAGGGCCTCCTCCTAGTGATTTCACTAGTGAGTCATTCGCGGCCTATTTTAAATCTAAAATAGAGGCCATCCGTTCCGATCTGGATGCCAGTTGCACTGATCTTCCCTCATGTGTGGCCAATGCCATACCCCCTCCGTCCCCCCGGTTTGTTGAGTTTGGGCCTGTTACTCCATCTGATGCCTCCAGGGCCCTGGGACACTGCAGGCCAGCGGCTTCTCCGTTCGACCTTTGCCCTTCTTGGCTGATTAAGACCACCGGAGGGAACATGCCGGAATGGGCTTCTTTAATTGCCACTGCCTCCTTCAGGGATGGGATTTTTCCCGGTCGGCTGAAGGAGACGGTGGTTAAGCCCATTCTTAAGAAATCAGGGCTGGCTGAAGACAATAAGTTCAACTATCATCCTATAGCCAATGTTCCCTTCATGGGCAAGGTGATCGAGCGGGTCGCCGCCCTGCATCTCCAGTCATTCCTGGAGGAGAATCATGTCTTGGATCCTTTCCAGTATGGGTTTAGGCCGTGTCATGGGACTGAGACTGCCCTGGTCACACTGCAGGATGACCTGTTGAGGAGGGCTGACAGGGGTTGTTCTACCCTGCTGGTCCTTCTTGACCTGTCAGCGGCTTTGATACCATCGACCACGGTATCTGCCTGGGCCGGCTCTCTGAGGTTGGGATTGGAGGTCTGGCCTTTGGCTGGCTCTGTTCCTTCCTGGAGGGCCATGCTCAGCATGTGAGCCTGGGGGGTGATTTGTCGTCCCCCTGGACACTCTCTTTTGGGGTGCCCCAGGGGTTGTCTCTCTCTCCAATGCTCTTTAACATCTACATGAGGCCGCTGGCTGAGGTCATCCAGAATTTTGGAGCTTGCTGATGACACGCAGCTCTATCTCTCCTTCTTCACCTCTGCAGTGGAGGCCATCCAGACCCTTGATCGCTGCCTGGCTGCAGTATTGGATTGGACCAGGACTAACAGGCTGCGGCTTAACCCTGAGAAGACTGAAGTTCTGTTCTTCGGGGTTGGCCTGGATGGGTACTGTGGCCCTCTTCCCAGTCTGGGCGGGTCCGCCCTCCAGCTGGCTGAAAGAGTGAGGAGTCTGGGCATTGTCCTGCAAGCCGTGACCAGGTCGGCCTTCTACCATCTTAGGCTTATCGCCCAGATTTGCTCGTACCTCGATGGGGACTCCTTGAGTACCGTGGTGCAGGTGCTGGTCATGTCGAGGATAGATTACTGCAACACTCTCTACATGGCGCTTCACTTGAACCTTTTTTGGTGACTGCAGCGGGTACAGAATGCAGCGGCCAGGTTGGTGGTTGGTGAGGGCAGGTTTGACCGCATCACCCCCATTCTGGCTCGTCTGCACTGGCTGCCTGTTGCCTCCCGAATAAGGTTCAAGGTATTGGCTTTGGTTTACAAAACCCTCCATGGCCTGGGTCCTGATTATCTGGCAGAGCGTATCTCCCTACGATCAGAGCTGTCCCAACCAACCCGATCCTCTGTGGCTCTCTCGCTTCGGGTGGCCACGCCTAGAGAGGCCCATAAGGTAGTAACCCGCAAACGGATCTTCTCGGTGGCCGGCCCAGTGTTGTGGAACAAACTTCCCAGCAACATATGCCAGGCTCCCTCACTGGCAGCCTTCAAGAAAGCCCTTAAAACCTGGCTGTTCAGGGATGCCTTTGGCGATTGCTAGGATTGCACCAAGGTGTTTCTTTCTTTCTTTCTTCTTTTTATTGTCAGATTTTATGCCTCTTGCCTAATACCTCCTATATATATTTTTACTGATGTTCTTGTTTTTAACTTTTTGTGTGAACCACCCAGAGTTCCCATCAGGAAATGAGAGCAGTATAGAAATGCATAAATAAATAAATAAATAAATAAATAAATAAATAAATAAATAAATAAATAAATAAATTCTTGAAGAATTTTTTCTGTTTTAATTTGTTGGGCTACTTCTTATGATTCTATTAGGTTTAAGTTATGTTTTATTATCTCCATCTGGTTTTTGAGCATTTTTACTCTCCGGATCTTTTTGTAGTTCTAGCTCCAATTTATTGAATTCTTTCTTCAGGTTTTATTTATTTATTTATTTATTTATTTATTTATTTATTTATTTATTTATTTATTTATTTATTATTGCATTTCTAGACCACCTGATTTCCTAAATAGGGACTCTGGGCAGTTTATAAGAAAGCAAATGAATTAGTAATTAAAAGCAAACAAACCAATATGCAGCAAATACATAAACATAAACTAAAACATACTATGGGATGCAGAGCCTGGCAATAGGAAAACTAAGGGATGGCAAAAGAGAAGAAAAGGGGGGAAAGGCAGGAAGGAACAAACATTGCATCACTGATTGCTGAAAGCTTCCCTAAAAAGCCAGGTCTTTAAAGCTTTTTTAAAAAGCTGTCAGGGACTCCATTTGATGTATTTTGTATGGCAATTTGTTCCACATTGTGGGACCAACCATCGAGAAGGCCTGATTACGGGTGACAAACCTATGGGCCTCCTGGGGGGGTGTGGCCACACTGAGCGAAAGCGCCATGGATGCTCTGGTGTAACTGGCCGACACTGACCTTTGGGAGATCCGCTCTGTCAGATACTCAGGGCTCAAGCCATGGATGGTTTTGTAAACCAAAACCAATGCCTTGAACCTTATCCAGGAGGCAATGGGTAGCCAATGCAGGCAGGCCAGAATTGGTGTGAAGTGGTTAAAATGACCTGCACCAACCACCAATCTGACTGCTGCATTCCGCACCCACTGCAGTCACCAGACAAGGATCAGGGGAAGCCCCATGTAGAGAGCATTGCAGTAATCAATCCTTGAGATGACCAGCACTTGCACAACAGTCCACGGGGAGTCACCATCTAGGTACAGGTGAATCTGGATGATAAGCCTAAGTTGGTAAAAGGCAGACTTGGACATGTCAGCCACCTGGGACTCCAGGGACAATGCTGGGTCCAAGACAATGCCCAGACTCCTCGCTCTATCAACCAGCCTTCCCCTCTATGACAACCACTGCCACCATTCAGGAGAGAGGGCGCCCGCAATTTTCCCCACCCTTGCCATCCATCGGATGCCAAACAGGATGCTCCAGATACATCAGGATGATTGCCAGGGCACAATATATTGTTGTTTTTTCTCTTTATTTTTCTTAGCTATATAGGTTATGGCTAATCGTCTCAAGTATACTTTGGCTGTGTCCCAAATAATTTGGAGAGATGTCCCAGAGATGGTTTAGAGTCCATTTTGTTTTTTTTCCTTTTCTCCTCTCCAATGCATCTTGGCTTGTGATCAGCCCAAATGTTTGGCTCTATTTCTATCTCCTGTATTCCCATCCTTAGTTCGGAGAATAGCCAGATCATATCACTTCTAGACCAAGATTTATGCCTCAACAAATAGAAACTGGAAGAAAAAATTGATAAGATGAATGAAAAAAATATTTTCAAAGAATGCACAACTACAAGATATTCAGCAAAAGACTACAAAGAATCAGCAAGGAATTGAGAATTTGGAAAAGTGTGCAGATCAAACAGAGAAGATATTGGATGCATTGAAAGAAAGAAAAACCAGAGATTGCTACAGACTAATAAAAATTTGACAGACTCAATTGCAACAATGATCAGTTCAATGATCAGAAACAATATCAGTTCTTGACTACTAGACTAAATCGAAAACAAGTGAACTTTAGATGGCTAGTACCTGAAGGGATCCTGATTAATTGGAATTCAAGAAAGTACAGACTGGATTCTATTCATAAAGCAAGATAATTTTATTAGAGACACATATAACTTTGAAGAAGAAACACAAGGCCCAGTTACAAATGAAGAAGAAATGAGAAGAGACAGTTGAACAAATTGAAGGGGAAAATCAGAAAAACAATACAGAACAAGAATTGACTAAAGAAGAAAAAGAAAAGAGAACTTCTAGGGGGGAAAAACCCAACCTAAATATAAATAAAGAAGATGAAGAAGGAAATTGGGATTTTTTCATTGAATATTAATGGCTAGAACTCACCAGGGAAAAGGAAATAAAAATTTTCACAATTATAACAACTAAAATGATATAATCTGCCTCCAAAACACTCATATTTAAACACAGCAGTACAAATATTTGGAATTCCTGAAGATTGGGAAACATTGCTACTCAGCAGCACAGCAAAAGAAAAGATGGGTAGCTTTATATATTAAAGAAACTTTGGACTCAAATTGGGATGAAGAAGGGAGAATTTTAATGGTAGAAACAAACAAACAAACAAACAAATAAATAAATAAATAAATAAATAAATAAATAAATAAATAAATAAATAAATAAATAAAGATCCTGATGATGGTAATATTATGCACCCAATAATAAACAAGAAAAATTCTATCTAAAGCTATACAAGATAGTACTGGAAAAAGAATTCCAAAACATCTGTCTATTAAGAGATTTTAATGCAATTGTGGATGCAAGACTGGACTATAATAGTGACAGAAAAGGAGGGAAAGGAAAGGAAAAGACTTCAAAAAAATCTTCTTTGAGATGACAGAAGAATATTAGGACTGCACAATACATGGAGGGAAACAAATGCAAAGAAAACTTTCAATTTACATTTTACTCAAACAGATAAATGTAAAATTTCTGAGCATTCAGAGATTAAACTGAAGTTTTATCATGTTTTCTACTGAATCTGAAACTGCCCAAATACTTACTGTTCATTTCATCTGGCTTTTCAGTCTAATGTCTCGCTCTTGCTTGGCCAGATTTACAAAGAGTGGTACACTGAATGATTTTTCAAGATTTCCTTAGTTCCACCTTTTTTAAGGCATGGGGAGACACAAATGTGCAGGATTTGTTCTGAATGTTCTCTAATGAAGGTGGAATATAGACTTTATCCCTCCTCCAAGTGAGGGCTTTTATTCTATTTAGAACATGATGGGTAACTATGTGGACTACAGCAGTAATTCTCACTGATACAGTTCAATTGCCTGATATAGCACTAAAAGAACCAAAAGCTATTGTTGCCCAAAATTTATTTGCTCATTTAAGCATATCAGATTGTAGCAGACAAGAAATTCAAGGTTGCTCATGTGTTAAATAGTTATTAATCTTTGCAAACAAGCCATTCATGAATGACAAGGATCTTCAGAAATACTTCCTCTGTTGTCATTCTTTTAAAGATTCTGCTCTGTTGAAAGATTTACATCTTCATAATATTATTTTATGAACTGGTCTTTTGCGTCTGCAAAATTTGGTCATACTACAACTTCCATCATTCTGATGACTGGGCTTTTGATATTTTAATTTTGTCTTTTGGAAGTAGCTTGCTTTAAGTTAAGAAATCATCATAAGCATCGGTTGAAAAGTGTCATGCACGCAAGGCAGATGATGTCATCTTTAATTTAAAATTTCTTACCCTCCTCCTCAGGCTCTAAGGCTTCCCAGGGATCCCTTTTCAGCTGAAGATTTGAGGGCCTTAGGATAGGGTGGGGGAGCCTTTAATGAAATATTGTAGTTGCAATAGAAAGAGGAATAGGCAATGTTTCACCTGCCACTGCTTTCCTTTCATCATTTGTCAAAGTTAGTGATTACTCTCTAGGCGGGCATTATTATTTCTAAGCTTTCTGATTATGGTGGAAGTCCTTTCCAGTCATGCTTCCTCTGGAATACAGCTTCAAAACCCCTTTTCACTGTGCATATATCTGATTCCAGTATTTGTATCAGTGCTGTTTCTTTTGCTGTACTAACTCTCTTAAATGGTCATGAATGCCATTAGTTGGCCACCCATGGGAAAAGGAAATGCTGTATTTAGCTGCTGATTTGTACCATTGTAATCCGTTCCTGAGGCATACAGTGCCCCTCGACAAAGGCCTATGCACAGAATAATCAAATATGCATGAACCTGAGCCATATGACATTCACGGAAAATGAAAAGAAAAGGCTACTGAGTGGGTGCTGTAATTGAGGGCAGGGATCAGATTCCATGACAGGACTCTGGAATGCCGAAGGGGTGTCTGCCTGTTGGCAATAGAAACGTGGCAAGACATTGTTTTGGGAAACTGCAAAAATACCCTCCCTGCCCATTTATCTATCTTTTGTGTTCTGTTAGGCTAAGATTAATTCATACTAAATTTCAGAAGAGAAAGGCTGTGCTGTGTGATGTACTGGATGCAGTGGGGGGGGCATCTGCTGATGCGGGTGATCTTTTTTTCTCACAACTCACAAAATTCAAAAAGGCTGGGACCCCTCAAAATTTGCCCACGTTGTCCCATTTCCTTTCACCCACATTCATTTAACCTCTCTACAGTTCTCCTCTTTCTCCATTCACCTGGTCCCATACCAAGATACAGCTACTATGGAAGTTCTGTGAGCTTCTTTCTACGTATTTCTTACTACATTGTCGTGACTCTCCCTCCCCCACTCACTCTTTTTTCCATCTACCTTGTCTTCCTGTTTTGGTGTTTTGAGGTCATTTGCACCATTCCTTCAACTGCCCTTGGACTACTTGCTGCTTAGCTTTCAAACATCCAAGACATTTTCTATATCTTCCTATACATGGAAGAAGTGGAGAAGAAGGCACTCAACACCTTCCCAGGGACAACACCATCCCACTGGTTCAGGTATGTAGATGATACCTGGGTGAAAATCAAGACTCAGGAAGTACAGGCCTTTACAGACCACATCAATGCAGTGGACCCTAATTTTAAGTTCACTAGAGAAGACACCCAAGAAAACAGGCTGGCTTTCCTGGATTGTGCAGTCATCATCAGACCTGACCGTGGCCTGGGAGTAGAAGTTTACAGGAAACCCACCCACACAGATCAATACTTACTGTTTGACTCCCACCACCCATTACAGCACAAACTAGGAGTCATCAGGACCCTAAGCCACAGAGCAGAGAGCATTCCCAACTCCACGGAAACCAAGAAGAAGGAAGACAGGCACCTGAAGACAGCACTTAAGGCATGTGGATATCCAAAGTGGACCATCAACAAAGCAATGTTCCAACCCGGAAGAACCTGGCCATTCCCTACATGGCTGGGGTTTCTGAAAAGCTTTAAAGGATTTTTGGCAAACACCACATCCTGGTTTATTTCAAACCCACCAACACACTAAGGCAGAGACACATCCACCTAAAGGACCCAACATCCAAAACACAAAAGGAGCAATATAGTATATGCAGTCCAATGAAGTGAGGAGTGTGCAGACCTCTACATTAGAAAAACTAAACAGCCATTAAACAGGAGGATAGCCCAACATAGAAGAGGCAACAGCTCAGGACCACAATCAGCAGTACACCTCCACTTGAAGGACAAAGGGCACTCATTCAAAGATGAGGATGTACATATATTAGACAGAGAAGATAGGTGGTTTGAGAGAGAGGTTAGGGAAGCCATTCATGTGAGTGTTGTGTATTGATCTGTATTCCTATTATCTGTAATTGCTTGTTGAAGTAACTGCCTTCCTGTTCCAAAGGGAACAGGCCTATTGGTTGATTCAAGTTGCTGCATTTGGATCCTCAATCCTATTGGTTCCCACCAAAAGGCAGCCTTGTGATTGCTTGTAATTGTTCCCTCCAAAATGTATCTTTTCCTAGCCAGTCCTGGTGCCTATAAATGTAGCTCCCTCTCCCCAGTCCCCAGTCTTGTTCTCTCCCTGAACAAAGAGCTGTTACACTAGAAGCTGTCTCTAGCCTGCTATGTCAAGAGATGAAATCACTTGCTGAAATCACTAAACCCACGTTACAACACTGGCGACGAGGATGGGATCCGGAATGCTGAGAAGCAGAGGATCATCATGCTGACTCAGAGTCCGGATCGCAGTGGAGAACAAGACTCACCAGCCGGTTTAGAAGACGACCCTGCCGCCTGGAGAATGGAAAGTCCACGGGTATTGGAGCCCTTCCAGCCATCGGAGCCCCACACTTCGGAGGACTATGTTGAACGCTTCGAGTTCTTCGTGGTGGCTCAAGGAATCACTGATGGGCCAAAAAGAAGGGCCATGTTCCTGAGTTGCTGTGGGCGTGAGACCTTCAGGTTGGCCAAGGCACTGCTCGCCCCAGCAAAGCTGAGTGAGACATCACTCACAAACATTTTCGCCCGGCTGACAAGCCACTTGGAACCTACCAAAACCAAGATGGCCTGGCGGATGGAGTTCCAGAAAAGGCAGCAGCAAGCTGGAGAATCTGTGGCTGCATTCCTGGCAGGACTCCGGGAGCTTGCTCAGCACTTTGGCTCCCCAAATCTTGAAGACACTCTTTTGAATCGATTTGTTGGGGGGGCTCACCAGCAAAAAAGCCCGAAGGCGCATTGTGGCAAAGGAAGATGTCACCCTTGCCTCCACCTTGAAAGAGGCCACCGCCACAGAATTATGAGCAGGAAGAGCTCAATGCCAGTTGCAATGCCAAGAAGCTGTGGGTAGAGGCTGCCCATGCCATGGATGAACCAGAGGCTAGTCCAAGCCAGAGCCCAGTCCGTGGTGTCGAGTTGGTGCGTCAGGCTGATGCACGGCCCAAAGGTCGCCGAGGCGCTTGCCCAGGCTGTGGTGGTAACCATGAGCGGAAAAGCTGCCATTTTTGTGATGCTATGTGCAGGGCATGCGGAAAGTCAGGACACATCGCCAGGGCCTGTAGGTCGGTGGCAGCTGGAGCAACGGGATCACCTAGATCAACGCATCGCAGATCATACACCACGATTCATCTCCTGGACGACTGCAATTATTTCACAGAGATCAATAGAGAGACCGTGCAGTTCCCGGCGCAAGACAAAACATCCGTCACAGTGAAGATTGAAGGTCAACCATGCAACATGGAGGTGGATTCCGGATCTGGATTCACCATTGTTTCAGACCAGACTGCAAGGGGGCTCTTCCCTGGGGGTAAGTTCCCCTCTCTGGAACCATTCCCAGCAACCTTGCAATCATACACGGCTGGCCGCATCCACATTCTAGGAATGTGTGTGGTGAGGGTACAATTCCGGGAGAAACAGGCTGTGCTTAAATTGGTGATTGCAAAGGGGAGTTGCCCCAGTCTCCTGGGTACTGACTGGTTTCCAACCTTGGGACTGTGTATATCAGGGCTCAACTCAGTCCAAACTTCCCCAGAGTTGGGCAAGGCGTTAGGCCAGGAATTTGCCGAACTCTTCAGTGGAAAACTGGGTTGTTATAAAGGGCCTCCAATTGACTTTGAGCTGGACCCCAGGGTGGCCCCAATCCGACTCAAGCCAAGGTGAGTGCCATTTGCGCTGCAACCCAAGATTGAGGTGGAACTGGACAAATTGGTCAAACAGGGAGTTCTTTCACCTGTGGACTCTTGTAAGTGGGAGACTCCTATCGTCACACCCCTTAAGGCAAATGGGGAAGTGAGAATTTGTGCAGATTACAAATGTACTATCAAGAAGGCACTTGCCAGGACCCTGCCTGTCATAGAACCTGAATGTGAAGGGTTAAATGCTGAAGAACAGCAGGAGGAGCCTTGCAGTTCAACTTAGCAGGCAGCTGAGTCTGAGGACCCAGCTGAGGGCACATCTCCTCCTCATATGAGGGCTAGGAACAGGATCCTGCAAAGAAGAACTAACAGGAGAGCCAGGGATGGATCTTTAATGATAAGCGTAGAATTAGATCTGAAAGCCCTGAGTTCTAGCAGGAGCCTTGTCAGAGATATGGGTGTGTTCCCTGGTTTAGGATAAAGCTAGCAAGTTTACCCTGAAACCTCTGTGGGAGCAACGCCTCACTTACCTTGTCACCACGTTCCTGTGTGTATCCAGACTCTGTTTCCTGACCTTGGACCGGCTTTCTGATTACGGCGTTCTCTGTTTCCTGACCTGGGACCGGCTTTCTGACTACGACGTTTCTTTGTACCCTTGAACTTGGCATTTGGCTCTGTAAGGTATTTTGGCTTTGATTCGGACTGTACTTTGTTCATTATCTGGATTACAACTAAAGTTCCTGGCAAAGAACTGAACTTGGCTTGCTGTGTATTCTGTGTGCGGGGCTTGATAGCACTGAGGGGAAATTCATACCCCATTCCAGTTGTCTCACAGCTGTTGGCAAAACTAGCTGGGGGGAAAATTTTCGCTAAACTTGACCTGGCACAAGCTTACCAGCAGCTGCCAGTGACTCCGCAATCTGCGGAAGCACAGACTATCGTAACATACAAAGGGGCTTTCCGAGTAAACAGGTTACAGTTTGGAGTTTGTGTGGCCCCAGGGATTTTTCAAGGACTAATGGAGCACCTGTTAAGGGGTCTGCCAGGGGTCTTGCCATTTTTTGATGATGTTCTGATTGCTGGGAAAGACCCCCAGGAACTAGTTGGGCATATCCGTGCTGTGTTACTCAAATTTAAAGAGGTGGGGCTGCAGCTAAAAAAGGAAAAATGCAGTTTTGGGGTGCCATCTGTGGATTTCTTGGGGTTTAAAATTGATGCAACGGGCATCCACCCCACTGACTCTAAAATTAAAGCCATTACTGAGGCACCACGCCCACTGAACAAGACGGAGTTACAGTCATTCCTGGGACTTATTAACTTTTATCATTCATTCCTACCTCAGAAAGCTTCAATAGCGGAACTGTTGCATAAACTATTGAAGAAAAAGAGTGTGTGGCGTTGGGCTCAGGCACAGCAGAAGGCTTTTGACGCCTTGCGGGGCATGCTGACTAGCAGGAGTGTCCTTGCTCATTATGACGAGTCGAAACCTCTTGTCCTGGCATGTGATGCCTCTCAGTATGGGCTGGGAGCTGTGCTGAGCCATAGGGAAGCGGATGGGTCAGAAAAGCCCATCTCGTTCTCTTTTCGTACGTTGTCACCAACGGAGCGCAACTACGCACAAATTGACAAGGAAGCCCTGGCAATAGTGGCAGGGATTAAAAATTTTGATGACTATTTATATGGTCGCCACTTCTTCCTTGAAACCGACCACAAGCCTCTGTTAGGATTGTTCAACCCAAACAAACAGATGCCGCAGATTCTCTCCCCCAGAATGTTGCGATGGTCTATATTCCTGATTGGGTTCCAGTACACCCTGACCCATGTCCCAGGGAAAAGGTTGTGCCACGCTGATGCACTAAGTCGCTTGCCCCTTCCTGGTGTGAGCGATGCGGATCCTGCCCCAGCAGAACGAGTGATGATGCTGGAAACACTTCCGGGGCCCCCTGTAACTGCCACTGAAATAGCTGAGAGAACGAGGAAAGATACCGCTCTCTCCCATGTGCTCACTTGGGTGGGAAGGGGATGGCCAGGTGGCCCGCATGAAGAAAAATTTAGACCATACGCAACAAGGCAATATGAGCAATCCCTGCATAAGGGCTGTCTCCTGTGGGGAGACAGGGTGATTAACCCAGCGCCACTGAGAAACAGGGTTCTGGATACACTGCACTTGGGGCATCCGGGAATGGTCAGGATGAAATTGCTGGCCCGGTGCTATGTATAGTGGCCTGGGATGGACCAAGATGTTGAACAATGGGTACGGACGTGCAAGGCATGTCAGGAAGTGTGCCCAGAAGTGGATAGAGCACCAGTCCACTGGTGGGAGCAGACCTGGACTCCCTGGAGCCGGTTGCACTTAGATTTTGCTGGGCCATTCCAAGGAAAGGTTTTTTTGGTTATCGTTGATGCGTATTCTAAATGGTTAGAGGTGGCTATGGTTCCCAGCATGTCGTCAGCTGCAGTCATCAAAGTGTTGAGACAGCTGTTCACAACCCATGTGTTGCCCGAGACCGTTGTGTCAGACAATTGAGCAGCCTTTGTATCCCAAGAGTTCAGGGCATTCCTGGCTGATAATTTCATAAGAGGGGTCACATCAGCTCCCTTTCATCCCTCATCCAATGGGCAGGCTGAGCACATGGTGCAGACAGCCAAAGGATCTATTGCATGCTTGATGGAGGGTGACTGGTCAATGCGCATTGCCCAAATGTTGTTCTTGCAGCATGCGACGCCGTGTACTACTACAGGCAAGTCGCCAGCAGAGCTGCTCCTAGGTAGAAGGTTGGTAACGGTGCTGGACTATGTCCACCCAGACAAAATGCCAAACCACAATGCTAGAGCACCTCCACAGGCAGGAGTGACTCTACAAGGTATTTTGCTCCTGAAGATTTGGTTTGGGTGAGAAATTGTGGGTGCCAGGGGTGATCACCAGAGCGTCTGGGCCAGTCTCTTATTATGTGACCATTGAAGATGGCAGGGTCTGGCGTAGGCACGTGGACCAACTGAGGCGCAGAGCGCCCAGTAGAGTTGGTACAGGTGTGGGAGAATTGCAGCCTGAGAGTGACACTACCCCCATTAATGAGTCACAGCTGCAAGACCAGAGCGGAGATGCCCCAGGAATGCAGGTACCAGTGGCATCAGCAAATGAATCTGCTCCTGCAAGTCCTCATGGTTCCGAGGAACAGATCAGGGACACTGAGTTGTCTGAAACCCCCTCCGTGTCAGACGAAGCTATTACAGTAGACTCTCCACCACAGACACTGCCTGCTCAAGCCCCTGCAACACCCGTAGTCAGGAGATCAATTAGAAGTCACAGGGCCCCACAATATCTAAAGGATTACGTGTGTTGTGCCCACCGGGGGGGAGGGGTGTTGTGTATTGATCTGTATTTCTATTATCTGTAATTGCTTGTTGATGTAACTGCCTTCCTGTTCCAAAGGGAACAGGCCTATTGGTTGATTCAAGTTGCTGCATTTAAATCCTCAATCCTATTGGTTCCCGCCAAAAGGCAGCCTTGTGATTGCTTGTAATTGTTCCCTCCAAAATGTATCTTTTCCAGCCAGTCCTGGTGCCTATAAATGTAGCTCCCTCTCCCCAGTCCCCAGTCTTGTTCTCTCCCTGAACAAAGAGCTGTTACACTAGAAGCTATCTCTAGCCTGCTATGTCAAGAGCTGAAATCACTTGCTGAAATCACTAAACCCACGTTACAACAGTGAGTATTGAAAATCCCTCTCTCAGCAGATGTGGGGGGCTCAGGCACAGTCTACCTGCTACTTATCAGGCAGTGATTTCAACAATACTCAGATAAATCAATAATACTTCACACCTCCACCACCAAGGCCATAGCTAATGACCCATACTTTATGGGTGTTGGGATGATTATAAACATGAGCTATTGTCCATCTAGTGAGCCTATGGAGACTATTGTCCTCCTAACGAGCCAGTTCAGGCCATCATTCATCTTAATGAGCCTATTTCAGACCAGGGTGACATGAGGTCAAAGTGAACTATAAAATGGAGGACTCACAACTAGCTTTCCTCAGACTGACAAAGCTGTTTGGATGAGCAGCAATACCATTCAATCTCTCAAGAAAAGAAGTCCAGTTGCCCCAACTCAGCTTCCAGATAAACTCACCTGGATGACTGAGAATCTTCACAGACATCCATCCAAGACCTTTTTTTAATCTTCAGCCTGCGGCTCCACTCTATCTCTTTCCCTGCAACTGGTCCAAGGTTCGTATCTGAATCAATCACATATCTCTACTCATTTGTACAAGATGGACTAGGTGATAAGTTTGTATTTACCATAGGCTTTACAGTATTTTATAGGACCATGAAAAGGTGCCTTCACTTTGTTAGTCTTTCAGCATGCAGAACAACAGAACAAAAATGAAAACTAATGTATTATAAAGATTATCAGATTTATTTCACCTTTAAAGATTATCAGATTTATTTCAATATGAATCACAATGGATTATAATCTGCGTCTTCAGATAGTGGATTTTTCATGTATATGAGGCAGTAGACTGCAAGCCAAGAAACTCAGACCCCACTTTGTACAAAAATAAAATGGTTAGTCTTTGGAGTACCACAGTGCTTCCATTGTTTTTTTTTTCTTTTTGTCACAATTCAGACATTCACAAATTGGGATCACTGTTCTTTTTACATAACATTTTGACCTATCCTTTAATGATATTATTGGAAATATGTTATGCATAATGGTGTCACACCTATTGATGTTTTTTACTCCGTTAGTTGGACTGATTTATAGATATTGTAACTTTTGCCCCTTCAGACACATATTCCTTCTTTTTAAAGAATATATTATTGAGGATGTTGTTATTTCCCCCTCCTTAAAAATTATTTTTAAATAAAATTAAGCATATTCCTTTCTATGATATATAGAATTATCAACAGACAAATAAGGGCCACATGCAAAGGGGGAAGAGGGAGGAATTGGGCCATCCCAGTAATAACTGAGGTTACTTGTTTTCCTTTGTAAGGATAAGTTAACTCACTTCTAATTCTGATTGCACCAATGAAGACTTTTTAAAATTACTTGTTAAAAGTGTTAATTGGATATGTGTAACAAATAGAAGCATACACACAAAAAGAACAATTTTTAAAATGAAACTACTATCATGGACAGAACTGTTACTGTAAATTGCAACCACTCCAATTTGAAAGCTTCCTTTCAGCATTGCTTGCATCAAAGGCCTTAAGAAACAAATTCACTGCCTGTTTGTAAAATGGCATCAGCCGCGTAAAGTGGGGATTAGTCATTACTTTGAATTTTTATTATCTAATGCAAAGATATGGGAGTGTTTCTCCAGTCTTCAAAAAGGAAAATGTGAATAGTTTTGGCAAGGCAACAAATGTAATACAGTTATATAGCTTGTGTTGGCAAATCTTCATAAACAACATCATTTGTCTTTATCTGAAGTCTTTTAATGACTTAGAAGCAAATTTTATAACATTAAATGGGCACTAGTTCTGATTAAATCACAATGAAAAACTATGTTGCAACTGGACACGTTTTTCAAGATTATTAAGAAGGCAGAATACTATTTTTTCAAGTTAATCATACCAATGAGGTAACATAAAATACTGATAATACATTAAGCAAAATCCTGTAATATAGTGTGGTAATCCACATTATAATAGACCCAATGGAAATCAGGTGAGTCAGCAGTTCCATACATTCCACTGTATCAAATGAGCCTACTCTAAAATCTGACTACTATATGTCTGGAGAGGTGGATGTGTAGTCCACAAAATGTTACATTAAAATATGAAAGTTAGTTTTTAAGATGCCATATGTTTGTGTCTTTTACTTGTTTTGTTTTTCTCTGATTTTTGCCTAAAAATCTCTGAACCCATCTCTGATGGTTACTTCATGTCCCTCTCATCATGGTTCATTGTCCCGCTTGGGACCGGTATGAAAAAAGGTTACTCCACGTCCATTGCATGACTGCGGGAGTTCGCCCTGACCACGCCCCCTGAACCAGGATCAGAGCATGATGAGAATACCTCTCCCTGGCCTCAGGAATTGTCTTGTCTCAGTTCTTGTTTCTAGACAAGTCCCAGTGAAGTAACGCTTGTCATGCAACGCATGCATTCTCCGCCTAGTGGCAGGAGTGCGAAGTTGCATTCTCCAATATAATCCCAATGGCATAAACAATGCATCACAGAGAGGGAAGAAGGCATGAAACTGGGTGCTTTGCAGCTTAACGCATGAAAGACAAAGTTGCGGAGATTTGAAATATCAAAAAAAGGAAGCCTGGGCCAAAAAAAAACCGAAGCCAGGAAAATTCAGTAATTGTCACAAAACAGGGATGTGAAGTAACAGTTGTCACGATACCATCAATCATGCCCATGGGTAAACGGAAACAGGGACAGAACTGGGATAAGACCATGTGACCGCGGACAATGTTATCATGAAACGAACATAATCTCAGAACAATGAGGGACGTGAAGTAACCATCTTAGTGTTTATTTGCAAACATAGACACACACCCTTAGCATTGTTCCTACTTCAGTTGGAATGACAGGGAGGACAGGGGGAGAACAGAAGTACTATAGTAGCCTTTACGGACATGGCTTTCATTTAGGTGCCTAATTTTTTGTAGTCAACACACCACACTAGGACAGAAAGAGAGGGAGAGGGAGAGGAGACTCCACCTCCTCAAAGTCTCATGTATCACATAACACCAAAATAGAGGCAAACAATTGAGTGTGAAAAATTTCACACACACACACACACAAATCAGCTCTAGCTCTACTGATTGATTTTATTTACATTTAGCTGTTATATCACATAGATAGTAGAAGATGCATTGAAAGCAGTAGTGAAAACTACAGCACAAACAGAGGACCAATTCACAATATAATTGCGTCCTTAGTCTTATGGTGTCTTGAACTGGAGCAATCCACTTCATCAGATGCAACCAACAAAATGGAACAAAATAATGTATCCTCCCTCTCTCAACACAGGTTTGGGAACACTTTTTTCTGATTCTTTGGGTGAGAGCAGGATCTTAGGCTGTTGGCCTCAGAAAGAGAAAGGACCTTAACTCCATGTAACAAGCTCCCCTATATGCCATAAATACTTTCAACTATCATAGCCCAACTTCAAATAATTGTTTTGTATCCCCTTTCTTGGGATACCCAGTGTGTTGTATTGGATAGAGTGATGGACTAGAACTCTGGAGAACAGGTTTCAAATTTCTGCTTAGCCATGGAAACTGACTGGGGGAGTGGAACTGGTAAAACCATTCCTTGGGTCTTACTTAACTTGAAAACCCTATTAGAGTCATTATAAGTCAATTTTGACTTGAGCACATGTAATAATAGCACCCTCTTTCTAAAACTGCAGGCAGCAAGCATCTGATGCAGGGAACAGGTGAATGAGGAATTTAGTTGCCTCGTGTGAATTTCTCACTTCAAAGTCTGTCAGACTGGAATGCTGTTCCCTCAACACCCACATCTACATGCTGACTTGTAACTTTTCTATGCATTCTACCAAGGTTCCCTCTATGGTGTGCAGGTGTGTATGCTTCCCCCCTCTGTGCACCTGTTGTAATAATTTTGTTCTGGTTATGACAGTACCTTCTGGACGGAGGGCTGCATGCAAACACAAAAAAGCCCTGGTCAGTGGGAATGAAAATTAGAGGATACGTTGCATCTTCTCTGCTTTTCTGAGACTCATTACACTAAAAGTTTCTATGAACATGCTTTGCCTTTCATCTGAGGAACCTATATGGAGCCCTTTGCTCACATATTCTTGTCTTGTCAGATGCCTAGGCCTCGTATGTTGCAATGAGAAATAAGTTGGGATTTGTGCATTTGAATGACTTGTTAGAAGCTATTGTTCTGATTTAAAACATAAGAACAAACAGTTATGTATTGATCTGTAATTGCTTGTTGAAGTAACTGCCTTCCTGTTCCAAAGGGAACAGGCCTATTGGTTAATTCTAGTTGCTGCATTTGGATCTTCAATCCTATTGGTTCCCGCCAAAAGGCAGCCTTGTGATTGGTTGTAATTGTTCCCTCCAAAATGTATCTTTTCCTAGCCAGTCCTGGCCCCTATAAATGTAACTCCCTCTCCCCAGTCCTCAGTCTTGTCTCTCCCTGATTAAAGAGCTGTTCACTAGAAGCTGTCTCCAGCCTACTTTGTCTCTGAGCTGAAATCACTGCTGAATCACTAACCCCACGCTACAATACAAACCCTGGAACCTTTCTTTTTCACTTTATTTTAAAACTTTCCTAAAATATATTGGGACTGGTAGGAAAAACTAGTGCTTTATAGTCATGCTTGAATGTTCAGATGTTGCCTAAAATGGTCCTAATCTTAGACGTAAATCTTCCATAATTCTAAAGACACTTGTCTTCCAAGACAAGGAGAAACTTGCATGGTGACATGTTCAAAAAAACATGCCAGTGTACATGTTTGTTTAGCTTATTTTATCTCAAGAGGGTAACGTATGAATATGTACTAGAATATTACATCTGTTAACTTGCAGTCTTGTATTTGTGGATTTTCCTGGCAAATTGTTTTAAAAAAATAATTACACACTGTTCTTTCACTGACCAAAAAACAAAGTCAGTTGATTCAGTCATTTAAAACGAAGGAGTTAAGATGCAAACACATTTGTATGAGTGGGAAGTGTATTTGATCTGATGGCCATAATTCAAATGCAACCTAATTTCTAGTGTTAAAGAGAAAAATATGTAATCTGAGGACCCATTACATTATTCACTTTCTCTCTCAGTAGGCTCTCTGTACTGACTAATTAACACAAAGGTCATTGTTCTCATTTCAGAATATCCACAGATCATTAAAAACTGCACATGTCTGATTATGTTGATAGATGTAAGAGCTGCTGTTGAGAGAGAACTTCCAATTTTTCAGAATGGCTGGAAACTGTCTTCCTAAATTTAACTAGAGGATAATTATGGCATCATGTGTTCTCTTCAATATATGTTTATTTTCCATGTGTGAAAGACAAAGAGAAATTAGCAAGATATAGCCATCAAAGAAAGAAAGAAAGAAAGAAAGAAAGAAAGAAAGAAAGAAAGAAAGAAAGAAAGAAAGAAAGAAAGAAAGAAAGAAAGAAAGAAAATGGATCTTAGTTTGCTGTGGTAGTTTAAAGCAGTACTTTTCAAACCATATGGCAATAAATGTTGCAGTTTCATTTGTAATAGTAGACAGCTCGTCCATCAAAACCAGATTAAAACAAGTAAAATTACCATTACCAATCTGACTTCTGAAAGGTCACAATTGTTTAGATTCTTGATTCACATTTTACCAGAGTGCAGTACATAAGCCCAATGGATCCGATCACTTTCTTGTTGCTAGTTATTGAATTTGAGATTCAGAAAGCAGTTTTAAATTCCCCAATTTTGTTCAGCCCTTTTTTCATTAATTGCCACATGCAGTTACAGCAACTCACTCTGAGACACTAATAGAAGTAATAAAACATGTTTCTTTCCTTACAATTGAACAAATCAAACAGCAAATTGACAACAAGTATGCCTGCTTGCTTTCATCAACAGAGCTAAACAGACTTAGATTTTGGATGCATGGCTATTAACTGTGCATCATATTTTGATGTGTACTAAAATCGGGGGTGATCACGTGATGTTTGGTGCACAGTTAATGCCCCGATGGCAGAGGTGTATTATGCTTCTTTCTGTGCATCCCGTCTTGCCAAATGCACATCTTTTCCCTGTTTATTGATCTGCTTTCCTCCGTCATGTTCACACACACACACACACCATATATATATTTCTATATATATATAGTGTTAAAGATAAAAATATATAATCATGTTAGGTGGAGGTTTCCCATTAGAAATCTGGTTGTTTTTCACTTTCGAGGTCTCACTCACAGTATTTATAGAAGGACTTCAACTGAGACCACACTTTGCTTCAAGAAGAACTAAGCCAGAACACCAGCCTGAAGATGACGAGTGAGATTGTCGCCAAAACAACCAGATTTTACACGGGAAGAAAGAATCCATCCTAACAGATCATTGAAAATCTGAAAACAAATATACATGTCTGATTATGTTGATAGATGTTAGGTGGAGGTTTCTTCCTAGAAATCTGGTTGTTTTGACGAGAGAAGTCTCACAATCATCTTCAGAATGGCTGTTCAAACTTTCTTCTTGAAGCAAATGGTCTCAGTTGAAGGATAAATACTGCTGGGGTGTGTGGTTTGCTTGCTTTGTTGCTGATTGCAGGTTCCTTTGTTCCTTTGTTTTTTTGATCTGCTGTGTGGCTGAGGCGATCGAAAGGGATTAACTGCTGGTGGCTGTTTACATGGCTGTTTAGATGCTGGTGGGTTAGATGGCTGGTGGGTTCTGGCAGTAAGTGGGGTCCTGTGAAAGAATTCAGAAAGAACGTGTCTGTGGTCTCCCAATGTTTTTTTGGGGTGTGTGAGTGTGCTCCATGTGGTGACTGGAGTGGGTTTGCCGCAGTAGACGTGGTTTTGTTATTGGATGGTGGTTTCGTTTCATCTGTGGGAAGGGTCTGGGTTTGTGTGTGGATGGAAGGTGGTGGCATCATTTGACCTGGTGTCAGTCTTTGTGACAGAGGCTCGTCTGTTCAAAACCAGATGTCAAACGGGAGGTGTCATCACGTTTATTCATGTTGTTTGGGTGTTTCTCAATTTCAATGGCTTCCATGATTAAGACTGTTGAAGTGTTCAGTTTTGGAGATGAGTTTGGTTCTTTCAAAGTCAATTTTGACCTGTTGTTTTTATGTGCTGGAAGAGAGAGGAAGATTTTCTTCTTTTTTGACTGCGTTCTTGTGATCCGTGCGCTTATTCTCCTGTTTGTTTGTCCGATGTATGTGGCTGGACAGACTTTGCATGGAGACTCCTTGGTTTTCTAGCTCAATCTTGTCTTTGGGGTTTCTTAAAATGTTGGCTATTTTTTGTTGCAAAAGGCTGTCTTGATATTGTGTTTGTGGAGAATTTTGCTGATTTTGTCTGTGGTGCCTTTGATGTAAGGGAGGAACTGTTCTCTTCTGTTTCTTGGAGGGGGTGTTTCCTTTTGGATTAGTTTGGTGAGTAATAAAACATTCGAGAGAGTGTGTAATTCAGTTTTTAGGTGGTCTTTGTCAAGGCGTTTGGTTCAAGATCAAACAGTTGATCTTGCAGGGTGGTGGTGTGATTGTGCATTTAAGTAGCGGTTTGTATGTGTTTTTTCTGGTAGATGGTATGTCCTAAGGAGCCGTCGGGTTTTTTGTAGATTAGACGTCCAGGAAGGGAAGTTGGTTGTTGGCTTCTATTTCCATAGTGAATTGTATTTTGGGGTGTAGGCTGTTGAGATGTGTGAGGAAGTTGTTCAGTTTATCTTTTTGGCCAGATAACAAAGGTGTACTAAATATCTGAGCCAGAGTTTGGGTTTATGTTGATGTTTGGTTTCAAAGTGTTCCATATACAGGTTAATGACCGGTGAGAGGGGTGATCCCATGGGTGCTCCTTCTATCTGTTTGTATCTTTGTCCATTGTGGATGAAGTATGTGTTGGTTAGGCAGTGGTTGGTCAGATCTAGGATGTGTTTGGGGGTTGATTTGTTGTGGATAGCTGTCAAGGCTTCTTGAATGGGCACTTGTGTGAAGAGCGAAACAACATCGAAGCTGGAGTAGGTCATTGGGTTGTAGGTCTTGTTTCTTTATAATTTCTATGAAGTGACGAGTTTTGTGCATGAAGTGATGGATTCTGCATAGGGCTGGAGTTGTTTGGCAAGAAATTTGGCGAGTTTTGTAGAGGTGAGCCTATGGAGCTGACTATGGGTCTGAGAGGTGTTCCTTCTTTGTGAGTCTTGGGGAGGCCGTAGAGCTTGGGGCATCTGGATGATTTCTCTCTGGGGATGATGCTTGGCTTGATTTCTTCACTTAAGGGAGGAGGCTTTTATTTTGGCTTTGGTGATTTTTTCCAGGTAGGTGGTGGGGTCTGTGTTCAAAGGTATGTAAGCAGGGTCTTGTAGTAGGTTGGATAGTTTGGCTTGGTAGTCGGATGTGTTCATCACCACTGTGGCATTGCCTTTGTCTGCTGGGAGAATGATTATGTTGTTGTCTTTCCTCAGGTTGGAGAGGGCTTTTTGTTCTTCTTTGTGTAAATTGCTTCTGGGTGGTTTGCTGGAGCAGAGGACATTGGTGACTTCGAGTCTGATTTTGTTGGCTTCATCTGGGTTGATTTTGGTTAGGCTGGCTTCCACTCCGCATATGATGTTTTCGGTGGGGATGTGTCTGGGGCGACTGCAAAGTTGAATCCTTTGGAAAGGACTGTGGTCTCTGCGATGGTGAGTGTCCTGTCTGATATGTTGTGAACTGTTTGTTTCATGGGCTGTTGTGGGGGGGTTGGGCTTCTGGCGTTTTCCAGTTTGTGGAGTTTGTTGGTGTGTGTGTCTGTCTTGTGGGAGGTCTCTGTTTCAGCTCTCCAGGCGGCAAGTCGATTTGTTCCAGAGTGTTGGGTGGATTTTGTTGCTGAGTTTGAGGTGGAGAGTGAGTAGGTCTCTGTTGGTTTGATCTAGTAGGTATCTTTTCCTGTGTAGTTCGCTTCTGATTAGGGCTAGTTCTGTTCTTTTCAGGATCCTTTCGCTGGATGGGGTTTTTGAGTGGAATTTCAGTTCAAACATTTTTGTCTCGGCAGTTGGTAGGAATGCAATGTCACATAAGATGGTGGCTCTTCGGACTTCTAGTTTAAATGGAAGGTTTCCTCCCATTGTCGGATATTTGTTTTCGTGAGATTTTCACGGGTATAGGTATGCATGTTAGGGTGGATTCGGGTTTCTTCCCGTGTAGAAATCTGGTTGTTTTAATTCCACGTTTCGACGAGGTCTCACGTCATCTTCAGGCTGGTGTTCTGGCTTCTTTCTTCTTGAAGCAAAGCGTGATCTCATTGAAGTCCTTCTATAAATCCCCAGGGTGTGTGGTTTGCTTGCTCTGTTGCTGATTGTAGGTTCCTTTGTTCCTTTGTTCTTTTGTGATCTGCTTGGCTGAGGCGATCGTTAAGGGATTAACTGCTGGTGGCTGTTTAGATGGCTGTTTAGATGCTGGTGGGTTAGATGGCTGGTGGGTTCTGGCAGTATCCTGGGCTTTGGTGGAGTGGGGTCCTGTGTCTTGTGAATTCATTTTGGTCTGGCTACGTGTCTGTGGTCTCCCAATGTTTTTTTGGGGTGTGTGAGTGTGCTCCATGTGGTGACTGGAGTGGGGTCGCAGTAGATGGACGTGGTTTTGTTATTGGATGGTGGTTTCGTTTCATCTGTGGGACGGGTCTGGGTTTGTGTTTGGTGTGGATGGAAGGTGGTGGCGTCTTGTGTCCTTTTGGACCTGGTGTCAGTCTTTGTGACAGAGGCTCGTCTGTTGACCAGGGCTAGTTTCCAGATGTATATATAAAGTTATTTGCTTGTCGATTACCGGCATTTTGGCTTTCTAATATTACTGCAAAAGTTCATGTGAAAGTTTGAGAACGTGGCAATGTATCCCTAGTACCGGAGTGCCTTTGTAGTAACTCCTTTGTTTTTATCTATCTCTCACTTCCTTTCCCATTGGTCACTGTACCAGGTAATTTGCAGCTTGTAGAAGTGCTCAGTTACTGAAATGCCAGCAATTGATTATTAAAGCAGGACAGCAGAAAGAGGCAGAAAAAGAGGGGGGGGAATGAAATGGTGCAAATGTTCACCGTTCACACGGCAGTTGCTGGGGTAAAAACTGCACCTCATTAAGAGGAGTAATTTGATCAAACCCCTAGTGGTAGTATAGTATGATGCGGTTAAAGTGCACTTCAGGGGGCATGGTTGACTGGGGTGCCAAAATGCTGCACCTTGGAGTGGAGGCACGATCTTTTGCTGCGCAGTCATTGGCAGCAAGCACAGCACCAAAATGGTTGTATGACCAGGGCCCTACTGAAGTTTCAACAGACTTCTGAGAAGAAAAAAATAGCAGATATTTTGGAATTCTCTTTGAATCAGAGACAGGAAGGGATGCATGGTTACTAGATAGGAGCATGAACCACCAAAAAAGTATGTCTGTGAAGATTCTCAGTCATCCAGGTGAGTTTATCTAGAAGTTGATTCATGGCAACTGGGCTGCTTTTCTTGAGCGACTGAAATGTTTCGCTGCTCATCCAGACAGCTTCGTCATTCTGAGGAAAGCTAGTTGCAAGTCCTCCATTCACAACCAGCTTTCCTCAGACTGATGAAGCGGCTTGGATGAGCAGTGAAACATTTCAGTCTCTCAAGAAAAGAAGTCTAGTTGCCATGACTCATCTTCCAGACACCAAAAAAGTAGTTTGTCTTGGTTCATGGTTTATGGAAGGCCACACACACACACACACACACACACACACACAGAGAGAGAGAGAGAGAGAGAGAGAGAGAGAGAGAGAGAGAGAGAGAATTTTCCTGTGTATTAGACTATATTTTTGTCTAAAATTGTTAGACTAAACAATGAGGGTCAACCTATACATGGAAGTAAGCCAAAGAGACAACCATGTGGTTGTGAATGTGATTTTGGGTTGGAAAAGGGTTGTCTTATACATGGAAAAATATGGTAATTATCCATGGGCATCTCAAGATGGCAGTGACAGTGGAGGAAGAGATGATAGCAGTAGGAAAAGGTAGGGAGCTCACGGGGGCAGGGGGCAGGCTGTATGGGGAGGCAACACCCAGGAGGTTCAAACATTGCAAAAACAAAAACAAAACAAAAACACCCTCATTGGTTCAGGAAAGTTCAGGATTTCCAGTTTGGATTAACCTTAACTGCTTCAAGTAAACAAAAGGATTTTTGAATAAACCTCTTGGTTTATTATTAACTTTGTGTCCATCTCTATCGGTTACTGCTGGACAGATTGACATTCACCCCAGCCCAGAAAGGACCCTCCCAGGCAAACCTAACAAAGGCAGCATGTGAAATTTCAAAACTCCAATAGTTTTGTCTGAATATTTATATGCCTGTAGCATGGAAATTCACAGAATTCAGATTCACTTTAAAACGTTGCACCTAACAGAAAGTTTGAAAATTTTACATTTAAAACAAACATGCAAATGTATTTGGTTTGAAAGCTTCTATTAAATAAAATAAGTAGTCAGAGTTATATTTTGGCTATTTTTATATTTTCTAAGTGAACTTTTGAATATATATACACTTGAAATAATTCCCTGCCCCACCTCTTCCTCTGAGTGTGCACCCACAGGAGCAGATGGGGTATGGCATCCATCTATAATAGCCACATAATGTTTTATATCTGGAAAAAAGATGGAAACTGGTTGTGCCTAAAGTGGTCCAATACAAGAGTCAAATCCTGTAAGATAGGAATGCCAATACACCCCAAATACACACCTGAACCCAGTAAATGGTAAAAGCAAGGCCTGGTTTTAAGCACCGCCATTCCTTTTAATCCAAAAGAACCAACAACTGTGAAAACATCAGAAAGAACAGAACACTTCAAAACTGTATCTACAGCCACAGAAAGAGAGGATGTTGAATGCATAAGCAGTCAAAACAAAAAACAAAAAATGAGGCAAGAGGAATTACAAAAGCCAAAAGAAAATAAGAAAACCAACTGACCTAGTATAATACTTATATGCCAGCATATATTTAGCATAGTCTCAGAGCATAAACAAAGTGAATGCCTCACAGTAGGGCAGCACATGAGCATAGTGTATTCCTAAGAGATAGCTAAATAAAGTACCCATTTTATACCCAAAATTCCAATTTCCATCTCCTTCCAATCAAATGTCTTCACCCCCTCAAACTTTCATGCAGAAGAGAGCGTGAGGTGAATATTCCCCTCCACCTCTTGCAACTGAGACTATTTTCCTAATAATTCAGTACCAAGGAATGAGTTCTGCTCAATTCTGCAGATCTTTTTCATACCAATAAGCTGTAGGTGTTATTGCCTTCTGGTTACCTCTGGGCATTCTCCCTTCTCCTGTTTGGGTCATCCGAGACATTGATGACAAAACCCGATTTTCCAGATGAACAACAAAGTCCATGATCCCTCATTTCACCAATTTCACGATGAAATGCATTCTATTATAGAAAAGGGAGCATACAAATACACCTCAATTACATTTAGGAAGATATGAGCCTTTTTGTTTGACTCCAGGAGGCTGAGTGACAAAGTGTGAAAGTGTCAACTGCAAGGGGTTTTTCACACCTGTATTTTTAGACTTGTTACAACACATTTAGCTAACTCCTGTTAAAATATATAATAAGATGGTTTTTCTCTTCTGCATTAATGTGTCTGTGTCCTTCTGTTCCTAGTCTTATATGTTCTCTCCTCTTCAAGAGATGAGAAGGTCAAGACAGACTTTCTTTACAGACTTTCATTTTTGTAATAAGCTATTGTTTATAAATGGTACCAACAAAGCAAGTGCTGTGGAGATGCAGGAGGAAGCCCATAGGCAGGTTTAGGGCACAAAGGTACCAGAGAGCTTTAAATAAATAAAATAGAATGACAGATATTCCATAGATTGTAAAGGGGAAAAGTGCTCAAAGCATTTAAAAAGATGAAGATGGGAGTATTAATTTCCTCATAGCCATCCTTTTGGCTTCTTAGACTTCAACAGGGCTCATTAATCATGTCATTAAATAACATCATTACAGTTTATATATACTTGTTCTGAATTCACTTTGTATACAGTAATTGTCCAAAAATATGATGGAGATGTGTAATTTCCAGGCTTAAAAGCAGGGTACTTCAAGGGCCAGATGCAGGGGAATGGTATCAGGAGACAGATATCTAGTCTCATGCGCTCCCAAACGCATATGGTGGGGCTACTCTGAAACACAGGAAGCTGGACTAGATGGGCTTCTGGGCTGATCCAGCATGGCTCTTATGTTCTTAAGTTATGGTTTGCTTTGCCTGCATAGCAGTGGAGGCATAGGAGGAGCAATCCCGGAAGCGAGCAGGGCTATGTGGTGTGCCATCTACTCTTCCGAATCACCGGGACAATCCCGGTGTGGATAGCCCTGTACAGAGCACCAAGGAACTGACTGCAGGGGTGAAGGAGGGGAAAGATGGTGCAGATAACAGTGTGAAAGTATACAGTTAAAGAGGGAACAGAGGTGGAAGGATTCCTCTTGAGAGAGGAAGGGGGGGAGCGTGGGCAGACTGATTGGAGGAAGGATGATTGGTGGAATAAGGAGAAGGATAAGAAGGATGGGAGTCTGAGGGAGAAGCTAGTGCACAACCCAGATGGAGGATAGTGGCAAGTCTTTGTGTTCCAAGACATAAAGGGGACAGAGGCTCAATGTGTGGAACCAGTGGCGGAAAGGATGCATCACCAGTATTGTGGAACACATTATCGCCATTTTTGGAGGGTCCTGGGGGAGAGGAATCACCACTCATGAAACCCAAACCCATTCAAAAATGTGTATGTATGTAAACAAGCAAATTGTAAAGTTAAACAAGACAATTAGGAGGGGTGTCAGAGTATGATACAAAATGGAATTGTCTTGTTGCATTGTGGGATAATGACTAAGCAGAAGAATGCACATCTGAGTCATTATGTGTCAGCAGTCAGCCAAAGTCAGGTGACACTTCAGACATGCTCAGTTTTAAATCAGTTAGGTAGCATACTGCTGTGTGGGGGGTTTGGAGAAGGAGCAGTGTGTCACTCTGTTAGTACTGCAGACTCCTAGACTCCTGGACTGGACTGTGACTACGAAATTTTACCAGCCGATTCTGATGAGTTGCTTGCTGCGTGTGTGTATATTTTTGGAGAGACAGTTTTGGTGTAGGGAAACACCACTGTGTTGAGCACATTTTTCTGTGCATTGCTACTGGCTTTGAAGGCTCCATCAGGTCTCAAGTCAGCACCTTTCAACAGCCTTCTGCAACTCTGATTGAGTCAACTCCTTAGGCTTTGGTACAATGCTTTTGTTGAAAGCCATTGTTTTCAATCTAGATGTCTCAACATTTTAGTAATCTTTTAAAATTTTAAGTTTAAGTCCTGCTGTTTCTTTTTTTTTTTTAAATATGTTTTTATTAGAAAATTTTAGTATACAAAAAAAAAAAGTCAAGTTCAACAATACAAAATCATTCTACCACTAAAATTTGGCTTCCCTCTGTTCTTCTCGTGGTTTTAGCGTTATTCATCTCCTGCCTTCCTTTCAATACTTATAAAAAGATTTGAAAAATAATAGTAATCCTTGAGCTCTATCCTAATCCGGTAAGAGTCTTTAATTCCTTGCAATGAATCTTTTAAATTTTTGCCAATCTTTTTGGAACCTCTGGTTGTCTTGATCCCTTTGCACGTCAGTCTGGCCATCTCTGCGAAGTCCAATATTTTCACCCTCCATTCATCCTACGTTGAAGTCCTGCTGGTTTCAATGGGTTTTTATTTAGGGAAGTGATCAAGCCAATACACACTGAGTTGTTATTTTTTAGGTTTATATAGAACTGAATGATTCCCTTGGTTGCCATGGTTATAGATAAGGCAGCAACTTTTGAGGCAAAATTCGGTATTCCACCTGAAAATAAACAACCTAGGAATTTAGAGGGATAAACAAAGAGTGAAAGTATTGGCTACTGACATTTCTCAGGAACTGTGAGAGGAAATGGATTTCCAGAAATTATTATAATTTCCACATCCATATTTACTGTGTAGCAGCCAAATTGTCAGTACCAAATCTATACTGGAGTGGAAGCAGATGGCGGTCACAGGAGACACATGATCTTCTGCTGTTAATAATTTTGACAACCAGTGTACAAGAGTTCCAACAATTACTCATGGCAACTCATATTCTTCTGGCTGTGGGGATCTGGCAGCAGGATGACATATATTAATTGGTCCTATATTTTATATCCTTAATTATGAGTAGAGATGGGCCTGAAGTAAACCACAAACCAGAAAAAATACCACCATGGTGGTATTAACTGATCCATGGTTTAAGTTAAGATCTTTTGTTTTGCCACAGTAAAACAAAAAACCAAATATTTTCCCCTCGCTGCTTCATTTTCATTCAGAAAAATAAGTTCCAGCACTTTTCTTCATTCTGTCAGCTATACTGCTCAACTCTCTCTCAGACTGCCCTCTTGCCAACTGTTCTGTCAGACACTAGACTCCTAAGAAACATCTCTGACCTTTCTACCCCAGAATACCCCCAAAACTAACCAACCCTCAACTTTCCTTGTTTCTCCCAGCCCAGCTGTTCTCCAGACTCTTTTTAAAAATAATGAAAAGGAGGAATCAGAAGAATGGGAACAGTGAGTCTTGTAAGAGAATGTGGTTGGCTCCAGCACTGAATAGTGCAACCTATATTACCCATAAGATATGACTGAATCCATTTGAATAGTTATGTAGATGAGCTTCTTCTTTCTGTCCCCATGTCTCAGTCATCCCATGTGCTCCGGGGAAACCAGGAAGTGGCTTGAGTCTGAACATTTGAAGCCAGAATCATTTTGTAAAGGGGAAGTTTTATCTTTATTATTCTGTGCTGCCATTTCTTTTATGTGCCACAATTCATCAGCCAGCTGTTATTTATACAGCATCTTTCAGCTCCCGAATGGGATGATGACACTACAATCAACCTACATTATCTTCTCGTGCTCTTATATTAGAATCAAGCACAGAGGAAACACTTTGCAATTATTCTAGGCACTGTTCCTATATGAAAGAGAGGCCACCCATCGATGGGATTAATGAATATTGTGATTAGGGGGAGAGAGAGAGAGAACGGACTGAAGAGAATGGAAGGCAGCAGTAATAGTGCCCTGCAGATGGGATGGAGCTCTTATGGGGGAAAAATCCCATCAGCAATTAAGCTCATTTCTTGCAATAGCAGATGTGCAGAGCCACTTGCTGAATACTGAGCACCAGAGAGGAACTTGGAAAGCCAAAGAGATAAGAAATAGACAAGATTCATGCCAGAGTTGGTATAATAGAATAGAACCGCAGCCTTGGGAGCAAGTGATTCTGGAAGAGTATTTATATCTGTAGTAATAACAATGGAGTGATTGCTATTTTTGCACTTGAGATCAGATGATTAAGACTGGTAGGAGGTGACTTCCTCAAGTAGCAGGCAGGGAAGCTCAGGTGAGTAATGCAGTGCACACAGAAATCACTTTCCCTCATTGGTTGGGAATGTACTCTGCAACCCAGTTCTCAAAGGATGGAACTATGGGGCCATCTTGCCCATTTTGGCTGCTACCGCAAACCTTTTGCTGCCTGCAACATTTCCTGCAGTGATGCTTCATCTAATGCAAAATCCCAGTGAAAGCGTCTGGGAAGCAAAAGACTCCCAGCAATCTGTAGGGGAGCAGTTCTGCTGGAAAAGAAAGTTCATATTTCCCCACATGCCCCAATTCTTGGGGGGGATTGCCAGGATTTTGATGGAGGTGACATGGTAGATCCTGAAGCAGACCCATGCAGTCTGAAGCAATGAGGGGAATGATGAGTTGCCACAGAAAAGGCCATACGATCTTGAAATGGATGGGACTTCCTTCTGAGTGAATTTTTTAGTGTTAAAATTCTGCTGTCCCAGAGTGCCTTGTTTGAACTCCAAGAATTCGTGGCCAGCGTGGCTACATTATTTCACCCAGTTGTTGCCTTTGCTTATATTTATACAGGCAGTTAAGACCTATTTGCTCTAGTAAGCTTTTGATCTTGTGTATATTTTAAATTTTTTTTATGATTTATTGATGCTGCCATCTCCTTTTGTTGCAATGCTTTAATGTGTTGTTTTCACTAATTTTAAATGTGCATTTTTCATAGTTGAATTATAAAGTTAGGCTGTTTACCAATATATTTGCACAGGAGAATACAGTCATTTGTTGGACTGCAATCCTCAGAATGTCCTAGCCAGCATGATTATTAGTTGAAAGAAATGGACCTGAGCTCTGCTGTTGTCAAAGAGGCTGCCGCAGCAAATATGCACCCCTCAGTTCTGATGTCACTTGATGCCATTTGGCAAATGCTCAAGAGAGCATTTTTTAAAATAAAAATGCACAGTGCTTCATTTTTTAAAATAATCCCAATCTAATAAGAATAAAAAATCACTTTCTTCGTGGCAGTGAACCTACATTTTTTTTCTGGGTTGGGGTGTGCTTCTTGATTTGCCATAGCCATCCCAAACTGGGGATGTAAACATTGAACTGGAATGTTTGCCAAAACATTCACACCTGCTCCCACCTCTACCCAAGGGCTCGCTCATGAGAGGGGAGCAGGAAATGATGGAAACAGGTGTTTTAGAGGCAATGACAGGAGGTCCTGGTTCTCGGTGAAGCACCCCCCCCCACAGGACTGAAGTTATCCAATATTCCTCCTAAAAAATTAATGATCTTTGTATGCATTTTCTCCTGAGGTGCTAGATCTAGTCTTAAGTCCCATGGAAACAGAGACCTGGTGTGTAGTTTCACAACACAATTATACCACTGTGGTCTTATTTTAGCAGTAATGGCTCTGTCTTGCAGTATTCTGGGATTTGTAGTTTGGTGTGGTACTTACTGTACATTTCTGTACATTTCACCATACCAGTGTGGTATAGTATAATGCATAGCAGGCCTGCCCAACAGGTAGACCGCGGGATACTGGTAGCCCACGAAGGGTTCAAAAGTAGCCCGCTGTCCATCAATAAAAAAGTGAGGGGATAAGTTCTCCACCCTTCCCTCCCCCATCCCAAGGACCACCACTGCCCCAGCAAAGTTCTGGGTCTGCCAGCCCACTGTCTCAGCCAAGCGGGGCAGTTCAAGGGCCATGGCACATTGAAATCTGTTCCCTCCAGAACAGATTAATTGGTTTTCAGTGCATTCCTATGGGAAACCGCTGCTCTACTTACAAAGTTTTTTCTTTTGAGCATGTGCTCGGAATGAATGAAATTCGTAAGTAGAGGTTTAGTGTAGTAGCCCTCAGGCACTTTGGGCCAGGTAAAGTAGACTTTGGCCTGTTCAAAGTTGAACAGCCCTGCTGTATAGTATACTATACTACACTATACCAGTGTGGTATAGTGGATAGAGTGATGGACTAGGACTCTTTTGGACTACAATTACAAGCTCTATTAGGGCTTTAACCTTGTTCTGACTTGATAACACACAGCAACTGCTGTAGTTCAGAGGAGGGCAACCATGGAGCTCTAGTAGAGAGTTCTAAGTATGTCACCAAATTACAGATCCCACAATTCTCTGATAAAGTGGGGAAATCTTTAGCTTACCAATATTTGCAGGGGTCACCTCTTCAGTTTGCCACAAAGACTGGAGTTCACTCAGCACTGAGGAAATTGTAGATTATTGTCCTGTGCTGCTGCTTATAATTCCTAGGACATTGGTCCAAAATCTGGAGACTTTGGGGCAATCAGGCCACATTTAATGAAGGGATCCTCTATTTCCTCCTCCCTCCAGCAGTTTGGAGGGGGGTATGGCAAGTATATCTGGGGCAAAGGGGCAAAGGGGTGGAGGCTAGGTGCCACCCGTGAGCCACCTTAAGCATGCATATGTTTTCCCAAATAATTGCTGATTTCACTTTAAGGGGAGCAAGTAGGTTTTCAGATTTTGTCCCAGTGATCTGTTGGGATCACAATGTCCACTTTGGCTTCTCATACCAATCTAGGACCTCATGTTTCAGAATCCAGTAGTGTCCCTATGTCCACTGACACAGCATCTGCTGATTAGAGATAGCCATGAAACATGAAAATGGCATTTTGTTTCATTTTTCATTTCATTACAGTTCATTTCATTTTGTTTCGTTTGAAACAATTATTTTAAAAAAACATTATGTTTTTCAAAATCAGCTGGCCTGCTCCCAAGCACCAATCAGCTGGTGCATAGGGCCTGCCAGCTCCCCCCAGCGCTGATCAGCTGTTGCCCAGAGCTTCAGTGGCTGGCAAAGAAAGGTTTTAAAAGCCCACATTTTCCCCCACCCGATCGGATACGTTGGGGGGAATGGCGCAGGCTTTTAAAACTTTTTTCGCCACCAAAGCTGGTGTGCTGGGCTTTGGCAGCAAAGAAAAGTTTTAAAGCCTGCACCATTTCCCCACCTGATCTGGCACGTGGGTGGTGGTGGTGCAGGGTTTTTAAAGCAGTTTCCCATAGGAATGCAGTGCATTTTTATGGGAAAATAAAAAATGAAGTGGAACAAACTGAAATTTTTTATTTTGTTTTGTTTTGATTTTCTTTGAAGGGGCAGTTTGTTTTTCATTTTGTTAGGGAACAAAACAAAAAATGAAAAACTGATTCAGTTATCTGCAGATGACAGCAAAAAAGCAATTAAATAACTCTATGTCACAAAATAGCAGCCGCAATGCAAGCTACTGTCACAAATAACATCCACAAAGCCACAGGTCATTGGGGACTGGCACCTCTAAGCTGCTGAGTGACTGTCCAGGCAGCAAGAGGGGGAAAGGGCCAGAGATGGAGAGCAGTCACCTCCTCCTACATGTGAGGCTTGGGGTACAGGCTGTGTGAATGCACACTCCAAACCAGGACGGAGGGTGGCAGTGGAGTCGGGCTGCTTCTGTCTCCTGCTCTAGCTGGCCAAGGTGAGGGAAGGAAGGTGGACAGTTAGTGCTGCCTTTGGCTCCTACCTTTCCGCAGAAGCCAGCAGGTGGCAGAGGACCTGCACTTTCACAAGAGTCTGGCCCAAAGGCCAAAGAGGAGAGAGCCCAGCCCCTGGCTTTGCCTGTGCCCTCTTGGCCTCCCCAGCTGGTCCCAAGCAAGCAAGCAAACAAACGGGCTGGGTAGCTTGCTGACTAAATGCAACTGGCCAAGACTAAGCCATGGTGGCTGGCAGCAAGGGCAGCCATGGAGAGAGATCAGCAGAAGTCAGCTCATTTGATTTTTTTTGATGGGTGCTGACAAAGGTGTTCACTCTTATCCACATATTTTGTTTTCTGCAGAGCAGCCTGGAACCCATCTCCCACAGATAGGGAGAAATAATACTGTATAGCACTTTATTCAAACATGTCTGTATTTGAGACTTTGCCCATAGTAATAATGCCTGGGGATATGGAGAGTTCTTCCTATTTCATTATTTTTTTTTCAGATATTACTTTATTTGCTACTAACTGAGTGGCAAACATGACTATTTGCAATAATTGTTAAACAGCTTGCAGCAGAATTTTGCAGCATGGTTGCTGCTGTTGAACTGATATGTGGATGGGATGAAAAGAATAAATCCTTGACATGAAAGAGCCCTTGTCCTCTCAACTTTTCACCCTGGCTGATTTGTCTGGGCAGGAAAAGCAAGAATGGTTCATAATTAAGTAAGGAGGGGGGATGGGGGATGGGGAAGGGCTTCACCGGATTGCAGATTAGGCACAGCTGGCAGAGGTTGCTGGTTGTAGTTCTTGCCTCCGGAGAGGCGACGGCTTTTCAGGCATCCATCTATCCTGAGACACAGGGTAATGAGTTCCTGTAACATGTTTGGTTGTTCCACCCGAGAGAGTTCATCAAGCACTTCATCTGCCAATCCTTCCATATACTGAGAAATCAGTGCCGGTTCATTCCAATTCAGATCCTGTGCTATCAAACGGAATGCAGTGGTGTAGTCAAACACTGAATCTTTACCCTGTTTCAGAGCTCTGAGTCTCCTGTTGGCAGTAGCAGCCTGTACGGGGTTCTGAAAAGCTGAAGAAATGTGATTCAGGAAAGCCTGATAATTATCCAGTAGAGGTGAAGCACTGAGGAGTAAAGGAGTAGCCCATTTAGCTGCCTGTCCTTTCAACAAACTGATGATAAAGCAGACCTTAGACCTCTCAGTAGGAAATTCTTGAGCACGCACCTCGATAAACAGCTTGCATTGAGCCAAGAATGCAGGGAATTCCTCTAACTTGCCCTCAAACCGGTCAGGAGGCAGCCAAGGGCAACGGGGCTGCAACCTAGCTGGTGCTGGAGCATGCTGCAATTGAGTAATTGCCTGAGACAAAAGCAGCGCTTGGTTTTGCAAAGTTGCCAACGGTGTCATCGCAACAGCCCCCTCGTCTTCCATTCTGCTTGAAGAAGTTTGGGTGGGAGCAAACTGTCAAGCCCCGCACACAGAGCACACACACAAACAGGGTTCAGTTCTTTGCCAAGATCTTTAGTGGAAAGCCAGGCAAGTTCAAGTCCTTTGCCAATAATCAAGTGCCAGATAAATAACAGAATCCAACTCCCAGCAAGTAACAGTCCAAGTCAAAACCAGAATATCTCACGGGAACCAGATGCCAAGCCCAAGGGAACAGATTAAGCCGTTGTCCAGGAAGACAGTCCGAAATCAGGAAACAGAGCCAAGGTCACAGACAGGAACGTGGTTGCAAGTTCAAATGATGCATTGCTCCCACACAGAGCTCAAGGTGAGCTTACCAGCTTTATCTCAAAACAGGGAACACACCCTTACTTCTGGAAAGGCTCCTGCTAGTACTCAGGGCTTCCCGACCTGATTCCCCATCTAGCATCAAAGACCCTTTCCCTAGCTCTCCTGGTAGCACGTCTTTGCAGAATCCTGCTCATAGCCCTTCTAGGGGGAGAAGATATATTTTCAGCTGAGTCATCAGACCCAGCTGCCTGCTGATTTGAGCTGCAAGGCTCTTCCAGCAGCTCTTCACCATTTAACCCCTCAGAATCAGGTTCTGTGACAGGCAGGGTCCTGGCAGAGTATGATTCCCTTCAAATGACACATTGAGTGGTCCTTCAGCAAGGGCTAGAAAAATTGGGCCTACAGATAGAGTATGATTTCCTTCAAATGACACATTGAGTGGTCCTCCCTGGTTTGGAGCCAGGCAAGGCCTAGAAAAATTGGGCAGTAATCAAACCCTTCAAATTGAGTGGGAATGCAGGCAGGCAGGCAAGCAGGCAAGCAGGCAGTTAGGCAGGTAGGCACAGGGCCAGGCAGGCTGGTAGGCTGGTAGGCAGGCAGGCAGGCTGGCAGGAAGTTGGCCTTGCAGGGAGGAAGCCAAGCTGGGAGGAAGGCATAATTGCAGGCAGGCAGGCATAAGTGCTGCTCTGGTAGTGCATGTTAGAGCAAGGGAGGCTTTTTTGGAAGGAACCTGTGGAAGAACAACTGCGGGCCTAGGTCTTGGAGTGTTGGGGTAATCCCAACATGGAAAGGTTGAAGCGGATGAAAGACAACCTTTCCATGGTCTCCGGGTCCAGATGAGAGTGGCGCGGCCTCAGGACATCTCCCATGTGGGAGAAGACACGCTCATTCTGGACACTGGTGGGTGGGATGGACAAGAGGTCCAACGCCAGAGTCGAAAGAGCGGGCTAGATGTCTGCCTTTCGGGCCCAGTAGTGGAGTGGGTCCAAGGTGAGGGGTTGGAGGGGCTTGGCCATGTACTCCCTCACCATGGTCAGAGCAGGGTCCGGTTCTTCTTCCTCCCTTGCCTCCACTGAGGAGGAGACTGCCATGGCTAGGGCAGAGGCCAAGTAGTTGGCTGCTGGTACGGAACCTGGTCTCTGGGTGTACACTCCCGCAGTAGAGGAGGAAGAGGACCCTTGCAAGGATTCCTCTTCTGCATCGCTCTGGCTTCCGTGCGCCCTTGGGAACGCCTGGGCCTGATTTGAGGCAGCCCTGCGGACTTGATGGCATAGCTCCGTCTTCCAGGAGTTTAGGTTGGCAGCGCTGCCCGCCAGGGAACCCTTGATGCGAGGGTCGCACAGGCATGCCATCTGGTACACCTTTTCCCTCCTCAGTGGGCTAAGGCAGGTTTCCACGCCGGTCAACAGCCTGTCTGCCAAGGCCCTGCACTTTGGGAGAAGATCGGCTTCTTCCTGGATACTGGCCTCTAGGCGTTGGTGAAGGGCATTTACCAGGGGGAGTACGTGGCCCAGGCTGGCGTTGTAGTTGCTGAGGATGTGGGTGGTCTCCTCAAAAGGCTGACTGGAGTAATGAATCAATATTATAATATTGTAAGGCTGATATCAGCAGAAGCAGAGGCCTCCCAAAAAAGATATTTGGGTGTAAATAAAAACAATATAGTTTAGTTGCCGTCACTCAGGGAATAAAGTGAAAATAATTTTCTGAATTCAACTTGATGCACTGAAATGGAATGTGCCTGCCTGTGTGTTCAAGTGCACACCCAGCACAACAAGTGTATATATGTAAACAACAAAAAACACTGGAGTAATGAATCAATATAATATTGTAAGGCTGATATCAAGCAGCGGCCTCCCAAAAAAAGATATTTGGGTGTAAATAAAAACAATATAGTTTAGTTGCAGTCACTCAGGGAATAAAGTGAAAATAATTTTCTGAATTCAACTTGATGCACTGAAATGGAATGTGCCTGCTTGTGTGTTCAAGTGCACACCCAGCACAACAAGTGTATGTATGTAAACAACAAGCAAACACTGGAGTAATGAATCAATATAATATTGTAAGGCTGATATCAGCAGAAGCAGCGGCCTCCCAAAAAAGATATTGGGGTGTAAATAAAAAAACAATATAGTTTAGTAGTTGTAGTCAGTAAACTGAAAATAATTCTCTGAATTCTTCTGTCCCACTTAAATGGAATGTGTCTGTGTGTTCAAGGGAACACACACAGCTCAACAAGTTTAAAAACAAACAATTAAGTAAGTAATTAGTAAACTAAATAATATTGTGAAATATTCTCCACTTAGGAGGATAGAGGTTCAACTTCTGTTCTTGCCTAACCCTTGCACCCCAAATGTGTGTGTGCAAGCAAATTGAAGTTGGGAAAAATAGAAAATAAATGGTAGTATATATATTTTAAAATAAATCCACGCCTCCCACTCCCAGTCGACCCTCCCCCTTTATCCAAGAAATATCCTCCTCTCGCCACAAACAGCCAGAGAAGAGGAAAAATAGAAAACCCTAACTGCTTCCCTTCGCCAAAGCTGCAGGGAATCAAAGAAATTTTTCTAATAAAAAATCAGTTCCCTCCCTGCCTGCCTAAAGCCTAAAGGCCTCCCTCCTCGAATAATCCAGTAGCACAGCACAGTCCTCCCTCAACCACATCCAAGAGCCGACTACGACTTCTGAAAGGTGCCTTGGCTTTTTATGCCCTCTGGCACATCCAGAAGTGTCAGTCAAAACCTGGCCATGCCATTGGTGGAATTGTTCAAAAAATATGCATGGTCTCATCCCATGCCCAGCCCACATGGACAGGTCTAAAAAAATAAAAAAAAATAAAATAAAATAAAATAAAACAAATGCGACATTTTATTGCTATAAAAAACCCACTGCTGCTACTATTAAAATTCAGGCATTTAAAATAAATAAATTTCACATGTTTCTGTGGTGATTTGGTGTGTTTTTTGACCACGATTTACAAAGAAAAATTGTGGTCACCATTTTGATCCCCCCCACCGCATGGCATGGCGAGACAACGAGGATGATGCCCCCCCAGCCTGGTGCCAGCAGCCCAGGACAGGAGGGGGGGAGGCCGTGGACGCCCCCCAGAAACCACCCCTCTGGTGGGTGGCAATTGGCAAAGCCTCAGGCTGCATATTTTCGCCTGCTTTTTCAGCCGGGAGTCGGGTTTTTTTTTTTTTTTACTTTTAAAAACTTTTTCTGTGCTTGCTTGGCATCGAGCGATCACCGTGATGCCACAAATGGAAACAAAAAACCCGACCTAATTTTTCTTTTTTCAGTTCGAGTTCGAGTGGTAACGGCTTAATTACCGTTACCATTTCCGTTACCTATGGAACCGAAAAGAACAGTAACGGAAATGAAAATTTCGCCACTCCGTGCCCATGTCTAGTAATTTTTATCCCACCAGAATATAATTAGCTGAGTAATTGTCCCCTTAAAGGCTGAGACAACAGTCAGACAGAGTCATTCATTTCAATAATTGGATCCAAATGGGTAATGCTTCAACTCAATAGACTTTTCATAGGAGAAATGCCCCCATTATATCCCTACTGTCATTTAGGTTGTTCATTGTCGCAGCACTTACACAATGTACTTATCACAAGGGGTGGAAAATTGCCATTAAGTTCACATTTCCCTAGGAATATACCCATATGAGACTGGCAAAAGCATGTAGCTCATATTGCTTTGGAAGTCTGTAAATGTTCAAGGCTTTTGATGCATTTCAGGAGGAAGACAATGCAAAATTATGTGTATCTTTGAAAAAAATATACCATAACTGAAACACAGTTAAACACTGTCATTTAAAGCTAGCACACAGGCAATGGGGAAATGTAAAATCACACAGAAAATGCAGGCTTTAAAAATTGTGCTCAAAAAGAGTTTCCACACATAAATTTTAAAAAGTGGCAGAAGTCAATATGGGACTAGGATAGAATGAGAATTGCATGATGATTTTAGGAAATGCAGTGGTAATAAGTCCGACAGATGTTCAAATCCATAGCTTCAGTTAGACAAAACAATTCAGTTTCAAAACAAATTATATGTTGTGTTTGTTGTTGTAGCTGCTACTGCTGCTGTTGTGTGCCATCAAGTCAGAACCAGCTTAAATCACAATTAATAGGGTGTTCAAGATGAGATATTTAAGAAGAGTTTCTATCAGTTCCATTTCCCCCAGTGAGTTCCAATGGCCAAGTTGGGATTTGAACCCAGAACCCCTGAGTCCTATTCCGTCACTCTATCTATGACACCACACTGGGTATCCCAGATTATATATTATATAAGTATATTCATTCCTCATCATTAGCATTTAGTAAGGGATGGGGGCCTAAACATAATTACTAATCCCAACTAGAATAGACCCATTGCATTGATTACTTAATGACATAGTGCACACATGAATATTGTTATCCCAGTTGTGTTGAATAACTGGTTTCAAGGAGGAGAAATGCTAGGGCTTCAAAATATCAGAATAGACATTTCAGTTTCCTTTAGAATTAATTTTTATGATGAATTTAGACAACACTGAGGTTTAATTTAGTTTAGGACTGCTTGCAAAGCATGCTGCTTCTCCCTCCCCCCCTCCAGGTTGGTCATAGGGTGATGCTTGATAAGCCAAAGAGGTAAGTTATTTAAAGCCATCTTCTCTATTTTATGTTCTCTTTACCTCCTCCACTGAAATAAATCACCAGTAATGTTTAAGAATAATTAATCTCTTTAAGCATTCCATGCCCATTATGTCAGCAATTGTTGCAACAGCTGTATTAGGCAGAGCAATATAATTATCTCTGTGCTGAGAAAATGGAAATGAAGATGGACAAATAGTAGATACTAGCTACATCTATGGCTGAAGAAGAAACAGGCACCCACCAGAAGGCACGGAAACACAACTAGAAAGATAGAAAGGGACTCCCCACCCACCCCCGCCATGCCCTCTTATGCACTGTTGGCAAAAGTCAAGAACTATCACTACACTCAAGAGATATTCTGGGGCCAGTCTGCTGTTGAGTAAGTTTATTGTATTCATGACACCAGTGGGATGTACAAATCTGTGATGTGGAACAAAATTGTTCTCATTTTTGTTTGGCCGGTCCTTCCAATGGCAGTTGGCTCTGCTATCAACCCTGTGTGAGACTTATCTGTTTTACCTCTGCTGTGAGAGAGAAAAGGTCAAGTCCTTTCTGTCACATCCTCATACTGTCACTTTTGCAAGTTTAATCGCTGTGGCCTTTAAATGTTCGTACGCTTTTCTGCAGCCTGTCTATTGACCTAAATCTTTTGTTTTTGCTCAAGTGTTTTTATTTTTTTCTTCATTTCCACTCCACTGAATCTCTAAATCTTGTTTCAAAAAAACATAACTAGCGCGCCAAGAAGAAATAGTGTAACAGGGGTGTCAAAACATGGAGAGCATTATCCTTAAACAATTCATAACATTTATGTTCAAGAACATAAGAATCTTTCACATGTGAAAAGAGGCAAAATTAACTTCCATTAACTTTAACCTTTTTTATTTTAAAAAACACATAAAACAAATAATACAACTCCCCCAAAAATTAATAACACAATTTTTTAAATATACAAATTGTGTGGCCTCCCCACTGGATCTATTTGGAGATATAACCAATTTCTCTTCCCTTTATAGGAGGAGAACCCTAATCCTAATCCCTCCCAACGTACAAGAGTCTCCTTTCTTAATACAGAATTATAGATCGGCACCAAATGGAAAAACAGTGTTTCGTTTCTTTGATTAGTACAGTAGCTTGATTTGTAGCTTCATTCATTTCATTTGTAACAAATTTTTAAATTACTTTTGTTATGAAATGAAACAAAATGAAATGAAACACTATGCTCCCCTGGGTCCTAAAGGACCAAAATGGCAGGGAGCTTCCTCAAGATGTTCTATGTAAGCCCCCCCAAATTTGGAAAGGTTTGGATTTCAAGGGGCTGAATTATGAAGCTCCAGAGGGGAGTGCCCCTAGGAAAAATTCTTTCTAATTGGATTTGGAAGCCAAGATGTGGGCGAGCGATTAGTGTCGCCGTGGCTTGGCTTCCATTCCAAATCCAATTAGCAAGAATTTTTCCTAGGGGCACTCCCCTCTGGAGCTTCAAAATTCAGCCCCTTGAAATCCAAACCTCTCCAAATTTTAGGGGCTACCTGGAATCGCTTTAGGAAGCTATCCCTGCCACTTTGGTCCCAGACATGTTTTGGCACCAAAGTGGCAGAGTTAGCTTCCTAAAGTGATTCTAAGTATGCAACCCAAATTTGGAGAGGTTTGGCTCTCAGGGGACTGAGTTATGAAGCTCCAAAGAGAGTGCTCCTAGGAAAAATTCTTTCTAATTGGATTTGGAAGCCAAGCCGTTGGCTTCCATTCCAAATCCAATTAGAAAGAATGTTTCCTAGGGGCACCCCCTTTGGACCTTATCAACTCTGACCCCCTATGACCCCCAACCTTTCCAAATTTCAGAAGCTTATTTAGAATCACTCCTCTGCCATTTCTTCTAGGATGAATTATTTTGTACTCGAGGAAAAACTGGTGTTTCATCATAAATGAAATGAAACGCGTCCTACTGTTTCATGTAATGAAAGAATTTGTTACCTAAAGAAATTTTACATTTCGTGCCCATCTATATACAGAATCAATAAATTCTCCCTTAATAGCCATTTACAATTCTTTCTTATGAAACCCTAATTTAATATTGCACATTAACCTTATACCATTTGTTTAATTGAAAACCATGCTTTGTTTTGGCGTTCCGAGCTACCATTAAGCTTGTTGTTGTTTATAAACTAGAAGTTAATTCATTTGCCATTTCTTTTTACCCAGATATATTACTCCTTATCAAATATTGATAAACACTCTTTTAGAAAATACCTGTAGATATCACTTAGTTAATTAACTGATTTCTTTGAAAACTAATTTGTTAAAATGTCTAAATATACTCACATTCCCATCACATATGAATATAAGTTCCTTTTTTGACATTTTCTTTAACACAGCTTGCAATAATTACCATCTATTTGATTTAATTTCACCTGAGTTAAATACCAATTCTTTAGAGTTGCATACACAAATTTCATTATGTTTACATTCCACATATTTGACTAAACCCCAATATTTAATTCTTCCCCATCTCATTCCCTTTATGTTTTCAGCAACTCTTATTGTTCTTCTGCTTATTTTTTTACTTATACATATCACCCCCATATTTTCATTTTCATTTTCCATTTATAATATAATTTCTTCAAATTCCATAAATTCCTTATCCCCCCACTTTGGCCAATCTTTTGTCTACTGCTACATATACAGTGGTACCTCATTTTACGGACACCTCTGTTACCATAATTTTGGTTTATAAATGAAAATGCCTCGGTTTATGGATTTTTTTCCAGTACAAATTAAATTTCCCCAGGATGCATTGTGCCTGGGAGTTTTATAGCACCGCCCCTGTAAAACCTCATTTCAGTTCATGATTTTTTTTCACAATATGAAACATCCCAGAGAACACATTAAATTCGTAAACTGAGATACCACTGTATCTTATTTGTTCTTCCCCCTCCACACACACTTCCCCCCCCTGAATCGATTCTCAATATTTTGTTTTCAAATTTCCTAGCAAATTCTCCATTTCTAACATGAGATGTAATGATGTGATCAATATTCTTCTATAATTTTTACACATTGAAAGCATATTTTTAAGAAAAGTTTTTCTAGTTTCTTTTTTTTTTACAAGATTCTTATTATGTTGTATAAAGAAAAATATTCTTAGGTTTCCAATGCAATTCCTTTAATTCCATATTCAACCATATTAATTTATTGCAGTGTGATAGGACAGCAAATATGCATTAACTGGCTATAGAACCTTAAATTAGGATGTTGCCAAATTTTAACACTTATTTATGACATAAATAAATAAATAATCTTAGGTTAAAATCTTCATTTTCTATACTGCTATTCTACCAAACCATGAAAGTCCAATTTCCCTAAAGTCCCTTGAAGTCATTTTAAAAAATAGCTTTATTTTTCCTCCTTTAATTTTTATCCCTTTGATTTGTTTACATTCATTGGAATATTTAAACCTAAATGATGAATAGGCTATCAAATATAAATATCAATATTTCTATTTTTCCTTATTATAATTAAAAATAAGTGCAGTTTGCACTAAGGGGGTGGTATAGAAATATAAATAAATAAATAAATAAATAAATAAATAAATAAATAAATAAATAAAAATCTCTGATCTATTCCAGTTTATCAGAAGTCTTACGCCAAGGGTGCACACTGCCAGGACCCTGCCTGTCATGGAACCCGAATGTGAAGGGTTAAATGCTGGAGAGCAGCAGGAGGAGCCTTGTAGTTCAACTCAGCAGGCAGCTGAGTCTGAGGATGCAGCTGAGGGCACATCTCCTCCTCCTATAAGGGCTAGGAGCAGGATCCTGCAAAGGAGAACTAACAGGAGAGCTAGGGAAAGGATCTTTAATGATAGGCGTAGAATTAGATCTGAAAGCCCTGAGTTCTAGCAGGAGCCTTGCCAGAGATATGGGTGTGCTCCCTGTTTTAGGATAAAGCTAGCAAGTTTACCCTGAACCCTCTGTGGGAGCAATGCGTCACTTACCTTGCCACCACGTTCCTGTGTGTTATCCTGACTTTGTTTCCTGACCTTGGACCGGCTTTCTGACTACAGCGTTCTCTGTTTCCTGACCTTGGACCGGCTTCCTGACTACGACGTTTCTCTGTTTCCCTTGAACTTGGTATTTGGCTCTGTAAGTTATTCTGGATTGACTTGGACTGTACTTTGTACTTTATCTGGATTACAACTAAAGTTCCTGGTAAAGAACTGAACTGACACACATTATGTTTTTAAATTGTTTGTTGTGTGCGTGTATGTTGTTTGTTGTTATTTCTGGCCAAATTGATCGGCCCACTGTTAGCCGCCCAGAGTTCCTATGGGAAGATGGGCGGGATAGAAATCCTATAATTAATAAATAAATAAATAGAACCCTGTTATCTATCCACTCTTTAATCTTTAAATATGATTTACCCTATCCATAATCATTAATGTATTTTCTATTGTTAATAAAGCACAGTCAGCAAATAAACTAATTTTAACCATGTCTTTAGTACCTGTGCCACAAATTAATTCATTTTCTCTAATGATATTTATCAATAGTCCTATAACTAAAGCAAACAAGAGCAAGGGAAAAACATTCTTGTCTAGTATCACAGCCTAGGGATATCTGTTCTTTTATACCATCACTTACTAATACTGTTCTGATGTTCTCTGAATATAATTGGTCTATCATACCTTTGCATTCCTTTCCAATATAAATATATATATACATTTCAATGCTGGCCATTCCAACTATCAAATGCTTTATCCAAATAAATTATCCCTGTCTTTGCCTGCTGTCTACTTATTACATGTTTCACCCTAACACTCTCCTAGTCAGTACTTAGTGATAAAACTATTCATTCTGTCAAGCCCCGCACACAGAGCACACACACAGACAGAGTTCAATTCGTTGCCAGTCTTTAGTGAAGAGTCAAGCAAGTTCAAGTCCTTTGCTAACAATCAAGTGCCAGATAAATAACAGAGTCCAACTCACAGCAATTACCAGTCCAAGTCAAAACCAGAATATCTCACGGAAACCAGATGCCAAGCCAAAGGGAACAGATCAAGCCGTTGTCCAGGAAACCAGTCCAAAGTTGGAAAACAGAGTCCAAGGTCAGGAACAAACAGGAACATGATTGCAAGTTCAAGTGATGCACGGAGAGCTCAAGGTGAGCTTGCCAGCTTTATCCCAAAACAGGGAACACACCCTTATTTCTGGAAAGGCTTCTGCTAATACTCAGGGGTTTCCCACCTGATTCCCCGTCTAGCATCAAAGACCCTTTCCCTAGCTCTCCTGGTAGCACGTCTTTGCAGAATCCTGCTCATGGCCCTTCTAGAAGGTGAAGATATCTTTTCAGCTGAGTCATCAGACCCAGCTGCTTGCTGATTTGAGCTGCAAGGCTCCTCCAGCAGCTCTTCACCGTTTAACCCCTCAGAGTCAGGTTCTGTGACAGGCAGGGTCCTGGCACATTCAGTTTGCTAATATTACTGTCTAGAAGTACTGTCATGGCAACTGGACTTCTTTTCTTGAGAGATCAAAACATTTCACTACTAATTGAAACAGCTTTGTCAGTCTGAGGAAAGTTAGCGATGACACCTCCAATTTATAGTTCACCTTCATTTCACATCACCCTGGTCTGAACAAGCTCATAAATTGGACAATGGCCTGAATGGGCTCATTAGGTGGACAGTGGTCTAGGGTGCATGGAAGTCCCATCTATGCAACCCTTCCCAACACCCATTAAGTATGGGCCGTTAGCTATGGCCTTGCTGGTGGAGGTGTGAATTGCTTCTGATTTGTTTAGGGATTGATGAAAGGGGAGCATGATAAATAGCAGACAGATTGTGCCTTATAGTCAGTAAGATGGTAGTTCTTGTGCACTTGTACATGGTACTTTCATGCCAGTTCTACACTAGATGTCCTTCAACTGTGTGTGCGTGTACACACGTGTGCATGTGGGAAATGTAAATATTGACTTATTTCATTCTTATAACTGAAAATGAAAAAATCAACAAGTTTTCTTTCTGTTGGGCAAGATTATTTGGAGGAGTGTGTGTTATCCTTCAGCATTTTTTAAAAGGTCTTTTTGAGCAAAGATTCATGGAAGTGGTTTTTGCACACTGAAAAAATGTATTTTGCACAGTGAGCATTGGGTAAAATGGATGGTTTTAATTCGAGATGCAGATTTTCTAACAAAAATCATGGAGTTTTGCCAATGCTGCAACTACTGAAGAAGAAAGTGCTGGTCCTGTCACTCTTCTACAAGAGTGAAAACTCTTGCTCCAGTTGATGACTTTTTGACAGTATGTTTCACTGTGTCACTTTGCTGAGGAAACATCTTTTTGTCAAAAATGAGGAAATTATCAAGATTTCATTACAACTTCAATATACAAGGCTCACAAGACTAAAACACAAAATACAGCGTAAAGGGAGTAGTAATCAAGAATGGAATGACTTACTTCAGGAAATGCCCCATTTCATTCAATTGAGTTATTTCTATAAAATACAGTATAATAACAGAGCCGAGATGTCTCTCAGCAGGACAAACTGCACTGTTAAAAGGTAACCCAGTTAGCTTTTAGTTTGGTAATTTTGAGAATCCAATGTGATAGCAGGAACAAGCAATAGATCTGTATCTATTGGTAGAGTTCTGGTCAATTTTTGACAAATTTAGAATGACTTCTGACTTCCGTTGTTTCACTCATTAGCAGCCCACTCCTTGCACTAAATAATGCTGGTGGAAGGAAGAAAACTGGGTTTAACAGGGTAGATTTTTATGTGGAAGGATTGAATTGAGTTTCATTTCATTCTAGTGCTCAAAACCAATGCTTCATCTCATAATTCCCTACTTTTAAGTATTTTTTCTCTTTCATCTGGTTCCAGCTGGTTGATCTCAGAGTTCTAGTAAAAAAGCAATGTAGTAAATCCTATAAGCCTGAAGTCTGCTTACACATGCAACACAGTGCCACAGAATGTGTGTGTTTCCCACAGCCATTGCCAAGATTTTCCTGTAGTATTAGAGACAAACGAGATATGATGGTGGTTCCTTTAAACTTGGCCTCACACTGGTCACAGAAAGAGAATAAAGAGCATGGGGTTGCAAGTTGTGGAACTCTCTCCTAAATTGATCTGGCTTCCCCTCAATCCCTCCCTGTGAGATACTTTCCTCCTGGATCTGTTCAAATACCTTTGCCAGGAATAAAACAGAATGTGGGGGAGAAAAGCTATTATGGCCCCTTCCCTGTTGCTCTTCCACGAAATTTCAACCAAGGTTTAAAAGAGGATGTCGATTCCACTCTCATTCTGCTTGGACTGTTATGAACAGTTTTCTTTTCTTTCTTACGATATGAAATAGAGTTGTGGATTTACTGTGCATAAACTCCAGATACTAAATGACTGGACCATTTTGGTGTGTGATAAATTATGTTTTACTTTAAGCCTTCTCTCAAAATATTTTCTGGATTTTACCTTGAACTGGGCATAACTCAGCATCAAATATGCTTTCAGCCAAATGCCACCCAAATGGAGAACAGGATTTCTTTATCAAAGTATCAGCACCCAGTTATGTGTATGGATAGGAATCACACTAAGACTAGCCTTGTAAGGACTGACTTCTAGTGCCCTTAACAGGGCTTACAAGGTAAGTGAGATGTTTAAGTAGTAGGGATGGGCAATTTGTTTCAGAACCTGTAGGTTCTGAAATGACACGCACAAGCCCAGGGGGTGTTCTGAAGCCTCTGAAATGCACACAGCTAATGTCTTACCTTTCTCTGTGCTGGCACAGAGCTGAGCTCCAATGAGGAATCAGGCTGCTACATCATCTTTGCTCCTCTGTGGTGCTGAATTTCTGTAGCTGAGTGGGGATTCAAACCCAGGTCTCCTGAGTCCTAGACCATTACTCTGACCACTGTACCATAATGAGTATTGCTGTCTTCATTTACTGTTTCACATATAATGCAATTCAGATAAAGATTTAATAAACATGCAAATATAAAATGGTAATATATTTAGGTTTTTATACCCATTCTAAACAGATGGGTCACGTCAAGTAGTATGTCTGGAAGTTGAGTTATGGCAACTGGACTTCTTTTTCTTGAGAGACTGAAATGTTTCGCTGCTCATCCAAACAGCTTTGTCAATCTGATGAACCAAGTGTGTCTTTCCCACAGCACACCGTCCCTGTCAAGCCCCACAGCTTAAGAGGTTGGAGTGCCTGCCACTTGTGAATGTCTGCAGACACGGGGAGGTGGCATAACTAAAGTGAGGCCAACGGGGAGCTGAAACAGGTTTGTGAGGGAGGCTTGGCTCCCTTTACCTTTCCTCCTATCCCCCTTCCCCCTCCCCATTCCTCTTCCTCCTCCTCCCCCTCGGCCCCCACTTCCCTCAGGCTGAGTTCATTCACTGGGATTGGCTTATGATGCCATCTCTTTATTTTTACACCAATGGCCTCATCCCAGCAGCAGCAATGGCCAGGAGGTGCCAGCAGAGAGCAACTTAAAAAGCCCAGGATGTGGGAACTACTGGGGTGCTCTTTGCTCCACGTGATTGCGGGAGGGGAAAACGTGCCTTTTTATAAAAATCGGCTCAAATAGGAATTGTTAGACAAGACCAGGTGACATCACTTATAATGCACAGAAAAGGAGCAGTGTGGGAGTGAACCCTGCCCCCTTTGCCTGCTTCTTGATCATATTGGCAAGGCTAATATTTTTCTTTCTATCCATTTAGCATTATAGCACTAAATGGATACAGGACTGATTCAAACGCTTACCCTGTTCTCGTCAATTTGGTGCTAGGTCACTTGCTAAACATTTTTCAAAAGCCAGAAGGGATTTGAATGCAAGAAAAATGAGTAGATAAGAGTGTGGTGATAATGGCAGAGAAGAGGGAGAGAAGCACATCTTCCTGGGATAATTAAACCTTTCTTTGGGAAATAAAGCAGTAATTTAAAAGTCAAGATTCAGTATAAGGAAGTTCATATCAGCCTAGGACAAACGTCTCTCTGCAGTCATGCAGAGGTATTAGAAAGACCAAAAGCATCACTGGGCTCCTCTCTTTAGTTTCAGATTTTGGCCTTCAGAGCTGATGGAATGAAATGCTGTAGACTTGGCAATCCTAGTTGCAACTTCTGAGTTTCTACCAGACCTTCCTCACCTGCTAAGAACTCTGGGTGATCTGCTCCTTACAAGAATCTTTGCATCCCTTCTTTGTGCTACTGAGTTGGAGGGTGGTAGATGCCATCCTGCAGCACTGATACCTCATAGTTACTTCAGAATGATATTAGTGTTCCGCTTCCCGTCTTCAGCAATGGACTATAAGCCGAAGAGGAATGGCTTTCAGCTCAACAAACATTAGAGAATGAAAGTTAAAAGGAATTGTTTATTCCATGGCATTCCAACTTACAGGTTCTAGCGGATTCTTCATGGAATACATCAGGTCTCCTTAGTCTCCATTTCTCTTTCTGTCTGTAAAAACAAAGTGGTATCTTCCCTGGAGTTCCGTGTGTATGTGTTGCCGTGGACAGACAAAGCTAATAAAGCATGCAAATACGTGCTAGGACCCACATGCAAATAGACGTCCTGACAAATCAGAGCTATTTCCTAGGCATGCAACCTAAAACCAGGATCCCCATAATTCCTGAACTTAAAGGGAAATTCCCTATTTCCACTGCTGGGGGCAGAACAATTAGTATGACATACATTTGCTTCATGATATTTTCATGTTCTAAGGTCCAGATGACTTGGCTGCACTTTAACGAAGCCAGGCGTAGTTTAATATGTGGCAGCCTTTCTTTGGAGACTAATGGAAATGTGCTGGCAAGGTGACAGTAGATGTCAAACATGGGCTCAAGCTGTCAGCCGAAATACAGTAATGGGTCTGCTGCTTGTAACAGAGAAAGGTCAAGTGGTTCCACAAAAGAGCTCAGAATGCTCATGCAGGAGTGTAGACAGGGCAGCAAAGCAATTTTTAAGGGGGAAAATCTGCACGTGATAATAATTTTAATCAAAATTCAGGTGTCAAAGCATCACTCTTCCCACAAAACCAGTGAAAATTAAAATGCATTCATTTGGCTGGATTGTCTCTCTTCCATTTAATGAAAGGGATCTGTATGAGGTAATGTTTATCAGATAACAGCAGTCTTTTAGAAAATGTTGTGAACTAATCTTAAGAAAACTTAAGTAGAGTGGGAAGGGGAGTGATGTAGCAAATGACTGGTTGGTTGGTGCATGTATTTACATCAGGCAGAACAAGTGGGAAAGCAGTTTCCCCCGAAACCAGGCCCTGGAGGCCTTTGTTGTTTTGATTTCCTACATTCAAATCAATAGATAAAAATTAGTAATGCCAGTTGAAGATGGACCTTGTTGATAGTCATCATGCTGTTAGCTTTTAGAAGAAACAAGAAGATGTGGCTACCTTGGACATGTTCCATTTTGGTGGGTGTGTTCTGTGCTGTCAAGTCAGAATCAATTTACAGAGACCATGATAGAGTTTTCAGGGTGAGATATTTGAGTGGTTTCACCAGTTCCACTTCCCCAGTGAGATTCTGTGGCCAACTGGGGATTTAGACCCTTGTAGCATTATTAGTTATGCATACACAGAGTTTGGGGTACAACTATATCTGGTCCCAGGCTGCGTGTCTCTGTGTGTGGGTGGCTGGGTGTCTTCGTGATCTGTGTGTGTGTGTGTGTGTGTGTGGCTGAGTGTCTCTCTGTGCATGTCTCTCTGTGAATTGAGTGAGTATGAGTGTGTGTGCATGTGTCTGAGTGTCTCTGTGCGTGTCTCTGTCTGTGGTGGGACCAAAGCCTTTATTGATAAGAGTAACACAATAGGAATGGATAAAGGAAATTCGGTAATGCATTCCATTGGCGGTGGCGGGGGAGAGAAATGCACCTTATCTCGGAGGAGCATACTTAGCTAGTGGGGAATTATTGATAATGGAAGAGAGGAAAGGGCTTTGGGCTTGGTCACCGACCAGCTGTGTTCTGATATCTGGGAATGCCCTTGTTTTTCTGGCCTCCTGAGTGAGGTCAGCTCAGGGTCAGCTTAACCACGCACTGGGCTTTCCAGCTTGCTCTCTGGACATGCCTGCCCAGGGCCTAAGGATGATCCTCAGCGCTGCCAAGTTATTGGGGTTCAGAGTCTGTTGGGGTATGGAATCCCCACAGACCCTGTTCTCCTGAGTCCTAGCCCATCATTCTACCCATTACACCACACTGGGAATATCACTGGTGTGTACTATCCACAGGTGGATAGTAGATCTGCACCTATAAAGCAGAACCTCTTGATCCAAATCCAGTGGTAGCAAACCATCAGCACTTCAGATGTTTTGGACCACAACTCCCACAGTCCTTTGTCATTGGCAATCTAGGCTCAGAATTCTGGGAGTTGTGTTCCAAAACATCTGGAGTGCTGAAGGTTCTCCACCACTGTCCTAATCCCTTGCAGCCAGCAAAGCTGTGGGTAAATCTTGCATTTTAGATTATGGTTAAGTAAAACCATCCGTTTCAACTTTGCTTACACATTTATTATTCCACTAGGGAAAAAAGTTTCCCACTTACATACACTGGTTATGCAATCCTCTATATGTCTGCTGAAATACATGTTGGCAGCCCTTACTCTCCAGCAGGAGTTTGTAGATTACAGCATGATTGATATTCTGTCTTTTCTCTTACAATGTACCCCTATTTAGTTTCTCTCTAAAATGCACAGAAAAGAGTACCTAGCCTTTATACTCCCCAATCTTGCATGACGCGATGGGGCAGCAAAAAGCTTCATTTTCACAGCTATTGCTTATGTGGAGAGCCTATGCAGAAGTGGAAGTCTCTCTCCTATGGACATGCCACTTTCCGGGTGGATTTAGAAGAGGTAGCTATGTTAGTCTCTGCAGGAATATCAGGCAAGAACATAAGAAAAAGAAAATTAAAAAGACAAAAATATTGTGGCCCCTTAAAGACTAAGGGCCTTTTTACACGACCCCTAAGATCCGCTGGTCCCTTAAATTCGGACCAGAGATCTTAGGGGCTTGTCGCTCTTCCTGCTTCCCCACCCCTCCTGCACTTCCTGGCTGCTGGCTGCGTGAGGGGAGGGAGAGGAAAAAAAGGAAGAAAAGATCGTGCCTCACCTCCGTTCTGGCTCTCGTTCTGGCTCTCGCTCTTGCTGGCAAGATTCCTTTGTCGGGAAAGTAGCTCTTAAAGGGGCGGGAGCCAAAACAACAACAAACAGAAGCAAGGAGAGCCCCGCACTCACTATCTTTACACCGCATCAAGGAATTTTCAGGACGGAAGAGCAGGTACTTGAAAGGTGCACTGGGACGCGCTAAAGTGGGCGTGGTCGCACCTAATTTCCTGTAAACTCCAGAGCTGGTGAGTAAACATTTTTAAGCTCCGGAGCTGGGAGCCATTTGCCCCGGAGTTTAGGGGTCGTGTATAAACGCCCTAATTGTTATATTTTAATCTGAGCCTTTGTGAATCAAATCCACATTATTTCCAGGGTGTGATTGTGATAATAGGCGAAGGGAGAGGCTTAGGACATCTTTCATTGTATAAGTAAAGTCTAGATACGGCCTAGGGCTAGGTCAATTTCATCAGCAGTGCTGAGTGCCATACCTTAAAACAACATCACTTCAGAGGTGTGTGTGTGTGTGTGTGTGTGTGTGTGTGTGTGTGTGTGTGTGTGTGTGTGTGTGTGTGTGTGTGTGTGTGTGTGTGTATGTACCTTTTCTACATTTGATATTTGAATTGCTCCTGTCATATACTTTATTAAAACAGTTTGAAGTCACAGCAGATATCTAGGACAGTCATATTTCTAATTAATGTAAAATATTGCTTCAAAATATTTTGGGAGGGGCAGCTTCTGAGAGACTTTTCCCTCAGGCTATGACATATCTTCTTTTTTATTTCCCTTTTCCCTTCCCTTATACTTCAGTCTCCACCTCTCAATTTTTTACTTCTACATAGGCACCTGATCCTTGTTACTTAACTGGCATTTAGATGGATATGCCTGATATACTGCTATTGTTTTATTATTTATACTGTGTTGAACACAGACTCCTTTCCTCTAAAGACTTAAGGAGAGCATAAATGGTTTGGTTCTTCCCCTATTCATCATCCATTTTAAATAGACAGTACGACTGCCGTATCCGTGGGGGATCTATTTTGGGATCCCTCATGGATAGTGAAATCTGCAGATAAGAGCAAATGTTAGGACAATGATGGTGGAAGGGGTGCTGGGGTGCTGGGGTGAAAGCTCCCCCCCCTTTCTCATTGCCGCTCGGCTGTGGCAAGGAGAAAAAGAAAAAGAAAAAACTTTATTCCCTCCTTGCAGCCACCGCCACCACTGACAAGCTGGCTGGCAGCATTGGTGGCAGCAAGGAGGGGAGAAAATTAAAAATGAAACTTACCACCGCTGATGCTCACCAACCTCTTCCTCGCCGCCACTGCTGCCGCCGCCGCCACAGGCTAGCAGCGGCAGTAGGAAAAAGCCCAACGCCAGCCAGGTGCTCCCCGAAGGGTGAGGTGGGGACTTTGAATTTCCCACTCAGGTCCCGGGTGGTGGATTGGAAGTTGGAGTGGGAAGTTCAGAACTTCTGCTGCCTGACCGGTACATTCAAAGGCCAGTTGGCCAACTGGGTGAGTCCCCACCCCACCTCTCCAAAGGGTGCCTGGGTGGCCTGCAGCAAGTAGGAGGTTGGTGGGCATCGACAGCAGTAAGTTTTATTTTTAATTTTCAAACATGGATAACTGAAATTGTGATTAGTGAATCAACGGATAAAGGGGTTGTACTGTACATCTCACTCTTGTTACTTAAGAGGCATCCAGAGAGATTTGTTGCCATTATTTCATGATATTTGTTTCTTTTTCTTGTCACCTGCAAGGAGTGCAAAGCAGCATACCTGGTTCTCTTCTGCTCTCTTTTACTTACAGCAACTGCACTTCACCTAACAGAGTGAGAGCAGCCTTGAGATCTTGGCCTCTTTCAGCCTGACCTACCTCACAAGGTTGTTGTGAAGAGAGAAGAGGGAAGAGGAGAGCAATGTACACTGCCCCGGGGGGGGGGGAGGAAAGGTGGGAGATAGGACCAAAAAAGATCTGGAAACACACTGCAAATGACACTGTGCATAACAAGATCAAGAAAACAGTACTTCTTTTTTGTGGTGCTTCATTCTCAGGACAACAGGTTCCTTGGGAAGCAGGGAAGGTTACTGTTCAGCAGGATGACAGTAGACAATTATGGGGACTAGACCTTTGCTCACACTAAGCACAATCCTATTAAACCACACAAGACATAAGCTTTCAGTCCAGATTAGCTGTAATGATTCTATCCATAGGCGTCTGTTCAGGACTTGCTCTACAAATTGCTCTGCAAATCTGTTCATCTGCAGGAGGTGATTGATGAGAATTTTCCCCTTATCTTCTGACTGACACTCAAAAAGTTGGCAAAGATTGCAGATCGGGAGGTGCATCTTTTTGATGGCTGGCTGCTTTTGAAAATATGATGGAATATAAAGCTGACCGTGTGCGTGTGGGGCATATTATTTGACTTTTTCTTTCTTTTTTCCCAGACACTGCCCTCCAGTTTTGCATAGATAACATGTCCTAGTTCTGCAGAAAAGTTGTGCTCATTTGTTCTGCTTCTTTTACTGCAGAGGTGCTCTCTCTGAGTCAAACTTTAATCCCCAGTGGTATAGTAGAGGTTTCCCCCCCAGCGGGCACCTGAGATCCAAAAAACATCACAGTCAGAATTCCAGTTAGGGCCCCCAAAAGGAAAGCATGGAAAGCCTCCCCCACTTGGTTCTCCTATGTCTGACAAAATGCAAACCAAGCCAGCAGCCTGATTCCCATGAGCAAAGCCTGGCGAACATCTGCTCCCCTTGTTTTACAGCCTTCGTTCTCAAAGACAGAAACTCCCTCGAAAAAAAAGTTCATCTGGTTCAGTACAGCAGATTTCAGTAAATCACATTGCTCTGTTTTGCTCCCGCACGTAGACAACAGATTGCAGAGGCTCATGGCACATACCCTCACCTTTGCTAATTGCCACTTTGGACTTCTGTGGTTTCTTTCTTAAAATAAGGAACAAAATACCTCACACCTGCCTGTCTCTTTATCTGTAAATTGTGAGTGTGTATCCTTCCTCAGGGCAATATACATTGTGTTTTTTCCTCCTATGGCTTTTAGTGATGCTTTGAGGTACTAATTAGCTTGGATCCCTGAGTGAACTTAGTGGCTGAGGAGTACTGGATCTGCCTCTTCAAGTTCAATCTTCTTAGTTCAAGTCTGCTATGCCCTTGTGTCTTGTAATGTTCACATTCACATTCACAATCACAGTCATTTTCCCCAACACTCCTGTAAAATAGATGAATATATTGCAGAAATTCTGATTTTTAAGCACCACCCTAGCATCGTGTCACTTGTTATGCTATCCCATCCTGCCAAAAAAAAAAAAAAAATCTAATTGGAGTTTGACATAGATACTTAGTGTATGATAGTGACTGTTGTGCTACTGACTGGATCTCAGGGTCAAACTATCATTTGAGAGAGTCCGTGGAGTGGTCTGAGGGGATTTAAGGCTCTGCTCAGTACTGTTTTAGTCAGATAGAGACTGACAGAAAGGACCTACTCTTGCATATAGGTCTGGCACTGTCGAAGAGAAAGACAGATAGGGCTAGATAAAGGATTTGCACTTTTAGAGAAAAGAAAGAGAGAGAAGAGATAGGAGTTTTATTATTATTTATTATTTAAATAAATAAATAAATAAATAAATAAATAAATTTGGAAAATTAAATTGTCTTTTGGTGACTGAGTTAAAAAAATGTATTTTAACTCCTAAAATATGTTTATTGTTCTGGAATAAGTGCTATCAAACTGTTGAATAATTAATTTTTACTTTTCTTCTTCCTTTTTAGATAATAGGTTATATTGTATTGTTGTACTGTGTTTTTATTGTTGACTATATGATTCTTATATTTCCTTTTATATAGAGAGAACATATTTTACCAAAACAAATTCTGGGTGTGTCCAACCACACTTGGCCAATAAAAGTATTCTGATTCTGATTCTGATTCTGATTCTGATTCTGATTCTGAATGGTGCATGAGGTGATCAAGTATAAGATCGTTCAATGGTAGGCTGAAACCAAAAAAGTGCCCAATCTACTTAAAGTGCATAACTTGTATCTCCTCTCCTCTCAATAATAATAATAATAATAATAATAATAATAATAATAATAATAATAATAATAATAATAATAATAATAATAATAATAATAATAATAATAATAATAATAAGCCCCCCAAGGGTGCCACCTTGTCATGGCGGGGGGCTTAACTGCTCCAGTAGGTCCAACCTTACCAGAGAGGTCTTCACTGAGGAACAGAACTAAGCGCACCCAACAACCCATGAATCATGGTGAAATACAATATAAAGAAGCCTATACCGGCTTGGTCGTCGCCCGGGTTAACAAGGACCGTGATGGGTGTTGATGAACCTGGACATCCGTCGATAAATGGGCTACAGGTCACAGTTCCCATTGCTGAGCAACCAGGGCATGGGCCTGTAGAGTTAATGGAAAATGAACCATCTCAGAAGTGGCAGAAATATACTCTACCAGAGAATCGGACAATCATGAAATGCTATTATAGAGCGGAACCTGAAAAACGTGGCTACCAAAAGCGGATGCATCAGTTATGGAAACAAGAATATCCAAACTCCAAGATAACTGAATTATGATTAGCTGACCAGCGAAGATATATTATCAGAAACAAGGTGTTTAGTAAAGTTGAACTAGAAAAAATACAGAGGAGTTGTGAAATTGGAGGTCAACAAATTATCCAAATAGAAGGAAAAAAATAGATTAATAACACCTGGGGACATTGAACAGTCAAAAGTTGAAGAAAATATGGATGTTGCGCAAAACTTTGAACCAAAAGAAGGTTCAAATAGGATTGGAACACCAGCAGAGCTCACTATTAGGCAGCAAGAATTGAAGAATAAAATACTCACACATGCTGCATTAAATGAAGAGAGGGGAAGGTTCCCAATTTTAAAGACTGTGCCTAGAAAAAAATTGGTACAATTTATGAACGATGTAAACTCAGCACTTGCAACAATCCAGATAAGGTCAATTGAAGAGATAAATCAGCTTGCTTATAGTGCAGCAGTAATAGTAACGGAAGAACTAGGGATTCCACAATTGAAGCCCCCCCAAAAATGCATTGAGAAACCACGGTGGAAAATCAGACTGGAGCTTAAAATCAAAAGACTCCGAGCAGATGCGAGTAACTTAAAAAACCTGCAGGAGGACAAATTAAAGAATGGTAAGTTCAAGAAATATTTGACTAAAAATACTGGATAAGTTCAAGGAAAATTGGAGAAGCATTGGAAATAGTGAAGCAGCAAATAACAGCAACAGCTAGAAAAATTGATAGATATGATGCTAGATTTACTCAGTATAAAGACAACCAGTTGTTTCAATCAGATCAAAGAAAGTTCTATCAGAGTTTAAATCAGAAGATAGGTATAAAAGATGAAAAGCCTGAAAAAATGGCAACCATTCAATTTTGGAAAGAGATATGGGGGACTGAGAAAGACTATAATAGAAATGCTGGATGGCTACAAGATTTTGAGAAGAAATTCTCCAAGTGCACAATGGACCAACTAGAAATAACAGCTGATATGATCACCAAAAGAGTACAAAGAGTCAAAAACTGGACATCACCTGGCAATGATCAACTGCATGGGTTTTGGCTTACACACCTGACCAGTCTGCATGGAAAAATGGCCCAACAATTTAATGAAATGTTGAGAACAGGTTATATTAATGAGTGGTTAACATCTGGGAAAACCTATTTGATTCAGAAGGATCCAACAAAAAGAGCAATACCTGAAAATTACAGGCCAATAACATGTTTACCAACTATGTATAAACTGCTAACAGGCATCATAGCTGATAGAGTCCAGGATTATTTGGAAGCAAATAGCATCATGCCAATAGAGCAGAAAGGGAACAAACGGGGAAGTAGAGGCACAAAAGATCAGTTACTCATTGATAAAATGATCCTAGACAATTGTAAAGCCCAGAAAACTAATTTATATATGACTTGGATTGACTATAAAAAAGCCTTTGACTCAGTACCACATAGTTGGATTATTAAGTGCCTGGATGCCATTGGAATATGTAAAAGTATTAGTGCCCTAATTGAAAATGCGATGAAGAACTGGAAAACAGAATTGTTTGTCAGGGATGAAAACTATGGATTGGTTAGCATCAAACGAGGGATTTTTCAAGGTAACTCTTTGTCACCTCTGCTATTTACTATTGCCCTGATTCCCCTCTCAATAATTTTGCAGAAGACAAATTTAGGTTACCAAACTGCTAAAAATTCAGGGAAAATTTCTCATCTATTGTATATGGATGACTTAAAGTTTTATGGAAAATCAGAAACTGAAATACACTCACTGACCAACACAGCCCGAATTTTCAGCACCGATGTTAGTATTGAGTTTGGACTAAACAAATGTGCCACAGTGGCACTGAGAAAAGGAAAAATAATTGAGAGTGAAGGAATTGAAATGCCAAATGGACATGCTATTAAGTATCATCAGTCTGAAGCCTATAAATATCTGGGCATACTGGAATTAGATAACATCAAGCATGGGCAAGTGAAAAATGTGGTCAGTAAAGAATATATCCAAAGGGTCACAAAAGTATTAAAAAGTAAGCTGAATGGTGGTAACACCATCAAGGCCATTATAAACTGGACTCAGATGGAGCTAGATATTCTAGATAGGAAAACAAGAAAACTTATGACCATTCACTATGCATTACATCCACGCAGTGATGTTGACAGGCTGTATTTACCTAGAAAATTAGGTGGTAGAGGTCTTCTGCAAGTGAAGCAGACAGTTGAAGAAGAGAAGCATGCGTTGGCAGATTATGTAAAAATAGTACAGAGCCAGCATTATTGGAGGTTAAGAACAGGGAGGTGTTTAAAGTAAATCAAACAAAGGGTCAATACAGGAAAACAACAATGCAAATACAAGCTGATAGCTGGCATAATAAAGCGCTGCATGGGCAGTTCCTCAAAAAAGTCAAAGGAAAAGTAGATGAGGGAAAGACTTGGTTATGGCTCACCAATGGAAAACTGAAAAAAGAGACAGAGGCCCTGATTTTTGCAGCTCAAGAACAAGCTATCAGAACAAATGCAGTTAAGGCTAGAATAGAAAAATCAGCTGAGTCCCCCACATGTAGACTCTGCAAAGAGGCAGATGAAACTATTGACCATATATTGAGTTGTTGCAAGAAAATTGCTCAGACTGATTACAATCAGCGTAATAATGTAGTTGCTCAAATGGTCCACTGGATTTTGTGTCAGAACTATCATTTGCCCATAACAAAGAACTGGTGGGACCATAAGCCTGAAAAAGTGACTGAAAAAGAACATGCAAAATTACTTTGGGACTTCCGAATACAGACAGACTGGGTTTTGGAGCATAATACCCCAGATATTGTGATTGTGGAGAAGAAAAAAGTGTGGATCATTGATGTTGCTATACCAGGAGATGGTAGAGTCACTGAGAAACAACTTGAAAAAATTACCCGATACCAGGATCTCAAAATTGAACTTCAGAGACTCTGGCATAAACCAGTACGGGTGGTCCCAGTGGTAATTGGCACACTGGGTGTGGTGCCCAAAGACCTAAGCAAGTATCTAGAAGAAATTGGAGTGGACAAAGTCACCATCAGTCAGATGCAGAAAGCCACCTTACTGGGATCTGCTCGCATAATTCGCCGATACATCACTGAGTCCTAAACGGTTGGGAAGCGTTCGACTAGTGATTGGTAATATAAAATCCAGCGTAGATAGCTGTGTGGTTAAATAATAATAATAATAATAATAATAATAATAATAATAATAATAATAATAATAATAATAATAATAATAATAATAATAATAATAATAGGAATGTATGTCCCCAGCCCATGTCATGGTCAGACCACAATTTGCTGACTTTCTCCCTGGCAATCATCTTCCCATCCCACAGGGAGCTTGGCCCTACTGTTTGGGCCCACCTCAGAGGCTCATAGACCCGGTATGGTTCTTGGAGGCCTTCAATTGTCTTCCAGATGGTCTGGCCGATGATCCTGTTTGACATATTGGTGGATGGGTGGTATGTGGATGCCGCCCAGGCTGTTGACCAGATCACCCTCAATATTGAGCCACACCAGGCCGTGGTTTACAGAAGAGCCACAGGTGATGAAGCAAGAATGGATGAGGCTTGAGAGCAGATGGAGAACAGACCAGACAGAAAATAATCAGGCTACAGTTAAAATGCTAATCAGACGCTATGGCTGGGCAATCAGGGAGGCTAAAAGATCTTACCCCTTCCTGAGAATTGGTGAGGCCTTGAATTGCCAGGCAGAATTGCAAGCTTTCAGGAAAGCCTTAAAACATGGCTTTTAAAATATCATTTCGGTGATCATTAATTGTATGCTTGTTTGCCCAGCTTCTTGCCTGCCTGCCTGCCTGCCTGACGGATGCATGTATGGTTGTTGCATGAATGAATGAAAGCTTTATTACGGTCAATGACCAATATCCACAATGCATGCACACAAATGGTTGTTTGTATTCATATTGAGTTGGTTTTACTCTTTTGTTAATTTTGTATCTTTGTATTTTCTTACTCATACATATGTTCACCACCCAGAGTTCCCTTTGGGAAAGTTGGTGCAGTTAATAAATGCATTAATTAATTAATTAATTAATTAATTAATTAATTAATTAATTAATACATTCATTTCTAAATCGCACCAACTAATAATAATAATGTCTTCTTTACCCATAATTTGAAAAAGGATTTATTAGCTTTATTAAGCAAAATACAGCCTAAATGTTGACAGCATCAATGGCAGCAGTCAAAATGGTATACACTACAGGATACTTTCTCCTGCTCACTATCATTCACAGGTTGAAAAACAGTCCTGACAGTTGTTTTGTGTTTAGATGAGAAACAGTTAAGGGATGAGATTTTCCTTGCCTGGTGTTACCTTATGAGTGGTACTAAAAAGTGCCCTGACCTCACAAGGTAGACCAGCTGGTTAAAATACTATCACAATACCTCTTGTGATCCTTACTTTGAGTACTGAGAGCCTTTTCACATGACCCCTAAACTCTGCGGCAAATGGCTCCCAGCTCCGGAGCTTAAAATTGTTTCCCCACCAGCTCTGGAGTTTACAGATAATTAAGTGGGACCACGCCCACCTAAGTGTACTTTTCAGGTACCTGCTCTCCGGGGGTGAAAAATCCCTGATGCGGATCTAACATAGAGAGTGCCGGGCTCTCCTGGCTTCTGTTTGTTGTTTTTTTGCCCCCCCACCCTTTTAAGAGCGAGACCGGCAGAACGGAGGTAAGCCGTCATTCTTTTGTTTCTTTTTTTCTCCCTCCCCTCATGCAGCCAGCAGCCAGGAGTGCGGAGGGGGTGGGAACACAGGTACAGCGACAAACCCCCAAGATCTCTGGTCCGAATTTAAGTGGCCAGCGAATCTTAGGGGTCGTGTGAAAAGGCTTTTAGTCAGCCAGGCTCAACTTGATAACAAAAGGAAACAAACATGAGTCTCATGAAAACTATGCACTTTCCTGATGGATACCATCGTTTAACTCTAGCTGGTATGTCCTCTTTTGCTTAATGCTTTTCCGAGCAATTGCCCTGAAATCTAGTCCCTGTTTGAACACTCTTCCTCGGTTACTTCACATCCATTCTCGTCTCGGGAGGAAGTTCGTTGCATGTTGATGCCTGTCGTAGTCACGCAGTCTTCTTCCAGTTCTGTCCCAGTTCCCGTGTACACACGGGCTTGATGGATGATACCGGCATGACTTACCGCACGTCCTCGTTCTGTGATGAGATGTGAAACTCCATGCCTTTGTTCTCCTTTTTTTTTTTGCCTGACCTTCCATTTTTTGATGTTTCAGTTCTCCAAAGCCTTGCCTTCAATGCGTTATGGAGCTAAGTTTGAGGCATTTGCCTTTTAATCTCTCTGCCCTGCGTTGCTGACTCCATATGGAATGTACTGGCGAATGCCACTTTGCACTCCTGCCACTAGATGGAGAATGGCATGTTGCGTAACGAGCCTTACTTCACGGGCACTCGTCTCGGAACGAGAAGCGTGACGAGCAGATTCCTGAGGCCAGGGAGGGGAATCTCTCATCCCGCTTAAATCGCAATTCAGGGGGCGTGGCCGGGATGAACTCCCCTCATCCCGCAATGGATGTGTGGTTAGATTACTTTGTACCTGTCCCAAGCGGGACCGCAAACAGTGATGAGATGGACGTGAAGTATCAGAGAGACAGTGCAGCTGAATGCTTTGCTACATGTCCTAAAATGTCAGCTGGAGTTGATCTGGCATGCAGCCAGTTCATCATGACTTTTATTACTTGTCTCTCTGGGAACAAACATGTTTCTAGCCCAAAGGTTTTTCTGGTTTCCTTGCATTATCTTGTTGCCTTAAATGTTGAGCCAGAGCTTTGTACTGTTTCTGGGAATGTTATCCAAGTGCACTTGGGATCACAGCTGCTTTTCTAAGAGTGGTAGAAGGAACATCTACCATGCATATGTAGCCATAGTCATGGGACTACAGGTATTTCCTGTTAATGAATGGAAAGAGTACATCTGAAATCAGGTTGTGCTGACAGTACAGTGATCTCCAGGCCTTCTAGAAGACTGTGTTTTTGTTGCAGACTTGAATAGGTCATCACAGTATTTATGTCCACAGAAGGGAAGGATAGTTGCTGTTGGATGCACTGGAATGCATTGGGTCATCCTGATGTGTCAGGAATTGTCCCATAAGGTCTTGCTCCCCAAACAGATTACGCTTCCCTTTCCTTTGAAGCTTTATTCTGTATACTGGTTGGTTAGTAGCTAAAGAGCCCAGCAACACAAGCAACATGTGGTAATGAGTTCATACCTTTATTTACCACTGAAGCTTGTTCTGTAAGATAGTTGTGGTAGCCTGGAAAGAACCTGGGCTATGGAAAATGACAGAAGATAGCAACGTAATTATCTCACATTTGGTAATGGCTTGAGAACCCTTGATTTATATTTAATTCATTGAGATGGGTTTTAAGTACTCCAGGATATATTTTATCTCAGTTATCTCTCTCTGAATTCTTGGTCTGTAATTTTTCTTCTCAAGAACAGCAATATTCAGATCTCATGAAGTGCATCCGAACAGACTGAAATAATTTGAAACCAATTTCTGTACATTGCCAATTGTGATGTCTGATTTATGGACCTTTTTGCATAACTGTTCCATTTGTCCTATGCATTAGCAGAGGAGCAAGTAAAAGTGATGTTGTCTGTGACATTGTTAGCACCTGTAATCATGTTTCCAGAGTAAATGTGGGGACTGAACTGGCACTTATGTTCATTAAAAAGTATAATCCCCATTGCTCTGTTCCTGTTTTGTAGGTCATTGTGTGTCACTAGTTGCTTTGACACACTATGACTTACACAAAATGGAGTGTGGGGTTGTCTGTAACAAACTAAAGAGGAACTATCAGACTGCCTCCAAACAATTGGGAGAATGATATATATATATATATATATATATATATATATATATGTTTTCGTAGATTTTCACGGGTATAGGTATGCATGTTAGGGTGGATTCGGGTTTCTTCCCGTGTAGAAATCTGGTTGTTCTGGCGGCGTTTCGGCGAGGTCTCACTCGTCATCTTCACCAGCCTGAAGATGACGAGTGAGACTCGTCAAACGTCGCCAGAACAACCAGATTTCTACATCGGAAGAAACCCAATCCACCCTAACATATATATATATATATATATATATATATATTTGTTTTCGTAGATTTTCACGGGTATAGGTATGCATGTTAGGGTGGATTCGGGTTTCTTCCGTGTAGAAATCTGGTTGTTTTGGCGACGTTTCGACGAGGTCTCACTCGTCATCTTCAGGCTGGTGTTCTGGCTTCTTTCTTCTTGAAGCAAAGTGTGGTCTCAGTTGAAGTCCTTCTATAAATACTGCTGGGGGTGTGGTTTGCTTGCTCTGTTGCTGATTGTAGGTTCCTTTGTTCCTTTGTTCTTTTGTGATCTGATGTGTGGCTGAGGCGATCGTAAAGGGATTAACTGCTGATGGCTGTTTAGATGGCTGTTTACATGCTGGTGGGTTAGATGGCTGGTAGGTTCTGGCAGTATCCTGGGCTTTGGTGGAGTGGGGTCCTGTGTCTTGTGAATTCATTTTGGTCTGGCTACGTGTCTGTGGTCTCCCAATGTTTTTTTGGGGTGTGTGAGTGTGCTCCATGTGGTGACTGGAGTGGGGTGCCGCAGTAGATGGTGCAGTCGTGGTTTTGTTATTGGATGGTGGTTTCGTTTCATCTGTGGGAAGGGTCTGGGTTTGTGTTTGGTGTGGATGGAAGGTGGTGGCATCTTGTGTCCTTTTGGACCTGGTGTCAGTCTTTGTGACAGAGGCTCGTCTGTTGACCAGGGCTAGTTTCCAGATGTCAGGCAAGCGGGAGGTGTCATCACGTTTATTCATGTTGTTTGGGTGTTTCTCTATTTCAATGGCTTCCATGATTATTCGACTGTTGAAGTGTTCACCTGTTGTTTTTATGTGCTGGAAGAAGAGGAAGATTTTTCTTCTTTTTGACTGCGTTCTTGTGTTCTGCGATGCGTGCGCTTATTCTCCTGTTTGTTTGTCCGATGTATGTGGCTGGACAGACTTTGCATGGTATTTCGTAGACTCCTTGGTTTTCTAGTTCAATCTTGTCTTTGGGGTTTCTTAAGATGTTGGCTATTTTTTGGTCGGTGCAAAAGGCTGTCTTGATATTGTGTTTGTGGAGAATTTTGCTGATTTTGTCTGTGGTGCCTTTGATGTAAGGGGAGGAGGCGGTGCCGTTGTTCTCTTCTGTTTCTTGGTTCTTGGGGGTGTTTCCTTTTGGATTAGTTTGGTGATGGTGTTTTTTTGGAATCCGTTCGCAATTAAAACATTCGAGAGAGTGTGTAATTCAGTTTTAGGTGGTCTTTGTCAGCGGCGTTTGGTTCTGGAGATGAGGGTTTTGCTACGGAGTTGATCTGTGCAGGGTGGTGGTGTGATTGTGCATTTAAGTAGCGGTTTGTATGTGTTTTTTCTGGTAGATGGTATGTCCTAAGGAGCCGTCGGGTTTTTGTAGATTAGGACGTCCAGGAAGGAAGTTGGTTGTTGGCTTCTATTTCCATAGTGAATTGTATTTTGGGGTGTAGGCTGTTGAGATGTGTGAGGAAGTTGTTCAGTTTATCTTTCCCGTGTGGCCAGATAACAAAGGTGTCGTCAACATATCTGAGCCAGAGTTTGGGTTTATGTTCGGACTTCTGTAACGCGTTGGTTTCAAAGTGTTCCATATATAGGTTTGCGATGACCGGTGAGAGGGGTGATCCCATGGGTGCTCCTTCTATCTGTTTGTATCTTTGTCCATTGTGGATGAAGTATGTGTTAGTTAGGCAGTGGTTGGTCAGATCTAGGATGTGTTTGGGGGGGTTGTATTTGTTGTGGATAGCTGTCAAGGCTTCTTGAATGGGCACTTGTGTGAAGAGCGAAACAACATCAAAGCTCACGAGTAGGTCATTGGGTTGTAGGTCTTGTTTCTTTATAATTTCTATGAAGTGGAGCGAGTTTTGTACGTATGAAGTGATGGATTCTGCATAGGGCTGGAGTTGTTTGGCAAGAAATTTGGCAAGGTTTTGTAGAGGTGAGCCTATGGAGCTGACTATGGGTCTGAGAGGTGTTCCTTCTTTGTGAATCTTGGGAGGCCGTAGAGCTTGGGGCATCTGGATGATTTCTCTCTGGGGATGATGCTTGGCTTGATTTCTTCACTTAAGGGAGAGGCTTTTATTTTGGCTTTGGTGGTTTTTTCCAGGTAGGTGGTGGGGTCTGTGTTCAAGGTATGTAAGCAGGGTCTTGTAGTAGGTTGGATAATTTGGCTTGGTAGTCGGATGTGTTCATCACCACTGTGGCATTGCCTTTGTCTGCTGGGAGAATGATTATGTTGTTGTCTTTCCTCAGGTTGGAGAGGGCTTTTTGTTCTTCTTTGTGTAAATTGCTTCTGGGTGGTTTGCTGGAGCAGAGGACATTGGTGACTTCGAGTCTGATTTTGTTGGCTTCATCTGGGTTGATTTTGGTTAGGCTGGCTTCCACTCCGCATATGATGTTTTCGGTGGGGATGTGTCTGGGGCGATTGCAAAGTTGAATCCTTTGGAAAGGACTTTGGTCTCTGCGATGGTGAGTGTCCTGTCTGATATGTTGTGAACTGTTTGTTTCATGGGCTGTTGTGTGGGGGGTTGGGCTTCTGGCGTTTTCCAGTTTGTGGAGTTTGTTGGTGTGTGTGTCTGTCTTGTGGGAGGTCTCTGTTTCAGCTCTCCAGGCGGCCAGTTGCTTGGATTTGTTCCAGAGTGTTGGGTGGATTTTGTTGCTGAGTTTGAGGTGGAGAGTGAGTAGGTCTCTGTTGGTTTGATCTAGTAGGTATCTTTTCCTGTGTAGTTCGCTTCTGATTAGGGCTAGTTCTGTTCTTTTCAGGATCCTTTCGCTGGATGGGGTTTTGAGTGGAATTTCAGTTGGAAGCTTGTGGGGATCACATTTTTGTCTCGGCAGTTGCGTAGGAATGCAATGTCACATAAGATGGTGGCTCTTCGGACTTCTAGTTTCTCGTAGGTTCTGGTCAGCTGGAAGGTTTCCAAAAAAACACCAGTCGGATATTTGTTTTCGTAGATTTTCACGGGTATAGGTATGCATGTTAGGGTGGATTCGGGTTTCTTCCCGTGTAGAAATCTGGTTGTTTTGACACGTTTCAGCAAGGTCTCACTCGTCATCTTCAGGCTGGTGTTCTGGCTTCTTTCTTCTTGAAGCAAAGTTCTTGAAGTCTCAGCAAAGTCCCCCAAAGACAAGATTGAACTAGAAAACCAAGGAGTCCACGAAATACCATGCAAAGTCTGTCCAGCCACATACATCGGACAAACAAACAGGAGAATAAGCGCACGCATCGCAGAACACAAGAACGCATGTCAAAAAGAAGAAAAATCTTCTCTCTCTTCCAGCACATAAAAACAACAGGTCATGAAATTGACTTTGAAAGAACCAAACTCATCTCCAAAACTGAACACTTCAACAGTCGAATAATCATGGAAGCCATTGAAATAGAGAAACACCCAAACAACATGAATAAACGTGATGACACCTCCCGCTTGCCTGACATCTGGAAACTAGCCCTGGTCAACAGGCGAGCCTCTGTCACAAAGACTGACACCAGGTCCAAAAGGACACAAGATGCCACCACCTTCCATCCACCAAACACAAACCCAGACCCTTCCCACAGATGGTCAATTTCGAAACCACCATCCAATAACAAAACCACGACTGCACCATCTACTGCGGCACCCCACTCCAGTCACCACATGGAGCACACTCACACACCCAAAAAAACATTGGGAGACCACAGACACGTAGCCAGACCAAAATGAATTCACAAGACACAGGACCCCACTCCACCAAAGCCCAGGATACTGCCAGAACCTACCAGCCATCTAAACCAGCATGTAAACAGCCATCTAAACAGCCATCAGCAGTTAATCCCTTAACGATCGCCTCAGCCACACAGCAGATCACAAAAGAACAAAGGAACAAAGGAACCTACAATCAGCAACAGAGCAAGCAAACCCACACCCCCAGCAGTATTTATAGAAGGACTTCAACTGAGACCACACTTTGCTTCAAGAAGAAAGAAGCCAGAACACCAGCCTGAAGATGGCAGAGTGAGACCTCGTCGAAAGCGTCGCCAAAACAACCAGATTTCTACGGGAAGAAACCGAATCCACCTAACATGCATACCTATATATATAAATATATAAATATATATATATATATATATATATATATATATATATATATATATATATATATATATATATATATATATATATATTTTCACGGGGTACGGGTATAGGTATGCATGTTAGGGTGGATTCGGGTTTCTTCCGTGTAGAAATCTGGTTGTTTTGGCGACGTTTGACGAGGTCTCACTCGTCATCTTCAGGCTGGTGTTCTGGCTTCTTTCTTCTTGAAGCAAAGTGTGGTCTCAGTTGAAGTCCTTCTATAAATACTGCTGGGGGTGTGTGGTTTGCTTGCTCTGTTGCTGATTGTAGGTTCCTTTGTTCCTTTGTTCTTTTGTGATCTGCTGTGTGGCTGAGGCGATCGTTAAGGGATTAACTGCTGATGGCTGTTTAGATGGCTGTTTACATGCTGGTGGGTTAGATGGCTGGTAGGTTCTGGCAGTATCCTGGGCTTTGGTGGAGTGGGGTCCTGTGTCTTGTGAATTCATTTTGGTCTGGCTACGTGTCTGTGGTCTCCCAATGTTTTTTTGGGGTGTGTGAGTGTGCTCCATGTGGTGACTGGAGTGGGGTGCCGCAGTAGATGGTGCAGTCGTGGTTTTGTTATTGGATGGTGGTTTCGTTTCATCTGTGGGAAGGGTCTGGGTTTGTGTTTGGTGTGGATGGAAGGTGGTGGCATCTTGTGTCCTTTTGGACCTGGTGTCAGTCTTTGTGACAGAGGCTCGTCTGTTGACCAGGGCTAGTTTCCAGATGTCAGGCAAGCGGGAGGTGTCATCACGTTTATTCATGTTGTTTGGGTGTTTCTCTATTTCAATGGCTTCCATGATTATTCGACTGTTGAAGTGTTCAGTTTTGGAGATGAGTTTGGTTCTTTCAAAGTCAATTTCATGACCTGTTGTTTTTATGTGCTGGAAGAGAGGAAGATTTTCTTCTTTTTGACTGCGTTCTTGTGTTCTGCGATGCGTGCGCTTATTCTCCTGTTTGTTTGTCCGATGTATGTGGCTGGACAGACTTTGCATGGTATTTCGTAGACTCCTTGGTTTTCTAGCTCAATCTTGTCTTTGGGGTTTCTTAAGATGTTGGCTATTTTTGGTCGGTGCAAAAGGCTGTCTTGATATTGTGTTTGTGGAGAATTTTGCTGATTTTGTCTGTGGTGCCTTTGATGTAAGGGAGGAGGGGCGGTGCCGTTGTTCTCTTCTGTTTCTTGGTTCTTGGGGGTGTTTCCTTTTGGATTAGTTTGGTGATGGTGTTTTTTGGAATCCGTTCGCAATTAAAACATTCGAGAGAGTGTGTAATTCAGTTTTAGGTGGTCTTTGTCAGCGAGGCGTTTGGTTCTGGAGATGAGGGTTTTGCTACGGAGTTGATCTGTGCAGGGTGGTGGTGTGATTGTGCATTTAAGTAGCGGTTTGTATGTGTTTTTTTCTGGTAGATGGTATGTCCTAAGGAGCCGTCGGGTTTTTGTAGATTAGGACGTCCAGGAAGGGAAGTTGGTTGTTGGCTTCTATTTCCATAGTGAATTGTATTTTGGGGTGTAGGCTGTTGAGATGTGTGAGGAAGTTGTTCAGTTTATCTTTCCCGTGTGGCCAGATAACAAAGGTGTCGTCAACATATCTGAGCCAGAGTTTGGGTTTATGTTCGGACTTCTGTAGCGTTGGTTTCAAAGTGTTCCATATATAGGTTTGCGATGACCGGTGAGAGGGTGATCCATGGGTGCTCCTTCTATCTGTTTGTATCTTTGTCCATTGTGGATGAAGTATGTGTTAGTTAGGCAGTGGTTGGTCAGATCTAGGATGTGTTTGGGGGGTTGTATTTGTTGTGGATAGCTGTCAAGGCTTCTTGAATGGGCACTTGTGTGAAGAGCGAAACAACATCGAAGCTCACGAGTAGGTCATTGGGTTGTAGGTCTTGTTTCTTTATAATTTCTATGAAGTGGAGCGAGTTTTGTACGTATGAAGTGATGGATTCTGCATAGGGCTGGAGTTGTTTGGCAAGAAATTTGGCGAGGTTTTGTAGAGGTGAGCCTATGGAGCTGACTATGGGTCTGAGAGGTGTTCCTTCTTTGTGAATCTTGGGAGGCCGTAGAGCTTGGGGCATCTGGATGATTTCTCTCTGGGGATGATGCTTGGCTTGATTTCTTCACTTAAGGGAGAGGCTTTTATTTTGGCTTTGGTGGTTTTCCAGGTAGGTGGTGGGGTCTGTGTTCAAGGTATGTAAGCAGGGTCTTGTAGTAGGTTGGATAATTTGGCTTGGTAGTCGGATGTGTTCATCACCACTGTGGCATTGCCTTTGTCTGCTGGGAGAATGATTATGTTGTTGTCTTTCCTCAGGTTGGAGAGGGCTTTTTGTTCTTCTTTGTGTAAATTGCTTCTGGGTGGTTTGCTGGAGCAGAGGACATTGGTGACTTCGAGTCTGATTTTGTTGGCTTCATCTGGGTTGATTTTGGTTAGGCTGGCTTCCACTCCGCATATGATGTTTCGGGTGGGGATGTGTCTGGGCGACTGCAAAGTTGAATCCTTTGGAAAGGACTTTGGTCTCTGCGATGGTGAGTGTCCTGTCTGATATGTTGTGAACTGTTTGTTTCATGGGCTGTTGTGTGGGGGGTTGGGCTTCTGGCGTTTTCCAGTTTGTGGAGTTTGTTGGTGTGTGTGTCTGTCTTGTGGGAGGTCTCTGTTTCAGCTCTCCAGGCGGCCAGTTGCTTGGATTTGTTCCAGAGTGTTGGGTGGATTTTGTTGCTGAGTTTGAGGTGGAGAGTGAGTAGGTCTCTGTTGGTTTGATCTAGTAGGTATCTTTTCCTGTGTAGTTCGCTTCTGATTAGGGCTAGTTCTGTTCTTTTCAGGATCCTTTCGCTGGATGGGGTTTTGAGTGGAATTTCAGTTGGAAGCTTGTGGGGATCACATTTTTGTCTCGGCAGTTGCGTAGGAATGCAATGTCACATAAGATGGTGGCTCTTCGGACTTCTAGTTTCTCGTAGGTTCTGGTCAGCTGGAAGGTTTCCTCCCGTAGAGAGTCGGATATTTGTTTTCGTAGATTTTCACGGGTATAGGTATGCATGTTAGGGTGGATTCGGGTTTCTTCCCGTGTAGAAATCTGGTTGTTTTGGCGACGTTTGACGAGGTCTCACTCGTCATCTTCAGGCTGGTGTTCTGGCTTCTTTCTTCTTGAAGCAAAGTGTGGTCTCAGTTGAAGTCCTTCTATAAATACTGCTGGGGGGTGTGGTTTGCTTGCTCTGTTGCTGATTGCAGGTTCCTTTGTTCCTTTGTTCTTTTGTGATCTGCTGTGTGGCTGAGGCGATCGTTAAAGGGATTAACTGCTGATGGCTGTTTAGATGGCTGTTTACATGCTGGTGGGTTAGATGGCTGGTAGGTTCTGGCAGTATCCTGGGCTTTGGTGGAGTGGGGTCCTGTGTCTTGTGAATTCATTTTGGTCTGGCTACGTGTCTGTGGTCTCCCAAATTTTTTTTGGGGTGTGTGAGTGTGCTCCATGTGGTGACTGGAGTGGGGTGCCGCAGTAGATGGTGCAGTCGTGGTTTTGTTATTGGATGGTGGTTTCGTTTCATCTGTGGGAAGGGTCTGGGTTTGTGTTTGGTGTGGATGGAAGGTGGTGGCATCTTGTGTCCTTTTGGACCTGGTGTCAGTCTTTGTGACAGAGGCTCGTCTGTTGACCAGGGCTAGTTTCCAGATGTCAGGCAAGCGGGAGGTGTCATCACGTTTATTCATGTTGTTTGGGTGTTTCTCTATTTCAATGGCTTCCATGATTATTCGACTGTTGATTATTGTTTCAGTTTTGGAGATGAGTTTGGTTCTTTCAAAGTCAATTTCATGACCTGTTGTTTTTATGTGCTGGAAGAGAGAGGAAGATTTTTCTTCTTTTTTGACTGCGTTCTTGTGTTCTGCGATCGTGCGCTTATTCTCCTGTTTGTTTGTCCGATGTATGTGGCTGGACAGACTTTGCATGGTATTTCGTAGACTCCTTGGTTTTCTAGCTCAATCTTGTCTTTGGGGTTTCTTAAGATGTTGGCTATTTTTTGGTCGGTGCAAAAGGCTGTCTTGATATTGTGTTTGTGGAGAATTTTGCTGATTTTGTCTGTGGTGCCTTTGATGTAAGGGAGGAGGCGGTGCCGTTGTTCTCTTCTGTTTCTTGGTTCTTGGGGGTGTTTCCTTTTGGATTAGTTTGGTGATGGTTTTTTGGAATCCGTTCGCAATTAAAACATTCGAGAGAGTGTGTAATTCAGTTTTTAGGTGGTCTTTGTCAGCGGCGTTTGGTTCTGGAGACAAGGGGTTTTTGCTACGGAGTTGATCTGTGCAGGGTGGTGGTGTGATTGTGCATTTAAGTAGCGGTTTGTATGTGTTTTTTTCTGGTAGATGGTATGTCCTAAGGAGCCGTCGGGTTTTGTAGATTAGGACGTCCAGGAAGGGAAGTTGGTTGTTGGCTTCTATTTCCATAGTGAATTGTATTTTGGGGTGTAGGCTGTTGAGATGTGTGAGGAAGTTGTTCAGTTTATCTTTCCCGTGTGGCCAGATAACAAAACACCGTCAACATATCTGAGCCAGAGTTTGGGTTTATGTTCGGACTTCAAAGCGTTGGTTTCAAAGTGTTCCATATATAGGTTTGCGATGACCGGTGAGAGGGTGATCCCATGGGTGCTCCTTCTATCTGTTTGTATCTTTGTCCATTGTGGATGAAGTATGTGTTAGTTAGGCAGTGGTTGGTCAGATCTAGGATGTGTTTGGGGGGTTGCATTTGTTGTGGATAGCTGTCAAGGCTTCTTGAATGGCAAATTCCACTCAAAAAGAGCGAAAGGATCCTGAAAAGCTCAGAACTAGGTAATTGGGTTACACAGGTCTTGTTTCCTATAATTTCAAACCAACAGAGACCTGATGGATTCTCCACCTCAAACTCAGCAACAAAATCCACCCAACACTCTGGAACAAATCCAAGCAACTTGCCGCCTGGAGAGCTGAAACAGAGACCTCCCACAAGACAGGTGTTCAACAAACTCCACAAACTGGGCCAGAAGCCCCCCCCCCTTGGGGCATCTGGATGAAACAAACAGTTCACAACATATCAGACAGGACACTCACCATCGCAGAGACCAAAGTCCTTTCCAAATTTCAACTTTGGTCGCCCCCAGACACATCCCCAGGAAAACATCATATGTGTTCAAGGTGGAAGCCAGCCTAACCAAAATCAACCCAGATGAAGCCAACAAAATCAGACTTGAAGTCACCAATGTCCTCTGCTCAGCAAACCACCCAGAAGCAATTTACACAAAGAAGAAACAAAAGCCCTCTCCAACCTGAGGAAAGACAACAACATAATCATTCTCCCAGCAGACAAAGGCAATGCCACAGTGGTGATGAACACATCCGACTACCAAGCCAAATTATCAACCTACTACAAGACCCTGCTTACATACCTTTGAACACAGACCCCACCACCTACCTGGAAAAAACCACCAAAGCCAAAATAAAAGCCTCTCCCTTAAGTGAAGAAATCAAGCCAAGCATCATCCCCAGAGAAATCATCCAGATGCCCCAAGCTCTCTGGCCTCCCCAAGATTCACAAAGAAGGAACACCTCTCAGACCCATAGTCAGCTCCATAGGCTCACCTCTACAAAACCTCGCCAAATTTCTTGCCAAACAACTCCAGCCCTATGCAGAATCCATCACTTCATACGTACAAAACTCGTTCCACTTCATAGAAATTATAAAGAAACAAGACCTACAACCCAATGACCTACTCGTGAGCTTCGATGTTGTTTCGCTCTTCACACAAGTGCCCACAAGTGCCCACAAGAAGCCTTGACAGCTATCCACAACAAATACAACCCCCCCAAACACATCCTAGATCTGACCAACCACTGCCTAACCAACACATACTTCATCCACAATGGACAAAGATACAAACAGATAGAAGGAGCACCCATGGGATCACCCCTCTCACCGGTCATCGCAAACCTATATATGGAACACTTTGAAACCACGCGTTACAGAAGTCGAACATAAACCCAAACTCTGGCTCAGATATGTTGGCGACACCTTTGTTATCTGGCCACACGGGAAAGATAAACTGAACAACTTCCTCACACATCTCAACAGCCTACACCCCAAAATACAATTCACTATGGAAATAGAAGCCAACAACCAACTTCCCTTCCTGGGCGTCCTAATCTACAAAAAACCCGGCGGCTCCTTAGGACATACCATCTACCAGAAAAAAACACATACAAACCGCTACTTAAATGCACAATCACACCACCACCCTGCACAGATCAACTCCGTAGCAAAAACCCTCCTCTCCAGAACCAAACGCCTCGCTGACAAAGACCACCTAAAAACTGAATTACACACTCTCTCGAATGTTTTAATTTTTGACGGATTCCAAAAAAACACCATCACCAAACTAATCCAAAGGAAACACCCCCAAGAACCAAGAAACAGAAGAGAACAACGGCACCGCCCTCCTCCCTTACATCAAAGGCACCACAGACAAAATCAGCAAAATTCTCCACAAACACAATATCAAGACAGCCTTTTGCACCGACCAAAAAATAGCCAACATCTTAAGAAACCCCAAAGACAAGATTGAGCTAGAAAACCAAGGAGTCTACGAAATACCATGCAAAGTCTGTCCAGCCACATACATCGGACAAACAAACAGGAGAATAAGCGCACGCATCGCAGAACACAAGAACGCAGTCAAAAAAGAAGAAAAATCTTCCTCTCTCTTCCAGCACATAAAAACAACAGGTCATGAAATTGACTTTGAAAGAACCAAACTCATCTCCAAAACTGAACACTTTCAGTCGAATAATCATGGAAGCCATTGAAATAGAGAAACACCCAAACAACATGAATAAACGTGATGACACCTCCGCTTGCCTGACATCTGGAAACTAGCCCTGGTCAACAGGCGAGCCTCTGTCACAAAGACTGACACCAGGTCCAAAAGGACACAAGATGCCACCACCTTCCATCCACCAAACACAAACCCAGACCCTTCCCACAGATGAAAGCGAAACCACCATCCAATAACAAAACCACGACTGCACCATCTACTGCGGCACCCCACTCCAGTCACCACATGGAGCACACTCACACACCCCAAAAAAACATTGGGAGACCACAGACACGTAGCCAGACCAAAATGAATTCACAAGACACAGGACCCCACTCCACCAAAGCCCAGGATACTGCCAGAACCTACCAGCCATCTAACCCACCAGCATGTAAACAGCCATCTAAACAGCCATCAGCAGTTAATCCCTTAACGATCGCCTCAGCCACACACACAGCGATCACAAAAGAACAAAGGAACAAAGGAACCTACAATCAGCAACAGAGCAAGCAAACCCACACCCCCAGCAGTATTTATAGAAGGACTTCAACTGAGACCACACTTTGCTTCAAGAAGAAAGAAGCCAGAACACCAGCCTGAAGATGGCGAGTGAGACTCAAAACGAAGATTTCGTCGCCAAAACAACCAGATTTCTCACGGGAAGAAACCGAATCCACCTAACATGCATATATATATCGCCAAAACAACCAGATTTCTACGGTATATATATATGCATGTTAGGGTGGATTCGGGTTTCTTCCGTGAAGAAATCTGGTTGTTTTGGCCGTTTCCAGGTCTCACTCGTCATCTTCAGGCTGGTGTTCTGGCTTCTTTCTTCTTGAAGCAAAGTGTGGTCTCAGTTGAAGTCCTTCTATAAATACTGCTGGGGGGTGTGGTTTGCTTGCTCTGTTGCTGATTGCAGGTTCCTTTGTTCCTTTGTTCTTTTGTGATCTGCTGTGTGGCTGAGGCGATCGTTAAGGGATTAACTGCTGATGGCTGTTTAGATGGCTGTTTACATATTCATTTTGGTCTGGCTACGTGTCTGTGGTCTCCCAATGTTTTTGGGGTGTGTGAGTGTGCTCCATGTGGTGACTGGAGTGGGGTGCCGCAGTAGATGGTGCAGTCGTGGTTTTGTTATTGGATGGTGGTTTCGTTTCATCTGTGGGAAGGGTCTGGGTTTGTGTTTGGTGTGGATGGAAGGTGGTGGCATCTTGTGTCCTTTTGGACCTGGTGTCAGTCTTTGTGACAGAGGCTCGTCTGTTGACCAGGGCTAGTTTCCAGATGTCAGGCAAGCGGGAGGTGTCATCACGTTTATTCATGTTGTTTGGGTGTTTCTCTATTTCAATGGCTTCCATGATTATTCGACTGTTGAAGTGTTCAGTTTTGGAGATGAGTTTGGTTCTTTCAAAGTCAATTTCATGACCTGTTGTTTTTATGTGCTGGAAGAGAGGAAGATTTTTCTTCTTTTTTGACTGCGTTCTTGTGTTCTGCGATGCGTGCGCTTATTCTCCTGTTTGTTTGTCCGATGTATGTGGCTGGACAGACTTTGCATGGTATTTCGTAGACTCCTTGGTTTTCTAGCTCAATCTTGTCTTTGGGGTTTCTTAAGATGTTGGCTATTTTTGGTCGGTGCAAAGGCTGTCTTGATATTGTGTTTGTGGAGAATTTTGCTGATTTTGTCTGTGGTGCCTTTGATGTAAGGGAGGAGGCGGTGCCGTTGTTCTCTTCTGTTTCTTGGTTCTTGGGGGTGTTTCCTTTTGGATTAGTTTGGTGATGGTGTTTTTTGGAATCCGTTCGCAATTAAAACATTCGAGAGAGTGTGTAATTCAGTTTTAGGTGGTCTTTGTCAGCGGCGTTTGGTTCTGGAGATGAGGGTTTTGCTACGGAGTTGATCTGTGCAGGGTGGTGGTGTGATTGTGCATTTAAGTAGCGGTTTGTATGTGTTTTTTTCTGGTAGATGGTATGTCCTAAGGAGCCGTCGGGTTTTGTAGATTAGGACGTCCAGGAAGGAAGTTGGTTGTTGGCTTCTATTTCCATAGTGAATTGTATTTTGGGGTGTAGGCTGTTGAGATGTGTGAGGAAGTTGTTCAGTTTATCTTTCCCGTGTGGCCAGATAACAAAGGTGTCGTCAACATATCTGAGCCAGAGTTTGGGTTTATGTTCGGACTTCTGTAGCGTTGGTTTCAAAGTGTTCCATATATAGGTTTGCGATGACCGGTGAGAGGGTGATCCCATGGGTGCTCCTTCTATCTGTTTGTATCTTTGTCCATTGTGGATGAAGTATGTGTTGGTTAGGCAGTGGTTGGTCAGATCTAGGATGTGTTTGGGGGGTTGTATTTGTTGTGGATAGCTGTCAAGGCTTCTTGAATGGGCACTTGTGTGAAGAAGCGAAACAACATCGAAGCTCACGAGTAGGTCATTGGGTTGTAGGTCTTGTTTCTTTATAATTTCTATGAAGTGGAGCGAGTTTTGTACGTATGAAGTGATGGATTCTGCATAGGGCTGGAGTTGTTTGGCAAGAAATTTGGCGAGGTTTTGTAGAGGTGAGCCTATGGAGCTGACTATGGGTCTGAGAGGTGTTCCTTCTTTGTGAATCTTGGGAGGCCGTAGAGCTTGGGGCATCTGGATGATTTCTCTCTGGGGATGATGCTTGGCTTGATTTCTTCACTTAAGGGAGAGGCTTTTATTTTGGCTTTGGTGGTTTTTTTCCAGGTAGGTGGTGGGGTCTGTGTTCAAAGGTATGTAAGCAGGGTCTTGTAGTAGGTTGGATAATTTGGCTTGGTAGTCGGATGTGTTCATCACCACTGTGGCATTGCCTTTGTCTGCTGGGAGAATGATTATGTTGTTGTCTTTCCTCAGGTTGGAGAGGGCTTTTGTTCTTCTTTGTGTAAATTGCTTCTGGGTGGTTTGCTGGAGCAGAGGACATTGGTGACTTGAGTCTGATTTTGTTGGCTTCATCTGGGTTGATTTTGGTTAGGCTGGCTTCCACTCCGCATATGATGTTTTCGGTGGGGATGTGTCTGGGGGCGATTGCAAAGTTGAATCCTTTGGAAAGGACTTTGGTCTCTGCGATGGTGAGTGTCCTGTCTGATATGTTGTGAACTGTTTGTTTCATGGGCTGTTGTGTGGGGGGTTGGGCTTCTGGCGTTTTCCAGTTTGTGGAGTTTGTTGGTGTGTGTGTCTGTCTTGTGGGAGGTCTCTGTTTCAGCTCTCCAGGCGGCCAGTTGCTTGGATTTGTTCCAGAGTGTTGGGTGGATTTTGTTGCTGAGTTTGAGGTGGAGAGTGAGTAGGTCTCTGTTGGTTTGATCTAGTAGGTATCTTTTCCTGTGTAGTTCGCTTCTGATTAGGGCTAGTTCTGTTCTTTTCAGGATCCTTTCGCTGGATGGGGTTTTGAGTGGAATTTCAGTTGGAAGCTTGTGGGGATCACATTTTTGTCTCGGCAGTTGCGTAGGAATGCAATGTCACATAAGATGGTGGCTCTTCGGACTTCTAGTTTCTCGTAGGTTCTGGTCAGCTGGAAGGTTTCCTCCCCGTAGAGTCGGATATTTGTTTTTCGTAGATTTTCACGGGTATAGGTATGCATGTTAGGGTGGATTCGGGTTTCTTCCCGTGTAGAAATCTGGTTGTTTTGGCGACGTTTCGACGAGGTCTCACTCGTCATCTTCAGGCTGGTGTTCTGGCTTCTTTCTTCTTGAAGCAAAGTGTGGTCTCAGTTGAAGTCCTTCTATAAATACTGCTGGGGGTGTGTGGTTTGCTTGCTCTGTTGCTGATTGTAGGTTCCTTTGTTCCTTTGTTCTTTTGTGATCTGCTGTGTGGCTGAGGCGATCGTTAAGGGATTAACTGCTGATGGCTGTTTAGATGGCTGTTTACATGCTGGTGGGTTAGATGGCTGGTAGGTTCTGGCAGTATCCTGGGCTTTGGTGGAGTGGGGTCCTGTGTCTTGTGAATTCATTTTGGTCTGGCTACGTGTCTGTGGTCTCCCAATGTTTTTGGGGTGTGTGAGTGTGCTCCCATGTGGTGACTGGAGTGGGGTGCCGCAGTAGATGGTGCAGTCGTGGTTTTGTTATTGGATGGTGGTTTCGTTTCATCTGTGGGAAGGGTCTGGGTTTGTGTTTGGTGTGGATGGAAGGTGGTGGCATCTTGTGTCCTTTTGGACCTGGTGTCAGTCTTTGTGACAGAGGCTCGTCTGTTGACCAGGGCTAGTTTCCAGATGTCAGGCAAGCGGGAGGTGTCATCTCGTTTATTCATGTTGTTTGGGTGTTTCTCTATTTCAATGGCTTCCATGATTATTCGACTGTTGAAGTGTTCAGTTTTGGAGATGAGTTTGGTTCTTTCAAAGTCAATTTCATGACCTGTTGTTTTTATGTGCTGGAAGAGAGAGGAAGATTTTTCTTCTTTTTTGACTGCGTTCTTGTGTTCTGCGATGCGTGCGCTTATTCTCCTGTTTGTTTGTCCGATGTATGTGGCTGGACAGACTTTGCATGGTATTTCGTAGACTCCTTGGTTTTCTAGCTCAATCTTGTCTTTGGGGTTTCTTAAGATGTTGGCTATTTTTTGGTCGGTGCAAAAGGCTGTCTTGATATTGTGTTTGTGGAGAATTTTGCTGATTTTGTCTGTGGTGCCTTTGATGTAAGGGAGGAGGGCGGTGCCGTTGTTCTCTTCTGTTTCTTGGTTCTTGGGGGTGTTTCCTTTTGGATTAGTTTGGTGATGGTGTTTTTTGGAATCCGTTCGCAATTAAAACATTCGAGAGAGTGTGTAATTCAGTTTTAGGTGGTCTTTGTCAGCGAGGCGTTTGGTTCTGGAGATGAGGGTTTTGCTACGGAGTTGATCTGTGCAGGGTGGTGGTGTGATTGTGCATTTAAGTAGCGGTTTGTATGTGTTTTTTTCTGGTAGATGGTATGTCCTAAGGAGCCGTCGGGTTTTTGTAGATTAGGACGTCCAGGAAGGGAAGTTGGTTGTTGGCTTCTATTTCCATAGTGAATTGTATTTTGGGGTGTAGGCTGTTGAGATGTGTGAGGAAGTTGTTCAGTTTATCTTTCCCGTGTGGCCAGATAACAAAGGTGTCGTCAACATATCTGAGCCAGAGTTTGGGTTTATGTTCGGACTTCTGTAAGCGTTGGTTTCAAAGTGTTCCATATATAGGTTTGCGATGACCGGTGAGAGGGGTGATCCATGGGTGCTCCTTCTATCTGTTTGTATCTTTGTCCATTGTGGATGAAGTATGTGTTGGTTAGGCAGTGGTTGGTCAGATCTAGGATGTGTTTTGGGGGTTGTATTTGTTGTGGATAGCTGTCAAGGCTTCTTGAATGGGCACTTGTGTGAAGAGCGAAACAACATCGAAGCTCACGAGTAGGTCATTGGGTTGTAGGTCTTGTTTCTTTATAATTTCTATGAAGTGGAGCGAGTTTTGTACGTATGAAGTGATGGATTCTGCATAGGGCTGGAGTTGTTTGGCAAGAAATTTGGCGAGGTTTTGTAGAGGTGAGCCTATGGAGCTGACTATGGGTCTGAGAGGTGTTCCTTCTTTGTGAATCTTGGGAGGCCGTAGAGCTTGGGGCATCTGGATGATTTCTCTCTGGGGATGATGCTTGGCTTGATTTCTTCACTTAAGGGAGAGGCTTTTATTTTGGCTTTGGTGGTTTTTTTCCAGGTAGGTGGTGGGGTCTGTGTTCAAAGGTATGTAAGCAGGGTCTTGTAGTAGGTTGGATAATTTGGCTTGGTAGTCGGATGTGTTCATCACCACTGTGGCATTGCCTTTGTCTGCTGGGAGAATGATTATGTTGTTGTCTTTCCTCAGGTTGGAGAGGGCTTTTTGTTCTTCTTTGTGTAAATTGCTTCTGGGTGGTTTGCTGGAGCAGAGGACATTGGTGACTTCGAGTCTGATTTTGTTGGCTTCATCTGGGTTGATTTTGGTTAGGCTGGCTTCCACTCCGCATATGATGTTTTCGGTGGGGATGTGTCTGGGGCGATTGCAAAGTTGAATCCTTTGGAAAGGACTTTGGTCTCTGCGATGGTGAGTGTCCTGTCTGATATGTTGTGAACTGTTTGTTTCATGGGCTGTTGTGTGGGGGTTGGGCTTCTGGCGTTTTCCAGTTTGTGGAGTTTGTTGGTGTGTGTGTCTGTCTTGTGGGAGGTCTCTGTTTCAGCTCTCCAGGCGGCCAGTTGCTTGGATTTGTTCCAGAGTGTTGGGTGGATTTTGTTGCTGAGTTTGAGGTGGAGAGTGAGTAGGTCTCTGTTGGTTTGATCTAGTAGGTATCTTTTCCTGTGTAGTTCGCTTCTGATTAGGGCTAGTTCTGTTCTTTTCAGGATCCTTTCGCTGGATGGGGTTTTGAGTGGAATTTCAGTTGGAAGCTTGTGGGGATCACATTTTTGTCTCGGCAGTTGCGTAGGAATGCAATGTCACATAAGATGGTGGCTCTTCGGACTTCTAGTTTCTCGTAGGTTCTGGTCAGCTGGAAGGTTTCCTCCCGTAGAGTCGGATATTTGTTTTCGTAGATTTTCACGGGTATAGGTATGCATGTTAGGGTGGATTCGGGTTTCTTCCCGTGTAGAAATCTGGTTGTTTTGGCGACGTTTCGACGAGGTCTCACTCGTCATCTTCAGGCTGGTGTTCTGGCTTCTTTCTTCTTGAAGCAAAGTGTGGTCTCAGTTGAAGTCCTTCTATAAATACTGCTGGGGGTGTGTGGTTTGCTTGCTCTGTTGCTGATTGTAGGTTCCTTTGTTCCTTTGTTCTTTTGTGATCTGCTGTGTGGCTGAGGCGATCGTTAAGGGATTAACTGCTGATGGCTGTTTAGATGGCTGTTTACATGCTGGTGGGTTAGATGGCTGGTAGGTTCTGGCAGTATCCTGGGCTTTGGTGGAGTGGGGTCCTGTGTCTTGTGAATTCATTTTGGTCTGGCTATGTGTCTGTGGTCTCCCAATGTTTTTTTGGGGTGTGTGAGTGTGCTCCATGTGGTGACTGGAGTGGGGTGCCGCAGTAGATGGTGCAGTCGTGGTTTTGTTATTGGATGGTGGTTTCGTTTCATCTGTGGGAAGGGTCTGGGTTTGTGTTTGGTGTGGATGGAAGGTGGTGGCATCTTGTGTCCTTTTGGACCTGGTGTCAGTCTTTGTGACAGAGGCTCGTCTGTTGACCAGGGCTAGTTTCCAGATGTCAGGCAAGCGGGAGGTGTCATCTCGTTTATTCATGTTGTTTGGGTGTTTCTCTATTTCAATGGCTTCCATGATTATTCGACTGTTGAAGTGTTCAGTTTTGGAGATGAGTTTGGTTCTTTCAAAGTCAATTTCATGACCTGTTGTTTTTATGTGCTGGAAAGAGAGGAAGATTTTTCTTCTTTTTTGACTGCGTTCTTGTGTTCTGCGATGCGTGCGCTTATTCTCCTGTTTGTTTGTCCGATGTATGTGGCTGGACAGACTTTGCATGGTATTTCGTAGACTCCTTGGTTTTCTAGCTCAATCTTGTCTTTGGGGTTTCTTAAGATGTTGGCTATTTTTGGTCGGTGCAAAAGGCTGTCTTGATATTGTGTTTGTGGAGAATTTTGCTGATTTTGTCTGTGGTGCCTTTGATGTAAGGGAGGAGGCGGTGCCGTTGTTCTCTTCTGTTTCTTGGTTCTTGGGGGTGTTTCCTTTTGGATTAGTTTGGTGATGGTGTTTTTTTGGAATCCGTTCGCAATTAAAACATTCGAGAGAGTGTGTAATTCAGTTTTTAGGTGGTCTTTGTCAGCGAGGCGTTTGGTTCTGGAGATGAGGGTTTTGCTACGGAGTTGATCTGTGCAGGGTGGTGGTGTGATTGTGCATTTAAGTAGCGGTTTGTATGTGTTTTTTTCTGGTAGATGGTATGTCCTAAGGAGCCGTCGGGTTTTTGTAGATTAGGACGTCCAGGAAGGGAAGTTGGTTGTTGTCTTCTATTTCCATAGTGAATTGTATTTTGGGGTGTAGGCTGTTGAGATGTGTGAGGAAGTTGTTCAGTTTATCTTTCCCGTGTGGCCAGATAACAAAGGTGTCGTCAACATATCTGAGCCAGAGTTTGGGTTTATGTTCGGACTTCTGTAACGCGTTGGTTTCAAAGTGTTCCATATATAGGTTTGCGATGACCGGTGAGAGGGGTGATCCCATGGGTGCTCCTTCTATCTGTTTGTATCTTTGTCCATTGTGGATGAAGTATGTGTTGGTTAGGCAGTGGTTGGTCAGATCTAGGATGTGTTTGGGGGGGTTGTATTTGTTGTGGATAGCTGTCAAGGCTTCTTGAATGGGCACTTGTGTGAAGAGCGAAACAACATCGAAGCTCACGAGTAGGTCATTGGGTTGTAGGTCTTGTTTCTTTATAATTTCTATTAAGTGGAACGAGTTTTGTACGTATGAAGTGATGGATTCTGCATAGGGCTGGAGTTGTTTGGCAAGAAATTTGGCGAGGTTTTGTAGAGGTGAGCCTATGGAGCTGACTATGGGTCTGAGAGGTGTTCCTTCTTTGTGAATCTTGGGAGGCCGTAGAGCTTGGGGCATCTGGATGATTTCTCTCTGGGGATGATGCTTGGCTTGATTTCTTCACTTAAGGGAGAGGCTTTTATTTTGGCTTTGGTGGTTTTTTCCAGGTAGGTGGTGGGGTCTGTGTTCAAGGTATGTAAGCAGGGTCTTGTAGTAGGTTGGATAATTTGGCTTGGTAGTCGGATGTGTTCATCACCACTGTGGCATTGCCACAAAGAAGAACAAAAAGCCCTCTCCAACCTGAGGAAAGACAACAACATAATCATTCTCCCAGCAGACAAAGGCAATGCCACAGTGGTGATGAACACATCCGACTACCAAGCCAAATTATCCAACCTACTACAAGACCCTGCTTACATACCTTTGAACACAGACCCCACCACCTACCTGGAAAAAAACCACCAAAGCCAAAATAAAAGCCTCTCCCTTAAGTGAAGAAATCAAGCCAAGCATCATCCCCAGAGAGAAATCATCCAGATGCCCCAAGCTCTACGGCCTCCCAAGATTCACAAAGAAGGAACACCTCTCAGACCCGTAGTCAGCTCCATAGGCTCACCTCTACAAAACCTCGCCAAATTTCTTGCCAAACAACTCCAGCCCTATGCAGAATCCATCACTTCATACGTACAAAACTCGTTCCACTTCATAGAAATTATAAAGAAACAAGACCTACAACCCAATGACCTACTCGTGAGCTTCGATGTTGTTTCGCTCTTCACACAAGTGCCCATTCAAGAAGCCTTGACAGCTATCCACAACAAATACAACCCCCCCAAACACATCCTAGATCTGACCAACCACTGCCTAACCAACACATACTTCATCCACAATGGACAAAGATACAAACAGATAGAAGGAGCACCCATGGGATCACCCCTCTCACCGGTCATCGCAAACCTATATATGGAACACTTTGAAACCAATGCGTTACAGAAGTCCGAACATAAACCCAAACTCTGGCTCAGATATGTTGACGACACCTTTGTTATCTGGCCACACGGGAAAGATAAACTGAACAACTTCCTCACACATCTCAACAGCCTACACCCCAAAATACAATTCACTATGGAAATAGAAGACAACAACCAACTTCCCTTCCTGTACGTCCTAATCTACAAAAAACCCGACGGCTCCTTAGGACATACCATCTACCAGAAAAAAACACATACAAACCGCTACTTAAATGCACAATCACACCACCACCCTGCACAGATCAACTCCGTAGCAAAAACCCTCATCTCCAGAACCAAACGCCTCGCTGACAAAGACCACCTAAAAACTGAATTACACACTCTCTCGAATGTTTTAATTGCGAACGGATTCCAAAAAAACACCATCACCAAACTAATCCAAAAGGAAACACCCCCCAAGAACCAAGAAACAGAAGAGAACAACGGCACCGCCCTCCTCCCTTACATCAAAGGCACCACAGACAAAATCAGCAAAATTCTCCACAAACACAATATCAAGACAGCCTTTTGCACCGACCAAAAAATAGCCAACATCTTAAGAAACCCCAAAGACAAGATTGAGCTAGAAAACCAAGGAGTCTACGAAATACCATGCAAAGTCTGTCCAGCCACATACATCGGACAAACAAACAGGAGAATAAGCGCACGCATCGCAGAACACAAGAACGCAGTCAAAAAGAAGAAAATCTTCCTCTCTCTTCCAGCACATAAAAACAACAGGTCATGAAATTGACTTTGAAAGAACCAAACTCATCTCCAAAACTGAACACTTCAACAGTCGAATAATCATGGAAGCCATTGAAATAGAGAAACACCCAAACAACATGAATAAACGAGATGACACCTCCCGCTTGCCTGACATCTGGAAACTAGCCCTGGTCAACAGACGAGCCTCTGTCACAAAGACTGACACCAGGTCCAAAAGGACACAAGATGCCACCACCTTCCATCCACACCAAACACAAACCCAGACCCTTCCCACAGATGAAACGAAACCACCATCCAATAACAAAACCACGACTGCACCATCTACTGCGGCACCCCACTCCAGTCACCACATGGAGCACACTCACACACCCCAAAAAAACATTGGGAGACCACAGACACGTAGCCAGACCAAAATGAATTCACAAGACACAGGACCCCACTCCACCAAAGCCCAGGATACTGCCAGAACCTACCAGCCATCTAACCCACCAGCATGTAAACAGCCATCTAAACAGCCATCAGCAGTTAATCCCTTAACGATCGCCTCAGCCACACAGCAGATCACAAAAGAACAAAGGAACAAAGGAACCTACAACCAGCAACAGAGCAAGCAAACCACACACCCCCCAGCAGTATTTATAGAAGGACTTCAACTGAGACCACACTTTGCTTCAAGAAGAAAGAAGCCAGAACACCAGCCTGAAGATGACGAGTGAGACCTCGTCGAAACGTCGCCAAAACAACCAGATTTCTACACGGGAAGAAACCCGAATCCACCCTAACATGCATACCTATACCCGTGAAAATCTACGAAAACATATATATATATATATATATTCACTTATTCACTTATGATGTATGTCAGTTGCGGCTTAAAAATCTCCACTTACCTTATTCAGTTTTTTCCCATCTCCACCACAGAGAATTTTTTGAACCCAATCCTGATAAGACCCAGAAAGTTCGGATTTTGGAGATCTTGTCAATATCAAGCAAGGCTTTGGGAATTTGTATTTTAAATGGTAGGTGAAGTATGTTGCTTCTGTTTTTTAGACTGGAGGAACAGCTTGAGATACCATTACAGATTTAAGAGCAGCAATGTTGAATGCAATCCACTGGGCATACAGTCCACTGGGATGTTCTCTTGCACAATTGTAATTATTAGAGATGGGCACGACTCAAATTTTTTTTTGTTTTTCGTTTTTCGTTTAGGGGTCCATTTTGGTTCGTTTTCGTTTTTCAGGGGGTTTTTGCACATTTTTCGTTTTTATTTTCGTTACGAAATGAAACGAAAAAAACAAAACAAAAACGAAAAATTTCGATGAGTCGTGCCCATCTCTAGTAATTATGCATCAGTCCTATAAATCCTTGCTTGTCTTATCCTTGCTACAAGGACAATGAACTGCAAAATTATTCTCCTTGTTCCAAGAGAGGATGAGGTATTACATGGCAATCATGACAAGAGAATAGAACAGGAATGATTTTTGCGCTAATAAGCAAAAAATGTGCAACTAACAAAATTGTGCTGTAATTGAAATAATGTGCATTGCTCATTAATGATGATGGCTGACTTACAGATTAGAAGAGTTACAGGGGCACCTTGCTCCTTTTAAAATGATCACCCAGTCCTTCGCTGTCTGCTGTTGTGTAATGCTGCATACTTCTCAAAGAGAAAGGGCACTAGTTTTGTACATGGGCAGCTTGTGTGCATCACAGAAATCTAGAGGAGAAAAATAGTGATGCATATATTTTTTTTTTTTGCTTGGAAGCAAAGGATCTTCCTGGGCTTGAAAATTCTTCCTCAAAGGGCCTCATCAATCCTCAAGAATGAAGAATTTAATAGGTGTTCTTTATGTCTCATTATATAAATATAATAAAAAAGGACCACTGCAATAAACAGGATCTGTTCCAAACCACTTCTGCATTGTGCTGCTACATTTTAGAGAGGCTTGTCACTCAAGATATCTTGCTGCCTGGAACAGAGAGAACACACACACACACACACACACACACACACACACACACACACACACACACACACACACACACACACACACACACACACACACACACACACACACACACACACACACACACACACACACACACACCTTCTCCCTCAGCCTGCTCTTTGTGAGTAGATGGAGGATTTCACTTACATGGTACTAAAGCTGCCACAAGTTCTTCTTGCCTCTGTATAAAACAGACAAGAGGAGCATTACTATTGTAACAAATATTTTTTTTCATTGGTAGGCCCAGGAGACCAAATCTTACATGCCCTTTTTCTCAACTGGGGAAGGCTCCTGGTATGCAAAAAGGGAAGGGGCATTGAGCAAGCTGCATTTCATCCACTCAGACTCTCTCTCCCTCTCCCTCCCCCCCCTCTCTCTGTCACACACACACACACAGAAAGAGTGTCTTATGCTTTATTACATATTAAGCAAAAAAGAAGAACCACCATTTATTTTAAAGAAGATAAAGCAAAGTCTGGGTGCGTACTGTCCACCTCAATTCCTTCTGCATTCCAATTACATAGATCAGGACCCAATTTGTCATTTGTCCCAATCCAGTGCCCAGGTTAATGCAAAGGGAGAATAATGTAACAGAGCTTCTTCCCTGGGCATGCCTTAATTAAGCAAAATGCATGCGAGCATTTTTGAATAACCATCATAGCAGGAAAATAAATCTTCAAAGTCCAGATTTAAATCCCTGTGTATTTTAGCATAATTGGGTTGCCACCTTTCCCTCCCCCGGCAGCCTCCTCATTTGTAACAGTGTCATGGAAGGCAGATGCAATGTGACCCTCTCCCTTTTAGGAAGGACTGTACTTTTTGAATTTGCATTCAAAATGTTCATTGATCAGTTTTCCTTAACGAAACACAGCAAAAGCTGCCATTTATATAAAAACTGTTTGGGAGACACCAGGAGGTCCCAGGCCACTCCTGATACAGGGGTCTCAGCATGAACACTGAGAAGATTCCAGCACCAATTCCTGAAGAGCAAAACTAGCTCAAATTGGGAGATTGTTGTGCAGCAGTTTGGGTGGACCAACCATAGAATTGTTATTCCATCCTAGGCACCCAACTTGCAAAAACACATGCTTGACCTTAACATAGGGCAGGACATAGCAAAAGGTCAGGAGAATCAACTGCCCAGATTGGACTTGCTTTTGTTCAGAGAATTTTGGTGAACAGAGATGGGAACCCCTTCCAATTTCATTCAACTAGATCAGGGGTGCCCAAACTTTTTACAAGGAGGACCAGATTTGGCGAGGTGAAAATGTGTGAGGGCCGACAATTCAGCTGCATTTGGCCCCTGGGCTGGACTTTGGACAAGCCTCTAGATCTAGGACATGCAAGGAGGTGGAGAGGATGCTGCAGCATCGGAGCCAGGGGCAGGTAGGCTGGGCAGGTGGCTGGGGGGATGGACAGAGGCAAGGAGGGCAGGCAAAATGTAAAATTGCAAGCTGACATTTCCATCCATTATGGGGACGGGCCAGCTGGTGGGGATGCCTGACAGGCTGAGCTAGTGGGGAGAAGAGGCTGTGGGCTGCACAAAATTTGAAAATGGGCCACATTTGGCCCCCAGGCCTCACTTTGCACATGCCTGAATTAGATCTTTTTTTAAAATAGGCTGTAGTGTTATTAATTACGCATACACAGAGTTTTAGGGTACAATCATCTCTGGTCCCAGGCTGCGTCTCTCTCTCTCTCTCTCTCTCTCTCTGTGCGTCTATGTGTGTGCATGTGTGAGTGAGCATGAGTGTGTGTGAGTGTCTCTGAGCTGCGCCTGGGACCAAGAGGTGCTTATTGGTAACAGTATACAATAGGACAGAGGAAGACAGAGGAAGTATGGTCATAAGCATTCCATTGGTGGGGGGAGTATGCAGCCTTATCTATGAGGAACATGCTTGGCTAGTGAGGAATCATTGATAAGGACAGAGGAAAGGGAGAGGAAGGAGCTTTGGGCTCGGTCATGGACCAGATGTGCCTGATATCCTGATATCCAGGAGTGCCAATGTTTCTCTGGCCTCCTGAGCTAGTAGGTCAGCTCCAGGTCAGCTTAACCACACCAGGTTCCTTCTTGGTCTCTGGAAATCCAGGCCCTAAAGCTGCCTCGATGCTGCCAACTTATTTCAGGGTTCAGAGCCTAGTGGGGTATGGAATCCCCACAACAAGCCAAGTCAGGTTTCCCACCCAGCATTAAGTCCAGGTTTGGGGTAGTTTTTCCTTCCACTGTCTTCATTTTTAGCAACAGTAGTTTTCAGTTGCCACAGCTACACAGACTATCTGTTGGGGAACATGGACATTGTGTTTTGACACCCTTCATTTTGATGTTATTCCATGCCTCCTTGCTCCATTTCTCCTACCTTGGACAGCTGCAATGAATATTCCCTGCTCTTCTGTGCAACCCTCTCTTTACCTTGAAAGTCCATCTCTTTGCCAGCTGTCAGTCAAAATACACTAAACTGCATGTAAGCATTCCCCGGAAGTCACCCCCCTCAAAGGGACAACCCCCTTTTGTGAGGTGACCCACTGGGCAGCTGTCCCACCCCACCCCCACTGGAATTAGGTTTTTATTCCTCACCCAAGACAAGTGGGACCACAGTCTCCAAGGGCAAGGGCTTAGTTCTCTCTCCACAGATCAAACAGAAGCTCACAATCTCAGAGGCTCCAAGCACCAGGCATGCGCACAGCAGAAGAAGGTTGGTGACAGTTTTGGCTTGCATAGATCTCGTAGGAGCCTCCTCTCCTTGCAGGCGTGCATTGAACTAGACATGAAAAGGGCTTATGAGATGGCCAAATGTTGATCAAATGTATATGACCTTGGGGTAGGGAATTTGAATTTGGAGACCATTTCATTTTTAGCAGCAGGAAGCTGTAACATAAATGCCAAATGCTTTCAAATATGAAAGTTGTACAGTCATTTGGGGATAGGAGTGAGAATGTTAATCTCGGAAATAATGAAAAACACACCTCTTTTAATAATGGGAAAAATATTCCTGTCGGCTTTGGTTAATCAAGACTTCATCTATCTATCGAGCCGGTGATTGTATCATTAAGTTTTAATAGCTGCCTTGTCTCTGCCGGTAAGACAGCTTTCACAGAATTCATAGACTTCCATAAAGAGTGTGGTGTTTGCAAAAGTACGCAAACTGATCAAAACTGACTTTATGATTTGTTCTTGAATTTATTTTCAGGAATTCTAAAGTTTTGGGGCTTGTTTCAGCTGAACGTAGACGGGCTAACAGTGTGTTTTCATGCAATGATTTGGGTGGTTGGGTTGTTTTTTTTACTCATGGCCATTAACCTTAGCAACATTTTCATAATATCTTGGGGGAGGGGAGCCATTTTAGTGCTCTTAAGCAAAAACAAAAAGATCTACAGTCACCTTGAAGCTTAACAATGAGCAAATAGTAGGCTGAAATGTCCTTCATCAGCTGTACAGCTTCATGAACATTGTGGCTGGGAACTGAACAAATTTATGCCCTGCAACATTTCTCCCCGTCCCTCATATGTCAATCCTGAGGGTAGGTTCTTTTTCCTCCCCAATCTCTTTCCTTCTTTTGAATCCTAACACTCCTTCCAGCATCCTGCCTGGACTTGTAGCAACCTACAGAAACAAAGCCGAAGCCACAGTAAGGCCCTTAATCTCCTGTCCTATCGTTCATTACACTGTATTTAATTCAGATTTGGATTTGACAGTCCTTCCAAGTAAGGCTTTTCCTTCAGAATCTGTTAAAAGTGGAGACTGTCTTCTCTTTTAAAAAGGATATTTGGTCACCCTAATTAAGGCCGACCAAGATATGATACGCCTGCCTCTTGGAGCAGTTCCATCCAGTTGACTCCAGTCCCCCTTTTAATGCAAAGTACTGCTAAAATCTAGCTTATTTATATTAATATGTGATATTTATATTACAGTATTGTAAAAAACTCATCACAAGAAATCTACATCTGAAACGTAAAAATATCCCAGTCATTATGGTGGAAAAGCTGTGCTGCAGAGACTGAAGAGGCAAATGACTAAAATCTTTTCATGTCCCCAGGCAACTGCTAATGAAGCCAGAACTGGAAATATCAAGGGGAGGTAGTGGGAAAACGATGCTGAGACAAAATGGCTGAAGCATTGTGGCTGTTCAGCTTAAACACTGTGCCAGCTGTCCTGAAAGGAGACTCTCTTTTTAAGGTCTACTACATGTTTGAGCCAATCACCTGAAGGCCAACCATGCCCACAGTCTTAGAAACCACATGGCTGAATGGCATTCTGGGGCTGTACTGCTGGCCCTACTACAACTAAGAAGGCTACAACTCCTTATGTCCCTATTCACTTTCAGCATGGAGATAGCCAGGGTGCCCATTCAATTGGCGCTCTGATCTCTTCTGTCTCTTTTCAGAGGTGGAAACATTGGTGATACTTTGTACAAAATAATAACATAGCAAGTAGAGATGGGCACGACTTAGCGGTATTCCCGTTTCCGTTTCCGTTACTCGTATCCGTTACTCTACGGTAACGGTAACGGGAATTACTCCGCCAGAATTCGAGCTTGAACCGACGAACGAACAATTTGGTCTGATTTGTCGTGCTCGTTACTTGCATTGCAGCGATCGCGCAATGCCAAGCGGCACAGAAAAAAAGTTTTTAAAAGTTAAAAAAAAAACCCGATTCCCGGCCCTAAAAGTAGGCGAAAACTGTCTGAGGGCACCTACCAGGCCAGAAGGGTGTTTTATTTGGGGGGGGGGTTTCCCCGCCCCCCTCTCCTTGGCTATTGCTACTGCTGCGCTGCTGGTACCAGGTTGGGAGGGCGCATCCATTTGCCATGCAGTGCGGGGGAACCAAAATGGCGACCGCAATATATTTTTTTTAATCATTGCCCCAAACCCCACCAAAGCACCACAGAAACATGCAAAAATTAGCTATTTTAAATGCTTGAATTTTTACATTAGCAGCAGTGGGTTTTTCTAGCAAAAAAAAAAAGTCTCCGTTGATTTTATTTTATTTTATTTTATTTTATTTTATTTTTTTACACCTGCGCATTCGCAATGATGGGCTCGCCCATGGGAGTGGACCATGCAAAGTTTTGGAGCCATTCCACCAATCGCATGGCCAGGTTTTGCTGACTGTACCAGGCTGGGAGGGCGCATCCATTTGCCATGCAGTGCGGGGGATCCAAAATGGCGACCGCAATATTTGTTTTGAAATCGTTGCCCAAAACCCCACCAAAGCACCACAGAAACATGCGAAAATTAGCTATTTTAAATGCTTGAATTTTTACAGTAGCAGCAGTGGGTTTTTCTTGCAAAAAAAAAAGTCTCTGTTGATTTTATTTTATTTTATTTTATTTTATTTTATTTTATTTTATTTTATTTTATTTTATTTTATTTTTTTACACCTGCACATTTGCAATGATGGGCTCGCCCATGGGAGTGGACCATGCAAATTTTCCACCAATCGCATGGCCACTTGGCCAGGCTGACCACAGAGACTTCTGGGATGTGCCAATCGGGCATAAACAGCCCACTAATCGTAGCCCAAACCCGAACCCTAAGCCTAAGCCTAACCCATACGCCAGTACACTGTCCTTCTAAGTGGGTCAGAGAGGCACCCAGAGGTGCACCCCAATACTCATCCTAACCTCACCCGTAACTAGCCTAACCCTAGCCCTTGCGCTAACCCGTCTTAACCCTAAGCCAGATCTGCTTGCATTGCACTACATGCAAGTACGTGAGACACAGCGGGTGCAAAGAGTCTGCCAGTCCGTCACTTGTGGCTCTGGCTGACTCCTGCAGCTCCCTCCAGGAGCCCGCTACCCCCCAAACCAGTACTAATGACAACGAAAAAACAAAAAAATGAACCGACTAATTTTTGCGAAATTTCGCGAAAAACGGAAACGAGCCGAAACGGACTGCCTCCGACACACGACAACTCGAAAACGTCATTTTTCCTAGTCGTGCCCATCTCTAATAGCAAGTTACAGAGAAACGCCCAATGCAAATATGAACCCATAGTTTGGTAAAGACATGTGATCATACAGGATGGCAAGGTAATTTTATACGTTGAAGGCTAATGGCATATTACTGTTGAATGCATTCACTTATTTTATTATACCCCATAGCGACAAGCAAGAATTATAGAATGGAACTGCAATGGAACCCTAAAAATGAGGTCATGAATATTCAAGATGTGTGGCCAATCACTGAGTTTGTGGGCGGGGTTGTGCCCAATCACTGAGTTTGTGGGCGGGGTTGTAGATTCATGTGTGTTGTAAAGAAAAAAACCACACAGTTACTTTGAAGAGTTAACACGTGTCAATTCCTGTTTATTCATAAGAATAAACACTTGGGGTATTAATAAATGGTGGCAGCAAAGATACACAACGTTACAACACATTTTTAAAGTGCGACCGGAGTGTGAAAGCCCTGGTTTGACACAGGAACATGGTGGTAAATGAAGAAGGATATGTGGCGACAACATATCTGCATGGTTCAGGTCCAACCAGAGCTTGGGAGTTCTGTTCTCCATTGTGCCTCCTTGAGAATGGCCAGTCTCAGTCATCCATGGGGTCCCTCCCAGCTGTGCCGTTCTAAGATTACTGCTATCCTACAGAATCGTCAGGCACATTTTCAGAGAGTGTTAAAATTACCCACACTCTTTGGCACCATGGCACTTCCACCAAGGATTGCCAGAGACAATCCACAACATTCTTGACTACACTAATTGGCAGCTATCAGATCTCTGCATCTGTTAGAACTTGAGGCTGTCTACGAATACAAAATGAGAGCTGGCTTTTTCAAGTCTACCATCCTATTTGTATGAAAAGAAAATGAGAAATCGGGGTCCACAAAACCCCTTGGTATGGAGTTTAGAAATGGGGTGAAGGTACAGTGGGTTTCTAATCCAAGCAAAGCTGGTGAAAGATGGAGAGAAAGAAAAACCAGTGTTAAAGAAAAGGAAAGGGAAAGGGAAATGAGAGGAGACAGGGCACTAGAGTGGAGAAGGACTTAAGGGATTTTAGCCGTAGCAGAACCATTTATATTTGCTATTGTCCAGAGTGACTTTCACCTGAAAAAGGAACTACCTTCTGGATATATTGGGGATAAATTGTCTCAAAGCATGCACATAATGGCTTCCTACCTTTAAGATACAGTATTTTTCTTTCTAAGACGTCCGTGAACACAGTATTTGTGCTGCACATGTCTATTAAAGAGTGATTTTCCTACATTAAGGATTTATAAGACCAGAATGCAGTTTTTGCTAATCCCAGGGTGAGATACATCCTTTTAAAAAAACTGAACACTTCCGATCTGGATCAGCTAATGTTGTAACTGGTCACTGCTTGGCATATCCAAAACCCAGGTAAAAGCTGATCCACTGCACAAATGGCAACCTTATAATTGCTTGCTGGGAAGTTTGCCTCCCATTGGTTGATCTGATCAGGTTTGACGAAGGGGGCACATAGTTAGCCATGGAAAACTAGAGGTCTTAGAAAAGGGAAACAATTAGGAATGGGTGGAAGAGGAATGTCCTTGAAGATTGTGTAGCACAGTACCTGTGGTGGTGAGGGAGGCTGCAGTTCTCCTGGAATTAATTTGAAATAATCAGCATGGTATCATGTTCTTACTAAATCATTTGACTGCTATTCAATTTTTTTAATAATTAATTTTTACTTCAGTAGGAAAAAAGCACGCCACATAATGTGGTGCTTCTGGACAAATTTCCTGGTGGACAGGGTGGTTTTGTTTTGTTTTGTTTGCAAGATATAATTGAATGTGGATCAGCACAAAATAGCTACAAGCAGCTTTCTTTGGCATTGTACTTGCAAATTTTACTGCTTAAAGACATTTGCATGGTTCAAAGGGCAGCTCATTTGAATGGAAGAAAATTAGAGATCAATTTCTCTGCAGCGTTCTCTCTTTTTCTCTCCTTTCTCTCCTCTCCACCCTCTCTCTTTAACCTTCCATTTCTGTACTTCAGTTTGCAAGTCATGTTTCATTTTATTTAATGTGACAACTGCAGCCTCTCTCCTAATTGAGCGCATTGGAATGGCATGAGAGATCATTTTACTTATTTTTATAATCTTGCTTTTCCTCCAACAATCTCTTCTCCACTTTATGTTATTCTCATAACAGTGCAGCGAGGTGGGTTGATCTGGAGGAGAGTGACTGGCCGGACATTTCTGTGAGCTTCATTCCCCAACATTTTGACTGCAACTCAGTATTGGCCCTATCTTTATTAACATGGCATGAAAAGGTTTCAGAAAAGCAATTCTGTGTTATACCTAGCTTTGTGTAGTGGATGGTGTGATGGACAAGGTCCCAGGGGACATGGGTTCAAATTCCTGCTTGGAATGGCCATGGAAACTCACAGTGGTCCAAGCAAGAAAGTTGTAAAACCTCTCCTGAAATAGCCCACTTACCTCTAAAGCCCTATTAGGGCCATTTAGGCGCTTTTACATGACCTCTAAAATCTGCTGGCAACTTAAATTCGGACCACAGATCGTGGGGGTTTGTTCTGCTTCCTGTGTTCCCATCCTTCTGCACTCCATTGCTCCTGTCTGCAGTGACGGGAGGGAGGAAAAAAGGGAGAAAAGAATGCAGGCTCACCTCCGTTCACCTCCGCCTGCCATCGGAGCAGCCCTGTAAGGATTCCAGGCTGTTAAAGGGGCGGGGACAAAAAAATAAACAGAAGGCGAGGGGAGCCCGGCATCCACAGCTTTATAATCCGCATCAGAATTTTTTTTTACCTCCGGAGACCAGGTACTTGTAAAATGTGCTGGGGCGCGCTTAGGTGGACGTGGTCGTACTTAATTTTTTAAAAGTCTGCAGCTGGTGGGAAAACAATTTTAAGCTCTACATCTGGGAGCCCTTTGCCTCGGATTTTAGGGGTCGTGTAAAAGCAAAGTTCCAATGGGACAATGCATCACAAAACATTTTTCCCCATAGCAGTTTTTTTCCACCTGTTAGCAGTCACCTTCAGAAGATGAATGAAAAGAAAGGGGGTTGATTTCTCAAATGTAAAAGGAGACCAGCTTTTTAAAAACAAAACCTTCACATCAACAGTGCTGACCTTGTAATCAAATTAGGAAAGGAATCTGCAAATGAGGCATGAGTAGAGGGAATGATTGAAGCTTTAATTGCACGCCCAGCCTTTTATCTCTTGGTGTTTGATTCCTGATGTTTATGATGAGTTGTAGGTTACCGATGGTCAAATTAATAGCACTACCTTACAAATCCTCAGTTAGACCTCAGGCATTTTCATCACCTATGTGAGCAGAAGCAACCAAAAGTTTTGTGGCATGTTAGGAAATATACAGGGCAAAATCTGTCAGTGAAAGGTCACTGTTGTGATACACAGTTGCACACACAAGCCAAGGAAAGGGCCAAGGGGGGCTTTTTAAATGCAAGATGAGTTCAAGGCAATAGGAAGACAAAGTGAGCATGTATGAATCACTCAACTGAAGTTCACAAGATTCAGTCACAAGGGCATCAGCAGGCCCATACGTGTTGACAGCCGCTGGCACATTCAGCCTTGAATGTTCATGGAACCTGTCCTGCTGGCGTTCATTGCTTGATTTGTATATGTTCTCCCTCTTAAAGAGAAAAGACACACTGTTTTGAGTAAGTACTGTGAACCGGTGGAAGACACAGCTGAATGATGGACCGTAAGGATCTTGGATCTGGGCATCTTATTTTTTCTTGTCATTCCTAAGGGACCATCTTGTAATTTATACATTCTTTCTCTTCCTTATCGGAAACTAGCTAGTAATCCCCTCTGTTATGACAACTGAAGCTTCCCATGGGGAGCATTCTCTAAAGACAACCAATATATCTTTATACATGAAAGATAGCTGTAGAGGGTTCTGTAATCAGGTTTAATTTCCCCCCACCCTGCTGCACCATATCTGAACAGATTTCCTGACACAATAAATGCAAATTTTCTATTTTTGTTTTACCCTATTATATATGAGTTACTTGAGTAGTTACACTTACTCAGTTGTCACAGGTTTAGAACTGGCCTCCCGTACTTTGTTGTGTGTTCTGTGCCCTCAACTTAGAGCAACCCTATTAGGGCTTTCAAGATATTAAAAGAGTGGCTTTACCAATTCCACTTCCTCAGTGACTTTCCATGGCCAAATGAGGGTTTGGACCCTACTGACTAGTCCATCACTCTGTCTACTATACCACACTGGGAATCCCCTGCATCTATTTGCAGGTAACAAATATTCTTCCATCCTCTCTTCTGGTTTATTTGAAAAGGTGATGTCTTGGGGTAAATTAATACCAAATTCAGTATGATATCATTAATTAGACAAAATCTTGTAGTAAATCAGAGTAGGCTCACTGAACCAATGAGATTTGGTGAGGAAACTCGTCCAAAAGTTCCATTGAATCAAATGGCTACACTCTAACTGCTACTTAATGAGCTAAATTAAGATGCACTTTGAATAGGCCTATTATACTCAATGGAATTTGTAGAGGAGTTGAGTCATCAAATCTATATTGATACATTGGAATAACTCCAGTTTGATTTTCTATGCTAAGCAACAGAATTCCAGCAACTGTATCCATTTTTTAGAATGTAATTAGCAAACTTGAACTTGATTACAACCCAGGTCACAGACACAGGGCAGATTTCTCCATTTGAACCTTACTGTGGTTTTTCCCAAACTTGCTAGCTATGTTTTTATTGTAAATAAAATTTCCACTAGTGGAAATAAGGGATTTCCATGTGTTGAAATGGGTGTAGGCCCAAATCTGGGTTGATATATCATGAGAATAGGAAAACGTTCCTGTCTGGATCAGGGACTCAAATTTTCTTTTTAAGAAACCACACCATCTATGCAATTTCTACTTTTGATAAAGGTGTTTACTTTAACCTTTATCAAATGCAGCTTTATTAGTAGTGCAAGGGCTGACAATTATTCAGGCCTACCAGGGTCTCTCCAATAGTGTTCAAAAATGTACCCCCATGGAGAATCATATTCCCAAAAAGTCTCGGAGGACATAATTCCCCCTTTAAAAGCAATGTCACCACTACCCCTCTCACCCCATTTTGCAAGTAATGATATTGGAATGGCCAGTCACTTTCAGTTTAAAAGAATGAAATGTATGGCCCTCAGAGGTTTGACAACTCTAAAAATGGTATGTACTGTTGCAGATTTTTGAATTTCTGGTTAAATTCCTCTAATTGCTCAGCAGAAATGTAGAGCTTCACAGTACAGAATTGCTTCAAGTCCCTCAGTTTAGTTCCCTCCTTTTTCTCATCAACTGGTAATTATATTCTTAATAGCTCACTCTGAGACATTACTAGGAATTTAAAAAGTTTTGATTACTCGCAATTGAATACATCAAACAGCAAACTAACAAAACATCAAAAAATGAAAAACATAGAATTATAAAATTGGACAGGTTCCGGGGCGCCCCAAGGCCACCGATGATCGCCCTACACTATCATAAGCAGAATGCAAGAAACCCGATCCAAAAAGACCATTCCGTTCTGGAGATATTAAAAAAAAACCTGTGGTTTGCTTCACAGCCAGGAGGCTCCACTGTCGAGAATCCAAGGCAAGCAGGCAGGAAAAGTTCGTGAAAAGGGAGCATCCTCCCTCTAAAGCCTCTGGGAAGTCACTTTTTCATTCTTCCCACAGTATGACCAGGTGTCTGACAATTTGGACTGGGTTAACCCTTATCTGGCCAGATAAAGATTCATTTTCTGGACATTTAAACAGCCAGACACTCAACCCAGGCCGATTCTCCTAGGGTTGACAGTTTATCTCCACTGTGGTCTCAGGCTCATGGAATGATGGCCACAGATGGCCATCTCTATATCCCGGGACACCCCTCACATTTAAAACTACAACTGTAGCTCCTCTACTTACCTGAGCCCCTGGGTCTTAGCCTTAGCCAGCCCCCCTCTCCTTCTCTCTCTCATTCCTTCTCTTCCCCCCAACCCACTTTCCCTGGGTCTGCTTGAGAACATGCTCCTACACTGTCCTGCACCTCCTTGGGCCTACATCTTCAGCAGAGGCTCATGGCAGGGGAGGAAGACAACATGGCCACTTTGTGGACACTTCCAGGACAAACTCCAGCCGTTGATGTTTCAAGGACATGGACTTCAGCACGCACCTCAGATTAACTTCAGCCTGGAGGCTCCCTATTGTCTCACTTCCACATTTACCAGGAACTGTGTCTGGCAGCTTGGGACTCTTTCTATTGACTTCCCCATTGACCTGTTGACTACCCAGACCCTTGGAAAATGCCCAGCCTCTTCCTTTCTATTATCACCCCCTTGAAGGCCCATTAAAGGGCAAGTATGGCCCAGCCACACCTGAGCAGATATTCTGTTCCAGGACATCAGGAACGCCCCGGGACCACCCCTGGGAGGCCCCCGGACTGCTCTCATTGGATGCCCCCAAAGGATGCCCAGGGGAGGCGTGCACCCAGTGGGAGGGAAGGGGAAGGAAATAAAAGGTTATGATTTTTCCTGTTTTGGGGGCAACCATCTCACACTGCCTTGCTGTGGGTTAGTTGGCCTTACTGTCCTTTATTAGGCCTAATAAACCAGTAATTTTTCTGGACCTCTCTGTGTTGGATTTCTCTTATTGGGCATCAGGAAATCCAGCAGCGTACAGCGGGGAACAGCCTTGCTGTGACTCAACATTACTGCTCTAAGCAACAGACCTCATCGGGGTCTAGAGAGGGAAAAGGTCTCAGCAGAGAGGCTGGTCTCTCTTTAAATTCAGAGGCAAGAGGGAATAATTGGTTAGTGCTGGATAGACTGACAGTCACTCAAGCCCAGAAAGGTCCCTTCCAACCACACCTTCTAGAGGCAGGATGTGAGCTATGAAAAACTCCAACGGGTACTACCTTCAGACTCTCCAGGGCTGGCCGCCCCTGCTGCAGTGCAATAAAAAGGATAGGAAACAACCATCTATTATTTGGCAAATGCCGTTCACTGGGACCTCATAGCATAAATATATGATCTTTTAAAACCATGACATGAAATTGTCTAAGAGTAAAATGAAACAAATGCAGATTGTGCAGGGCCAGTGGGTTTTTCTCAATGAACAACATGCCAGAGACGGAATCCTTGCCTTAAGAAGCCTTTGACTATTATATGATTTCCAGTTCAAATCCAAGCTTTTGTGAAAGAAAGTGAACACTCCAATAGCAGATTTGAACCACCCATTTCATTCTACCTTTGGTGATTTAGTAAATTGAATTATGAATTATTTAATGCCTTTTAAAGAAACCATTGCCCACTGAAGTCCATGACTGTCCTCCAAGGCGACAGATATAAAATTCAATTATTTGCTGGCAGGGAAGGTGTGAATAATTCAGATCGTTTTCAAATTTCAGTAGGGTGGCCAATTTTAGCTCTGTAAAAACTGCACCACACATGTTCCTGGGAACCATTCAGATGATTACTCTGTAATAATCATCCAGCCATGCCTTTCATATCTTTCGTCAACACTGTATGTCACCTTGGACTATTCTAAGAAAAGGTGACCAAGGCATTCTAAAAATGAATAAAATGAACGGAATCTGAAATAAAAATGTTGTCTCGTGGTCTGCTCCTGTTCAGAAGGAGAGAGAGACAGAACCTGTTTTATATATATCATCAAAGCTCATGGTTCCTCAAGTCTGCTGATACTTCCATCATGTGCCTTGACGTTGTCATGGCCTATCAGTTGCCTTGTCAGGAAATGCATAGAATGGAGTATGAATACCTGTGTGAGGTCATTGCAACACTTCAAAATATGCCTGTCAAGATATCAGTTGTGTGTGTGTGTGTGTGTGTGTGTGTGTGTGTGTGTGTGTGTGTGTGTGTGTGTGTGTGTGTGTGTGTGTTAGAAATGATAGTAGCCAATGGGTATTTTTAAAAGTCTTGAAGTTAAAATGCAAAGTGGTTTGTTGGGATCTATCCCCCAACCATAATGAATCACATGGGTGGGTTCCATGTTAAAATCATGTAGATCCATGAGGATCCCTGCCTTGGATGTTTCTGCACCAGTGCAAACCTAGGAACCCATGATTTCTGTGGTGTAGTGTGTGAGAATACATCAGATTATGTGTTGTATAAGTAAGGGATTCTGCAAAGTTCGTTAAAGAATGGGCTATAAATCCCTAAAATCACCTCTGAATTTCAGTGGAGAAATTTAAATCCAATTGCACTAAAGGAACTAAATTATAAACTTCTCTGACATAGAGAAGCCTGATCCCAGAATAAAATGATCACACACACAACCACCTTTCATTACAGGAAATGCACTCTATTTTTGGTTGCCCATTTCCTAATCATTCTCCAGTTTATGATCTCTCTGGTGAGATGAAATAACCAGAACCTATATCCAGCAGTCAAGTGTAAGTGTGCTGGAACTTTGCTTCGCAGAGATCTCAGGTCACAGAGAGTCAGGTGGGACAGAGCTTTAACACCTGCCACTTGTCAATGGACATATTTTACAGATGCACAATAGGTAGGTACAATGTGTGCCTTTATGCTGAGGATCAATGTATCTTTCATTTGCAATTGTTATGTGCCATCAAGTCATTTCATATGAATCAAGAGTGTCAGAAGGCCCTATCACTAAGAGCCTTACTGAATTTCCCACCACTGCTATATAATAAATCATGACACTTTGAAGTTGCTGAAGGACAGAAAACTCTTAGGCAAAATATCTCATCCCACTAACATAGCCTTTTTATTTTCTGGCACAGAAGTGGTTTCCCAGTAGGTTTATTCACTGTCATTAAAAATAATAATAAATTATTTCCTGTGACCTCTTTTTCCTTTTTAATCAACTGAAACATTGCCTTCCACCCCATTCATGGGGATTTATCTTTGATAAACCTGAATGGAAACTATAGTTTGCAGAACTGATGTAACATGAATTCGAAACTATCTGGAGGGCAAAAGGGTAAGAACTGCAGTCTGGTATCTACACCACCGAAGTACTAGATGTAGAGCTAATTCTAAGGATGCCTCAATGAATGACACTCAGCCCAGATCCTTCTAAATGTTCATGTTTTCTTAATTATATGTGTTTTATAGAAATGTTTTCAGGGCTGAGTCAAGAAAATATGTCATGTGGGAACAAAAAGCATCACCAGATCCAGGGCTTGGAAACATTTATCCACCATCACTCTCTGCATCCCCCAACTAGCATGATGCTTTAAATGCTCTTTTTAATCCCCATTGAGGGTTATTGCTCGAACAGCAACCAGTATTCAGGCTCATCAGGAGATGCCTTCTTCTCATATCCACCACCTTCACAGGTGTACTTGGTGGGTACATTGGAGAGGGCCTTCTCTGTTGCTGCTTGCAAACTTTGAAACTCCCTCCCACCGGAGGCAGACAAACACGTTGGGACCTTTCCCTTCAGGCAAGCTTTCCCTGAGTGACTGGCTCCTGAGTGGGTTTTTTTAAATGATCTGTTGTACCTTACTGCATTGAGTGTGTTTTGGTGTTGCCTATAGGTTTTGAGTATTGTATCCATTTTATGTTTTTACTATTGTGCACTCACTGTTAGCTTAAACACTGTCTGTTCACAGTCAAATGCCACTTTGGGTCCTTTTTAAAGAGAAAGGTGGGATAAACATATTTTGAATAAAATAAAATATACATTGATAGAGAATGTGCTCTTGGTAAATGGGTTGTGAGAAGGAAGATGTTTAGGCTGAGGTTACTGAGAAGGTGTCAGCATCGTTTGTGGGTGAAGAGACATATCAGCACATGAATCTATTGGGAACTAAATATTTTACTCGTCTCCAATACACACAGGACAAAACCACCTAACATTTCCCCTGAGGCATGAAGGGATTGGGCTTGTCAAGACTTCTGGGAGTCCAATTCAATTTGAAAACAAGGTCTGGGGTTCTCGTCTACCTTATGTTTCAATGCTGTCACTACACCACCATATTTTAAGTGCACAGCAATGTGGTCCATATGCCTCATACTATCTACACCTGACACGGGTGTGGCAATGAAGTTGTTAAATGCCTGAAATTTCTAACTATCAAGTTACAAAACAATATCATGTTCAAATAAATCAAACATATCTTGCACTTCAGTTCAGCTGTTTGGAGGCAACATGCTTTTGGACTATCATGAACCCAGACATGTTGCCTCTGCCCAAGCTGTTAGTAGAGTTCCATGAAAGGTTGGCCCAAATATGAGGGTTGCTTGTCAACAGTAAAAAGCTACCAGCTCCTGAGAAAGAATTCACACCACAAGTTAGCTTAGAAGGAGATAGACACCTAATGGTATTCAAGGCTTTCAAGGAAACAAATTGGAGACCCTTGTCTTCTCATGACATTATTATCTTCCAGAAGTACATGTAAGGAAGATGAAATGAAAAAGTGACATTAACTTAAAAAAGGGGAGGAGAACCCAAATTGGCACTTTTGCATGTAATGTGCAGTGGTTAATGAGGGCCAAAACTGAAGTCCACTGATTTTCCTGAAACAGTCATTTGGCTAGCTCTAGACTCTGCAGATAGAGTCTGTTCCATTTCAGCACTAGCTTGTGTGATCTTTTGAGGTCATGCAATCTTGTTAGTGAATGGGTCTGGGTTATTGCATTATTTCATGTAGGAATTTGAATTATTTAAGAAGCAAGTGATAGGCAACTCACTGACACTCAATAAAATGTGAACCTTTCCCCCAGGAAACACAGGTGAGAGAGGAATGGAGGGAAGGGAAGGAGCAAGGAGACACAGGATGCAGGTTTTCTTGACCTCAGTGTCATCTCGCAGTAGTTTTTGGCTACATTATATAATTGGAACAGAATTCAGAGATGAAAGTATCTTGGCACAAGTTTTGCTTCTGCAAAAAGTAATCAATGCTGTTCAAAGACTTCCCTTTGTTGGGTGGAGGGTGGGTCATTTCTCTTCTCTATTAAAGCAAGATCACAAGACAAGATGAACCATGTGCAATTAGTTGTCAGAGGCACATTAATGGATATCTTAATAAGTTAGGTCACTAAAAGGATTTCAGAAAGACATCTGCAGATGAGATGAGACAAAATGTCTTATCTCCCTGGTCCCTCCCCCCTTACAATTCCTATCCCAAAATCATTACATTTCAGACTTCCTGTCACAACCCTTTGAATATGTTTCCAAACTCACCATCATTTTCTTGGTTTGAAAAGTAAAATGACATTGTGATTACTTAAATACAATCACCAAATCTTGTATAAATCCAATTATCTCAATGGGCCCAATCTAGGCTGAACTGCCATTGTAACTGAGGCCAATATGAAAAGGCAGCCTCCCAGATTTCCATATAGTCACCATCACCACTTTAAGCCATGGTCTCCAACCTTCTGCTCATCAGTTAAACGCAAAATACTATTGGCCTTCATGCCAGCTTCAACTAGCTGACAGCATTTTTCAAATCAAAAGTGGGTGACTTCCTTTGCATTTTTAAAAAAAAAGAAATAAAAATGCTATTACTCAAAAGTCTTTATATCAGAGAAACAGGCAACTGTGGCCCTCAAAATGTTGGATTGTATTTCCCATCTGTCATTCAGATAATTTTGCATTGCAAATAAGTTTATTTATGGGTGTGTATTGACATGCATAGTAAGTAACCAAGGTTTGATTGGTAGTTTGGATATGTGCCAGGAGTCACGGTTAAATCAGTTAACTGTTTTTATTCATTATTTTTAAAGAAAGCAAGCATCATTTTGATTTACAGCTGCTGTATAATATTTTTAAGGAGAGCAACCACAAGATATCACACTATGCATACTGCTGGTAAAGTCAGCCCTTAGCTGTGTCAGTGCTTGAAAAGCCAAGTCAAGGGAACAGTGGCTGGGGTCTTCCAGGAGCAAGGGTCCCTATTCCCAGGTTAAATTATTTTATTTTAGTTATTTTATTTTATTTTATTTTATTTTATTGTAGAATATTTTTACCCCGCCTTTCTCCTTGGAAAAGGACCCAAGGATGCTTACAGTAATGAGGGATAATATACAGTCCAGTACAAGTAAGACATGTTCAAGTACGGGTATTTGAGAACAAGGAACTGAGGGACATCTTGCAGGCATGTCCAAACTTCAGCCCTCCTGATGTTTTGGACCACAACTCCCAGAATTCTAAGCTTAGATTGCCAATGGCAAAGGACTGTGGGATTTGCAGTCCAAAACATCTGAAGGGCTGAAGTTTGGACATGCCTGTCTTACAGCATTGATAGACAACAGTAAAGCTACAAGGTTATAAGCAGTTTGGAACTCCAAACTTAGTGCAAGGGGGTAGAGTGTTTGTTGTTTGGGTAGTGGCATACTTAGGTACAGGAGATGTTTGAGTGCCAGTGTTGTATCTTCACAGCCAATGACAAAGAATACTGGGAACTGCAGTCCAAAAACATCTGGGGAGGCACAGATGCTCACATAGATGGCCATGTGTGAATCTATGTCATGATTACAATTGGAATACTGTTTTGTAGATGGTTCTGGTCACTGCATCTTGAGAGCATGTTGTAGGTCTGGAGGAGATACTGAAAAGGACAAGCAAAATGATAATGAGGATGGGGCAATGACTTTAATGAGGAAAGAGCATAACATATGGGGCCTTTAATCTAAGAATAGGGTGAAGGAATATTATCAAACTTCACACATTGTCATCTCACTATAGTTGAAGGTCGCCGAGAGAAGCTGGTTGACAGGAGATTCAGGATAGCCAAGAGCAAGTATGTCTCCATGCTGTACGTAATTAGCTTTAATTATAATAAGATGTGACAAGAAGGAAGACAGTCCTGTGTGGCTTCTAGTCATATGGTCTGCATGCATCCTTCATGATCAGAGGCAATAGGTCCCAGTTTATCGATGCCAAAAGGCACAGGGTTATCCTGGCATGGATAGACTTTTGTGTGATGCACTGTGGGTCTTCTTGCCTCCTTAATTTTCATCCAAGGTTGTGGCTACATTGGAGAGCTGAATCAGAATTATTTGGCTTTGCAACCTATATAGTGTGAATTATTTGATCTGCAACCTATATAGTGTGTCTGACAATCACAAAGACTGTCCACATGGACTATGGATTGATGCAATGCAAATTTAATTCCAGCCCACAGCCCCCTCTTTTCTTTCTTTCTTTCTTTCTTTCTTTCTTTCTTTCTTTCCTTCTTTCCTTCCTTCCTTCCTTCCTTCCTTCCTTCCTGGTCTTAACTCTGCTAATTATTTAATGGTTTGCAACCCAGAAGAGTTCCATACTTCACAGCAAAAGTAAAAGGAAGGGAGGAGGTGCAGCCAGAACTGGGACTTTGCCCAAGGATTGAAGTGAAGTCTCTGAAACGCCCCCCCATTGAACTGTCTCAGAAATCCCCCAGATGGAAAGCACAATAGGAAGGGTTGGGGGATGTGTTGGTTGCATACGAGGGTGCCAGAGTGTGAGAGAAGATTTAGAAATGTCTCTTGTATAAATGGGCACGAAATGCAAAAATGGCATTGTAATTTGTTTTTAATTTTGTTTTTTGTTTCAATTTTTTAAAAAAATCATTTCAATTTTTTGTTTTGCTTAATTTTTCATTATTTATTTATTTTTCTTTTTTTGACAACTAGTTGGGGCCATGCCGGCCAATTGGTGCTCTTTTTATTTTTACAACCGCTGATCAGCTGCCACGCAGGGCCCTGCCAGTGATTGGCACTTTTTTTACAAGCGCCGATCAGCTGGCACGCGGGGCCCTGCTGGCAATTGGCACCTTTTTACATGCGCCAATCAGCCAGTGCCTGGGGCCAGGCTGGCCGATCATCACTTTTTAAAACAAGTGCCAATCAGCTGGCGTGTGGCCCCACATTCCAGCTGTTCAGCACTTATTTTTATTATTTATTTTGACAAGCCCTTGTCAAAATAGATAATAAACATTTAAAAAATGAAAAACAAAATGGAAGGAAATGAAAATTTCCATTTTGTTCCATTTCATTTTTAATGCACTTAGTTTTTTGTTTTATTAGGCAATGAAATGAAAAATGAAAAATAAAACAAAAAAATTCACTTCATGCCCATCTCTAGTCCCTTGATATGGTTCAGGAGGACCCAGAGAGAGAATATGTGCCAGTGCAAAAACTTACGCCAGGCATTTTTGCAGACAAGCCAGATAGAACTTCCCTGGCTTTCTGTCAAGTATCCTCTCCTAGGATCCTCCCCACTCATGTTTCAGACTAGCACATTTGTGACAAAATTTTTCTATAGAAATACTGTAGAAAAACAATGTGGAAAAATAATACATTCAGCATTATTGTTGTTCAGTCATTCAGTCGTATCTGATTCTTTGGAACTTCATGGACCAGAGCTCGCCAGGCCTTCCTATCTTCCATTGCCTCCCGGAGTTCGGTCAAACCATGTTGGTTGCATTGATGACACTGTCCAACCATCTAATTCTCTGCCGTCCTCTTTTCCTTTTGCCTTCAATCTTTCCCAACATCATGGACTTTTCTAAGGATTCCTCTCTCCTCATGAGGTGGCCAAAGTACTGGAGCCTCAGCTTCAAAATCTGTCCTTCCAGTGGACATTTGGGGTTGATTTCTTTCAGGATGGATAGGTTTGATGGATAGGTCTCCTTGCAGTCCAGGGGACTCTCAAGATTCAGCATACAGAACATCAAAAGTTTGAATAGCAATTTTACACAATACATTATGATTTACAACTCAAAATGATTCCATTAGGAATCACCCCTTCCCCACCCACACCCACCCCATCAATTGCTCCGTTCACTTACTTTCAAGTAATGCAAACAGACATTACGGATCTCTGGTGACACATTATCTTAAACTAGTTTAAATTAGTTTATGTCACCAGAACTTTTGATGTTCTATATTCTGAGATTATGAAGTACATTTTCCACTGTATTTTTCTATAGAAATGTTTTTTTAGAACTTTACGCCATGCAGAGTGTCCCAGATGGCCAGTGTATAAATATAATAATAAATAATTGAAACAAAATAAGTCCGAGAAGCTGGAAATGAGAAAGCAGCTTCACTGCAAACTTTATCCCCAGTATTTTGCTTCTGTATGCCACACCCATCCTGTACATCATGCCCACCCAGGTGGGAAGCTGTTTAAAAAGAGGAAGAAAATGACTCAAGGGAGGAGAAGCTTTATGGAAATATGGCAGCAGCCTTGAGCTCTCTTATCTTTTACCCCTTTTTAAACTCTAATTCCTTTATCGTCTTTTTTACTCACATTGTTTTCTTTTTAATTCTACTTGCTTCCCTAAGACATCCTCCAGAGCTACATTGCTGCTCATTTGGATTGTTATTTTTATTATCCTTATCATGGGTAAAAAAAAAGAAGTGGCAGAGATCGCCCACAGGGTCTGGCTCTGGCTCCCCGGCCAAAGCTGCAAAACAGCTGCGTATTGATGAGATAATTTCCCGGAGCGCAACCACGACGGAAACTGTAAGTCAACCAGCCAACCTTGTTTCTTCAAACAAATATGCAATTTTGGGAACAACTTTGGATATAAACATGGACACCAGACAGGAGGCTCCCTCTTTGCCTATCCGGGGATCGATCCAGCTAGCTCAATCTGCCCAGTCCCAGGTGTCTTCGCCATCTCTATCTAAGGAGGCCCCAGAGGGAGCTGGATTATCCGGACTGGCACAACCGGCATCAGACAACCTGGGGCTGACCAGTCATCAGTTGCTGAGCCTACTCGGAGAGCACAGCATCATCACTGGGAAAACAGTGCTGGCTATATTTCGGAAGCTTGAGCATATTTCTCATCAATTGGCTATGGTCCAGAATTCCTTAATGAACAGCAGTAAAGAAAGTCCAATCTCACACATGGAGTACAAAGCCGACCATTCTTTATCTGGAGGTGGAATGCTTGCAAAGAATTCAAAGAATAAACCAACAATTGCAGCCACTATCCGACGTCTTCAAGCGGCTAAAATAACACTTGAAATTAAAGATAATTACACCAACAGAGGAAGGTGGTCTAACAGACAGAGGGTGTTGTTATCTCTGAGTAAATTACTGCGGACGGACGTGAACCTAATTGATCTAAAAGCCTTGGAGTACCTACCCAGGACCTTTCACACAACAAGGCTGCTTCTGGTGTTCGATAGACCAATAATTCCACTAATGTTGCTTAGAATGGGAAGGTTTCTAAGCTCCTTCGACATAGCTGCCAGAAGAGTCTTTTCAGATGTGGGTGTTAAACCTCTGTTGCCACCAAGCCAGGTCTCCACGTTATCAGTTGCTCCTACGCCACCTGCAAGGCCAGGCCATTCTGGTTTGCTGCCAAAATCAAGCTCAGCTGATAAGCAAGCCTCAGCTGAAGGAAAGACAGCCCATCAAACTTCAAGTCTCCCTAATAACTTAACACTGTGCGAGGCTGAAAGCTTGGAGAAGATGACAACATACCTTGAACAATCCCTAGTGGAAATATCAACAGCCTTACGTTCTATATCGACAGATGTGATGCCAGATGAGATTGTGGGGGGTGCTCATCCAGAGAACACCCCCGAAGCATCAAGCTCCCAGGAAGTGCTCTGTGCTCCAGCCTGCGATTTCTTACACACATCTCTGACTTATAAAGCTAATACCCCGTGGGCTTATAGTAAGTCCCTGCCTGAATCGGTTGGAAAGGACCTTTTACTGCAATCGGACATGGATGGTAACGAGGTTACCATGGAAGGAGCTGTGGCAGCTTCCAATGATCTTCTATGGGACAAACAAACAAAGATCCTCTCAAGCATGGTCAATGCGAACGTCAAGCAAACATACAATTTGGAAGATCAGATTCAGCAGACCCACTCACCCCCTCCTCTTTCGGAGGTTGTAGCCTTGCAGTCTGCTTTGTCTTTTCCTAAGGAGCCCTCTTCTTCCCTTGCTGAGGCCTGCTCTTTAATATCACCAAACTCCCTCCCTGTGGCTAACGAAGTGGTCAACATCCTCACCGATACATCTGATCATCCCATGAAAGTCTGCTCTCTTCAGTCTCTGACCTCCCTTGCTCAAGCGGTGATCCAGCAGCCCATCCTGGAAATAACTCACACTATGACTCCCATTATTGCACTTGATCCAAGGGACATTACACCACCTAGAGCTATGAACCAGGTCCCTATTTGAAGAGTATCCTCTGTTCCCTCGACATCTGTGAGCCTGCCACCCAATGATATCTGACATTTAGCTGGCTCTCCTGGCCCATCTTCCCTGCCATGCCCACCTATGATGTCCTATTTAAGACTGCTCTCTTGGAATATTGCTGGCTGGGCAAAAAAAAAAAAAAAAAAAAAAAACGACCCTGCTTTTCTAAGTTTTCTTAGGTCTTTTGATATTATCTTGTTGCAGGAAACATGGGTGTTGGGTGAGGATGAAATTAATATCAATGGGTACAAAGCGTTTGCACTACCAGCTGTTAAATCTAACCCCAAGGGTAGGCCCTCTGCTGGCTTAGTTGTACTGGTCTCTGTTCTGTCTAAAGCATGCTATTTAACTATTTCTCCGGGGATTTGTAAAATGCAAGCTGTCAAGGTCTGCACCTATGGTGCTGAGCTTATTTTAGTTAATGTTTATTTCCCCCCCTCTCTCGACATCCCTAGGAGAACTGCACTTTGGAGTGACTTCCAAGCCTGTATTGACAATTTAAAACAATCCCACCCTCTCACTGAACTTATTCTGGCAGGGGATTTTAACTCCAGAGTAGGGACCACCAATCAAATTTTCTATAAAACAGGGGTAGCTGAGGATGACTATCCTCTGCCTCCCCTATGTAGTCTGCCCAGGAGGTCTAAAGATTTGTACTACAATGCTGCTGGGTTAGAGCTTGCTAGATTTTCCATTTGTACCTATTTGCTCTGGCTCAACAGTCTATCCGAATTCCCTAATGCTGGAGAACATACTTTTGTATCTCCTCGCGGATCCAGTGTTGTCGATTACTTCTTAGTTTCGACAACAATGAAGCAGCGTGTAGTACACTTTGCAGTCGGTGACTATATTCTTAGTGACCATCTCCCTCTTACCTTATCTCTCAATCTGCATGTGCATAGAGATCCACACACTGGGGATGCTGATAACTCACTGTTGAGCTCAAAAATTCTGGTCAACAATGATCTCCCCATCCAATTTCAACAGTTAACGTTAGCTCAAGGAAGTAAAACTTTTATTAGCTGTTCAAGAGAACCCTGATTCTCTCACTCAAATCAAATCCTTTGAATCCTTTATCAATCTCATCTTTCAGTCTCTGAGTCTTAAGTCCATTCCAACTAGTCATAGGCAAGCTCACAATAACCAAAATTGGTTTGATAAAGAATGTAGAGAGCTCAAGGCACTAATACGTGCATCCTATATGGACTTTAGAAAGTCCAACATTCATAGCCATTTAGTGAAATATTTTCAGTATAAAAATCAACTCAAGGTCCTTCTCTTGAAGAAAAAGCAAATTTTTCACCATGAGCAATGGAATAGGCTACACCAAGCCATATTGCAGAATAACACCAGGCAATTTTGGTCAATTGTTACAGGATCCCTCAGATCAGATGTGCACGATCCAGCTGCAGTTTTACCATCTAGGTGGATCCAATATTTCTCAGACATCTTTTTTGATAGGAACAAATTTGCAGCCAGTGGTACCAACTTCTCTGCATCTAACCTACCTGAATGGCCTCCAGTACGTCCAGAGGAGATTCACAAGATTATTGTACAATTAAAATCAGGCAAAGCTGCTGGCCCTGATGGTATTCCTCCGGATCTTTTAAAATATAATCCAGATTGGTGGGCCACTTTACTTGCCCCTCTCTTTTCAACAATCAATAGAACTGGCCTCATACCTAAAGACTGGACAACTGCTATTATTGTTCCCATTCACAAAAAGGGGGATCCTAACTCACCAAGGAATTATCGACCCATCAGCCTGTTATCTGTAATTGGCAAAGTTTACGCCAAATATCTAAGCAACAAGCTCTCTTCTTGGATTGCTACCAAGAACATCCTTGGCCCCGAGCAATCTGGATTTTGCCAGGGTAAATCTACCTTAGACAACTGTGTAATTCTCTCACATTTGTTGCATAAACAGGTCAAGAAGTGCAAGGGTAGGCTTTATGTGGCTTTTCTTGACCTGAAGAGAGCTTTCAACTCGGTCGACAGAGAGTTACTCTGGGAAAAATTATCCAGATGGGACATTGATAAAAGACTCCTTTTGCTAATTAGAGCTCTACACACTAATACATCATGCAAAGTCAGATGCTCTCAGAATGGCAATTTAACCCAAACCATCATAACCAACAAAGGAGTCAAACAGGGCTGCATTCTAGCCCCAACACTTTTTAATCTATTCCTCAATGATCTAGCTCCAACTCTGTTGGCAGTAGATAGCCACTGTCCAAAATTGGGTTCGGTCCAAGTCCCATTGTTATTGTATGCTGACGATGCGGCACTTTTTTCCCGTACCCGCATAGGTCTTAAACGTTTACTTGATAGAGCTTCTGATTATTTTGAGGCCAACAAACTAGTGGTCAACTATTCAAAATCCAAGATCATGGTTTTTGCAAGTAAATTTAAAGCGTTCAAATGGGTCTGTAAGGGAAATGTCATCGAGCAGGTTAAGTCATTCAAGTATCTGGGTATCCACTACAATTATAGACATACATGGACTTCTCATTGCAAGTCTGTTTTAAATTCATGTAACATTTCTTCCAGCGCAATTTTGCGCTTCTTCTTTAACTATAGTAACAGGTATGTCCCTGCCTCCTTGACAATATTTAAGGCCAAGACTCTTGCCCAGGTGTTATATGGGTCTCCAATCTGGTACAGAGCCATAGATCGCTCAGTTGAGCGTATACAAGCCTCATTTCTGAGGAGTATCTTGGGCCTACCCAGATGTGTACCCTATGCTGTTCTCTGTTTAGAAACAGGTGTGACACGGCTGACGACTTTGGCTTGGCTAAGATCAATAAAATTTTGGCTTGGAATCTTTTACAACCCAGTCCAATCTCGCCTACTATACCAACTCTTGCTAGACCCCGATCTCCTGGTAGAGATTTCTGACGTACTTACTACACTTAAAAGAGCGGGATTGGACATTGAGCAGCTCGGTATGCTTAGACAATCTGAAGCCTATAAGACTATTAAAGATAGGCTACTGGACATTGAATGGCAAGAACTGTGCAGTGAAGCCAACACCACATGCTCTCCCCTTCAATTTAACATCCCGGTTTGCCCTGGGAAGCCAGCCTTTTTTCTCACCCACCTGACATGCCCAGAGGCTCGTAGAGCTTACTCACTTGCTAGATGCAACTCTTTTCCATCTGCTTTGTTGGCGGGCAGGTTTGGTGGAATCCCCTATTCTCAGAGGCTCTGTCCATATCAAACCAACTATGTAGAAACACTTGAACATACTTTCTTCTACTGTCCACTTCATGATACACTCCGTAAGAAACATCTGTCCTCAGTCCTTGGCAGGATGCAGGGGTGGGAAGACTCTACTAGGCTTAAGTTTCTTCTCTCCACACATGTCACCTTCTTTCTGGAGGAGGTGGCAACTTTTGCTTCCAGAATTTTAGCAACTGAGCGCCCTGGGCTCTCCTCTCCTCCCTCTTCTGTTTTCACTATTAGTTGATTATATCAGAACTATTGCCTGTTTGTTCCTGGTTTTGCTTTTGAACTGTACTATTAACTTGTCTGTTGTTTTAATGCCAATAAAGGTATCTTAACAGTAAGAAGCTTTATGGAAATATGTGAATGCTGGCACTACAGACATGCCCCAATCTTTACAACATCTGCAGGGGAAAAAGCCAAGTCAAATTCTTCTGCCAAGAAAAAGTTAAAGCCCTTTAGAGGCAGAGAAAAAAAGCCACCTTGGCAGTGTAAAGGCTCGACTGATTCGAATCAGCCTTGTACATCATGCAGACAGTACAAAAATACAGTAAGTCAAATTCACCCATTTTATAAGCAGAGCAAACTCTGTGGGATGTGACTTCTGTCATCAGATCAGCATTACTGAGTTCAAAGACAGAAGGAAATAAATATTTGAGTATAATTCCATGTAGAAATGCACACTTCCATAGCCATGCCATTGCCACTTCCCAATTGGTTTTTACCTGGCTGCAGTGGGTATTGCACCTGTAAGTCCTTTGAGCCTGCCATATCACATAAAGGAACTCCTTCTAAAGAACCTATTGATGTTTGCCATTGAATGTATACACTTGACAGAAGGCCTTGGATCACAATCGGTTTTTGAGTGCACCTTTGACAGATGGCAGGCACCAGACAGGCTTCTGGGCCGAGGAGTCAGCTCTACGGGATATGTAATAATTGCAAAATCAACCACACAAAGATATGTGTTAATTACAAAATGAGTTCAGTGCAGAATGTTGACACAAGGGATAAACATTTAATGTGATTAAGGACAGGAAGCTGATATAATCAGCTAGAACAATGAGTTACAATGTAAACAGATTATGTATAAGAGGTTGGGAAAATGTCTCTTCGGCAGCGGTCTCTTCTACTTGCTTGATTGGAGAGCTTCTATCCTGGCGTCCCTTTTTTCAGCTGAATTAATGGAGTTGTTTTTGAATTCTCTCTCATGTCAGGTTTATTGGATGACCCAGAGAATCCCAGGAATGGTCCCGGACTCAACAGAACTTTATCTTTGTTCTATATCGAGGTTGTACCCTAGAAATGAAATCTTCTTAGGGCCTTTTTACACGACCCCTAAGATCCGCTGGCCACTTAAATTCGGACCAGAGATCTTAGGGGTTCGTCGCTCTTCCTCTGTGCCCACCCCCCTCCGCACTTCCTGGTTGCTGGCTGCGTGAGGGAGGGAGAAAAAAGAAAGAAAAGAATGCTGGTTTACCTCCGTTTTGTTCCCGGCAGCATTCAGATCTCTTAAAGGGGCGGGGCGCAAAAAAAGAACAAACAGAAGCCAGGAGAGCCCCGCACTCACTATCCTTACACCGGATCAAATATTTGTCACATCCAAAAAGCAGGTACCTGAAAGCTGCGCTGGGATGCGCTAAAGTGGGCGGGGTCGCACTTAATTTCATCTTAACTTGGGTAAACATTTTTAATCTCCGGAGCTGGGAGCCATTTGCCCCAGAGTTTAGGGGTCGTGTATAAACGCCCTTAGACAGTAGCTAAATCAACAGCCTTTGATACTGATGGTTAAGCTTCAGGATATTCTAACTTGTGCAAAACTGGGTGATCCTTCTAGTACAAAAGGAAAAAGAAAAAGCAGGTATTGGAGGACAAACTTCAAGTTATGTCTGCAGTCTAGGAAACCTCTATGCATTTTAGATGGGCTGCAAGTTTCCTCAGCAGAACACCTGCAAAACTGCAACAGAAGAAACTCTGTATATAGAACCTCTACTGTCCACAAAGTTTGATGAGGCTAAATACTGGTATGCCCCAAGACATACTGTTGTTTTACTCTGTTGTTTCTGTTTCGGGTAAGCAGGAGGGATGCCAATCTGAAAGTTAGAATATGCTATCAGAACAGCTCCTATGGAAAATACTGCCCGTAACACTCAATCTTCTCAAGCAGGTGACTTGAGAGGGCCCACCCCGAAGGAAATCATTAACAAAGAACTGGGCTTTCTTGGTGGTGGCCCCTTGCTTATGGAACCAGCTCCCTGTTGAGATTTGCCTGGCCCCTACGCTGTCAATCTTCAAAAAAACAAAAAAAAACCACCCTGAAGACTTGGCCATTCAGAATGGCTTTCCCTGGCTTGATTCACTGTTCTTAATCTCCCCTTTCCGTCTTCAGTTAACCTTCATCCTTTGAGTGATTTTTATGATTTTATTGTTGACTTAGTTATGTTTATTTTGTTTATTAGGTTGTATATTTATATGCTGTACATTGTTTTTCTTTGTGTTTGTTAAATTTTCTGTAAACTGCCCAGAGTGGCCTCGTAAGATGCTGTGGTGTACAAGTCAAATAAATAAATAAATAAATAAATAAATCTATTCCTACTTTTTCCATTTCTTTTGTCTTCTGTATCTGAGTGGCAGTGGTCTTGTTTTACTTCAATGTAAATTTCCAGATATAATCTCTTCATCCAAACATTTCACAATCTGTGAAACTTTCCTATTGACTTCATTTTCTTTGAGCATTGAGCTTTCATATGTGTGCTCTCAAGCAAAGCTTCTTTTCTTCCAGTACCTTAGTGAACTGCTATCTGTTTGATTCTCTTGTTTTGCCTATCAAGCTGCTTTAGCTATTTTCAGAAAATCAGTGTCTGTCTTATTCTTTTTCTCTAATATACCAGCATGCCCCCTCATATTGTGCTCTCCAATCACCCTGCTTCATATACTTTGCTTTCATTATAGGACATTAAATATCCTAGAGTTGTGACTCTATTCCACTGCATACTAATTCTCTCCCTCCCCATTTACCTTTTAGATTTTCATTCATATTTTCAGCTACTCTGCTTCTTCTCCTCTTTATCACTGGTGGCAATGATATCAAATCAAGGAGGCTGATTTGTCCTTATGTTGTCCATTTTCCCGTCTGTTCATCTGCCGCCATCTTGTGTTCTTGTGTTTTTGTATTTTTGTATTTTGTTTTAGTATTTTTAACTTGATTTGTCTTTAATGTTTTTATATGCTCTTCATTGTGGAGAGGTTTCTGTTCTTTTCTTCTTTATTCCTTATATTGTTTACCACTCTGAGTTCCATGGGGAAAATCAGGTGGCATTTTTAATCTCATGCCTGTGGAATGCAAAGCATTGCAGTTGAGGGACTGATCAAATGATTCCATTCTGTTCTATTTTCGCTTGTTTTTAGGAAGCACAAGCTCAGGGCCATAAATTTTCTCTTGCTCTTTCAGAGTGAAACTTTTATTGCTTTATCACATAGCAACCCTTCCAAGCAAGACCTATCAGCATTAACCCTCCTCCTTTGCATTCAATCACAGAAGAATGAGCTTGGCTTGAGTTTGACTTTTAAATGTCAGATTTCCCCCTCTTCCTCTTTTTCCACGGAGGACCCACTTCAGAGCTTAATAACTCATCCCCCGAACCCCAAAGCTCTCCAAATTCAGAGGGCTTAAAGGGAAGAGTCCAAGGGAGATACTCACAAAATTTGGTGCCCCTAGGATGCAGGGAAGTCGTTTTATAGAGTAACGAAATGTTTTATTTTCAACAGCTAAAAATGGCATTTTGTTTTGTTTCATAACTAAATGCCCGCTGCCGTTCCATTTCATAATGTTTTGAAACCTTACGAAAAGACAAAACAGCATGTGGTTTTTCATACGATGTCCATCTCTAATGCATATCTTAATGTGGCAAGGGGATATGATGTTTCATGAGAAGCTATGGATTTTTCTGGAAATCATGTGCTTCCTAGCATTTGATTGTCCTGATGGGTACACTGCTTTGTGGACAAGAAGCTATTATTAGAACAGAATATGGAGAGAGAAAATGTCAGCCAAGGATGCATTTTATCCCCTTTTCTGTTTTCAATCGGTATACAGTACAGCATATATCACATAGAAAGCAAGACTAAATCCATATGAAGAATAAGAGAAAACCAGGTGGGGGGGGGACATTAGCAAATTAAGCTATGATGACACCATCTTACTGGCAGAAAGCAGAAGAACCTTAAATTATTTCTGCTGAAAATGAAAGAAGAAAGTGCTAAAGCAGGATGGCAGCTGAAGACTAAATAGTCAAGAGTCATCATGACTACAGAAGAACTGCACAACTTTAACGTTGATGAAGAAACTGAAATGAGACCATATTCCCAGAGGACCTCTGAAATCTGAATCTGAAATCACCTCTCACAGACACCTAAGCACTGACTTTTGGACTCTTTTCTACAATTTTCCTGCAGTAGCCATGAAGCAGCAGTGTTTTGCCTGAAGAAGTGGGATTTTTATACTTATCCCATGGATTCAAAGTTAATGATAGGTGTAGTAGCGTGGGGTTTAGTGATTTCAGCAAGTGATTTCAGCTCTCTGACATAGCAGGCTGGAGACAGCTTCTATTGTAACACTCTTTATTCAGGGAGAGAACAAGACGGAGGGACTGGGGAGAGGGAGCTACATTTATAAGAATGAGGACAGGCTAGGAAAAGATACATTTTGGAGGGAACCATTACAAGCAATCACAAAGCTGCCTTTTGGCGGGAACCAATAGGATTGAGGATCCAAATGCAGCAACTTGAATAAACCAATAGGCCTGTTCCCTTTGGAACAGGAAGGCAGTTACTTCAACATAAACAATTACAGATAATAGGAATACAGATCAATACACAACACCCCTCCCCCTGGGGGCACAACACACATAATCCTTTAGGTATTGTGGGGCCCTGTGACTTCTAATTGATCTCCTGACTACGGGTGTTGCAGGGGCTTGAGCAGGCAGTGTTTGTGGTGGAGAGTTTACTGTAATAGCTTCGTCTGACACGGAGGGGGGTTTCAGACAACTCAGTGTCCCTGATCTGTTCCTCGGCACCATGAGAACTTGCAGGAGCAGATTCATTTGCTGACGCCACAGGTACCTACATTCCTGGGGCATCTCCGCTCTTTTCTTGCAGCTGTGACTCATTAATGGGGGTAGTGTCACTCTCAGGCTGCAATTCTCCCACACCTGTACCAACTCTACTGGGCGCTCTGCGCCTCAGTTGGTCCATGTGCCTACGCCAGACCCTGCCATCCTCAATGGTCACATAATAAGAGACTGGCCCAGACACTCTGGTAATCACCCCTGGCACCCACAGGGGACCTCTGGCATAATTCCTCACCAAGACCAAATCTTCAGGAGAAAAATACCTTGTAGAGTCACTCTCTCCCTGTGGAGGTGCTCTAGCATTGCGGTTTGGCATTTTGTCTGGGTGGACACAATCCAGCACCGTTACCAGCCTTCTACCTAGGAGCAGCTCTGCTGGCGACTTGCCCGTAGTAGTACATGTCATCGCATGCTGCAAAAACAACATTCGGGCAATGCGCGTTGACCAGTCACCCTCCATCAAGTGTGCAACAGATCCTTTGGCTGTCTGCACCATGCGCTCAGCCTGCCCATTGGATGAGGGGTGAAAAGGAGCTGATGTGACCCCTCTTATGAAATTATCAGCCAAGAATGCCCTGAATTCTTGGGATACAAATTCTGCTCCATTGTCTGACACAATGGTCTCGGGCAACCCGTGGGTTGCAAACAGCTGTCTCAACACTTTGATGACTGCAGCTGACGACATACTGGGAACCATAGCCACCTCTAACCATTTAGAATACACATCAACAATAACAAAAAAAAACCTTTCCTTGGACTGGCCCAGTGAAATCTAAGTGCAGCCGGCTCCAGGGAGTCCGGGTCTGCTCCCACCAGTGGACTAGTGCTCTGGCCACTTCTGGGTGCACTTCCTGACATGCCTTGCATGTCCGTACCCATTGTTCAACATCTTGGTCCATCCCAGGCCACCACACATAGCACCGGGCTAGCGACTTCATCCTGACCATTCCCGGATGCCCCATGTGAAGCATATCCAGAACCCTGTTTCTCAGTGGCGCTGGGATGATTACCCTGTCTCCCCACAGGAGACAGCCCTTATGCAGGGATAGCTCATGTTGCCTTGTTGCGTATGGTCTAAATTTTTCTTCAGGCGAGCCACTTGGCCATCCCCTCCCCACCCAAGTGAGCACATGGGAGAGAGCGGTATCTTTCCTTGTTCTCTCAGCTATTTCAGTGGCAGTTACAGGGGGTGCCGGAAGTGTTTCCAGCATCATCACTCATTCCGCTGGGGCAGGATCTGCATCTCTCACACCAGGAAGGGGCAAGTGACTTAGTGCATCAGCGTGGCACAACCTATTCCTTGGAGCATGGGTCAGGGTGTACTGGACCATCGCAACTTTCTGGGAGAGAGAATCTGCGGTGTCTGTTTGTTCGGGTTGAACAATCTTAACAGTGGTTTGTGGTCAGTTTCCAGAAAGAAGTGGCGACCGTATAAATAGTCATGAAACTTTTTAATCCCTGCCACTATTGCCAGTGCTTCTTTGTCAATTTGTGCGTAGTTGCGCTCCATTGGCAACAACGTATGAGAATAGAACGAGATGGGCTTTTCCGACCCATCCGCTTCCCTATGGCTCAGTACAGCTCCCAGCCCATACGGAGAGGCATCACATGCCAGGACAAGAGGTTTCGACTCGTCATAATGAGCAAGGATGCTCCTGCTAGTCAGCATGCCCCGCAAGGTGTCAAAAGCCTTCTGCTGTGCCCGAGCCCAACGCCACACACACTTTTTCTTCAATAGTTTATGCAACTGTTCCACTATTGAAGCTTTCTGAGGTAGGAATGAATGATAAAAGTTAATAAGTCCCAGGAATGACTGTAACTTGTTCTGTGGATGTGGTGCCTCAGTAATGGCTTTAATTTTAGAGTCAGTGGGGTGGATGCCTGTTGCATCAATTTTAAACCCCAAGAAATCCACAGATGGCACCCCAAAACTGCATTTTTCCTTTTTTAGCTGCAGCCCCACCTCTTTAAATTTGAGTAACACAGCACAGATATGACCAACTAGTTCCTGGGGGTCTTTCCCAGCAATCAGAACATCATCAAAAAATGGCAAGACCCCTAGCAGACCCCTTAACAGGCGCTCCATTAGTCCTTGAAAAATCCCTGGGGCCACACAAACTCCAAACTGTAATCTGTTCACTCTGAAAGCCCCTTTGTGTGTTACGATAGTCTGTGCTTCCGCAGATTGCGGAGTCACTGGCAGCTGCTGGTAAGCTTGTGCCAGGTCAAGTTTGGCAAAAAAAATTTCCCCCAGCTAGTTTTGCCAACAGCTGTGAGACGACTGGAATGGGGTATGAATTTCCCCTGAGTGCCTTGTTGATAGTACAATTGTAGTCTGCACAAATTCTCACTTTCCCATTTGCCTTAAGGGGTGTGACGATAGGAGTCTCCCACTTAAAAGAGTCCACAGGTGAAAGAACTCCCTGTTTGACCAATTTGTCCAGTTCCGCCTCAATCTTGGGTTGCAGTGCAAATGGCACTCACCTTGGCTTGAGTCGGATTGGAGCCACCCTGGGGTCCAGCTCAAAGTCAATTGGAGGCCCTTTATAACAATCCAGTTTTCCACTGAAGAGTTCGGCAAATTCCTGGCCTAATGCCTTGCCCAACTCTGGGGACGTTTGGACTGAGTTGAGCCCTGATATACTCAGTCCCAAGGTGGGAAACCAGTCAGTACCCAGGAGACTGGGGCGACTCCCCTTTGCAATCACCAATTTAAGCACGGCCTGTTTCTCCCAGAATTGTACTCTCACAGCACACATTCCTAGAATGTGGATGCGGCCAGCCGTGTATGATTGCAAGGTTGCTGGGAATGGTTCCAGAGAGGGGAACTTACCCCCAGGAAAGAGCCCCCTTGCAGTCTGGTCTGAGACAATGGTGAATCCGGATCCGGAATCCACCTCCATGTCGCACGGTTGACCTTCAATCTTCACTCTGACTGATGTTTTGCCTTGTGCCGGGAACTGCACGGTCTCTCCGTTGATCTCTGTGAGATAATTGCAGTTGTCCAGGAGATGAGGCGTGGTGGATGATCTGCAACGCGTTGATCTAGGTGATCCCGTTGTTCCAGCTGCCACCGACCTACAGGCCCTGGCAATGTGTCCTGTCTTTCCGCATGCCCTGCACGTAGCATCACGAAAACGGCAGCTTTTCCACTCATGGTTTCCGCCACAGCCTGGGCAAGCACCTCAGCGATCTTTGGCCCGTGCATCAGCCTGATGCACCAACTCGACACCACGGACTGGGCTCTGGCTTGGACTAGCCTCTGGTTCATCCATGGCATGGGCAGCCTCTACCCGCAGCTTCGTGGCCTTGCAACTGGCATTGAGCTCTTCCTGCTCATAATTCTCTGTGGCGGTGGCCTCTTTCAAAGCGGAGGCAAGGGTGACATCTTCCTTTGCCACAATGCGCCTTCAGGCTTTTTTGCTGCTGAGCACTCCAACAAATCGATTCAAGAGAGTGTCTTCAAGATTTGGGAAGCCACAGTGCTGAGCAAGCTTCCGCAGTCCTGCCAGGAATGCAGCCACAGATTCTCCGGCTTCCTGCTGCCTTTTCTGGAACTCCATCCGCCAGGCCATCTTGGTTTTGGTAGGTGCCAAGTGGCTTGTCAGCCGGGCGAAAATGTTTGTGAGTGATGTCTCACTCAGCTTTGCTGGGGCGAGCAGTGCCTTGGCCAACATGAAGGTCTCACGCCCACAGCAACTCAAGAACGTGGCCCTTCTTTTGCTGGCACCAGTGATTCCTTGAGCCAGCACGAAGAACTCGAAGTGTTCAACATAGTCCTCCCAAGTGTGGGGCTCCGATGGCTGGAAGGGCTCCAATACCCGTGGACTTTCCATTCTCCAGGCGGGCAGGGTCATCTTCTAAGCCGGCTGGTGAGTCTTGATCTCCACTGTGATCCGGACTCTGAGTCAGCGTGAGGATCCTCTGCTTCTCAGCATTCCGGATCCCATCCTCGTCGCCAGTGTAGTAGTGTGGGGTTTAGTGATTTCAGCAAGTGATTTCAGCTCTCTGACATAGCAGGCTGGAGACAGCTTTTATTGTAACACTCTATTCAGAGAGAGAACAAGACTGAGGGACTGGGGAGAGGGAGCTACATTTATAAGAATGAGGACTGGCTAGGAAAAGATACATTTTGGAGGGAACAATTACAAGCAATCACAAAGCTGCCTTTTGGTGGGAACCAATAGGATTGAGGATACAAATGCAGCAACTTGAATAAACCAATAGGCCTGTTCCCTTTGGAACAGGAAGGCAGTTACTTCAACATAAACAATTACAGATAATAGGAATACAGATCAATACACAACAATAGGCTTAGCACATTTCCAGAAGAGCATCTTGTAATATGTCTTCTTCTTGTTGCAGTACAGATTTCCATCTGTCGCCACCATATCTTTAGCTGCGTTCCTTTTGTGAGAGTTCATTAGAAGGCAAATACCAGTTTGCTTGGCAAATCTGATTTGCTGAGGTATGCATAACAGTCAAGATCCCATCACTTTGGGGGCAGAGGAGATGCTACTTGTAGGAAACAGATGTCTCCCTTTATATCTAGCCTGAGGCTAGGTAGATGATCTCGTGCCATCTGTGGTGTGTACCCTTGAAGCCTTGCCTGAGATGTGACACCAAATTTGTTGCACTACCACAGAGGTATGTTTGTTATTGCCCCGTCTGGGGTGGGGGGGTGGGGAAATAGGTTCCCAAAATTCCTTGCCCTATTAGTAGGTGGCAACATTGGGAGTGGGAACATCGCCAGTCATGCACGCAGCAGGTCAATGCAGTGCCTGGAAAATGGGGCGATAAGTGCAGACTGTTTACTTCCTGTCCTTACAGCAATGCCTTCTCCTGGTAAGAACGCCAGTTGAGAAGAGTCGAGTTGTGCCCAGATTTGTGGTCATGAACTATTTTTAAAAGTCACTTCTTGGAAAACTAGAAAAGGGACATCACTCAGTCTGGGAATGCAGAGGATGATGTCAACTCAAAGCTGATAAATAATCATATCAAAGTCAATGTGAACCCTGATGAGGAGAAGGCATTGCTGTGTCACTGCGGCATCCTGGCTGGAATGGATAAGGTTACCACTACCAGCCACTGAGTGTGAAGAAGGAAAAAGCTCAGAGTTGCAAAACAACCACAATAAACACAAACCCAGGGTGAATTGAGCAGTCCCAGACATCATAAAAAGCAAGCATTTAATGAGGAATCTGTGTGCATCTTATCTTCAGGTAGAGAAAGGTAATGTTCCCCTTTTCACCTAGAAAAACTTTTTCCTCAGTTGATGGACTAGAGGCTACCATTAGAATGAGCTAGAATCATTTTAGATTACAAGCGGAAGATCATATTAATATTCTTTCATGAAAGTCCTCAAAGCAGTCCCAAACTTGTGTTGTTATGTGCTGTCAAGTTGCCTCTGACTTAATTTCAGAGAAGAAAGCTGTGCCATCCTAGCTTTAAAAAAAAATCTGTATTAGATTCCCCCACCTGCCCCCAGGATATATAGCGGCACATACACACAGCATCTCCACATGAGGGCTGTTCAAAGCATGAACAGTTGGATGGTGATGAAATAATAACAACCAGTAGAAGCCAAATGAGCAGGAATAAAGAACAGTGCCCACTGGAATAGAGCGCAATGATAGGAAAATATCAAGCACATCAGTTACATCATCCATGCATAAAACCTAGAATTTCACTTGATCTCCAGGAGAAAACAATTTTGTATTTGAACAGAGGATGCAAGGATGTCACATGGTCAGTAATACATTTTTGGTCCCATGACTTGTAAATACAGTATCTTCTATTACAGATCAGAGCACCTCCAGATAGACCTATAGCTTGCTATTTGGATTGTTTTGGTTGCAGTTGGGTTTGAATAAAAGTATGGTGTCCACATGTATTTTGACTTGGAACAATTCATCCCACCCTTTTTTAGAACTGCACAGTGCTAGGGCTACCATGTTTGTTTTGTTTTGTTGCACTTGCAACATTCAGAATGCTCAACTGGGCATTAAATATTGCATACAGTTTCTTCTGTGCCTCCTTTAAAAATTCACCTTATTGGAGGGACAAAACTGGTGCCACTGAAAGCCTAAATTGCTTTTCTTTAGAGGCAGTGATATACTGCAGTCTGCAATGTTTACTGTCAAGTTGAGTGTAATGCTACATATGGCAAGCACGCAAATTTGATTGTTAACATAACAAAGGCAGAGATAGAACTTTATGGGAGAAGTTCTCCAAAGGGAGAGAGATCGGTTTTCGCAAACAAATCAGCTCAGAATTCTTTTCCTCTGAAATAGAAATTTGCACATCTCCTCCTCATGCATCCTATCCAGAAGATGCACTTGTGAAAAGAAATCCTATCCAGTCACCTGACGTATGGCTATCTTATACCCGGGGGTACAAAGAAAGGGCCTTGGCATGCAAAATCTGGACACAATGAAATTATTCTTCTCACCTCATAAAATGTGAGGTATTTTGTGGTGCTTTCAACTGGACGATGTGAATAACTTTTGGGGGTGTGAATGCAGGAAGTTGCACAAGCCACACACAAATTACCACTAAACTCATTGCACATTGTCCAACATCACAATGGCACCTCCATTGTTCTGTGGACTTTGAAAATTAGAACTATCCAAGGGATTGTCTACCTCTTTTAAAACTACCACCCAATTGTGTGATTTCTGTGTATCCTTGTGTGTGGCTTCTCAAAGAGAAAGGGAATTCATTTTATAATGGAAAGTATGTCTTCAATGATTAGCTACGCAGACATCTGGACTAGCTTTGTTGGAAAGACATTTAATAACCATACTTAAAGGATCCATGTTCTAGAAGACTTGCAGCTTATTATATATTTGTGCGCAGAAAGACTCTCTTGATCTTCAGCCAGTAGGATAATCAAAAGATTCCAACCTTTGGAAACTCATCTGCACTTAACAAGCAGAATTATAGGGTCATGTTCCACCACCACCACCACCCCCAAAAATCTTCTGGAGCATTTCCCACCACCCATTTTGTGTAATAACTACTTTTCAATGTTTAATTCTGCTTATTTTTAAACTTCTATTTGACTTTCATTTTTCCATATAAAATGGCTTTGCATTTGTAATTGGAGCCTAGAATTCCCTCTTAGCTACTTTAAGCTCTCTCAGAATGGTTCCTTATTTATGATAAAGTCAAAACCTTAAAATCAAGGCTTCTCTGTCTCTTATAATGACTTTTCAATGGGCAAGAAAAAGAGGACCCATAGCACAGGTACAGCCAGAGGCAAAGCGATTGAAACTTCTCCTTATCCTCACCAAACTGAGGAGGACGAGGGAGGGGGACTAGTCATCCTTCATTCAGTCTTGTGTCCCTGAAGTTGTTGACATTCAATCTATCCAGCATCCATTACCTGGACACACAATTCCCAAATGGATGTGACATTAATCTCAGCTTGAGTCCTCGTATGAGTGACATTAACCTTTGCATAACATGGGGGAATACGCTAAAACAGTGGTGGCAAATCTTCAGTACTCCAGATGTTTTAGACCACAATTCCCAGCATTCTGAGCCTAGATTGCCAATGACAAAAGACTGTGGGAGTTATGGTCTAAAACATCTGGAGTGTTGAAGGTTCACCACAACTGCTCTAAAACAACACAATGTAGACTAAAATGATGAAAATGTCCTGTTGCACTACAATATTAATCTGGTACCTGTCAAATAATGTTGCATGTAGTTTAGTCCTAAAGTAGGAATGGGGTACATGTGGCCCTCTAGATGCTGTTGGATTAGAACCTCCCATTTATTCCGCATTATTGGCTGAAGGAAATTGTCATCCAGAAACACCTGGAGGACCACATCTTCTTCAGTTCTGACCTGGGGTAATTAAAACCTCAGGACAGGTTCTGTTTTGACAAAAACCACTTGTGAGCCCACTATTTAGCAATATCACAGTGTTCCCATATTCCATCTTCCTAGGATGGTGAGAAGAAAGACTATAACATCATATTGTTTTGTTAGCATTCCCATTACAAATAGCAACTATATACTTTCAGGAGACAGTTACATAACTTCAGATTACCCAAAGAACCTTATTATGGGATATCATCAGCAATAATAAACACCATTTCCCTATGACACATACCTTGGCTTCTTTGGTTTGTGATTTACAAAGTAAACGGTTTCTTAAGGGAAATATTGGATGCATTAATGACATCTTAATTTGCATTTTTCTTCCTCTTTACAGTTCTGTGGGTTAGATCCAAGATTAGTCATACATAGAGATGAACTGTTGGACTCAATGGAACTTCAGCTATTTATGCTATAACTGAAGGTCCATTGACTCAGTATTGATCTTACCCTGTGGCCCCACTCCCACCTGATCTTTGCTTTCTCATATACAGCATATCTAAATGCTGAAAGGAAATCTTAAATCTGGAATAGGTTGAAATATTACTGGGTTATTATAACTGGATGTTCTGAGATTTAGTACAAGCAACTGAAGGGAGTTGGAAAACCATCAAAGGTTGCTTCCTGGAAATTCCTCTTGACTCAGTTCCTGCCTCATATCCATGGATTACTCACAATGCTAGGAGTCAAACTAGATGAGTATTTCTTACAGTTCATCTGTTTTTGTTCTCCTTTGACCATAGACCCACAGTGATCCTATGACCCATCCAAACTTTGTGGAAAGTTTGGATGAGCCTTCAATGATTAATTGACAGAAGTCTCTGGAACAAGATGTGATGTTGATGGGTACTAGTGTAAATGGCTTTACAAGGCTGTTTTTCAAATTCATGGATGATGAATGCCAGGACTAAAAAAGTTATTATGGCTGTTCATCCATTTTGCGGGTTTTGAAGTATATTCTGTTAGGTCTTGACTGTTTACTATTGTTGGGGTTTGCTTTATAGGTGGGTAGTCACTGTTGGGTGATGTCTGTACACCGCCCAGAGTTCACTATGGGAAAATCAGGCAGTTAATAAGTATTAATAAATAAATAAATAAATAAATAAATAAATAAATAAATATTTCTGGGAACTACAGTCCAAATAAGTAAATTTCTAAGCCCTAGTCCAGAGGAGTATGTCATCAAATGACATTTTCCAGGGAACTATGGTGAGAGTACCCTTACAGTGAGTACCTTAACAGTGAGAGGACTATAGCCTTCATGTTCTGCTCATGCACTTTCCAGAGACTATTTTAGGAAACAAGATATTGGGCGAATTTGGCTTTTGAGCTGACTAGGCTCCATCCAACACCATTTGCTGCCTGAGGATAAGAACAAGATGCCGGTTAGACTAGTAGCTTAAACTCACTAGCACTGGCTATGGGATATGGGCCTCTACCATATCAAATGGAGAGCACCCTAACTTCAGGGTACAGAGACACCGTGCTATTTGTCAAAATTAGGAAAGGGCTGAAGGACTTGGGAGAAATATCCTGAGGGCTACCAAGTGCTTTCCTCCCACCATTGGTCTTCTGAGGTGGTTGCCTGAGTTGTCTAATAGTAGGGCTAGCCCTAGCCTTAATCTAGTAAGCCTCCTGTGTAACTGAGCAGAATATAAAGAAAGAGCTGGAGCAGATGACAGCTCTGCTAAGAGTCTAACAAGAAATGCTTGTATTTTTCATGGTTTATTTTTTAAAAAAACTTAATATGGTTCTGAGTATGACAAGAGAATGACTCACCCAATCATTTCTGTGATTCATAGTATCACTTACTTAGTTCAGAGTCATTTATTAATAACAAAAATTACTTTGACTCTCCAATATAAATATTTCTTTTTCTGGTTCAGAATGTAAATGCAGATCCAATTATATTTTCATGAAACTGGCACATATCTGTCTGTCTCAAAAATAGTCATATTTTATTTACACCTTTAGGAATATGAAATATACAGAGGAATTTATGACAGTCAAGTCCAATCTGAAGCCCCAGCTGCATACAGGTAGTATGATCTGATTTCCTTTTAAAGAAGAAATAAGAGGTCCTGATTCTCTCTTTTTCGCTTTTCGTCTGGCAGCCTGTTATGAGATCTCATGAGGAATCAAGTGAAATCTCATGATAGCTTTGAAATTATATCTTGGCACTCAAAAGTGACATGAATGGCAGCATTTAAGTGCCTTCAAATTACAGCTTTACGTTGTCAAAGGATTGATCAGGCTCCTGCTAGCAGTGTCAGAAAACAAATTTTCCAAGTTAGAAACACACATTAGTGGAAGTCAGTTACATATTTCACCCACCTGGCAGGAACAAATATTAATTTTCTGCAGGTACCTGTGGGATCCTACAGGAAATTTTGGTTGCCACTCACCACTGCCAGAACAGAGCTTTGGAAAGTTAGTTTTTTGGATGAGACATTCCAGACTTTCTCAACCAACAGGCCTATTGTTATCTTCAAAACACAATTCTTCTGGGAACTCTACCTAGAATTGTTTATACAAGCTGGTGGTATATAAATTGTAAATAAAGTAAAGTAAACTCTGGGAAATATAGTATAAAAAGGTACTTGGTCAAACACTGGATTGAAATAAAAGCACCACACTTGAGAACAATCTTGGCAGCTGAAGGGAGAATTCTGTTATTCATCTATGATTTTGTATCATTATTTTCATTTACCTTTCATTTCCTGATTATGACTTCACTCATTCTGATATTGCTTGTGCCCTTACCCACTTCATACACAGTCCTATCTCTATAGACACCAAAAGAGGAGAGATGTCACCTTGTCACCATGCAGCAGCACAAAATGAGTATCAGGGCAAAGGGAGGTCACTGCCTTGGCTCATGGCTGGGTTTTTTTCTGCACTGCATCATGAGGGGCCTCTTTGTCACCAAGCAGCACTGAAAGGCTATTCTCACAGAATCCCACAACCAAACTGTGATCAAGCAAGGAAGGGAAACAATCACTCCCCATCTCTGGCAAGTGTTGTAAACAATTGCTGAAGTTACAGTGTGTGGGGGTGTGGGGGGTGGGGGGGTGTATGGTGGAATCTGAAGATCTGAAAAACTGTGATAAATTGAGGGTTGCCAGACAGATCTGAGCCCTTGTTCAGGCATTTTGCATCAGCCCGGCTTCCTCTGTTGTCTATTTCTATGCAAAGAGACTGAAAAACTGCTTCCGCTATACACGGAGAGGCTCAACATGTCAGAGATCTTGTTTTTTCCGGGTTCTGGAGCATCTGATAAATTGAGGGTTGCCAGAAAGATCTGAGCCCTTGTTCAGGCATTTTGCATCAGCCCGGCTTCCTCTGTTGTCTATTTCTACATGCAAAGATCAACAATTCAAAGAGAGAAGCTTCTGCTATACACGGAGAGGCTCAACATGTCAGAGATCTTGTTTTTTCCGGGTTCTGGAGCATCTGGGTAAACTTCACAAATGCCAGAGGTCCTCTATTACTAATGCTACTAATTTGGAACCTGTATGTCATCAAAAAGGACGCCAAACAAGGATGCTTGAAGAGCCCTGTGGCACAGTGGTTCAACTGATGTATTACAGCTATTACTATGCTCATGACCTGGAGTTCAGACCCAGGTAACCAGCTCATGGTTGACTCAGCCTTCTATCCTTCCCAGGTTAGTAAAATGAGTATCCAGCTCATCCCCCTCTCTCTCTCTCTCTCTCTCTCTCTCTCTCTCTCTCTCTCTCTCTCTCTGTGTGTGTGTGTGTGTGTGTGTTTGTCGCCTGCATAAATAAATTGTAAACTGCCCAGATAATGCTTTAAGTTTAAGCATTATGGGGTTGTATATAAACAGAACACTTTGCTTTACTTTACTGCTTTGCATAAAAATGTTTGTTTTGATCTATATGCACAAATGCAAACATTAGATTTTAAAAAAATAATTTGAAAAGAGTTATGGTGCATTTCTGCCAGGTAGAGAAGACTGAATAAGTGACCTGTGTGCATGCACAACCTACTATTTTTATCCAGTGCTAACTGTTGATGGGTAAATTCAAAGGCCTTTATCTCCATTCTTATGGTTCTTCAAGTTCAAATCAAATCTGGATAGGATAGCCCATCAAAAGAGTGGCTTCATTAGCAGCCACTCAAATGAATGTCCTCCCTAAAGGAGAACATTTGGCCATCCTAACTTATTGCTCTGTTGATTCAAATGGGTCTACTGTAATTGTCAAATACAGTAACATGGTGACAACTAGATCATGCCTATTTGGATCAAAGAAATGTACAGACAAGTCACAACATCCACACTAATTCAATGTGCCTACTCTAGTGCAACTTATCATACTAAGCAACAGGATTTAAGCCATTAGAACACTGTATTATTGGATAAATTCAGCTCTTCATATGTTCTTTGTGTTTTGGTTACAGTTTCAGTACTCTATCCAGCCACTAATGAAGAAGTGTCTTGGGCTGGATGCAATAAGGAAGATTTATATATTCTGCATTAATTAGGAAGTGTAAAGCAGCACTGAGTGTGAAGGATGAATAAGGAGACAGCTTAATTTGAAAAATAGCTATGCCAAGCTACCCTCTGGTCTTTTAAAGAACTTTTTTTTGGTGTTCCAACTTTCAATGTTTTATGTTTTTGTTTAATGTTCATATTGTCGAGCTCCCAGACCCTCAAGAGCCCAAGAAACAGGACTGAAGGATTCTATAGCCATCACTGAGACAACATTGCAAAACATTAAATGATTTTAAACTAATAAGACTGCAAAATAAATTATGGGTCATTTTAAGAGATAGGCATAGATGTTAGTAGTGAGTTCCTTAACCTTAGTGAGTAGGTTCTCTTGGTGCATCTTATGAGAACTGGTTGTACATAATCAGCTTGGTCCTATAGGCTGCCCTCCCTCCTCTTCAACACATATATTTTTATACCTTAAAGGAAACTGTGATGACAACATGTTTTCCTGCACAAAGGAAATTGTGATGACAACATATTTTCCTGGCCTTAAGGCATACCTTTTACTTACTATCAGGTTGTCACTTACAGTCCACAAGTGAGACCACTCACATGCATCTTAAATGATTTCCAGCCCATCCTTGACAAGAACACATCACTCTCCAAAGCTCTTGGTGGGAGACCCATACTTGCCTACAGATAACCTCCAAACTTCAAACAAATACTAATGCACACAAGATTAGAAAACAGCAACATGGACAATGGAACTAAACCTTGCCACAAACCCTGATGCCAACTCTGCCCACACATCTACTCTGCCAACACAATCACACAACCCAACAGTGTCACATACAGTATCAAGGGCAAATTAACCTGCTGCTCAACCAATATGATCTATGCCATCTTTTGCCAACAATGTCCATCTGCGCTCTGCATTGGACAAACAGAACAATCTCTAAGAAAACGCATCAATGGACACAAGTTTGACATAAGAAACCAAGAAATCTGTCTCAACCCATTTCAGTTTACCTGGACACTCCTTGAAGGACTTGAAGGTCACTGTTTTGAAACAGAATCATTACAGATCAAGAATACAAAGGGAAACTGCTGAGCTAAAATTCATATGCATGATGGACACACACAAGAATGGATTAAACATAAGTCAGGGTTTCTTGAGTCATTATCAAATGTAATTATTACTATATTGCCACTTTTTATGGACTCCAAAGTAAAAATTCCCATTCTCTCCACCCCTTTCTTCCACCCCCTCCACCTGCTCTGATTTGATTTGGTTTCTCTCACTTGAGGAATTTACCTCAGAGTCATAAAACCACACTTAACATATCAACAGACCCTGGCCACAGAGCTAAATGCTGTGGGTCCAGTCAACACCTGCTGATTGTTAGAGCTCCAAAGGCTTCTCTTCAGTGGCTGGTTGATTCAGGGGGTCTCCCCGAAGCAATCAATGCAGGGAAACTTTTCTCCTGCTTTCTTGGCTTTGGCTTTACATTGCAACATCCTTTCAATAGGAAGTGCTCCACTGTATATGCAGTGTGCAGCAATTCTGGAACCAGGACATCCAATTCCAATGATTTCCTTTCAGATTGGAAATGGATGCCCCAGTTTCAAAAATGAGACAAACAGCATGCATGGGGACGGTGCTTTGTATTGAAAGGAAATCATTGGAAATTGATGCCTCCATAACACAGAGAATTCTGTTTAAAATGTTCTTATGTGGGGCATCCCCATCTGCAATCATTCCCTTTCGTATCTTGAGTTTTTCTTATCTAGAGGCATTCATATTTCAAGGTACATGTATCTGCAAGAATGTTTAGCAACATATTGTACTAGTAAAGAATAAAAAAACTTCTTTGCAACAGGCTGTACCCAAGGGTTGATGTACTTGTGATCAGCCTGCATATTTTTACATAGATCTCATGTGGTCCCATGCAGATTTAACCCTGTCAGTATTTGTGGAGCTCTTTATGGAGATCCATCCCTTTTCAAATGAGAAAAGCAGAACGTGAGGCAAAAATGAGGGCCAGCTGGCATCACCTAGTAAAATTGTGCTGGAGTAAAAGTGAGAAACTAGTCTACCATGCTAATAGTGCATTGTCAATTAACAATCCTTACACAGCCCACATTAAACAACATAACTAATATGTGTCCACCACAGGCCTGCAGACTTATTTTGTCTTATTTCCACAGGTGAAAGCAAAAAAACATCCAGACTTCTCCCTGCTCTGTGAGATTGCAAGTGTTTTCTGCATTCTTCAGTTTGGCCCTTTTTCTGCAAAAATGGTTTGTTATGCAAATAACAGTGAATTTTGCACAAAATACAGCTTCATAATAAAATCATATGAGGCCCACCCCACCCTCGCAGAATAGAGAAGCTTTTTGCACCCAAATCCAATGTCTTGCTAGTGATACTTGCTGGTAGAAAACAACCAGCTCTTGTGTAGGGAGCGAAACATCTTGTAGCTGTTGACCATCTTGCCAACAGGGTATCTTCATGTGCTAAAACATTATTTTTTATCAGGGACAAGAGAATTTATGTCCTTAGACCAGTGGTTCTCAACCTGTGGGTCCCCAGATGTTCCTGGACTGCAACTCCCAGAAATCCTGGCTAGCTCAGCTAGTGATGAAGATCTGGAAGTTGAGTCATGGCTACTGGACTTCTTTTTGAGAGATAGAAAACAGCTTCATCAGTCTGAATACAGTTAGTGCAAGTCCTCCATCTTATAGTCAGCTTTGACCTCTTGTCACCCTGGTCTGAATTAGGCTCATAAGATGAGCAATGGCCTGAATAGGCTCGTTAGGGAGACAATAGTATCCATAGCCTTAAGGTGAACAATGGCCTAAGGTGCTGAAACCTATCAAGAATGGGTCATTAGCTATGACCTTGGTGGTGAAGGCTTTTTGATTTGTCTGGGTACTTTGGAAAGCACAGCCTGATAAGTAGCAGATAGACTATGCCTGAGGCCACCACCGCTGTTGAGGGAGGGGTTTTCAATGCTCACATGAATGGCTTCCCTTACTCCTCTCTCAAACCACCTATCTTCTTTGTCTAATATGTGTACATCCTCATCTTTGAAAGAGTGCCCTTTGTCCTTCAAATGGAGGTGTACTGCTGATTCTAAGGAGCCTATTCAGGCCATTGTTCATCTTATGAGCCTAATTCAGACTAGGGTGACAAGAGATCAAAGCTGACTATAAGATGGAGGACTTGCACTAGCTGTATTCAGACTGATGAAGCTGTTTGGATGAGCAGCGAAACGTTTCCATCTCTCAAAAAGAAGTCCAGTAGCCATGACTCAACTTCCAGATAAACTCACCTGGATGACTGAGAATCTTCACAGACTAGTGATGAAGACTTCTGGTAGTTGCAGTCCAGGAACATCTGGTGGTCCACAGGTTGAGAACCACTGCCTTAGACCATAGCCAAGGGACTGGTGAGAACTGGGATATGGAGGGCAGGAATGAAGGTAGAGAAGGCAATGCTTTTCTCTCCTGAGGCTGGGGAATGCTTCACCATGACCAGAAGTGTTCCTGGGTGGTTGCAAGTAGCGGGCTAGGTTTGTTCAGTCTACACAAACACAATTCAGTGAGCCTTCGGACATGTTTGATGTTGCCTGAGTTATCTCCAGAGTGTTCTTTCCCCCACCAACCCTTTTTGGGGAAATTAAAAGCAACTGAAACAGCGATGATGGCACACTGACAAGTTTTAGCCAGAATTCAGTCTGCTCCAATGAGTTACAGTCAAGCATCAGGACAACTGTTCTAGCAAATGTTAGATATATAAATATATCAGTGCCAGGAGGCAGGCATTCATCATAACAATAAATAAAGACTGACGTTCATGTTACAATTATACCTTGAGCCTCATGACACAATGGCTAAATGGTTGTAATGCAGCTGTAACTGGGCTCACCACCTGGGGTTCAATCCCAGTTAGCCTGCTCATGGTTGACTCAGCCTTCTATCCTTCTGAGGTCAGTAAAATGAGTACCCAGTTCCTGTGCAGCCTACATAAATAAATTGCAAATTCCCCAGAGTGCTTTAAGCAGTATGGGGCATTATATAAGCAGAACACTTTGCTTTGGTTTTTGACATTTTTAAAAATATTAACTGGATGGTGTCCTATTAAGCTTGTGCTCAATGGGAAGTCCTACCAGCATACAAATATAGGATCATGTTTTTTGCACAAGCGTTACCACTATACAAGTGGAGGGCAGGTTTTCTTCATTGCTTGTGTGATGGTGATACTTACACAAGTGCCACAATCCTATATTACTATGAGAGAGGGACTTTCTTTTCAGCAGAAGCTCAGCAGCTTGCTAGACAGGTTGAAATCCTGTTGCTTAGCATTGTGTACACAAAGTCTACTAAAATAGAGTAGTAGTACACAAAGTCTAGTATAATAGAGTACGACCAATGAATACATGGGGATATAGTGAGTCAATTCCTCTGTAAGTTCCTTTGATTCAAGAGGGGGTACTCTAATATTGCTTACTATTCTGAGCAACAGGATTTAAACTGTTGTCCAATTCAGCCTGTTCCACTCTGTCATGGGGAAGATGCTCTTATATAGTATGTGTCATACTCAGATGTCCATAGTACAGATGCTAAGAGTGCAGAAAACTAGGCCAGAATTTCCTTTTATCGCTTTGGTTTATTTCATCTATTCCTACCGCCTGCTTTTTCATCAGGTACTGCCAAACTGCAGGACATGGAATAACTAGTAATTCCAGGTGGGAGGAGGAATGTCAGTGAAGAAGTCCATTGCCCAGCTTGGAAACCAAGCATAGAGGGAAAGAGAGGCAGGTTAAACAGTTTCCCACTTGGAGGAAGATGTACCTTTCTATTCTTCAGGGAAGTTGTGCAGTGAATGGACCAACTGTGATGAGGGACTATCTGAGGAAAAGTCTGCCCCTGTGTGTGCCTATATAGTGAATAGTTGCTTACCTGCCTTTGTGTGTGAATGACTGTGAATGCAAATATAGATGGATGGACACTAGACCATTACCATTGGTGATACAAAATGTACTATTTATTTGTTTGTTTGTTTGTTTGATTGATTGATTGTTTATTTAAGAGTATTTTTAACCCTGTGTTTCTCCTTGGAAAAAGACCCAAGGACCCAAGCTGGCTTACAGAAATGAGGGATAATATACAGTCCAGTACAATTAAGACATGTTCAAGTACTGAGAACAGGGAATTGAGGGACATCTTTCAGCATTAGAAAACAACATTACATTACATCAAAGCATTAGGCTGGCCCCAATGCACTTCAAAGTCAATTGTCATTGAGCTGCCCACTTTCCTATTAAAGGGAATGATACTGTTAGACTCTTCTGACAGTACTGTGGAATTGTTACAAAAACAAAAATAAAGCACTTGTATCTCTCTTTGTCAAAATACAGCACTTAATGCTTCTAGAGAAAATGGTTGAGGGATCCCTGGAGAAAACTAGGACTCAAATCCATGCGAACAAAATTTGTAACTGTAACAGAAGTGCTTAATCATTGAGTTTTGGAAAATACAGCAGCCAAGAAAGGGTTATTTTAAATCACTCATCTTCCTCCCCATCTCCTTTTTCCCCTTTCTGCAATTAACATATGAGCTGTTGAATATTATGTATAGTTGATTAGCAAACCGGAGGGAGGCATAAGGTGAGACATTAACATTCAGAGATGTGTGATTTGCAATGCCTGAAATATCAAATTTATTTCACAAGTAAATGTGTGTAACACATTCCTTTGAAGCAGCCTAGTTGCTGGTCCAATATACCTTATTAAACTGGGGAGGGAGGGAGGGAGGGAGAGGGGAGAGAGAGAGAGAGAGAGAGAGAGAGAGAGTGCACGCACGCATGTGCGCGCATGTGCATGCGTACATGTGTGCATGTGTGGAGTGTCATGTGCAGCCAGCATTCCATCTGGATGCAACAGAGGGAGATAAAATAAGGAGGACCAGTTTGATAGACAAAACAGAAGAGGTAATCTTATACAACAGGGATGGGCAGCTTTGACACTCCCAGGAGTTAACATTAGGGTTTCAGACACACACTGCTTTTTTTCTGCTGTGCCAACAAAAGGTGGAGTTAGGTAGTGGGGAAAAGCTATTGAAGCTATTCATATGCTCCCTTTGGTAGATCTGGCTGGGAGGGGGAGCTTTCTGGACTGGGATCACTGTCAATCAATCCAACAGGAAAGATTAAATAAAGATAAAGACTATAAAAACAGGCTTTATTTCCCACAATGCGATCAAAAGAAGGGCAGTGAGAGACAAAATAACAGGGTGCATATCATAAACAAGACACCGGAATACCGTAATCCCCTACCTATCACGAGTGTTAGGGACCTGGCCTGGGGTAAGTGCAGGAGACCTCAAACGGGTCCATGCAGCTTGCCTCAAGAGCCCTTTGTTTAATATACTGTGGTCCTGGGACCACAGTATATTAAACATGAAATGGCAGGGGATGACTGTAACATGAAATGGCAGGGGATGACTGTATCAACAAAGGCTATATAGTTTTAAACTATAACCTGGGTAAAATTGGGTGAGAACAATATGTATTGGTTTTACATGTGTATTAATAGAATTAGAGCTAAGTACAACTTTTTATTTTATTTATTTTTGTTCTATTTGTGCCTAATGGGAGCACCAAATCCTAGAGACAAGCAGCAACTAATCACTGCAGTTGCTGAAGTGCATTTGGCTGAGTGCTTTACTACTGAAAAAAATGGTTCAATCATTCACCCACTCCCACCTCCAGTGCTTAGCTAGGCCTGGTCTGGATTCCCCTCTTGTACCTGGCCCACCTCAGTGTTATCACAACAGCCTGCCCCTGTGTCCCTGAGATGTCAGGAGGACACACTCAAAGGTCTCAGATTGTGATCCTGAAATCTCAAGGATGGGGTGCTGCTGACCTGGCAACAGTATATTCTGTAGAAGGACTGGAGTGTGTGGAAGATCCATCTGTCTGTCCATTCTTCCATCCATCATCTCATTTTTCAGTTCAGCTGGCAATACCTCTAGAATCCCAATAATGATGATTCTCGAAGCAATCTGAATACAGTATTTGTACCAAGTGGCTACTGCAAACCACAGAAGTCATTAATAGACATGGGCACGACTTGGCAAAATTCTTGTTTCCGTTTCCGTTTCTCGTTTCCGTTACGGAACAGAAACGGTAACAACAATTACTCTGCCAGAACTCAAACTCAAACCGACTAAAGAAAAATTGGGTCTGATTTTGCATGTTGTCGTTCCTGGCATCGCAGTGATCGCGCGATGCCAAGCAGCACAGGAAAAAAGTTTAAAAAATAAAAAAACCCAATTCCCGGCCAAAAAAGCAGGCGAAAATATGCCTGCCTGAGTGAGGGCACCTACCAGAGGGGTGGTTTCTGGGGGGGGGTCCCCGGCCTCCCTCCCCTCCTCTCCTGGGCTGAGCAAAGTGCGCATCCTCGTCATCGAGCCGCACTCGCCCACGCCAACTCGCCAAGCGGCGCGGCACAGGAAAAAAGTTTTTAAAAAACCCGATTCCCGGCCAAAAAAGCAGGCAAAAATATGCCTGCTTCAGTGAGGGCACCTACCAGAAGGGTGGTTTCTGGGGGGGATCCCCGGCCTCCCTCCCCTCCTCTCCTGGGCTGCGCAAAGTGCACATCCTCGTCATCGAGTCGTACTCGCCCACGCCAACTCACCAAGCGGCGCGGCACAGGAAAAAAGTTTTTTAAAAAACCCGATTCCCGGCCAAAAAAGCAGGCGAAAATATGCCTGCCTGAGTGAGGGCACCTACCAGAAGGGTGGTTTCTGGGGGTCCCCAGCCTCCCTCCCCTCCTCTCCTGGGCTGCGCAAAGGGGGTACTCACCCACGCCAACCTCCGCCACAGGAAAAAAGTTTTAAAAAAAACCCGATTCCCGGCCAAAAAAGCAGGCGAAAATATGCCTGCCTCAGTGAGGGCACCTACCAGAAGGGTGGTTTCTGGGGGACGGGGGGTCCCCGGCCTCCCTCCCTCTCCTGTCCTGGACTGCTCTGGTGGGGGGCATCCCCGTCGTCTCGCCAACTCGCTCGCCATGCCATGCGGTGCGGGCGGGGGATCCAAAATGGGGCGACCACAATATTTATTTTGAAATCGTGGTCCAAAAACACACCAAAGCACCACAGAAACATACGAAAATAGCTATTTTAAAACTGCCTGAATTTTTACAGTAGCAGCAGTGGGTTTTTCTTGCAACAAAACGTCTCCATTGATTTTATTTTATTTTATTTTTATTTTTATTTTTTTACACCTGCGCATTAATGATGGGCTGTCCATGGGAGTGGACCATGCAAATTTTTGGAGCCATATCCACCAATTGCATGGCCACTTGGCCAGGTTTTGACCGAGACTTCTGGGATGTGCCAGTCGGGCATAAAAAGCGATTAACCCTAGCCTGAACCCGAACCCTAACCCTAACCCTAACCCATACGCCAGTACACTGTCCTTCTTAGTGGGTCAGAGAGGCACCCAGAGGTGCACCCCAGTAACTCACCCTAACCTTACCAGTAACCCTAATCCTAGCCCTTGCGCTAACCCCTAACCCCAAGCCAGATCTCTGTACTCACATTGCACTACAGCAAGTACGCTTCCTTTCTTAGTGAGTCACAGCGGGTGCCCTTAGGGGTCCAGTGACTCCAGTCCTCTGTCACTCCGCTCTCCAGCAGGCAGTGAGGCACCCGAAAGAGGTGCCTCTGCCTGATACTGCTGCTGCAACTTAATGGTATGCATATCCAATTGGCTATGCATGCCATTTTGTAGCGGGTGAGGAGAGGAGGCACCCACGAGGTGCCTCCAGGAGCCTGCTTTCCCTTCATGGCGGGCCAGAGGAGGCACCCACCCAGAGGTGCCTCCAGGAGCCCCCCCCAAAAAAACCAGTACTAACGACAGATGAAAAACCGACAAACGAAATGACAAATTTTTGAAAATTTTCACGAAAAACGGAAACGAGCCGAAACGGGCGGGCTCCGACACACGACAACTCGAAACGTAATTTTTCCTGGTCATGCCCATCTCTAGTCATTAAAGGCAAAATAATGAATTTTTTTTTAAAAAAATGCTCCACCTCACATTACTACTTACTAAATGTCCACGTCTTTCCTATTAAATAAGCTTGCACCTTTGTTTTAAAATATTTGCATTTTTAAAGAAAATGGAATTAAACTCTTTCCTGCTATACTGACACTCCCTACCTTGAAGCTGTGTTACCCTGAAGGAATGTCACTGGGAAAAGTGTCCAATTATGCAGATGGAAACGAGCTTGTATGAACTGCTGAACTGTGCACTTGGTTAGATAAAAGACATCTCATCAACATTTTTTAAACTAGGAAACACGTTTAGAAATGCGCTTGAACATCATTGCTTGCAGAAGCAACTTTCTTATGTTCTAGGGCTGTGTGTCATTTTTTCCCCAATTCTTATTGCTAGAGTGACATTATACTAATCAGCAGCAACACAGTCAGCCTACATGTACTGGTCTGGGACAAATGGAAATATTCCATGTTTTAAGTTAATTAGATCATCATTCCCTAGCAGAATGCATACACGTCCTGCTCCTCCCCCATTATCACTACTTTCCATAACTTTAGATGGAGAGAGGTTCAGGTGCATGGGGTATGGCAGCCCTAGGTATTGGAGGAGACAACTATGTGTGCCATATCTTTCTTCTCTTCTCTTCCTGGTTGGTATAAAGAGCTTGCTATCCAAGGTGCTGAACAGTATCACAAAATAGGATCAACACCATGCAAAAATTCCATTCAACACCTGGAGCAGAGTCTCTGCCCTTGCAAACCCAGGATCACCAGATGCCCATGCCCCACTTCCCTCTGTCAGGTGCCTCTGTCAAGCAAAACACAACTACCCATCTCTTGGCTTCTTTAGATCAAAGGTGGGAACCATGTTGGCTTGGGTTCAGCTGACAAAACATCTTGGGGGAGGCACAGACACACACACACACACACACACACACACACACACACACACACACACACACACACACACACACACACACACACACACACACACACACACACACCAAAACCAGAAGACCCTCCCACTGATTGTGCTTACTGTTGGCATAACTGGAATTATGCACTGAGCAACAGATATGAATTTGTGCAGGGGTCCTCAAAGTTTTCAAACAGCGAGCTGGTCCACCACCACCCAGACACCACTGGGGGCCGGATCACAGTCCAAAAGCAGCTGCGGAGGCTTGCTTGCTCACAAAACAGAGGGTAGGTGGGGGGGGTTGCAATTGGTCCCAGGGGCCGGATTCAGGACCTTGGGGGGCCACATCTGGCCCCGGGGCCTTAGGTTGAGGAACCCTGAATCCCTTGCAAACCCAGGATCACCAGATGCCCATGCCCCACTTCCCTCTGTCAGGTGCCTCTGTCAAGCAAAACACAACTACCCAATCTACTTGGCTTCTTTAGATCAAAGGTGGGCACCATGTTGGCTTGGGTTCAGCTGACAAAACATCTTGGGGGAGGCACACACACACACACACACACACACACACACACACACACACAAAACCAGAAGACCCTCCCACTGATTGTGCTTACTGTTGGCATAACTGGAATTATGCACTGAGCAACAGATATGAATTTGTGCAGGGGTCCTCAACGTTTTCAAACAGCGGGCCGGTCCACCACCACCCAGACACCACTGGGGGCCAGATCACAGTCCAAAAGCAGCTGCGGAGGCTTGCTTGCTCACAAAACAGGGGGTAGGTGGGGGGTTGCAATTGGTCCCAGGGGCCAGATTCAGGACCTTGGGGGGCCGCATCCGGCCCCGGGGCCTTAGGTTGAGGACCCCTGAATTTGTGTCTCCCTTGTATCCAGTCTTCCATCTTTCCTCAGGTACTGTCCCCTGTCATACAGATACCACATTCTCAGCGCTTTGAGGCAGGAGCATCATTTTGCACAGTATGAGGAAAATAACACAGTTGTCACACTGGTGCTTAGGAAGAAATATTAACTTCAGAGCTAACTCAGGAGAAATGACAAGGCTGTTTTTTCAGAATGAATTGTGCTGCTCTTTGGCTTGTTCTGTGGGTTCCAAATTAAGATGGCTTCTTACTGGGTGTTAAAGCCAGCACCTTGCATAGAAAGCTGTCTTCCACTTTGGGTTCTGTCACACATCCTTTAAAATGCTGATTAAATTTCAAGATAAAGCATTTCCAAAACTATTGTCCCCACTACCACAGGGGTTTTAAAAAAACACACCTGGTCATGCTCCCTCTAGTGAGTTTTCTATGACCTACCAGAGAAGTTGGGAATTTTTTGCTCCGGTAAAAAATGGAATCCAGAAGTCCTTGGGAGCTCGCATATGATCTGATTTCCTGCTTTTTTTTCCTTCTTCCTAGCTCTGACCAGCTCGTCCTGGGGCTGGTCAGTACTTTGTTTTTAATTAAAATTTCTCCTCCAATTTGGGAGGGGAATTTCTCCTCCCCTTCGGGCTGTCAGCGCTTTTTGTTTCTTTGTTTGTTTTCATTTTTTCCCCCCCCAGTGCTGATCAGTTGGCCTTCGGACTGTCAGCACTGTTTTTTAATTATTTTTCATTTTTTCCTAGTGCCACCTGCTGGCCGTGGGGCTGAACAGTGCTTTTAAAAAAATCTTTGTACATGGAAACAGAGATCCCATATCTTCAGTCATGTGACCAAGAAAGAAGAAAAGCCGGACTATCACAAAATCTGGATCTTCCCCAGGTGAGACAGCAACCTGTCAGACTATTGAGTCCTCTATTATGACTCTGAATGACAGAGGCTGTTGAGGGTTTCATGCAAGATTCTCTCATAAAAGGAGAAGAGTTTACAAAATATGCAACCTATGTGGACTGTGAGCTTCTTATACCATAATCCACTTTTAAAAACAACTTGCCATAGGGCAATCTATCCTTAAAGATTTGCTATTTCCCCTTTCCCCCAGTGCCTCTTCTATCCTCCTCTCTAACTTCCTCCACTCTCTTCCTCTTCCTCTCTCACTCCCTCTTCTGCCCTCTCCATCTCTTTGACTGATATTTAGCCAGTAGAGCTATCAAGGTGTTTTGATTCTCTTCCCCTCAAATATTTCTGTATTCCTCAAAAATATGACAAGTAAATTCTGTGCTGGCTTATTCTACCCAAGTAAAAAATTAGTTGGCCAAACTGCTCAGCAGCCAAGTGAATAAGGTTATAAACAAATACATTCATGTTGCTGGTATATGACAAGAAAAAAGTGAGGGTCAAGGAGGAAACTAAGTGTAGAAATATGCATGGATATGTCAGACTTGTCACAACTCAGAAAAGTCTCCATATTCCTAATGTTCGTAATGACCAGCATTTCTGGCCGCCCAGGGCATTTTCAGCAAACCTACCTCAGGGCTTACTCGACTGCTGCTCAACCTGAAAATAATCAGCATTGACCACTGAAAGTTATTTTTTCACAGTCTGAGGATGCCCACATGTTACACTGTAAGGGTGTGGAGGCAAAGAGGACTGCAGGGTGCCTCATTTGAACATAATGAATGTAATGTTGAAGCCATGGGCTATATAGGAGGATCCCATGCTTTTGATCTGACTGAACTCCAAGGGATGTTTTCTCTGGAGAAAAGGCCCTGTGAAAGCAGATAGACTGTGTTGTATTTATCAATTGGTATTATTTCTCAGGCCCCAGCCCCAAGACGTGACTGATTACACATATTATCTCCTCCACAGAGGGTAGTCTTATCTTTAATGCTGCAAATACAAGTGTAAGGATAAGGATGTGAAACATTACGTATCTATTACTCATTCTGCTTCTCTCAGAATAGCATATCCCCTCTTTGTGGTAAATTTGTGTGAGAAAGCATGCTTCTTAAAGTTCCAGACATTTCTGGATTAGTTTTCTTTAAAAGTCTTTTGCTCTAGGGAAAGAATAATGATCTTCTGAATAAACATGAGGAAAGTGGGAAGAAAATTTCCCACTATCTGAAAGAAATTCAACATATGTGGCTAAGGCGGCTATTGTGTATCTGCACAAATATGCCTGAAGGTGCCTGCGTATTTTTATATGGCAGTGTTTTTCAACCACTGTTCCACGGCACACTAGTGTGCCACGAGATGTTGCCTGGTGTGCCGTTGGAAAAGCTGAAGAATATCAGCTTTGTGTTCAGCCAAACAGGCCCAGGTTGCGCACTGAATAAAGTATTTTATAATTTTTCATATTTCTGTTTACTTACTATTTCATAATAAAGTAATTATAAAATTCTTTGTGTTTATTTGATTCCTATTCAAGAGAATTACTTTATATATAGTCAATATAGGCACAGAGCTAATTTTTTTAACATTTTCTAATGGTGGTGTGCCTCGTGATTTTTTTCATGAAACAAGTGTGCCTTTGCCCAAAAAAGGTTGAAAAACACTGTTATATGGGGTTGTGTGTACATGCTGTATGTATGTATGTATGTATGTATGTATGTATGTATGTATGTATGTATGTATGTATGTATGTATGTATGTATGCCTGTGCCTGTGCCTGTGTGTACGTGTCACTTTTTTTTTTTTTTTGGGATTACAGAACAGTTACCCTATCCTTACGGTTCAGGATGTAGTTCGTAATAATATTAAAGGATATGTATTCTTTAAAAGCCTAACACATAGCAATAGAAAGTAAAACAAAATATAAAGTCCTAAGGGGGCTGTAGCCACCATTAAGTTATGCCTGATAACAAATTGCCATGTCACCTCTTCAAAGGAAAATAGTCACTCCCCTCCACACACACTCTTTTTATTATGGTTGTTTTTCAGTGTTGCACCTCTGAACTCCATGCCCCCATCTTCAGACATATTTTAAGTTTGTATTTGTGTCTTTCACCCAAGTGGACAATGTGGAGGGCCCGTTGGGACAAGAAAATTGTGGTTTTCTATCCCCCACCCACCCCTCGGAAAATTAACTTTCAGAGGAATATGTCTGATTTTTTTACCATGTTTCATGGTGAAGGATGTTTCCGTAGCACAGCAGCAACCTTGGGAGCAACACCTTGTAGTGTGCTTCAATGGTGTTTCCCATTCTTTCTTGAGTGGATGTTAGAAATTAAGCTAGAACTGTTCTTTTGTGAAAAGGTGGTCTACTTGGAACAGTGACTCCGAGGTCTTATGCTGCTCTTAACTGTTTAATTATACAGCATTTTAAAAGTCACTTCTTTTACATTGTTCAGTAAAGATATACTTTCTTTACCAAAAGTTCAAATCCACCTACATCTCAAAAAACAGGAAAATGGGGTGGGGGGGAGCACTTCTGGTTTAGAGGGAAAATTTGGCTGAAGCTCTACCTGCTAATGCAAGAATGCCCAGATGACAGACTGGAGCTGAAATTCCTCACGTGAGCAAACCGAAGCACTTTCCTTGTAGCTTAGCCTCTTCCCCAAGTGAGCACAATTAGTGGGCTTCACTTCTTGATTCCCTAAAGAGAACAACCGCTACCACCCCTGATCTTCTCAGACGAAGACATTAGACACAGTGTTTTGAGGAAGACTGGAGAGATTGATCTGATTGCGAGCAGTCCTCTTGCTTTTGGAAGCATGTCTTTGTCTTTCTTTTTGCATCATATCAGAAAATGTTTTAAAACCTTTTTGGAAATACAATCTATATAGTGGGCATACAGAACCTCCAGACAGCACCTCATTCAGAAATCATCCTCTCCTCCCAAAATCTAACGCTGTTCATACCATATTTTTGGCCCCCGTAGTTCAAGAAGAGAAGCACAAGTCAGGTCATATCCACGTTAAATATTTCAACTGAAGCCCTAGGGAAAATTTTGCTTTGGTCTGCTGTGGTCTTCAGTTTTTCAGACTGGGCTCCTGCTTCTGCAGGTGAAATTGCTGTGGCCATTTGGACAACACTGTGTGTGCATGGGTCTCCAGCAGCAGAAGCAGGAGTGGCCTTTGATCTCATGAGATGCTAATTTTCAGTCCCCCACTTCTCTTTTTAAATTTTATTTTTCCCGACTTAGCAAAAGTTTGTTGCACTGCCTTTTTAAAACACACAGATTCTCTCTCTCTCTCTCTCTCTCTCTCTCTCTCTCTCTCTCTCTCTCTCTCTCTCTCTCTCTCTCTCTCTCTCTCTCTCTCTCTCTCTCTCTCTCTCAGTCTCTCTCAGTCTCTCTCTCTCCATCCATCCTTGAAGATTACAGGAGCTCCTATTTGTTTTCATATCAGTCCATCACACACAGCAGAAAGAGTAGAAAAGTGTTGCAGCCCACCAAAGCAAATATAAACCATCTCTGCCAACAAGAACAGAAAAGTACACACAAACACCGAAGAGAGTCAATTCTGTGCCAGGTTTCCCCACATGGACCATTGCATTGTGTAGTCACAATTAGATTTCTTCTCAGCCTGATCCTATGCAAACTGTGAAGTAAATGGCCAATGTAATCATCCCTGGATGATAAGCAGCTTTTCCAGGAACCCTGGGGACTGTGGTTCTTTACTGGGTCTGCAGGTTTTGCTAACAAAATGATCAGCAGCCTTGCTGAATCCTTTCATAAGAACTGTATTTTGTCAACATGGATGGTTTAAATGGTGCAAAAACAATATATATTTGTAATGTTGATTTGCTCTTATGTTGGCCAAGTTCATCTTGGTTGGCATCAGTTGTGCACAGACAATTTCAAGTAAATATATACTGCATTTCCATTAATTTTAGATTATTCTGAATTTCTTCATTTGTCACTCTTTTACACCAACGGCATGCTGTGTCACAACTTGGTAATTTATGTTGTCATGTCTTTATGTGGGTTATTAAAATAGAATTTCAAGAGCAGTTCTGTATTTCATAAGATAACAAAATATATATTATATACTATAATGTTCTCTTTTTTAATTTTTATTTTCACCATTTTCCATTTAATCCCTACTCATCAGGAAGGTGATTTCTAATCTAGATGATGGCTAGCTGGATGGCCAATGTAGGTATCTGGCTGTGGAGTCAAAGGTTGGGAGTTTGATTCCCCACGTTTCCTCCTGCAAGTAGGGCCAGCCCATATGGCCTTGGGCAACCTTGTGCAGTCAGAGAATGTTCCCAGAGGAAGGGAATGGTAAGGCACTTCAGAGTACTTTCTACCTAGAAAACCCTAAATTGACTTGATGGTACATGGTTATTGCTGTTAATCTAGATAATTCCCTATGTTTTTGGACATTTGGCATAGAATATTCAATACTCAACATTATGGAACCAGTGTTCTGCATCTAAATGAATACATTTCCAGATCTTATACAACAAGTATGGATATATATATTTGCCTAGAAACCCAAAATGTAGTAAAACATGACTGTGGAGAAGAAATAAAATAATATGGACTAGAGATGGGCACGAAACGAACATTTTTTCGTTTCCATTATTTGTTAATCGTTTCATTACGTAATGAAACGACAAACGAAAATTGGTGATGAAAATGGAACGAAACGAACAGAACCACGAAAATTGGGTTTGTTACGTTTTGTTTTCATTAATGGCGACGCACTGTTTTAATGTTAATGAGCTGTTTTAAATGTTAAAAAACGCCCTGGACATCCATAAAAATGCAGCGATAATTATTTATACTGTCTGATAATACCTACCGGGGGGTTGGGGTCCTTAAAACATGCATTTATGTCTTTTCTCAGATCGCTGTATTTTTTTCCTTTAAGGGGAGTTAGGGGACATTTATTTATTTATTTATTTATTATTGTATTTGTACCCTGCTTATCTTCCACGCGGAACTCTAAGCGGCTCACACAGGGCGAACAGGCGCCAATAAACACAAAACAATAATTATATAATATGCAACAGAAAAAAAGAAAGATTAAAACAATTAAAACCTGGTGCGTCCAAAGACCAGCAATAAAATAGCTATCAAGCCAAGCGACTAACTAACAGCATAGCCCTACGATACACACAAACATGATCGCTTGGGAGTTAGAGATGGCGGGACCAAAAAAAAAAATCAGGACTCGCCAAAGGCCTCTCGAAATAAATAAGTTTTTATGGCTTTTCGAAAGGCCAGCAGGGACTCTGCAGAGCGCACCTCGCTAGGGATGGAATTCCATAGGGAAGGGGCTGCCACCGAGAAAGCCCGGTTCCGGGTGGCCGACTTCCGGGCTTCTTGTGGGGTGGCAACCCGGAGCGAGTGCGCTCGCGCCTGCCGAACAGGTCGGGCTGAGGTGGATCGCTGAGCGATACGCTCTGCCAGGTAGTCCGGTCCCAAGCCATGGAGGGTTTTATAAACTAAAACCAAGACCTTGAATCTAATCCGGGCCGCAACGGGCAGGCAGTGCAAGCGGGCCAGGACTGGGGAGATGTGGTCATACCGACGCACACCCGCCACCAGCCTGGCCGCCGCATTCTGCACCTGCTGCAGACGCCGGAGAAGAGTCAAGGGCAACCCCATGTAGAGGGCGTTGCAGTAGTCCAGCCTCGAGATCACCAGCGCCTGGACCACTGTTCTCAGAGAGTCACCATCCAGGTACGGGCGGATCTCGGCGATCTGGCGAAGGTGGTAATAGTCAGCGCCGGGTCCAGGACCACACCCAGATTCCGTGCCCTCTCCACAGGCTGGAGGGAAACTCCCCCCAGAGAGGGAAAAGGACCACCGTACCCGGATGGCGAGCCCCCAAAGAACATAACCTCCGTCTTCTCGGGGTTCAGCTTAAGCCTGTTCGCCCCGGTCCAAGTCAGGACGGCATCCAGGCACCCATCAAGGATCCTCACAGCTTCCACTGCAGAGGTGGAAAAGGAGAGATAGAGCTGCGTGTCATCAGCGTACTGATGACAGCACACTCCAAAACTCATAATGACCCCTGCCAACGGCCTTACGTAGATGTTAAACAGCAAAGGAGAGAGCGACGACCCCTGCGGGACCCCACAAGGGAGAACCCACGGGGCCGACAGCTCCCCCCCGTGCTGGACATACTGGGGACGGCCCTCCAGGAAGGATCGGAGCCAACTGCGAGCAGTGCCCCCGATTCCAACCTCAGAGAGCCGATCCAGTAGGATACCGTGGTCGACGGTATCGAAGGCCACTGACAGATCCAGGAGGACCAACAGGGTAGAGCAACCCCTGTCGGCCGCCCGGAGTAGGTCATCTTGCAGGGCGACCAAAGCTGTTTCGGTCCCCCGACGGGGCCTGAACCCTGACTGGCATGGATCGAGGCACTGCTGATCCTCAAGGTATGACTGCAGCTGGACCGCCGCCACCCTCTCGATAACCTTGCCCATAAACGGGACGTTAGCGATCGGACGATAGTTACCTAAGTCGTCCGCCGCAAGGCCCGGTTTCTTAAGAATGGGCTTAACCACCATCTCCTTCAAATGGGAGGGAAAAAACCCCTCGCTGAAAGAGGCGGTGGCGATGGCGGAAGCCCATTCGGCCATGGTCCCACTGGCAGCTTTAATAAGCCAGGAAGGGCAAGGGTCGAAGGGAGTGGACGCCGGCCGGCAATGCGCCATAGCCCCAGAGGCCTCGACAGCAGAAACAGGCCCAAGCTCCACCAGCCGAGGTGACGAAGGCGGACCAGCGACCGGGGATGCCGGGGCAGTGCTACTGCAACCGGAGTCAAAGCCGGCACGGATGGCCTCAATCTTGGATCTAAAAAAGGCTGCAAAATTCTCACTACTGAAATCAGTAGGAGGAGGCCTGGCCAGACTGGGATTGGTGAGGTCCCGAACCACCCGGAAGAGCTCCGCCTGGCGGTTAGAGGCCTCACCAATTCTCACGGAGAAAAACAATGACTTAGCTTCCGTGATCGCGTTGGAATTGTGACTAGTCTGGGAATCAACGGCAGCCTTGCTAGTAGCCGTCCGGGTTTTTCTCCAGCTGCGCTCTAGCCTTCTCCTCACCTGCTTCATTGCCCGGAGCTCCCCCGTGAACCACGGTGAGGGCCGAGCTCGGCACCGGAGGAGGCGCTTAGAGGCGATCCGGTCTATGGTGTGGGCAGCTGCTACAAACCAATGGTTGGCCACAACCTCGGCCGGAGCGCCAGTCAGTCCACCAGGAAACTCCCCGAAGACCTCCTGGAACCGATGAGGGTCCATGAGTCTGCGAGGGCGGGCCAAAACAGGAGGCCGAAGGTCCCCACGAGGGGGGCCTGCGATCGCCAAGGAAAAAGTGAGCAGGTGGTGGTCCGACCATGACACAAGTAGGGAGAAAAAGTCCCCCACCTCCAGACTCGAAATCCCCAACATGGAGGAAAACACCAGGTCCAGGGTGTGGCCTGACCTGTGGGTGGGACATACAACATGCTGGGACAGACCCATGGAAGCCATGGTTTCCATGAATTCCAGAGCTACACCGGAAAGTTCACCGCCAACATGCACATTGAAGTCACCCGCTACCAAAAGGCGCGGGGACCTCAAAAGCGCAGCCGCGATGAACTCCAAGAGCTCTGGTAGGGATTGAGCTGGGTTGCGGGGAGCACGGTAGCCCAGCACAATGCCAAATCTGTCCCGCTGCCCCACTGACAGGTGAAGGCATTCTAACCCCTGGCTAACCAATGTCGAGGTCCTGCTAACATGAAAAGAGTCCCGATGGACGATGGCGACTCCCCCTCCCTTCTGACCCCCCAACCTTCCCACCCCCTGAACCAGATACCCAGGCGGGCAAAGCTGGGAGAGCGAAGCCCCCCCATCATCACCCACCCAGGTCTCGGTAATAAGGGCCAGGTCAGCCCGGCTGTCAAAGATGGCATCATATATGATGGGGATCATTGACCCAAAATGGCTCCCAGATGCCTAATATTGATTTCTTGGGTATTAAAATGCCCTGGACATCCATAAAAATGCAGCGATGATGCGATAATTATTTGAAATTATTACCTACCAGGGGGTTGGGTTCCTTAAAACGTTTGTTTTTGTCTTCTCCCATCGCGATGTATTTTTCTTTTCCCTTTAAAGATGACAAAATGGATGTCGCCACTCGAGCCACAACATGGAGGCAAGCCATGTGATGGGATCATGTAAATTCTTGGACAACTTCAACCAATAGCATGCCCAGGTTGCAGGCTGGGCAGGTCTGGCAGCCACAGAGGGCATAAAAAGCTCTGGCAGCCCCCATCCTCCTTGCAGTCCCCGATGGGAGTTAGGGTGGGATTGCTGTCTCTCCAACTCTAGCTTCAGTCCTGCAGCCTCCCTGTGTGCTTGTGTGCATACCTCTCAGTGAGTACCCTCCCCTGCCCAGCAGTGCAGTTACTCTGTGGCTGCCTTGTGCCCTGGGCAACGCCCGCCACTGCCTTTGCAGCCTCCCTGCGTACCTAGTCTATACTGTGTCTCTGCCAGCATCAATTTTTTTTAGTGTTTTCCCTCTGGTCTGGGGCGTTGGGGGACACCCCCGCATGGAAATGCTTTAAAAATCGCGCAAAAGCGGGTAGAAACGAAAAACGGAAAAATGAAAAATGAAAACAAAAATTTTCCAAAACTTCACGAAAAACGGAAACGAAATGAAACAGACCTCTCAATGACAAACAAAAAACCAAAACACAATTTTTTGATTCGTGCCCATCTCTAATATGGACAACTTTTCTGTAGCTCAGTTATGGAATAACGGCGCTGGAACATGTAGGCTGATTTGGAAGCATATAATTGATAGCCATGTTAAATCACAGATCTAACACAGAAACCAGAAGTTGTGTAGCACTTTTAAGACTAACTGGTTCTTTATTTTTCATATGCTGTATGTGTTTATCCCACTGGCTTTTAGCTTCCTGCATCAAAATCTAATCCAGCTCTTTACAGCGTATTTTCTGCTTATAATTCAGGCAGATAGACGCTGGTCTGGCATCTTTGCCAACTAGAAATCATCCTGTTTTTTATATTGTGTTTTAGCAGCAACTTCTTGTCTAGACTAGAGATTGTGCAACAGGACAATCATAAAATGTAGCACACTCCATTGTTATTGTTATGGGCTGTCAAGTCACTCCTGACTTACAGCCAATCTAACTGGATTTTCAAAATGTCAGAGGTTTGTGGAGTGGTTTATCATTGCTGCCCACAGTGAGTTGATTTGAAGATTAAACTGGGTCTCTTGAGACCTTTTCCAGTACACTATATATTACGCTACACCTGTAGCCAATAGACATTTGTTGTTCTCTGCTTCACCCATAACTGAATTCTGCTGAATCCCAGTCATCTGTAATGCCAATAAAACATGCTTGAAATAGGCAGCTTCCTCCCCAAACCCTAACTATATTTTGTCCTTGAGTGTGTTCAAAAGACTGGACCCTTGGGCATTCCTGAGTTTTGCTGCTCCCTCTGCCACGTCGTCCCCTTGGGCAGCAGACAATTTTTTTCCAACAAGTCAACAGTTCCCCTCCCTTTTGATCAAATGTTGTTGTAATCACTTGTAAAGCATGAGGGAATCACAAATGTAAATTGTGCCGGTGAGGTGGATACTGAATAATTGGATCAGCAGAATAAGCTCCAATGACTGCATTAATTTGTGCCTGTGACTCACTTGAAACAGTTTATTGTGGAAATGCTGACAGATTTGGAGGCCAATCCATAATCCCATTAAGACAGCACATTTGGATTTAAGCTCATTGCTACCCAGATTCTACAGCACTCATTATTTTGAATTTAGCCTCATTGCTTTCAGGGAAGTTTGTTTCTATATAATCACATAAATCCAGCAGCCACCGTCCATAGGGAGAGCTTTGCACTTATAAAGACTTTAGATCATGGCTAATATATTTCAGCACATAATTATAAATGAGGTGAAGGTTGACGTACAAGGCACCAAAGGATTTCAGCCAGATTTTATTTTGATTTGTTAATTTTAAAAAGATATGTTTTGAATCGACGATCATCTTTACCATTAGAAGAGCATAAGAAGACTGCAATAGAATAAAATAATAAGGATCCCAAAACATATCTTCAAAACAAAGCAGCTAAAGCTATACTAGAGGCCAAAGCAATTAATGCATTGGGTAATAGATTCTGAGCTGTCACACAACATTTATATTGGTACTGCCTGGAAATGAGGTTCTTTTTACCCCAGTGGGTAGGATAGCATACCCAGATATGACACTAGGCCACTTGCAATTATAATTAATGGCAACATTTATATAAGTTTGTCAAAGTCAACAGAGAGGAATTTTTTTTTGTTAATTCAGTAAAGATCAAACGTTTGCAAGTATAAATCAGCATGAAGATGATGATAAAAGTCAAAAATCAACCCTGTGGCCACATACAAGAATTTTACCATGCAAAGCAGACTATGACTCCAATTTCTTTAAAACCATTGAATAATGAAAATAAACTAAAGAAACTAAATTAACTCTTTAAATGAAATCTGTGGTGTACAAAATCAAGGCCTTTGAAATGAGCAACTGCTTAACATATTATCTAGCACCACCTCCAACTTCCTCCAGGTTGGCTGATACTTCACGTCCATCTCATCGCTGTTTGTGGTCCCACTGGGGACCGGTACGAAGAAATCTAACTGCATGTCCATTGCAGGACGAAGGGAGTTCGTCCCGACCACGCTCCCTGAACTGCGATCTAACCGGGATGAGAGATTCCCCTCCCTGGCCTCATCTCGCTTCTCGTTCCGATACGAGAGCCCGTGAGGTCAGTCTCCTCCTGCAACATGCCATCCTCCATCTAGTGGCACGGGTGCGAAGTGCCATTCACCAGTGCATTCCCCCAGCAATGCAGTGCAGAAAGATTAAAAGACAAATGCCTTAAACTTAGCTCCATAACGCATTGAAGGCAAGGCTTCGGAAAATCGAAACATCGAAAAACGGAAGCTCAGGCCGAAAAAAAACGGAGAAAAAAGGCATGGAATTTCACATCTCATCATGGAACGAGGACATGCGTAAACAGTCATGCCAGTATCATCAATCACACCCGTGCATACACAGGAACAGGGACAGAACCGCAAGAAGACCACGTGACTGCAACCGACATCAACACGCAACAAACATCCTCCCGGGACGAGAGTGGACGTGAAGTAACCGTCAGAGGCCATGCAGTTCTTTCAGGGTTATACTCCCAGTTTCCAGATTCAAGAACAATTGTCTGCAATCTTCTGTCTTGTTGAGATTCAGCATCAGAGGCAGACTAGTTAGGTATGGCAGGTCTCCTCCTAAATCACTTGATGATGTTAGCAAATTGACAGCAGGCTGCTGCTAAATAGATTAAATAGAGTTGCTTGAGGTCTGTGCGTCATTTGGATGCAAGGATCCCACAAATGGCATACAAGACATCATAGCATCCCTGTTTGCCACCTGATATTTGTGTATAATAAAGGAGAAAAAAGAATAAGTACTAAAGCAGGGAAAGAGAAAGGGCTATGAGGCAGTGAGAAAAGTGAATAGGTACTGCACAAATGCTAATGTGTCCAGAAAGGTAACAACTATAGAAGAACACCTAACCAAAGACAAAGAAAAGAATTTAGAGAACTTGGATAAGGAGCTGAAGAAATTCCATGAGGAATAAAAAGCATTCAAATATAAAAAAAATTTAAGAGATGAAGGAGATTATGTTTCCAAGAAAGTTTACCCATGGCAATATAAAAGATCCAAAAAAGTATCTTTCCACATAGAAGATAGCTCCTTCTTATCACACACAGATTGGGAATCGGACATAGATGACAACAGAGATATAGATGTTAATCATAGGAGTTTTTTAGACACAGATACAAGACACAACAAACAAAAAGGACATCCCCACACTTCCACGACCAAAAGAAGACCACCAAGGAACAACTCCTCCAACAGAACCAGGAGAAGAGTACGGTAGTGAACCTTTCTCACAGAACTCTCAACGATACAGAACGTGAGGTGTTAAACAAAGGTCTATCTTTTGTTCCCACTCCCAAACATGACCCCACCACCATTAGGCTTGATCTTTTTCATTTATTAGAAATATAAGATTACACCAGCATTTTGGCACATCTGAATCCTTCCCTCGTACATGTCATATTTTTAAGGGAAAATCCTCATTTATGCCTACTGATCATCCAGATCCTTCCATTATCACTTTTGAAAGACTAGTTTTACAAGATCTGGACAGATTAGAAAAATCCCACAGGAATCCTTGGCACAATATGAGTAAAATAGAAATGGATACTTTAAGGTCTCTCTCCCAAGATCCCACTATTATCATAAAATGAGCAGACAAAGGCGGAGCCATTGTAATTCAAAATACCTTAGATTACAAACAGGAAGTCCTCAGACAACTGGCAGATACCTCCACATATACAATGTGCTCCAAAGATCCCACACAAGACATCTTAAAGGATATATTAGAAGAAGGATTAACTTTAGGATATATTACTAAGTCTGAATATAATTTCTTACTCAACAAAAACCCCAGAATACCGGTTTTTTATACTCTTCCTAAAATCCATAAACAACAATATCCAGTAAAAGGCAGACCCATTGTTTCAGGCTCTAATTCAGTCTTAGAGCCTATCTCAAAATTCATTGATTATTTTTTAAAACCCTTCATACCTATAATCCCCTCTTACATTCAAGATTCTAGGGATTTCATTAATAAAATTGAACCTATACAGATCAAAGAACATGACCTCCTGATTACTATGGATGTCAACTCTCTTTACACCAGCATACCGATAGAAGAAGCTTTATCCATCATACATGACACTTTGCAGAAAAGAACAGAAGAACACCCCCATTCTTTTTACGTGATTTAGCTGAACTATCCCTTACAAAAAATTACTTCAAGTTTGACAACAAATTTTATTGGCAAGTCAAAGGGGTTGCCATGGGTTGTCCTATGGCTCCTGAAATAGCCAACCTATATATGGAAGTTTTTGAAAGACACATTTATTCCCCTACCAATCCCTTCTTAAAACATATTGTCAAATGGTTTCGATACATTGATGACATTTTTATTATTTGGAGAGGAGGAGACTACCTCATAAAGTCCTTTTCTGAATGGATAAATTCTCTAGACACCAATCTGAAATTTGATTTAGAATACAACCATTCTGAAATCCACTTCTTAGATCTTACCATCAAAATACACTCTGGACGATTGAACACCAGCCTATATAGAAAACCTACAGACTGCAACTCTCTCCTCAGATTTGACAGCTCACATCCAAAATCCCTCAGAGAAAATTTACCATATGGACAATTCCTAAGAATCAAAAGCAACTGCACCAATACAGATGATTTTCTATCTGAATCTCATCTTTTAAAAAAACAATTGTCAAATAGAGGCTATCCAAATCACATCATTGAAAGAAATTTCTGTAAAGCAAACAACTCAAGAAGAAAAGATCTACTTTTAAGTCAACAGAGAGATACCCATAACCGCATTAGTTGTGTGTTGACTTATAATCATATCACCTACAAACTACAAAACAGTATTAGAACACACTGGCACATTCTAAATAACATACCTGGGTGCTCAGAAAAACCTTTAATTACTTTCAAAAGAACAAAAACCTAGCTGACTTTTTAATGAGTGAATTCAAAGAAAAAAACCAGACAAAAGGTAACATTCTCAAGACCAGAATGACCACTGGTCACCACCCATGTGGGCATTGTATTTATTGTAAACATACCACTAAAATGACTGATTTTACAGACATTCAACAAAATAGGAAATACACTTTAATGCAATTCACAAACTGCAATACTCAGGGTGTTGTATATGTCATCAGCTGTCCTTGCCCTAAACTATATGTAGGAAAGACTTCTAGACCCTTAAAAAACGGATAGGGGAACATCTTAGCAACATCAGACATAAAAGGATAGGTACTCCTTTAGTAAACCACTTCACAGAATACAAGCATTCAGAAAAGGATCTTAAATTTTGGGCAATAGAAACTGTGAAAGATAATGAAAAAATCCTTCTAAAAAAAGAAATAGACTGGATCATTAGGCTAAACACCTTATCCCCTATGGGTTTAAATGAGGAAATAGACTTTTTACCATTGATATAAGTTTTGGTCAAAGATGCAGCTACAGATGGATTTCACTTGCATGCTACATCAGCTGGGTAACCTTACGAGCAATTATAAAACTCTTCAGCTGTATAGCTAGTAACAGACTGAGAAGCAAGACATTAAGTTGTTTCCAGAGTTTCTTTGAGCACAGGTTGGTGGTGTGTATTATAATATTGCAGTCATGTAGAATAAAAATAGTTTTTTTACTCTATTAAACAATGGATGATGAAGTGAGAGTACTAAGAAAGATAAGAGAATGTTTGGTAACTAGTGGAACACAGAGATAAATCCCTGAAAGTTTAGTTTCAGATAAGACGTTTGGAAGTAGTTGTGGATAACACCCACATATATGCAAGCAGATGTATGATACCCTATATGTGCAAACAGTTAAAAGGCCCATGTATCTACTATCATCACTCCTCCTTTGAAGTTATATTTTTGAAGTTGTATAAAACACATGCATGCCATGTCCTATATGGTTGTTTTCTAGAATGTTGTGAATGTAAGTTAGTGGTTTGAGACAGCAGGTTAGACTGCTTTTAAAGTATCCCTACAATACTTAGTGATTTTCACATTGACCATTATGCATGCTGTTCCAGTATTCTGTTTTCACTGCATTTGATATGAAATGTTCTTATATGTTTGGAAGTAGTTGTGGATAACACCCACACATATGCAAGCATATGTATGCTATCTCATATATAAAACAATGGGGCAAACAGTTAAAAGGTTCATGTATCTGTTAATATCACCCCTCCTTTGAAGTAATACCTTTGGAGTTGTATAAAATATGTGCATACCATGTTCTATATGGTTGTTTCCTTAAAAAAGCCTAGAATGCTATGAGTGCCAGATAGTTAGTGGTCTGAGACAGCAGGTCAGCCCACTTACAAAGTATCCCTACAATACTTAGTGTTTTCCATATTGACCATCATGTATACTGTTTCAGTATTCTAAGTGTTAATTATGCATTTGATAAGTAATGTTTTTGTTTGTTGTTCATATATAGAATATTCTGACCCTATGTCTTTTAAATGTTACCCTTTTCTATAGTGAAAAAGTCCCTGAAGAAGGCCAACGGGCCGAAACGCGTTGGGCTCTTTTAATAAACTTTCATTCAGCATCCTGAGAGTGTTCTCTCCTATATTACCATTGACTTGAAGAGATGGCAGCAAAAGGAAGGTGAATTGAAGGAAGAAACCAGGTAGCAGAAGGAAAACTACACTAAAGAAAAGAATTAATTCTTAGTTAATGCTGTTTCAGAAAATTCAGCACTAATCCACAAAGAGATACAACTACAAGAATGAGAGGAACTGATAGACACAGATGAAGAAAAAAATCTGTAAATAAGAAGTAAATTTATGTCTCAACCAAAAAAAATCTGCATTTTAACAACCTAGGTAGTGCTCAGAGTGTGGGGAGGAAGGAAGAGGAGGAAGATGAGGAGAATTAACATGGGCTACAACTCTAAGAATTTCTGTTGTCTGTGGTGGCTGGGGTTTATGGAAGTTGAAATTCAAAGATCTGGGAACTATTGATCTAGATTTAGCAACCTCAGCAATCTTTTCCATTGGGATTAGTCTGAGAGAGAATCCAGTAAAGCATATGGAGAGGATTTATCAAGCTATCACAATACACAGGGCTTTCTGGGTAGATCAGTAGCACTAGCAGCTTTTAAAATAACTGAATGAAAGGCTTTTGCTTAGCATAGTATGACACACAAAAATAGGTCCTTTTGTATCAATGGAACTTATGAAGACTCACTGATTCATTGGCTCTACTTAAAGAAAATATGATTCACTGAAGGATGCAATGTTCCCCATGGAAACAGGAGTGAGACCCATGAATATGCTAATAGAAGGCCAATACCAGAAGGTAGGTGGGGTTAGGTCCTATAAAAGGAGTGACAGTTAAACTGTAAAAGAGAGAGACATCAAGCCAGAGGGCAAGTAAAATCTAGAGAGTAGTTGGCATCAGGGTGAAGTGAGGGTCTGGTCAAGGATTTGGTTAAGGGAGTTAGGGACTGTTTATATATAAGTGTTAAGAATAAGTTTAGATACATAACATATGTCATTTATTTATGTATTTCAGTTACTTCAATAAACTTCAAGTGTGTTTTGGAAACATTGGTGTCAGTCCCACTTCTTATGAACAGGAATATAAGATAGTGAATGGTGAATGATGGCAGCAACAAAAAAAGAAAGTGTTTTCACAAAGTTTAAGAGCGGGCCGGGTTGTCAAAGACACAGCCCCGTCACAATCACTCTCCCCATAAATGTCCAGAAATCTGATTTGCTTGGATGGCTGTTCTGAGGGCCTGGAGAGAACATACTCTTTGCTCACATGAAATTTGTGCAGCCATCCAAAAGGATTGCTTAGGTCTTAAACTCTCCCCAAATAAGTTGTGTCCTATGTTGAATTGCAATTGGGCATGGAAATGATGGTGAGCTTCAAATAGGGAAAACATACAGATAACACTGCAAAAACTAGGAAAGGCATTTCACACACAGTCAAATCCTGTGGTATAACAGCTTTATTTCAGGAGAGGTTTCTATTTGAAGAAAATATATACTACATATAGATTAAATTAGGCTCTTTGGGGAAATTAATGGGATTCTGAATTAATTATAACTCAAATGAGCAAGAATAAATCTCTGGTAAGCAAACAGATGAATTGAGGGAGGGCTTAATTAGAAGCACTTTGCTGCTCATAGGGAAAAATAAATTTCAGAACAGCCCACGGGCTCACACTCATTCCATCTATTATTCATTTTCTTGAGATGCCTGGATGGATAGGAAAGATGGAGGTCCTTGAAGAGGATCACGCAAGTGCCAATCTGTAAACAGAGCCTCAGCTGTGGAAGCTTGTTAGATGCCAACCATAGTGATGGTGATATTCAAGCTAGTATTTATGAGTGAACATTCAGAAAAGATCCATCTGTTGCCCTTTGGGAACTGCAGCTTGGATTCTTCTGCTCATCACCCTGTGCTTGACATGCAGCTTAGGAAAATTCCAGCACTTCACTCCTAACAAAATACCAGGCACATAAGAGGGTTTGAGTGTACAATGCAGGATCAGCCTAATATTTGCAAGCAACAACATTTTAAAAAGCAACACAGCCCACTCAAATAGAAAAAATACTCATCAAATAAAGCATTACTTAATTTGAACATTTGGTTATTCGGCTCTCACAATAGTCAGCACAAGTTTAACGAAAGCCCTTGCCACACAACGGAAGTATCCCCTAGTTATACCTTACTTATACTACTGCATATATTTCAGGTCAAATGATGCACAGGCCTAATCTAAACATTTTCCTGGCCAGTGGAGTAACTGCAGAACATTTCCACCTTGCTGGGAAAGTTATGTTATTTTGTTCTGATGATGTTTCCTTGCTAATATTGCTTGCGAGAATGTCCCTTTTGGTTCATTTCCCCCTCTGTTCTCCACATCACCCAGAGCTGTCACAGACTGGCACTGATGGATCCCGGAGGCTGTGGGGGTGGCAGGTGAGGTGGCACCCAGGTACACACAGAAAGGGGCAGGAGAAGCTGACCAGTCTCTCCCCCCCCCATACTCCTCATTCCCATGACTGGCCTGGGGGGGGTGTTCCATAGGCATTGTGCAGGAAGTTGGCTAAGAGAGAAGGAGGGCGGGCAGAAATCTCCTCTGGCAGGCCACTGTGACTCCTGGGCTCCCCTGTGGTATGAGCCAGTTCCATGATTTCTCTCTGCAAACTCCAATCCATTTTCTTCCATTCTCCTTGCTACCCAACTCCTCCTTTGCTTTTCCACTCCACTTTTTTCCACAACAGAGTGCTGCACTCTCTGCTCTCCCCCCCCCTCACACACACACCAGTGAAAACTATGGGAGAATCCCCCAGGAGACTGTTGACTTTTTCCTTCAAACTGGCTCTGCTTCATTTCCTGTCTGGCATGAGGGGAGGGCCACTGTGTGGAAGATAAAATAAATTGGTTCCATAGTATAGCTGGTCATAATGCTTCAAAGTATTAATGTTACAAGTACAATGGATCATTAATGTTACAACAAATGGGAATGATTGATCAAGTGTTTGAGACCCTGGAGCTAGCCCCCAGGAAAAGGTACACCAGATCTGTGTGAGAGAGTCCAGATGTGCTCTTTTATTTGGATCCAAATAAAGAAGCTGACAGAATCCCATCTCGAGAAGGCAAAGGTAGGGTCTGCTTTCATGGGAGTCAGGACACTTTATAAACTTTGTACACAGAGGCAGGAGGGGGAACACAGTGGTTTACACAATGGGGCAATATGTACTCAAAGGATGGGAAACAGTACATTCACAAAAGGTCCTACAGTTGAATGATGCCCTCAGGGGGATGTCTGGCTCTGAGCTAGGAAAACATTTATAGATGCAAATCAAAAGTCCAGGTGGAGTCTTTTGTTGTCCAGATCTTGCTTCCTGTTATCAGTTGGTGGATCAGATGAGGAGGGGAAGGGGTTAAGGGGACAAAGAAAGAACAGTTACACCTCTATATAGGAGATTTGTTCAAAGAATATGTGTGTGAATAAAAGATTTCCCTAAGTGGCTAGTTTTCCTCTTCAGCCAAAAGCTGGTTTTCCTGAATTTTGAATTTTCCTGCCCTGCAGGGCCTGACCAGCTTGCTTAATCAGACAGGGGTGGATTGTTCGCTCCTGAAACTTCTCTCTGGGGGAAATCCTGGCTGGAGTTCTAGGATTATCATTTATTGTACAAGAAATATTGTTTTATGGTGCTTTGTGGCCATGATCTCCATGCTTCCTCACAGTGTCTTTCCATGACTCCACCAAGTGACTATGATTCAATGCAACAGAGGTATGGAATGTGTCTGGGAACATTTCCCTTGAGGGATTAGGGCTGAAGAATAAGGAATAACTCCTGAGCAGATATGTACAAACCAACACATTTGGGGCTCCAGAATCTTTGCATGTGGATCTCAACCATTCTGTGCCAGAGAAGAATCTGTATGGAAGGGGTGGGCAATGATACCCATGAGGAGCAGAAGTTCTCCCAAGGCCATTTGGCGGTCCCAAAGACCCCAAAGAGACATCTGAATTCCTTTGCACTAATTTTTCATAGTAGGACACTGCCAAGAGCACAATTTTTTTTGAAAGTTTATATGACCCTCCTAGACTCAACCTCCAGAAACCAAAATTACAACTCTAGTCTTTTCCTCTCTTGGTTTTTCAGCATGAAAGCTTTGTCCACTTCTGGGTCTAGCTACTCTAAGGAAAAATAGCACATGACTCATAATGGAAGTAATAAATAATGGAAAGGCAGACAGAAGGTGCAGAAGAGGGAGTGAGAGAGAAAGGGAAAAGTGAACGGAAAGGGCAAAGAGGAGGCTAGAAGAGGCACCGGGAATGTGGGAAATAGTAAATGTTTGAAAAGTGATCGCCAGAGGGCACATTGAGTTTAACAGTGGATTATGTTATAAGGAGCCCAGAGTGGATACATGCGGCAATCAGGCTGTCAAATTAGATTTTTCTAATTAATTAAACTAATCTTTATTTTATTTACAGTACAGCTCATCTTCCTGAGACTGCAAGCAGTTACATGGTGTCACCCCGATTCTTGTTCTCCAGACTTAAGGAGAGGCTGCATGTTAGCTGATCCCAACAGCAAAGGATGCTAAGTCAGGTGCTGAAGCTGACAAACTTTTTAAGGAGAATTCTCTGCTTCAGTGTATGCATGAAACTACTAAGAGACTTCAAATTTCTCATCAGTAAAAAGATTTATCTGGACTTATTTCAAAAATGAGGAGGACATGTGTCCATTTTCCTGTTGCTCTTTGTTCAAGTTCTAGATAAAACAGATAATTCCAGAACTATCAGTTGGCATGACAAATCATTACAGAGTTCCTGAAAACAGAAAAAAATTGAAGCAAGAGCCTGAAAAATAAAGATAATGTAGCCACACATTACCTTTTCCATTCAGAATATTGATACAGGGTTTTTTTTCCTTCATAATTTTCCCTCATGACAGTATAGTGTCACTTAGCATCTCATTTCCTTAGAGGGGCTCACCAATGTTCCCTCATCATCCTGAAAAGAAGTGACAAGCAAGATGCCACTGGGTTCTACCCCAGGCCCATCATGTTTGTCAAAAGCTTGGATGAGGACGCGGAGAGGACGCTCATCATGTTTGCAAATGACACCCAAGTGCAAAGCATGGCTAATGCTTAAAAAGATGGGATCAAGATTCAAGACAATCTAAGCACAGTGGACAACTTGGATAAAACAAACAAAATTAGTTTCTGTGAGACGAGAGAATTACATTCTCTTTTGGGGGGAGGGAATCTACCTTTATACAGGAAAAAAACAGATGTACAAATACAAGCTTGCTTGGTAGGAGTACAATTGAAAAGGGTCTGGAACTCTTAGACATTGTAAGCATAACATGCAGCAACAGTGAGGTTTAACAACAAAAAGGTGATGCTAGTTTCATGGATGAAACACAGTTTCTGTTGACCTGGGATATAATAAATAATATAAAATGTAACTGACAGAGTTTGTGCTCAGCAGTTTCAACTATTATCATAAATAAATAAAGAAACCACTGGCAGAATATAAATTTTCTCCCTTGGGTGGAAATAAAACCAACCAGCAGTTGAATGTAAAGAAAAAGATCACTTGGTCTTTAATAAAAATGTTAAATACCTTTGTACAGTTTTAAAAATGGAGAGTAGAGTAAGCTCAGTGCTTAGACATATTGGTATTTGACTTACTTATATTTGTATATCATTCTTAAACTTAATATAGTTGCTCTTTAAAACTGACTCTTGCAGCCTATAACATATCTCTGATAGACTATATCCTACTACATATTTGCCCTATCTGACCCTATCAAATCCTGTCACTTTGCACCCTTGAGACCCCTTTCAGCTCTACAATTTTATGATTATGCCCTACAAAAACCATGGGTCACTATCTTTGTATTTTGAGGTTGGGTAGGGGTTAATCTGTGGTGTGAACTTCAACAGCTCTGCTTTTTAAAAAATTCTGGAGGTATAAGTTCAGCTGTGACTTTTCATTTCAAAAGAAAGGTTGTTTTTATACTTCTCCCACTGAGACCTTGCCTACTTTTTGAAATTTAGAATCACAAAGGCATCTGTGATGGGAAAAGAGAGTCTGTCTTTACTTGTGGCATGAGATTTTTTTTTAAAAAAAAAAGAACTTTGTGGTATAAATAATAAAACAAAAAGAAACAGCAACCTTAAACTTGAGAGAGACAACTTCTCATAACCTAAGACACTTGTCCTTAAGGCAAAGTAATCCCATTAGAGGTAATATGCAAAGACTCATGCACACGCTTGTTCCCTCTCTTTTTCCTCAGAAAATAACAAGATTCTCTGATCATGTGGTTAATTTAATTACTGAACAGCTTACAAAAATAAATAAATAAATACATTCCCTACCTTTCCTACAGTATAATTTATAATGTCATTGTCTTCTTGGACACAACAGGCAATTATTACACACCCACCCACCCACCCACCCCGCAGCAGATACAGCCCACACACATGTGCAGACAACGTTTCCTTTGGGAAAATATCCTCCTTACATTAATTTTCATCCATAACTGAGAAGGAGGACAAGCAATTCTGTCTATGCCCTGAAGATTTCATAGTAATTATGTATTCATGAGATAAAAGGAATCACCACCAGGGTTTTGTGAAAATTACTTGGGAATCTCATTCTGTTAAAGAGATCAGTGTAATGTTTCATCTGGTTTTTCTTATTTTCTGACTAGTAGTAAAACATAGTAATATATCTTCTACTTAAGCCAAAAGAGTAATTTATGTTTTGAGAGTGCAAACCAAATTAGCACTGGGTTAATGATTGATGGCATGCTGCCTTAAATTATAAGGTGCTGCAATTAGTGCTTTCTTTCTTTTTCTTTTTCTTTTTCCTGGAGGGTGCTGGGCAAGGGTATGTATACTTGCTGCTTTGAAAATGTCTCTTGCTGATAGATGCCAATGCCCATCTGTTACAACAGTACCATTCCCATCCATGAACCTAAATGGTCACTGCCTTTTATAGTAGCCATGTGTTTATTGAGCAAACTGGCTGCAGAGGTTCTATTCTCGGATCTGCAGAGGTTCTATTCTAGGACCTGCGTTAAGGCAGCTCTATTTTATCAGCACACCTACACACATTCACATAGGAATTTGGGGATAAAGCTTTGACAGTGAGGATGGCAGTGCACCTCTTATTCTTACTCTGACTGGGAACCTGGACAATTTGGCTCTTTCTACTACTGGTCCAAGGATTCCCCAGCCATGCTGGCAAAATGCTTTTTAAATGTGTTTTTTTTTCTGTGAAATCCTTTTAAATTTTTTTTTCCCTGTGGCTAAATGCTCAGGCACCTATAGTCCAAAAAAAGTAACTCTCCCACACACCAAAGACAACCAGTTGCCATGACTCAACTCCCAGATAACCTTACATCCTCAGGTAAGTTTAAGCAATCAGTCTGAAATTATATGATATTATTCTTTTAAAAATCTCAAGGGTTTGGGCATGCTCACAAAGTTATTTGACCTATTTTCTTTGAATACGAGGCCATGTCACAAATATCTTTCTTTTCAAAAGTTGTTTGCTATTTTGTTTCAAGGGAACTGGTTTGATATTGCAAAGTTCAATGATCACTTAGGAAAATCAGGAACAGAAAAAGAGGTGAAGATACTCCCCTAATTAGAGCTGAATGATAGTACTATTGGAGAGAGTTGAGACAATCTCTTTTGTCTGAGAAATCAGACTTCAAAGCAGGTTCATGCTTCAGCCCTGAAGACCAGTTACAGTATATGAAATAGACAGTAATGTAATGAATGTGCCAACATATTGATAATAAGATAAGTGTTCTATTTCTGCCAATCTTCCTTTAGTGTTGAAAACGCAGTGCCACAAATGCCCTGTGATCATTGTGGTAATGAAATGCAACAGTCCTTAAAAGGCTCAAATTAACATTCATAAGAAACCTGCTCCAGATGAAGGAAACATTGGTTGAGAATCAGGGCATGACTACTCCTTCTTTAAAATATAACTTATGGGACAAAGTTAGAAACCAAAAAGAATTCAGGTCTGCAGTCTGTGTTTGGAAAATAATGAACTGTAGAGCCAAGTGTCAACTTCAGCATTTAATAAACCAGCACAGGTGCCACCCAGAGATGGGAAGTAACAGTAACACAGTTATATGATTTACCTTTGGGGATGTAGTGAAGACATAATGGATTTTCTTTTTGACATTTTAAAGCCACCCTGAAATGATTTTTTTCAAGTTTTATAGCATTCTTTTAAACACATTCTATGATATTTGAAAGGTGATTGAACGGCATACATACAGTTGTATTGACTGGCAGGTGGGAAGAAGAGAGGCAACAAATCATTAGTAACTGCACAGGTTGATAAGTTGTACCATTTTAAAGCTTTCCCAACCTAGCACTGTTTGTACGTATAAGTTTTACTCCAGATCTCACCATCCCATCCCAATTGTGGGATTTGTAGACACTGCAAACATTTCAGATGTGACACATCTGGGAAGTGTTGGGGAAGGCAAACTCCTAGAGAATATAAAATGGTCCGCTGGTATCAAAACAGGTATTGAATGCCATTTCTCTGTCAATCTGTTCTTTCTAACATTAATGTCAACAGTTGTAGCATGAAGTGTTAATCATTTTTACCCAACCATTAATGTACAGTATATCACCGAAGTGAGTACACCTCCTCACATTTTGTTAATATTTTAGTATATTTTTTCTTATGAGAACATTGAAGAAATGACACTTGGCTACAAATGTAAAACACTGAGTATACAGCTTGTATAACAGTGTAAATGTGCTGTCCCCTTAAAATAACACAACACACAACCATTAATGTCTAACCCACTGGCACTGGCAACAAAAGTGAGTACACTCCTAAGTGAAAAATGTTGTCCAAATTGGGCACAAAGTGTCAATATTTGTGTGGCCACCATTATTTTCCAGCACTGCCTTAAACCTCTTGGGCATAGAGTTCACCAGAACTTCGCAGGTTGCCACTGGAGTCCTCTTTCAGTCCTCCATAACGACATCACAGAGCTGGTTGGTGTTAGAGACCTTGCACACCTCCAACTTCCATTTCAGGATGCCCCCATGCTCAATAGGTTTTAGGTCTTGAGACATGCTTATCCAGTCCATCACCTTTACCCTCAGCTTCTTTAGCAAGGCAGTGGTGGTTTTGGAGGTGTCTTTGGGGTCATTATCATGTTGGAATACTGCCCTGCAGCCCAGTCTCCAAAGGGAGTGGATCATGCTCTTCTTTAGTATGTCACAGTACATGTTGGCATTCATGGTTCCCTCAATGAACTGTAGCTCACCAGTGCAGCACTCACACAGCCCCTGACCATGACACTCCCACCACCACGCTTGACTGTAGACACAACATACGTACTTGTCTTAGTACTCCTCACCTGGTTGCTGCCACACAGGCTTGGCACTATCTGTACCAAATAAGTTTATCTTGGTCTCATGGGACCACAGGACATGGTTCCACAAATCCATGCCCTTAGTCTGCTTGTATGCTGGCTTTCCTGTGCATCATCTTTAGAAGAGGCTTCCTTCTGGGATGACAGCCTTGCAGACCAATTTGATGCAACGTGTGGTGTATGGTCTGAGCCTTGACAGGCTGACTCCTCCACCCTTTCAACCCCTGCAGCAATGCTGGCAGCACTCATACAGCTATTTATCCTCTGGATATGACACTGAGCACGGGCACTCGACTTCTTTGGTCAACCATGGGGAGGCCTGTTCTGAGTGGAACCTGTCCAGTTAAACTGCTGTATGGTCTTAGCCTCTGTGCTGCAGCTCAGTTTCAGGGTCTTGGCAGTCTACTTATAGTCTAGGCCATCTTTATGTAAAGCAACAATTCATTTTTTCAGATCCTCAGATAGTTCGTTACCATGAAGTGCCATGTGGAAGTTCAAGTGACTACTATGAGAGAGTGAGAACAATAACACCAAATATGAGAGTGAGAGCAATGACACCTGCTCCCCCTTCACACTTGAGACCTTGTGACACTAACGGGTCTCATGACAGCAGGGAGGAAAAATGGCTACTTGGGCCCAATTTGGACATTGTTACTTCGGGATCAACTCACTTTTGTTGCCATTGGTTTCGAGATTAATGGCTGTGTGTGTTACGTTATTTTGAGGGGACAGCACCTTTACACTGTTATATAAGGTGTATACCAGTGATGGCGAACCTGTTAGAGACCGAGTGCCTAAACTGCAATTCAAAACCCACTAATATTTTTTTTTGCAAAGTGCCAAAACAGCAATTTAATCTGAATACAAGTGGCTGTGAAGGGGCCATGTCAGGTGCCCACAGAAAGGGCTCCGAGTGCCACCTTTGGCACCTGTGCCATAGTTTCACCAACACTGCTGTATACGGACTTCTTTACTTTGTAGCCAAGTGTCATTTATTTATTTTTGTCATATGAAAAAATATATGCTAAAATGAAATGTGAGGGGGTGTACTCACTTCGGTGATATACTGTAAATAGACTCAGCTTTTATGCTTCATAGGGGTTAATAAAAGGTGTCAAGCCTTTTCTGGGGCCGCGCTTGAGAGATGCTGATTTCATGAATTGAATTTAGCAGATGAACTTATTTTTGTTTTTTAATTTTCCAACTCAAAACAGCATTTCAGATGAACTTATTTTTGTTTTTTAATGTTCCAACTGAAAAACAGCTCTTTCCCATATCTGGAGCTCTTCAACATATTTATTAATGATGCAAAGCTGTGTCCCTGTCCCAGCACTCTTCAACATATTTATTAATGGTGTGTGTGTGTGTGTGTGTGTGTGTGTGTGTGTGGAGAATGCTTATCAAATTTGCATATGACACAAATTGGGTGAAATAGCAATACACTGGAGGACAGGAACAAAATTGAAAGCAATCTTGATAAGCCTGAGAACTTGGCTAAAAAAACAGAAAGAAATTTAACAGAGATAAGTGCAAGGTTCTACACCTGGGGCAGGGAAAAACCAAACACACAGTTGCAAGATGTTGAATACTTGGATTAGTAATCCTATAAGCAGAAAAGATCTTAGAATTGTTGTACTGTACATCACAAGTTGAATTTGAGCCAATGGTGTGATGTGGCTGCGGAACAAAAATTGCTATTTGGCACTGGTTAAGACTTATCTTGAGTGCTGTATACACTTCTGGATATTGACACTGCAGTTTAAGAAGGATGCCAACAAACTGGAACAAGATCAGAGGAGGGCAACACGGAAGATCAGAGGGATTTGAAACCAAGCCCTATGAAGAAAGATTAAAAAATGGGCATTTTCCCCTGTTGCACGGATGACACAACACATTGAAGAGGGTTGAAGCAGAGTGCTTTTGGAGTTCCTTGGAATGCTCTTCTCCTGCTTGCAGCTGGAGCCTTTTATTACATACAGTACACAAGTCTGGGTCATAAATCATTGACAGTGCAGAGAGTAAAGGTCCTCTGGAATCACGTAGCCTTTAGACCTGTGGGCGCCCCCCTGTGCCTAATCCCTGCATGCCAGAGACTGTTTTTCTCCCTGCAGATTCCTCCTGCATCATCCCCACTGGAGGCTGATCTTTGCCTGGCTCAGGGTCATCTGGAGTTTGTTGTTGCCCTGGCTTCTGCACTGGGTCCCAGCTGCACTGTGGACATGCTCCCAGTCCAGGGGCTAATGGTTTCCGGAGTGCCCGTCAGGTCCCTTGGGGGTTCAGGATGCCTGACCCTCAAGGCGGGGATACTACACTTACCCTTGAGAAAAGGATATTGGGGAGGTGGGGGAGATATGATAGTACTTTTCAAACTCCTGAAGGGTTGTCATACAGAGGAGAGGCAGGATCTGTTCTTGATTATCCCAGAGTGCAGAACATATAATAATGTGGTCAAGTTGCAGAAACCTAGATTTCAGCTGAATATCCAGGAAGACTTCCTAACTGTCAGAACACTTGACAATGGAACTAATCATCTGAGGAGGAGTTGAGTGTTCTAACAGTGGAGGCATCCGAGAGAAAATTAGACAACTATCCATTAGTTATACTTTGATTTGGATTTCTGAATTGAACCAGAAGTTAGATTTGATGACCTTATAGTCCTTGATCTGGGACTAACTATAAGATTTGGAGGCTGACTATATGGACATTTAACCTGCTTTTTGGCTTCCTGTGGGATTGGGCTGGATTGATTCTAAAGATACTGATCAGATAATGTATTTGCTGGAGCAAACCAGCCCATCCCCAGGGCTTTTGTACTTCAACTCTTTTGGTGCATAAAGGGGCACTCTCTTTTTTCCATTTCCAGTATCCATGCACCAAAAGAGTTGAAGGAGAAAAGCATGATCGCTGGAAATGAATCAAAAGCCTTCCTTTTTTGATCTGGCAATATTGTGGCTTGATAGACCTACTTGAACATATTGAGTTAAACAAAGTTTTTTAAAAAAAAGTTTTTAAGTTATAAAGTTTTTTTTAAAAAAAACCCTATTAAAGCAGCAACAATGTGATACATTAATTTGTAAAATATATATTGTCTTCTAAAGGGCTGCTCAAGAAATTCTTCACAACCAAGTCTGCCACCATGGCTGTCTCTTGACTTTATTTAAGGCATTGTGTATTAGGCTTCAGCAGGCTACACATACACTTTTTAAAGGCAGAACAAATTGGAGTTGCTTGAGGTCTGTATGATACTTAGATGCAAAGATCACCCCAAATGGCCTAAGAGACTTTCTAGCAATCCTGTTTAGCCATCCCCAACCTGCTCCAACCCAAGCAGGTAGACAGGTTCTTAGATTTATGATAGATAGATAGATAGATAGATAGATAGATAGATAGATAGATAGATAGATAGATAGATAGATAGATAGATAGATAGATAGATAGATAGATAGATGTTTGTTCTACGTCAACTTTCCTACATTTTACTTGCAGGTGGAAGAAATCCCTATAGAGTCAATATCTTCCCATGGATATTGATCAGAAAATTGGACCAGCCCACCTAGTTTGAACAACGGCTACAATTAAAAGCCATTTCTGATGCTGGCATCCTGAAATGTATTTAAAAAAATAGAGCCAGAATGTTTCTCATCCTCCTGGCAATACATACCCCCACTTTCCCACCCACTGGCAGCTGTATCCAGCCTGGTGAGGTGCAGCTCAACGTCACAGAGTAATTATTCATATGCTTAAATTAATCATATGCCTATTCCTGAACCATCTGCAGTTCTAAAATATATGCTCAACAATTACTTGTTTTACAGGGATGTGTGCATCTATTTCATGTCTTCCGACATTCCTTTACATCTCAAATTGTTTCCATCATTTTTTCAAAAAGGATTTCATAATTTTTAAATTCTTATTCTTAAAAAAAAAAAAAATCACCACACCTCAACCATCCACAGATTGCCTCATATGATTTAGTTCATTACTTAATGACATCTGGGGATTAGGAATGTGCATTTTGGATTAGAAATCCCATAATCCTCGTTGGGAATCCCAACAGGAGAATCCATATGAAATTCTGCCCACTTGGAGAGAAGGTCCAAATGGAAGATGCAACTTCTTGTTTGGGAAAGGTGTTGCCTCAATAGTTGTTGAGGAGCTTCCTTTTCAAACAGAAAGTTGGATGCTTCCAAAGCATGAAATCTGCCAGCTGAGCCATCTCTTCAGGTAAGCACAGTTTAGGGATCTGACAGGTCTGGATCTATGTTTCCTTCAGATGAGACTTCCAGAAAAGAGAAGTATGGGATTTAAGGTCCAAGTAGTCCCTACTGGCAACTCAAACTGAATATGGCAGCAAGGTTCCTATCTGCACTTCTCTGTAACTATTGGAGGTGCTGAACCCTGTCTCCAAAACAGATGTCAGTTGGTACTGGTATGGCTTCTTTTTGTTTACTACATGCCAGTCATAGAGTTTAAACAAATACAGCTTGATTTTGTCATTCAATGTTAATTTCACAGGACTTCCATTTCCAGATTCAATAAAAGTCAGCAGATGAGCCAAGGAGATCCCAATCCTCAATAAAAATTAACAGAAGTTATTATTTAATAATAATTTAACAATGTTAGAGCTCTGAAATTGTATTTCTTATGCTTTGAAAGAGGGAGCAATGAACCTTTCCATCATCTGTTAAGGGTTAAAGGTTTAATGAATAGCTCTTCTCTGTGGGAAATCTTAGTGGCAGCTTGAATGTCTAAAGGGCAGGAAAAGGGATGAGGAAGGAGAAACTTGGAAGAGCGCTATACTGTATCTCACAATCTCCCTCAATTTAAGGCATTCAAATTTGAGTTCAGCAAGGTTATTGAAAGTTGACATGGCTCAAGTATTTGGAGAATCCAAATAATGCTAGGACATTCAAAGGTTAGATAAGGAAGAGGAGGAACTGGAAACTGTGTGTGTGTGTGTGTGTGTGTGTGTGTGTGTGTGTGTGTGTGTGTGTGTAATTTATTTGTACACTAAATTACATAGAACAAATATATTGCTTGTCTCTAGTCCTGTTACAGATTCAATCACAGTTTTCCCAACATTTGAGCTCAGTATAATTTATATCTCCTTTCCCAGCTTAAATCAGCATACTTTCATACTTAGTTTCCTTTCTATCTCATCCCTATTCTATCTAACTTCACTCACATCTATTTTTAATACAAAGCATATAGCCTATTTAATCTCAACAAATTCTTCAATCTCACTATTTAGGTCTTCAATACTAAGCAATTAAGGATAGATTTGGCTAACTATATATACTTTATATATCATCCACAGTATATTTATCCATTCTTCCAAAAAGTGCCTCATTTCAGCAATCATCTCTAACTCAAGTTAATACTTTGTGGGCTATTATAATAGAGCTACCTCCTGGTCTATATGTTTTACTTTATGCATAGAAATTCTTGTCTATACCTAACTGCCTCTATTCTTTTAAAAATCTAACAGATTAACATTTATTTATATATCAGGTTTGTCTTCACATTTCCATTTTCTGTTTCCCATATCATACCAATTAACCTGTAGCCTTAGACAATCAGAATACAGAAAGCATTTTTATGTAATAAATTCACTAAGCCAGAAGTTCTTTTTTCAATTTTCCCTTTTCCTGCCAAGCCCCCCATCCTCACAGATTGCTTCCCCCTTGCCAAATCCACCATCCTCAAGTGATGTTGTATTATCTTGATAGCAATTTTGATGACCACTTTGCCACTGAAAAAGTCCCAAATTTTCCTCTTTTTGGCACCCACATTGAATAAGACAGATGTGTCCATCATATTCCGTTGACCTGGCACATCCAAGGGCCCAGCCTGCACCATTCCTGTCACATTTGTGTTCATGTTACGAACCGTCCTCTGTTCTAGTTCAATCTCTAGATTCGGGTTGATTTTAGTAGATAACATTTATTATATTTTGTAAATTTGGCATATCCAAAGATTTATCCTGCATCAATCTTGTGGTGTTTGTCTATAGATTAAGATCAGTTTTTTGTTTTAACTCAATCTCCTGATCAGAGCTAATTTCAGTTTTTTTCTAGAGACCCAGTGTTATCCACCACTCCATTTTGAGGTCTGGCTTGCGGAGTTGCTGGTGTAGTAATCTGCAAACTGCATTAAGGTCTCTGTTTTGCCTCTGTGTCTTTATCAGAATTGAATATCTCTGTATCTTCAGAAGTTGAGTCAGAGTAGATAACTATAAGTTTTTGCAAACCGAATAGAATTATGTTGGCAAAATCTACTTCTGAGATGTTTCCCAATCCATTGTGTTTTATAGCTCCCAATATTTTTTGTAAAAGTTTCTGCCACTTAATTTTGAAATGAGAGAGATATGGAGGAGAGTAACTAGACTAGATTGAAGCTAAAACAGCGAGGAACAGCCTTCAAGAGTTGTTTTCAAAACATGCGGTTATCCCAAGGTCAGATGATGTTTTTTGAAGAAACAGCTTTCCCAACACTGCTCTTACAGTTGCATCTTTAAATTCAACATATAGAAAGCACAGAGGCATAAGGTAATTTCCTTTAAGTTTTGTCTTTAAGTGTACCACATATAAAGAGCAGCAAAGGGATAAAATATTTTTAACAAGAAGGCAATAAGCAGGAAGGCAATTTCATGAAATAATGTGAAAACAATCACTTCTGTGCTTGTCTTTCAAAAACATTCACCCCTTCTTTGTTAAAAGCTGCATCCTCAGAGAAAGGGGTTTAGTGCTTGTTTGAAGGAAAGATTTCCAAATACCAAGGAGAAACTTCACACAGAGAGAGATAAAAGCATTCTGCTCATGACATGCCAAGTATTTACAAGCTTTAATGTCCAGCACAGACAGCTCCGCCTTTGCCATAGTGAAGGTCATCCTCTGGTGGGAAATGAAGCATTTTCCTGCTTCCACAAAGTTCACCACCACTCCCTTTGTGGTCTGAAGTTGCTGGCTCTTCTGAGTTTCCCCTCCAAGGAAACTTTTAAGGTCCCTATATTTGGAGGAATTCAACTTGATAAGCTGGAGAATTTATCAAGCTTTCTCGCCACAGTGTAGCCGGAACCAGAAGTCGAACTGGAACCTTTGAACTGTTTGAACTTCTGGATGAATCAGATGATAGAATGACATTGTTAGAAGACCCAGGATGCATGCTTTCTGCTACTGAAAAGCTGTTTCACAGCAAGAAATATGAAGCTATTCCTAAAGAGAATATGACAACAGAAAATGTGTCAATAATTCTTGAAATAAAGAATTTAATGGAACAGATACCCAGGAAATTAAAGCAGTAAAAACAGAAGCTGAGAAAATTGGAACTGAAATTAAAGCAGATTTTTAGAGAGCACTTTCATAAATTAAAGATGATGTTAAAAATCTGAACCCAGAAGTTAAGCAGATCAATAGAAGGCAGAGAACAAATGCTATACAGTTATATTCATACAATATTACATTTACTGAAATTTATTTTTAAAAAATTGATCTGGAAGATAAAGGGTGAAATAAGACTATTAAGGTATGTGGCTCCCTAGAGGGTGGGGCTGAAGATAAAGTGAAATTTAGAGATGGAATTTTACAACAGTTTAACACAGTTTTCCAAGACTAGGTTGTGTGGAAGATCATTTGGGGAGATTGCATAGAGTGGGGCTGAAATGTGAATGGATGGTCCCTAGAGATTTTGTGGTCCACTTCCCAGTTTTTATAAGGAAGAAATTTGTTTATGTAACTGGTCAGAGAAAAATCTGTAAAATAGTTTTACCATGGTGCAGTGGCGCAGGTGTACCTTGACTTTTGTTCTCAAATGATAGTCTGAAGAAGAAATATGAAGAATAGCATAAAGCATTTCTGGGATGCAGTTTTCCTGAAGGGTTTTCAAGTGAGAAAATATCACAAGTTAGAAGATTTAAATTTCTCTAATAATCGGGCCTAATGGACAAGCAACAATGGAGAAAAGAGAAAGCTAAATTGGATGGGCAGATGTTGGATCAATCTGCTATGGAAAATTGAAAGGTGAACAAGAAGAAACTGAAGGAGAACTTCCTGGTCCTTCAGATACATCAGAAGAAGAAACAAGCCAAGGAGGTTAATGACTAAATAAGATTAAATCTGAAGCTACTTCAGACTGGTTTTTTCCCCTTTAAAGGGGAAAATAGACAATGAAGCAAGTAAATATGAAGCTATTGTAATTACTATGAAGTAAGATTCACAATTATACACTAAGACTACTTGGTTGATATAATACATGTAATAAAAAAAAGATCTCAAGACTCCAGAAAGAGGTGGCATTGGGATATCACTGGGAAGAAAGTTTTCAGAAAAATCAATGAGATCACTACTGATGGAGGTTTATATATTTAGTTTTTATTATATAAGAAATATGGGAGCATATGAATAACTGGTTGATAATAATTTTGTTGTCGTTGCAAGCAGGGATTTCAGACAGATTCTATATTAAAAGGGAAATTGAGGTGGGAGAGGGTATGAACATTTAAAGTTCTTCATAAATTCCAGTGTTCTACCCCTAAAAGCAGGTCAGTGCAAGTAAGGAAAGTGAGAGGGAAGCGATTATATAAGGGAAACATTATATAAGGGAAACATTATATAAGGGAAACATTATAATGCAAACTTCAAAGTCACTCTATGAAGTTAGTTAAGAAATGGTTAGTTAGATTGTTGCATCAAGAATTGCTAGATACCTCAGTGGCTTATGCATCTCGCTGTGGAGCCAGTAGTGGGCAGTTTGATTCCCTGGTCTGCTTCTTTGAAAGAAGATGGATCCCTACCAGATGTGCAGTTCTAAGATGAAGAAGGGGAGGATGGGGGATTTCCAGCAAATGAAAGGGGGGGGAGATCTGCAGGGAGTAACAGGTCTGGGGGGGTGTTTGTGTTTTGGTTTGGGGGATGTTACTTTGTGGAACCAGGAGGGAGAAATGGAGGTAAATAGTTATGGTTGAAGTTTTAAGAATTTCAGCTGGAAGTCTAAAGGTCCTAGGGAGGGTTTTAAAAATAAAAAACAGAAGTGTTATTGAATAAGCACAAAGCATAACTTGTTTTCACAATAAGTTCATCAAGCAAAAGAAGGATTTAATGAAGTTGAACTATGATAAAATTGTCTGGTATTTATGAAAAAGCACATGGAAGTTCAAAATCAAGAGGGGTTGTAATTATTATTTCTTAAAATGTGATTTTAAAGTGATTAAAATGAAGAAAGGTGGTAATGGATGATACACTGTATACTATTACAAGGAGCAATGGGAGATGAGGGTGTATTTTATTAATGTACTGTATATTCTCTGGATGTAAATCAACCAATTTTTATAAAAGTGTTTAAGGAAGCAGAAGAAATAAGGAAAAGGTTTGTAGTAATGATAGGTGAATTTAATATGGTAGCAAATAAAGATAAGCTGAGCCCTGCTAAAGCAGAGAAAAATAACCTAAGAAGATTGATTGAGAATTTCCTAATAAAATACAACCTTTTAGTATAAAGAATTGCTTAGAAAAAATAAAGAACAAGGAACAAATAAAAGAAGTTTTAGGTCAAGATAAAGTAATCCTGGTATAATTTTATTTGATTATTTATATAAGGTATTTATGCTTCACTATTCTCCTCAGGTGGCTTAGAGTATTAAACAATGTCATAAGGTAAAAAACAATGAATCATTGCAGAATTAAAAATAATTAATTTTGTGGTGTAGTGGTTAAACTGCTGTACCACAACCTGAACTCTGCTCAAGACCCAGTGTTCAATCCAATGTAGCTGGCTCAAAGTTGACTCAGTCTTCTATCCTTCCAAGGTGGGTAAAATAAGTACTCAGCTCATGGGATGCTGGGGCAATTTGTAGACTGCATGATTAACTTGGTTACTGACCAAGGACTGCTTTAAGTGCTATCAGGTGGTACACAAGCAGCACACTTTGCTTTTTTTTAAAAAATAATAATAATCCCTTGAGACATTCAGACACTACACAAATTCTGGTAATAGAGCAACTGTTTTAAACATGCATGTACCACTCTCAAAATCACTAAATCTAGGCATGCCTTGCAGGGTACTCCCTTGCAGGCTAGCATAGGAGATGGAGGGCTGGCTATCCTAAGCAGACATTCCATAGTTAATTGGCAGTATTTTGTTCCAACTGAGGGAAAACCCAGCTTTTTTCTCATATTTGGCATGATATCCAGTCATAGCAGTCTGAGAAAGAGATGAGACTCAGAGTATATTCTCCTAAATACTGTAACTTCTTAAGTCTCATTTTTATAAGTTGTTTGGAAAAGCTGCTGCTATTTCCTGTGTGGGATCCTCAAGGATATGACAGGTTAACTGTCTAAAAGAAATTATAAAACTTGAGTCTATGAAGTGCATATTTTGTCTGGTTTACATTTCTTCTAAGCAGAGGTTTCTTAAATACTTTAACCTCATGGGCCCACAATGCTCTTAAGTTTCCAGTCAACACGGTTCTCCTTCAGTAACTTTTCTGGGAGAAAGCTATAAATGATTCCCCTCAGATTCAACAGGAAAAGGGATTGGATTTGGCCTGATGCTTTTGCTCTGAATTTTTAAATGCTGCCGAGTGAAACCATTTGGTTTCTATAACAATTTTTGTTGAAGCAGCGAGAAATATTTTGTGAAGTCAGCCACCTGTGGGTTCCTGAATACATCCAGATGTTGAAAACTGCTGATTTTCTAGTTTTCTAGGCAGACAGCAGGCCAGAAGAACAAAGATGGGCGAGCATTCAGAAGCATTTACTCCCTCTAACTCTAGGTCCTGTCCCTGGCATCTCTTAAAAAGGAAAAAAATGGTTTGAAAAAGTTCAGGCTGTAGAGAACCACATCCCATGGCTCTAGCACTAAGTACAGAATATGGAGATTGACTGAGGTAGAAGATGCTAGGCACCCTTGTGTCAGGAAAGCTCTCATAGTCCCTGCAGGCATACCTCTACCAATGGGAGGAGCAAGAGAAGGGGCGCATCTCCTCAAAGATCTCAAAGCTGAGGCAAGCATATTTGGGAGAATGCAGTCCTTCAGGTATCTATCCAAGTCTCTGACTTACTTGTACATCATAGTTTTGTTAGCTTTCACTAAATCATAGCAATTATTGATGCCAGGGAACTGGCCAGGATAATAGAAAACAAATGCCATTGAGATAAGAGAAAGTGGTGCTCAGATTCTCTCTAACTAAATAATTTCTTGGATGGCTTCTCACACCATATTTCAGCGTTATCTGAACAACTGTAAAGTGCAGTCAGAGCCACCTACCTTCCTATGCATTTTGTTGCGCAGGTGACTAAAGCTTGGGTGCACTTTGAAGAGTCAATGGAATGTATTAAGGGCAATAACTTGATATCTTAAAGCAAATCTCTTCCCTTCTATCAAATGTTCCTACACCATCTGGCTTTTCCAAGTGCTCATGTGAGTTCAAAAAAGAGAGAAAGGATGTAAAGTTCAACACTGCTTGCTTTGTGAACTCTGTATTTCTGCTCAAAGGCTGATAGTTGTGTTTGATATTTCAAGAAATATCCCCACCCCACACAAAACCAAAAACTCTTTTGCTCGGTCTTTTTCAAGGAAAGACATTTCCTTGGGATGTCTTTGTGCAGTTTAAAATAGATTTTATTAGTTTAACTATATCTTCCAAATGCATGATTATAGTGCTTTTTATAATTGTAGGGTTCATCACATGTGGAATTTGAAATTGTGCCACGCTCAGCAGCTTGATGAGGCAGTGGGAATCAAGTGGGTTGATGAGAACTATCTTGGGCTGTGATTAAAAATAGATGGCGGCTGTTGTTTTCACATTTTTCATTGTGAAACAGAGAGTGGGGTATCTTTGTCTCCTGGGATGGTTTGCCAGCATATTTAGTTACATTGCCCAAAGGCAGGCCACCGAATGGCTTGCACTGCCACAACTACAAGATGAACTTTGTTAAATCAGGAAGTGAAGACACTTGGATTCACATTTCCATCATTATCATTGTGTGCCACCGAGTCAATTCTGGTGTAGGGTGGCCACTTTTTTAAAACAGGGTTTTCTATGTTGAGAATACATCCCAGGAGGCACATTGGGGAATGCTGTTTATACAAGCTGGTGGTATATAAACTGTAAAGTAATAAAGTAAATGGATAGCCCAACATCTGACTCCTCAAACAGATACTTAATCCAGCGGATTATTCAGATACCTCACATTTCCATACAGAAATAAATATTCTGACCATGAAAAATATTGCCACCAAAGTGGGGTTGTGCCTTGGATTTCCATATTTTCATGAAACAAAGGATTAAAGCTGGAAGACTGTTGAGAAACTGAGAAATGCAATGCAAACGCGACTGGCCGAATATAACATCCCTGCTGTGACCAGCCTTCCATTTTGAATGGTCTTGCTTCTTTGCTGGTATTTTGTAGTCCCATTCAGCAAGAAAGCAAGGGGGTTGTCTCAAAGACTTCTCTCTCTCCCCCTCTCTCTCTTTCATGTGTGTGTGCATGTGTATGTGTGTTCACACACACACACACACACACACACAGAGAGAGAGAGAGAGAGAGAGAGAGAGAGAGAGAGAGAGAGAGAGAGAGAGGAGATGAAACATCTCAGGGCACAAAGGAAGGCACCATACTGAATTGAGAAAGTGCCAAGCTAAGCTCAAGAACTGTGCTTTTCAAAGTGTTTTCTGCAGCAAGATAGCCCATCTGCAGCCCCCTCCACTCCATCTACATGATGTTCAAGTAATTAATAATAACTACTGTATGTGTCATCAAGTGAATTCTGCCTTGAGGTGATCCTCTCAGTATATTCAAGTTATAAAGTACTCACACAGAAGTGGTATGCCAATCCTTTCTGCTAATGATGGTCTGGACCATGCTAATAACCCAGAGATGGCACTAGTGGTACCACAACTACCACATGTGCTCCAAGTGTCTTGGCTGGGTCTCTTCTGTGATGTATGGTGGCAGTTCAAATTTATGGCTCCTGCCTCTGTGGTCAAGTGCTCCAACTCACTAAGCTATGTGAGCTCTACTAACAACAAAAAGTTAACTTTAAAGTGCATTCATTTTCAGTGTTCAGTTTGATGCCATCTGTACTAGGTGAAAATATAGGGGACACATCTGATCTTTGAGGAATGTTGCAGAGCACTTCAAGCCTGGCAAATGCTGAAAATACTATAAGCACTATATAAAATTAAGAATAGAGTGTATCCATAAGTGGACCACACAGGTACTGACTACAGTGAAACTCAAAAAATTAGAATATCTTGCAAATGTTCATTTATTTCAGCAAGTCAACTGAAAAGGTGAAACTAATATATGAGATAGACTCATTACATGCAAAGCGAGATATGTCAATCCTTACTTTGGTATAATTGTGATGATTCTGGCATATAGCTTATGAAAATCCCTAACTGACAAGCTCAGAAAATTAGAATAGTGTGAAAAGATTCAATATTCTAGTCTCAAAGTGTCCCACTCAAATCAGCTAATGAATCCATAACACCTGCAAAGAGTTCCTGAGCCTTTAAATGGTCTCTCAGGCTGGTTCAGTAGGAATCACAATCATGGAAAAGACTGCTGATCTAACAATTCTGCATCATTGCCACTATCCATAAAGAGGGAAAGCCCCAAAAGATACAAATTGCAAAATAAGTTGGAGGTTCCCAAAGTGCTGTATCAGAGCACATCAATAGAAAGTTACATGGAAGGGAAAGTGTGGAAGAAAAAGGTGCACAAGCAGCAGGGATGACCACAGCCTGGAGAGGATTGTCAGGGAAAAGCCATTCAAAAGTGTCAGGGACTTTCACAAGGAGTGGACGGAGGCTGGAGTTAGTGGATCATGAGCCACCACACAGAGACGGATCCTGGACATGGGCTTCGAATGTTGTATTCCTCTTGAATACAAGATGCTCTTGAACCCTGTTGTTCAGTGATCCAAATTCCTCTTTTCTGATGAAAGCAACTTTTGCATCTCATTTGGGAACCAAGGACTCAGAGGCTGGAGGAAGAATGGAGAGGCACACAATGCATGATGCTTGAAGTCCAGTCTGAAGTTTCCACAGATTGTGTTGATTTGGGTAGCCACGTCATCTGCTGGTGTTGGTCCACTGTGCTTCATTAAGTCCAGGGTCAACACAGCCGTCTACCAGGAGATTTTGCAGCACTTCATGCTTCCTTCCGCAGATGAGTGTTATGGGGATGCTGACCTCATTTTCCAATAGGACCTGGCACCTGCCCACACTGCTAAAAGTACCAAAATCTGGCTCAATGACCATGGGATTACTGTGCTTGATTGGCCAACAAACTTGCCTGACCTGAAACCCATAAAGAATCTATAGGGCATTGCCAAGAGAAAGATGAGGGACATGAGACCGAACAATGCAGCAGAGCTGAAGGCCACTATTGAAGCATCCTGGTCTTCCATAACACCTCAGCTGTGCCATAGGCTGATAGCATCCATGCCATACTGCATTGAGGCAGTGATTGATGCAAAGGGGGCCCAAAACAAGTACTGAGTACATATGCATGCGTATAGCGGTCCGATATTGTTCTATTTCCAATCCTTGAGTTATTGATTTCATGTAATATTCTAATTTTCTGAGATTGTGAATTTGGGGTTTTCATAAGCTGTACGCCATAATCATCACAATTATACCAAAGTAAGGCTTGACATATCTTGCTCTGCATGTAATGAGTCTATCTCATATATTAGTTTCACCTTTTGACTTGAATTACTGAAATAAATGAACATTTGCACAATATTCTAATTTTTTGAGTTTCTTCTGTAGCTGTACCATGGTAGTCATACATGCAGTGTGAATATAGCAGGGAGAAAACTTTTAGGATCACAGGCCCTTTGTACACAACCCCTAAACTCCGCTGCAAATGGCTCCCAGCTCCGGAGCTTAAAATTGTTTCCCCACCAGCTCCAGAGTTTACAGATAATTAAGTGCGACCACGCCCACCTAAACGTGTCCCAGCGCACCTTTCAAGTACCTGCTCTCTGGGGGTGAAAAACTTCTGATGCAGATATAACATAGTGACTGTCCGGCTCTCCTTGCTTCTGTTTGTTCTTTTTTGCCCCCGCCCCTTTAAGAGATCTGAATGCAGTGCCGGGACGGCAGAAGGGAGGTGAGTGGCATTCTTTTCTTCCTTTTTTTCTCCCTCCCCTCACGCAGCCAGCAGCCAGGAGTGCGGAGGGGGTGGGAATGCAGGAACAGCGACAAACCCCTAAGATCTCTGGTCCGAATTTAAGTGGCCAGCGGATCTTAGGGGTTGTGTGAAAAGGCCCATAGCGTCCTTTATGCCAATGCTCCCTCCCTGCAGACATTCATGCAGGATGCTTAGATACCAAAGGGCAGGGCGAGTGGTACTTCTTCACAGATTGGCTCAAATCCTATTGCTTAGGGTTAGTAAATCACATTACAGTAGGCCCATTGAACTAATGGAGATTGGGTGAGTCAAGTTCCCCTATTTCAAATGGGCCTACTCTAACTGTTCCTTACTTTATCATAATAAATCACAGTGAGGGTACAGTAGATCAGTGTTTTTCAACCTTTTTTGGGCAAAGGCACACTTGTTTCATGAAAAAAATCACGAGGCACACCACCATTAGAAAATGTTAAAAAATTTAACTCTGTGCCTATATTGACTATATATAAAGTAATTCTCTTGAATAGGAATCAAATAAACACAAAGAAAGTATTTTATAATTACTTTATTATGAAATAGTAAACAGAAATATGAAAAATTATAAAATACTTTATTCAGTGCGCAACCTGGGCCTGTTTGGCTGAACACAAAGCTGATATTCTTCAGCTTTTCCAACGGCACACCAGGCAACATCTCGCGGCACACTAGTGTGCCGCGGAACAGTGGTTGAAAAACACTGCAGTAGATCTATTTGAATCAGGGGTGCTTATAGAGAAACTGACTCACCAAATGGCTACTGATTAAATGGGTGAATTCTGGTGCAATTTACTGTGCTAAGCAGTAGAATCTGGGCTATTGTTTCATCCCCAAGCAGCACTTCTAAGTGGGGCCAAAATGTGGATGGCTACACAAATGGCTGGTTGTCAGTTAATCATTGTCCGCCAGGTAATTTCACTTGAGCACGGTGTTTGTTCGTTTTGATGGAGGCGGCCTCCTTCGGCACAGGGAGCCGAAGGTTCATTTCAACCAGGAGTGAGCAAACCTTCGGGAAACATTCTTTTGTTTCAAAAGGGGGCGGTGAAGCTTTGAAATTTTGCTGTGTTTGAACCATCTCACCTTGAGTCTATGGAGGCAGGACCTGCCAAACTAGCCACGGTTGGCCAGACTCACAGCTTTCCTGTTAATATTCATTATTTAAAGAGCAACACACTAACCATTTTTTTAACTTGCCTCCACACTCTAAACACCATAATCCACAGCCCCAAACAGATTATCCTAAGGAAATGTAAGACTTTGTACTTCATATAAACATGGGACCAATCTTTGCTTTCTCTGTGGTTTGTCTTTGATCACCAGTGCAAACACATGGAAGTACTGTACTAGTGGCTGACAAATAAGATAAAAATGTTTTTAGAGAGTTGTGGTTGTACTTCAAATGGTGCATGGTTCAGAATAAAGCCTGATGGCATCCCCCCCCCCACGTTGCTATTTTAAATGCTACAGATGGAAAACAATATGTGTTTAGAAGGAACTGTAGATAAATGCTTTTAGAGTAATGGAGCTGTTTTAGCTATCAATTTCCTTTACTCTTTTGGAAATAAAAACTTTACTGTTAGTCTAGTTGTGTTGGCAATGGGCCAATAAAGATGGATTGCATCTGTGAGCAAAGTTTTATGATGGCTGGAAATGAAATGTTAAATTATCTTTGGAACCTTAAGTTATCATCTGGGTCATAAGCATTCCGTAGCCAAATCCCCGTTGCTAGGTTATGGCTGCAGAAGGCAAATGATGTAACTCACAGTGTTTTATCACTGCTTAATAAGTCCCCTCTTGGATTTCCAGGTGCATGTCAGACCGGTGGATCATAGGCTTTGCTCATCTTATGAGCCAATCAGACCAGGGGACAAGAGGTCAAGCGGACTATAAGGTCTCTTGCACTAGCTGTATTCAGACCGATGAAGCTGTTTGGATGAACAGCGAAACGTTTCTATCTCTCAAAAAAGAAGTCCAGTAGCCATGACTCAACTCCCAGTTAAACGAACCTGGATGACTGAGAATCTTCACAGACATATTAAGAAGACCATTTAAAAAGTTTACTTCAAGACCAATGATTAAAGGCCATCACAATACAGTTGGGGATGTACAGATATTTTCTATATTTTTTCCCAAGCCATAGCTAAATATTAATTTTATTTTAAATCACCAAACGTCAGGGATGGTTTGTTGAACTCTGGCATAAAATCTTATGAACAAGGGAGTGGATGAAAAACAAACTAGAAATGGAGACGACAAACCACAGTTTGCAACTCATAGCTTAAACAAAAAAACATAATTAAAACAAACTATGGGTTGTCATGGCATAGAAATACTCCTGTTTAGTTAATAATATGATCAACAATTATAATAAAGCATGGGCTTCAAAATATAATAAATATTATGTTGAGGCATGATTGCTTTGAGCAACAGAGTATCCATTAAAATATGAATGAAAAGTCCTGCTTTTCCCTTGAAGCAAGTGAAATTAGTACAAATATTCCTATTTGTGCCATTGAGAGCTTTTTGCATAATGATAATTTTCATGTGGGGAAAATGCTTCATATTTAATTTTTAATTGTTGTATATTAATTTTCCCATGGTGGAAATGCTTCATATATCATTTTCTACAAACTCACACGTGATCACAAATTATGTCATTAAAGTACCTTGTAATAAGACCCTAAAATGAAGTATCTAGGACTTCCTTTAGGCTGGGTATTTGGTGTTTCCTCCACTTACAGAGTGGTTACATTAGGGAAAATCCTTATTTGAATTGGGTTTAGCAGTGATATTTTATAAGGGTGACTATATGATGCACACAGAAGGACAGAACTTTTTTCTACCCAGAAGGAAGTTATTTTACTCTTCTATCAGAGGATCATTTATTTAAACTCTGATGTCAAACTGGTTTATTTTCAATTGCTTTGGCATATGTGCAGGCCTCTGTTGGTGAAATTGTTGCCTTATGCTGGCTGACATTCAGCCACTTGCTGCTGTTGCGGTGGGGTTTTTATTTATATTTATATATTATTTAATTACTTGCCATCTGAAATAGTGCTATTATGACATTACAAATAGAAAAAATAGTTTTCACTGCAGTCCAATATGTGTACACATGAACACACAAACACTGGGAGGGGGGAGTTGGAGACCCTTGAGAATGCAAAATGGAGGAGGCATGGTGCAGACTAAATAACTCACGGATATGGCTCAATCTCTGCCCATATCAAATTTCTGTATACTCACAACCTCAGTGCCAATTTAAACATTTCATTGCATGCATGAATACTGGAAATCAACTTCACTTCCAAATCCCTTTACAGTACTTACTAACAGCATATTATGGTGGGCATTGTGTAGCCTGTAGGAGAGTTAAATATACTTTTAAATCTTCTCAGGTAGCAGAACTCTTCCCATCCATTGCTTTCTTTAATTTATCATGGACTTTGCCTTCTCTGCCACCTTCCTTAACTGCTCTGAGGAGCTGCTCTCCAGGCACTCCATATGAGGGAAGAGAGCAGAGAAAAGTGCGCTCTGCAGAGTCCCTGCAGGCCTTTCGGAAAATGTTAAAAACCTTTTTATTCCGAGAGGCCTTTGGCGAATCTTAATTTTCCTTAATTTTTTTTTCTTCCGCCATCGTTATTACTTATTGATTGCTGACTACCGGTGTCTCCAATTTTAATTGTTAGGATTCACGCCTTTGGCGTGCTGGGATGCACAAGGAGGCACTAGGACTTTTATTTTATATTTGTACTATACTGTTTTACTTGATGTTGCTATTGGATTTTGTTGTAATTTTATTCTCTGCTTGTTGGCGCTCGGGCGCTTTTGTTCGCTGCTTAGAGTCCTAATTTAGGAGATAAGCGGGATATAAATATAACAATAAATAAATAAATAAATAAAAGGGCCAAAGAGAAAATGGCTGATGGAATCCTACCCTCTCTCACTGCCCCTGAGGGCCCAACAGTCTGTGTCATTCTGATTTGTGCACTGTTTAACTTGCTGTCAGGTTTATGGAAATAAGCATCACATAGACCAGATCTCTAGTTAAATCCATGCACCATCTGTATGCCACATTACTAGAAAATAAGCAGAGCACCAAATAAGGTTCAAACTGATACAGTGAGCACGTCAAGCAGCATGCCCTTAAAGGTTTAAATGACATCTGTTTATCCCAGCAGGAGATTGGCTGAGTTCTGCCAGGGACTGCAAATTAGCTTCCTTTTGTTTTGCTTTCAATGGGTTGGTTGTCAGGAAATAAATGTGTCTTCACTGGGTCCAATTACACAGACATGGAACTTTGAAGAAAATGCCTAACTGGGGAAGATAGACTGTGACAGCAGGAAAGACATGCTCACTTCTCCAAGCTTCCTTAAAAAAAATCGTTCCCAAAATGAGACATAGGTAACCAGATAGTAGTGAAGAAGACTTTGGGACTTGTAACCATTGTGTGGAAGAAAAAAACCTGAAGAGTGACATGTTTCTTAATCCCTTTCCACTACAGATGGGCACGACTCAAAAAAATGGTGTTTCGTTTGTTGTTTGGTCATTTAGGGGTCCGTTTTGGTTCGTTTTTGTTTTCGTGATGTTTTTTGCAAAAAAATTCATTTTTGTTTCGTTAGGTAACAAAATGAAAAAATGAAAACAAAAATGAAAAATTGCTGTTTAGTTAGCATTATTTTTAGTTCAGTGCATCTGCTGCAATGAAAATGAAAAACACAGCAAATTTGGTTGTTTCGTTTTCGTTTTCATTTTGCTTTAAAAAATTTGTTTCATTTTCATTGCGTAACAAAAAAAAAAACAAAAATGAAAACGAAAAATCACTCATTTCGTGCCCATCTCTACTTTCCACTATGCCATGACTAGCTACACCTGCTGAAACCTTGTTCTCTGTGCAACTAATTAAAGGCACTACCTAAATTATGTACAAATAGCCACGGATTCCTTCACATTATGACATTCTACATTTGTGATTCCCATCCTCTGTCAGGACATGCATATGTGACTTGTAAACTGCCACTGTGCAGAATGGAATGTATTGACTGCTCTGTGTTTCTTGCAGAAGGAGGGTGTTATACGTAGAAGGGCCCACTTCTCCCAATAGCAGACAATGTCATCTTCCTGAGGGACAGGTTGAAAGATGTGTCAAGTTTACTTGATGCCCGGAAATTGAAACAGGAGCATTGTAATTCCCGAGGTATCACTGTTGCTTACAAATTCCAGAACTGACTAACCTGTGGGAAAGTTTGAAGGCACAAAATGAAAAACAACACACTGTTTTGTCATGTCTTAAGGTTACAAAACATTTTGTAACATAACAAAATGGCAGACAGCATTTATTATGAAATGAAAAGCCATTTTTCCAGTTGAAATGAAATGATTTATTCTCCCTTGCCATCCCGCCTCCCGAGTGGTTCTTTTTTTTTTTTTTTTTGACAGGTTGGGCTGTAGGGAGGGGGCCTCCCCAACTCTTTACAGCCCAACCTGTCAAAAAAATCCCACCTGGGAGGCAGGGTGGCAAAGGTGAACAGAGTGGGCAGTGGTAAATTCAAACTCTGTTCTGTTCTCCCTTGCCATCCCCGCCCCAAGGTGGGATTTTTGAGAGGGTTTGACAAAAAACCCACCTGGGGGTGGTGGAGAGAATTGAAGAGCAGAGCAGGCAGTGCCAAATTCAAAACCTGCCCCGCTCACTTGTTTTCACCCCCACCCCTGAGCTGGTGTTTTTTTGTCAGGTTGGCCTGTAGGGAGGGAGGGCAGCCCCCTCCCCTCAGCCCAACCTGCCAAAAAAAACCACCTGGGTGGCAGCAGCTTCCAAATTGTTTCATTGTTGATTTCATTTTGTTACAAAAAGATATTAAAATTTGTTAGTAACAAAATGAAACAAAATGAAATGCATTGAGTAACGATACAAAATGAAACAAAACACTATTTTTCCATTTCATGCCCATTTCTATTTTTAGGCACTGGGTAATATTAAGTGACTATTGAGCACTGCATGGAAAACACTTAGCCCTTGCTTTGAGTGCCTATTGATCACATACATATGCACTAGAGATGGGCACGAAATGAACAATTTTTTGTTTCTGTTTTCATTTTTTCTTTTCATTACGTAACAAAATGACAAACAAATTTTGTCTCTAAAATGAAACAAAACGAACAGAAACACTGGAAATTTTGTCATGCATTTCGTTTCTGTTACTGCAATATGAGTGAATTGCTTAAAATCCTTTTAAAAAATCACAAAAATTGAAATAAATGGTAACAAAATGGTAACGAAACGAACGAAAATGAAAACGATTTTTTCAAAAATTCGTGAAAAGCGGAAACGAACCAAAACGGACCCTTCAAACGACAAACAAAATGCCATTTTTTAAATTCGTGCCCATCTCTAATATGCACATATGTGTATGCATGAGCATCTGTCCATACATGTGTGTGCGCACACAGAGAGAGAGAGAGACTTGTAACCTCTTTCTCAAAGGAAAACTGTGCTTTTTAGGGGGGGGCAATCTTATCATTAAGTAGACTGAGGTGGCTATTGGGTGGCAACAAGTGGAAGTGGGCTGTTAGGAGGCAGTGTTGTCGTCTACACCCCCTTAGCTAGTCTTCAGCGCTGGAGAGCAATGGAAGATGCAGTACCATTCTTAGCCATGGTGTAATATTCCAGTACCAATACAGCTAATGTGTAGATGCAACAGGGAGCTCATATTCACTCAACCTGTGTGAATCTTCCAGTCTCACAGTCTCAGGAAACAAAGAAAAAAGTAATTTCTTTACTCTCACACCAGGCTTTATCTGCAAGAGACTCCCCCCCCCTCTCTGAGAATTCTCACAGGAAATCTCATGGATTCTCTTCCCTGCCACCTGGGGGAACAGGTAGCATCCTTCTTGCACGGCATGCACATGGAAAGGGTAGATGGAAGACCAACTGTGCAGGGTTGTTAGAATTCCTACTCCAATGGCATCTTTCTGCACAAGGAGCGCTGGAATAGCTGTGCAGAATTTACTGTTTCCCATGCACAGGAGAAAAAAAAGGAAAGGGAAGAAAGCAAATGGAGATGACGGGTCACATGTTTGCATGAAGTAAAGAAATCTCTGTGACGTAGAGCCAAATCTCAGCAAGGAATCTCAGCATTCTGAGACTCCAAAAATGGCTAAGAATGAGGAAATTTGTGAGTTTTCATGGTGTCCCTAGCTTAGCCACTACATTGTCTTTGGCCAGCCTTGGTGCTTCAGAACCAAACCACTATCTTACCACAACGCTTCCACTTAGAAGCCATCTCCTTGCTCCTTCCCCCTCTCTGGTTCCTTTCTAGCAACTCAGCAACTTCACATCCCTCCCAGACACTTCAACTAGGAGTAGTTTCAATGATCTTTAGTGGAACTGTTGTAGGGGAAGTAAGCTGTGAATTGCATCCACAGAAAACTGCTCAGATTTTAAATAGAGGATTCTGTTTGACACCGGCCTCCAGCAACTGTCCAGAATTAGACTTTAATAAAACAGGAAACCAAAATCATCTCCAGACGTTGCATTTCTATCTATAGCACTTCCACATGTTTGTACTGGTTCCAGTAACCAGAGCATAGGCGCACATGATGGATGAAGAAACACATGTGTGGGGTGGATATGCTTGGAAAATGAAAACCATGGGGAGGGGAGCTGAGTCCAGATCCTAAGCAGATGTATCATGCTTTTATTTCTTCTCCAGACCCATTCCCCTTTAGTACAATAACTTAAATTAAACAGATTCCGTATACTGTATTAGGCAGAGTGTTGCCAGGTGAGCCCTGGACACTTGGTTCAAGGTTTTGGAGTGGAGCCAACCCTCGTAGGTCCTTTAAGAATAACAGATGGGTCTTCCCTCCCAGCTCGCCTGCTAAGGGCAATCCAGCTGCCTGAAGGAACAAGGATTTAAAAACACAGCAGCTTTTGGGTGTGGAAAGGCAGCTCTCTGGACACAGCAATGCAGTAATGGTCGGGGGGGGGGAAGAGTTGGATTTGTTGGTGGCTTATTGCAGTATTTTTTTTAAATTATCCATTTGAATGGTGGGTGACTATAAGTAACCCTTTCTGATATATTAAAGGGATTTGTTTTGACAGGGCAAAACACTTCTCTACCCACCCATGAATCAGATAATGACAGGCATGCCTTTGCAGTCACTGTATTTCATCTTCTGGATTGCTCTGCATTTCATTCTGGAGAGGTATACGGACAGTGGAAAAATGAACCAGAAATTCAAGAGGGAGAACAAAGGGACTGTTGCTTTCAGAGAATGCACCACTGAGATGGAGAACGTGTAGCCCTCCTCAGGCCTTTGACTATCCATCACACATATCCTTACTACTGAGTGTGCTGGGTGAGGTTTAAAGGAGTTATAGGCCAAAACATCTACAGGGCCAAAGAATCGTCACTCATACTTGAGTGTTACTTAAGCCCTTCCCCTCTAAAGCATTTCAGCCCACTTTTTAGCTCCTATTTTAAGGTATATTTCACTATATCAGCTCATTTCTTGGAATGCTCTTTGGTCTGTTAAATGCTATAAGTTCACCAGGTTCATTGTGCCGGTCCATCCCAGTTTAATATTTTTCTTTGGAATGCTTTCTTGGTTCATTCAGTCTTGTACAAGAAAGACCTTCCAACACTCAAAGAAGGCTGTTGTATCAATCTTCCCTTCTCCAGGTAAAACATACTCAGGTTTGGTTTCTGTGATGTTCATCACCTCCCTCGCCTTCTTTTGGGACACACCAGCTTGCTGACATCCTTCTTAAATACTTGTGTCCAGAAATGTGATCAAAAGAGAATGCAATGGGATTATTGCTCCCTTTGATCTGGATTCTGCAGTAGAGATGGGCATGAAATGAACTTTTAGTTCATTTTGTTATTCATTATTCATTTCATTACCTAAAGAAATGAATAATGATCCCTAGAGTGAATTTAGAACAAAACAAAACAAACAAACAAACAAATTGGTTCAGTTTGGTTCATCTTGTTAATGGTGGCGATGTCTCCTACCTGGTGCTGGTCTTCTGTCTTCCTGACTGCAGGAAAAAGCCCACAGCGGCGCTACAGCTGTAGCGTGGGCAGGAACCCGGAAGTAAAAAATAAAATAAAATAAAATAAAAAATAAAAATAAAATAAAGGAGTGCCGACCTGACCCCAGGGGTGGCCGGGTCAGCACCCTAAAATAAATAAATAATAATAATAAAGAAGAAGCACCAATCGGGTCCCAGAGGCCACGCGGTTGGCGCTTGGGTGAGAAATGTTTAAAGAGACCCCTCTTCTTGCCTCAGCATGTGGAGGTGGGAAGAGGGGTCTCTTTAAACGGATCTTCCCCACACCTGATGACAGTGCTGAGTGGTGCGTGAAGAAAAAGAAAAAAAAGAAAAAGAAAATGAGCGCCGACCGGCGTTTGAAGAAAAAAATACCCGAGGTACTGGCTTGGAGCCAGAGCCTCAAAAAGCCCCTGCTGGGGACTTTTAAACCCCCCTCCCAAAACAAAAACAAAAACAAATTTAAAAAAGGATCACTGACCAGCCCCTGGGGCAGGTTGGTGCCTGAAGGGAAAAAACAACAAATAACAAATCAAAACGAATAACAAAATGAATATTTTAATTTTTTTGTTAAAAATGAAATAAACTGAACCAAAATGAATTGCCACTTTTTTTCAGTTCGTGCCCATCTCTATTCTGCAGTGCTTTTGACAAAGCATACAATTACACTCCCCCCTGCTACATACCCTATTCACTCATATTTACTTTGTGTTTTACTAAGATTCCTTATATACATTTCCACATATTCTGTTACTAAGCCATGTGATACCCATCCTATATTCTCATGTTGGATTTCCCCCATCCAAATGTATAACTTTATATTTATCCTTGTTGAAATTCATTTTCTTTATTTAACCTTAGTTAGGGTTTTGGGCCATAGTTGTTTTTCTGTTTCTTTCTCTTTGTTTCTCTCCTAAGCACTCACATAGCTTCACTAGACTGTGTTTTGACCAAAAAGTATAATGGCATATTTAGGATCCCAATATGTTATACTGGCTGGGGCATTTAAAAAGCAGAGAAAGACCACTGGTAAAAATCAACACATATATTGGGGCATAGTCATTATTTTGTCCCTCACCCTTTTCTTTGCTTGTGGGAAAAACACACATATGGTGAGTGGCTGATACAGTATATGCAGTGACAATGTCAGAGAATGCCTAAATTGTAAATTGTAGGTCTAGATCGTTGATGATTTTGGCAGAATATTAAGAGCAAAACAACATTCACCAGGTATGAAACATAGACCAGCAGGTCCGGTTGCATTTGCTGATACACATTTAAGAAATTAGCTCCGAATCAAGGGTTTTGGAAGCATCCTGACAATATGTGATACATACAAAATACTTCAGCTCAGCTCAAGCTACCATAGTGTATTCAAACTGACTCAAAAAGATAAAGGTTCCTACAGCAACATCCATTTCCAATCTCACAGCTAAGCTGCATCAATAAGCACAGGGTCATTTTTAATTTATGTGCTTTGTGATTCTGTAACATTTTCTTTCTGCTGCTTTTGTGCCACGTCCCCATGTGTGTGGTTACAAATGTTAAATATTACTTTTTGCATTAAGAGTAAGGTTGCCAGGAGTTCTACTTTGCAAAGAAGACTCCTCTGTATGAAAACATCCCATTTGAAAGGCTACGTCATCTAGATCCGCTTTACAACAAAGGATTCTTAAGATGAGAGAGAGAGGAAGGGGTCCCAGAAAATGCTGATCAATAATGGACACCTGGTTTGCCAACTGATCAGCTGTTAGTGACGGGTTCTATTTCTATTTAAATTATACTAGGCATTTCTAAAATATCAGTGTATGTACATTTTGCGAAATCTGTGTTTTCTTTTGTACTTTTAAAAAAATGAATTACTTCCTCTTTTTTGGCAACACATAAATACACATCCTAATTAACTCTAGGCAATATTATTTTCTTCAGTTTCCTGATAGTTTTTCGGATAATCTCCATTAATCACAGATTGCTTAAGTACTGTGTTCATAGCATGAACTGTAAATTTAAATTATAAGATTATTATTATTATCTAACTGTTTTACGAAGGATGAAATGAATATGACCACACACAGAGAGAGACCATATCCCTAATGTTCTTACAAGTTGTTAAATTCAAAAATTATTTTAACATATTTGCTTTTCAAGGTATTGGGTGTTCTTCCCCATGATCACCAAAATAATGGGCCCTATGGTTATTTGACAACTGGGATTGGCTTAACATATGGCCTTAATTATGTCAAAAGACATTATTTTTATTTTTGTTCAGTCAAGAGCTTCTGTCTACATAGTGCCTTACTGTCATCTCTTTGAAGAAAGAATGCATACCTATTAGTAGAAGTTTTTAAAAAGTTTTTAAAATAAATATTTTTAAAAGAATATGGACATTCTCATCTCATCTTCAAGATTTAATTTTAGAAATGATTTTCAGCAAAACGGATAGGTTTTGCAATAATAATGCTCTTTCCAGTTTTTGAGTTCAGTGAAAATCCTGCCAGAACTATAAAACTGGAAAGTTGCTGTTAGAAGAACAGCAATATATTGACTGAAATCCTACTTGCACGGGCACACTATAAAAGTGTGGGGATGTCATCTGCTGCAGCAATTTTTTGTGTGAAAAATAAAACATTTCTGATTCCCACAAGAAGGTCCTGAGTCTCCCATGGGATCCCTTTCATAATCAGGAGGCCATTGGAAGCTATGGGAGAGGGAGAATCTTGGATTTCTCAAAATGGCCGCTGAGAGTAAAGCCATCCTGCCAGCAGAATGTTTTGGATATTAGACTCTTCCACTGCCCACCCCAACTTCCCAGTGACAAAAGAATTCCAAGTGTGTCTGAAGAACTTCAAAGAGGCAGATCAGAATTGTTTTCTTCCCCCACCCCCACCCCAAATGTTATTGCTGATATCATTAGTCTTGTGCAGCACTATTTACAGAATAGGATTTTAGCCATTGAGTTTGAACCGGATTTAGTCATGTGTAGAATAAATCTCCTGATAGTGTGATAAATCAACCATAGGCTTAGCTTCTACTGATTTCATCTGGTTTGCTCTGTGCCACTAAGTCCTCGTCTGGTTGCAGAAGGACAGGAAAGACTTTGCCTGCCTAGCTCTTGCAGGAAGGAGCTGCATAATAGAGAAGGCCTTCTCCTGTGTTCCCATCAAATGTGGGAGTGAGATGGTGGTGAGAGAAAGTCCTTTCCTGATGATCTGAACACTGGAGAAGACATATAAAAGGAAATGTGGCTTTTGAGATAGCTGAGGCCCAAGCCATTTAGAGCTGTATAGATGACAACTAGCACTTTGAAATTGATCAGCAGAAGGAAAAAAGTGGTCTTTTGCTTTGTGACTTAAGATGTGACTATATAGCAGGACTATAAAGAAGGCAGATCACCGCAGAATTGATGCTTTTGAGCTGTGGTGCTGGAGGAGAGTCTTGAGAGTCCCCTGGACTGCAAGGAGATCAAACCTATCCATCCTGAAAGAAATCAACCCCGAATGTTCACTGGAAGGACAGATTTTGAAGCTAAGGCTCCAGTACTTTGGCCACCTCTTGAGGAGAGAGGACTCCTTGGAAAAGTCCCTGATGTTGGGAAAGATTGAAGGCAAAAGGAAAAGAGGATGGCAGAGAATGAGATGGTTGGATGGTGTCATCGATGCAACCAATATGAATTTGACAAAAGTCTGGGAGGCAGTGGAAGATAGGAAGACCTGGCAAGCTCTGGTCCATGGGGTCACGAAGAGTCGGACACAACTGAATGACTGAACAACAACAATATAGCAGGAAAAATGCAAAATGATCTGCTATGAATTCATATCCAGAAAGTTGGTTTTCCTTAGGGGAATTCTCTGTAACTGATTATACAGGAGTCAGTGGAGAGAGAAGAAACTGGCAAAGAGCCCTTCATTGCATCTTGTCAAGGTAGCTCTATTGTTGCCATCTAAATATGCATGTGGTGTGAATAAAGTAGAGGTAGCTTAATGAGCTAGCTGCTAGTTGCCTCGTCTCATGTTCTTGTCTGGCTGACTAAAAGAAAAGTGTCTTTCACCATCTGATGTTGTAAGCAAGGGCTAATTGCCAGTCCTGCACTTCTTTCTCAACTTCCTATTCTTCAGTTAGCTAAGCAGCTTAGTATACTTTTAGCTGACTTAATATACAGTAATGCCTTGAATTACAAAATTAATCTTTTCCAACTGGATTTTCTTAACTCAAAATGTTCCTATCTTAAAAAGTAATTTCCCATAGGAATGCACTGGAAACAGATTAATTTATTCCAAGTAGTAAATCAACCCCCCCCACTGGAAAAAAGCACATTAACAGGCATGCAAATGACAAAAGCTCAGCTCCCTGCCTTTCAACTGCTTGAGAAATTCATCCCAAATTCCCCAAAATGGTGCCAAATATTTCCAGAATGCCCCCATAACTGGCATTTCTTGTTGTCTGTGTCAGACAATAAAATGTTTCCTACTTTGCACTTGCAGGAGCACAGTGACATTGTTCATGTAACAAACCTATTCAGACTAGAGTGAAGTGACAGCAATGTGGTCTCCTACCAATGTTCCTCAGATTGAAGAAGTTACTTCGATGAATATTGAAATGTTTCAAGCTAACAAGGAAAAGAAGTGCAGTTGCTATGATTCTGCTTCCAAATTGTGTTTTGAGTCTTTCATTAAAATACTGAAGGGCCATATTTACTCAAGCTTAGCATAGTATCTACTACAGAAAGTGGACAATCTTGAATTTTAGGACCATCACCTTGGTACCTGGTTATGGCAAAAAATAATTTTGAAAAATGATTAATTACAATTATTATTATTATTTCAAGGAATGTCTTTAACAAATGACACCCTCAATTCTCCATAAAAGTCACGGTATGTCATCCAAACAATTAGTATGTTAATTGTATATATTAAAAGTCTCCCCTGTGCAACAATTCATTTTACTCTGTGCAGTTTTAAAAGTCAGTTCCACAAACCATGATTTATTTATTATTTTTTTAAGGACCAAGCACAGAAAATAAAACCCTGAGAGACAAAAACATAAAGCCAAATGTTTTTTCTTTCCAAGTAAACAATTGTGGTACACAAAAGAACAATAGCAATAGGTAATTGTGTTTAAGATAAGGTACTGATATTGAAACTTGTGAGATCCTACAAATTATATTACCATATGAATAAAATATATCCTAACACAGCTAAAGCAGATTTCTGCAGCTGTATTGGAGAGTTTAGTAAGCAAAACAGAAAAAGGCTCTATAAACATGATTTCTGCTAAGACATGTTTAGAAGTGGGAATTTGAGCAGGTTGTTAGGTAAGTTATATGTGGTAAATTCATTCTAACTTTGCCAGAAATTCCATACAATCATTAAAGGTGCAGAAGGCTTGTCCTTTTTCACAGCTGGCCTCTTTATGTTGAGGTAACCTTCCAGAATGTGGCACTCTCTTGATAGCGTCACTACAACTCCCAACACTCACCTAGCAAGAGGATTAGTGAGGGTTGATGGGATGTGTACTTTTCGGATCTAGATTATAGCTGCAGGCTAACTAGGCAACCTTAAGTAATCATGCAACCCTCTTAAGTAATTTAATTATAATCAAATACTGTATTATCCTTATGTAATTAATTACAAAACAGAAAGGCAGGCAGAGATAGTGATATACATAAAATCCTATTCATGCAGCTGCACCATGTAAGGGCAATGATACCATCAGCTATAGAGAGTCAGCATTTCCAGTTTCTCCCCTGAAAGTCCTGGGGCTACTGTGGAAGCCTTTTCATTGTCATGAAGCCATGGGGGGATCGGACAGGATGGGAAAGTCTTTAATTTCTGGAAAATGCTGGTGTTCCCCCCGCCCACTTTGATAGTGATATTCAGAAATGAAAGACTTCACCCATCCCATATGATGAAAAAGATACCAAGGGAGTCTTGGGACATTTTTTCAGAGGGGAGGGGCTAAAAGAAATGTAATATTCCCAAAACTGCCATGGCGGAAGACATCATCTAGCTTCTGGAGTTACACTGCACAGCCACTATTTAATAAGAATATATACAAAAGATGCATTCTTTATATTATATTATATTATATTATATTATATTATATTATATTATATTATATTATATTATATTATATTATATTATTATGTTCTATTAAATTTGAGAATACTCACTTCCATGTTATCATGTGTATGATGGAAGCACAATATCCCACATTTATAAAATTGAAGGTATTTCCAAAAATTGAATTTCCCTATTTATTTATTTATTTATTTATTTATTTATTTATTTATTTATTTATTTATTGAGCCTCCCAACCACCCAACTTGGTAAAATACTACTTGGGGTGGTTTGCATTATTAGGCAAAACATATAAAGTAAAGTAATAAACAAATGCATAAATAATACCACAAAACTAAGTTTTTAAGAAGATTACGTATACATACACTACACACAAGTTCCAGCAGAAACTTTCCTCTTTTAGAATTACCCAGTGCTATCGGAGCTCACAAGAGAAGCACATGATCTATGCTATGGTTGCTGGGAGAGGGCAGAAGCAAGAACAGCCTGGATGTGGCTGTAATCCTTCTGTGTCAAAATATTTTGAAGGGCTGATTTGAACTTAATGAAATGGTGAAGCAAAAGTCTGAGTGAGTGCAACACATTCAATAAATAAACATGAATACACTTTAACCTTTCTGATAAACAAATGTTACCATTCCTGCTCTGCAGAATGTAGGCAAGAAAGCTATGTTCCAAATTCCAAAACCTTTCCTTGGGGTAGGAAACTAAGGAAGAAATGTGATATTAGATGAAAATCTTTGTGAGCATTTTATGTATCCATGTTTTCCAAAAGATTTTCCCTCGGTTTTTGAAACTTAAAAAGGGGAATACTGGAATTAACCAGAATTGTTACTGGAAACCAAGATCAAAATCATCCATGCACATGAAAACAAGACAGTGAAGAAGGACAGAGACAAAAAAATCAATCCGGTTGAAATGTGGTGTTGGAGGAGAGCCTTGCAGATACCACAGACAGAAAAGCAAAAAGGTGGGTGCTCAGTCAAGTCAAGCCTGAACTCCCAATAGAGCAAAAGTGAGTAAACTGGGGCTAACCTACCATGAACTTATAATGAGGTTACAGAACTGACCAGAAAGTAGGGGGCTGTAAAAGAAATCATAGCTGTTGGTTTGAAAAAATATTAACAGAACTTAATTAATTATGGCAGTTTTGCAAGGAAACAGAGAAGAACACCTAGCATGAAACGTGTTGTCTCAATAAAAGAAATCATAGCTGTTGGTTTGAAAAATATTAACAGAACTTAATTAATTATGGCAGTTTTGCAAGGAAGGGGGACAGTAGGAAGAGAGAACAAGCTAACATGAGCTGCTGTTTGTTTTCAATATCTGAACAGAACTGTAAATTGTATGACATTCAGGAGGTAATTAACCCATACAGTCACCACACCTCAGAAGTGACTTGATGGCACATGACATCTTTGGAGGGTTTTTCTCTTTAATTATCATACAATGATATAGTGACAATGTTGGTGTAATGCGCCAAACTATAACAAGATATAGTCACCAGAGCCCTGCTAACATCAAGTAAAAAACAACAACACCCCAGCTGGTTTATTTAACTAAGAAGAAGAGATAGATATATCTTTGATTAACTTATCCAAAGCTGCCTAGATGCCCTGAGCACATCTGATCTCGCCTGATCTCAGAAGCTAAGCAGGGTCGGGCCTGGCTAGTACTTGGATGGGAGACCACTGGGAATACCAGGTGCTGTAGGCGCCTGGAGTAGGAACTGGCAAACCACTCCAGTATTCCTGCCAAGAAAACTCCATGGACATGGGGTCACAAAGAGTCAGTCACCTGAATGATTTTATCTTCCATTTTAAACCATCTTATATTTTTAACTTGAAAAAAATACAAAAGGCCACAAAGTTGTAAAATGGCTTTTGAATAGTAATGCAAGGAGCTGTGCTTAAAATTCTGTACCTGTTTAAAAACAGCACACAAAACACACACTGGGAAATTATACACACACACACAAACACACACACACACACACACAGAGAAGGATTGTTTGTTCCTTTAAATTGATGTGTCATAAGAAAATGATATATATTTGGCCTCATCCTTATACTGTTTCATGTAAAGTGATTAGGTGCCTCTAGCTTGTCCCCAGAAAAAAAATCATTTCCAGATGATGATATTGAAAAGGATAATTGCAAGCACACATGTATACTCTTGCTTTGGCTTTAGTAAGTTTAGAAATTCATATTTTAAAAAAACAAAAAAAAAACCTAATCTACTGCCTTTAATTCTTTGAGTAGGCCAAATTCAAGCATTTATATTATGGCAAAAGTACCATTTTAAATAGATTTCATCTTGAATCCAAATCTACAAGGCCTAATATTTAAATAAGAAACATTATTATGTGTCAACAGGTCAATTCTTAGAAGTAGATCACCCTACCATGGCTACCTTGAGATTGTGCAGCTTTCCCAAGGCTACAAAGGCAGATCTTCACGCCCAGCTGGAGACACAGTATGGAATCAAAGTCCCAACTCTGGTTTCTCAACCAGATGACTCACTGAGCTATCCAGACCAGCCAGCAAATTGGACAGTAACACTCATGAAGAGCACACTGTTCTGCAGTAAACAGCCACTTACAGTAGGTGAGCATGTGCTCTGAAGAATAAAGAGTTATGAGTGTTTACATCCAGCATCTGAAATCATCTGTCACACACAGAAAATGGCCTGTCATACAGGATGCAAAAAAAAAAAGGAGGGAACTATTTGAATAATTGTTACAGGAATAAAAATTCCAATAGGTATGGTAAAAGTTCCAAACATTGCTATTTAGACTTCAGTGGTTATTTTTCACAGAGCTGATTCTGGAAGGTCTATGGGGAGCTGGAGCTGAATCAATAATGAATCAATAATCAATATAGTACACCCTAAATTCCTGGTTCATTATCATCACTCCCAGGCTTATGTCTTTTTCTTCCTCTTTTATTTATTTATTTATTTATTTATTTATTTATTTATTTATTTATTTATAGAAAAAACTTTAACAGTAATCTATCGAACCAACAGAAAGTACACCCTTACCCTTCTAAAGAAAATGTGGCCCGGAAAAGAGTTTAACCAAGAGTGTCCTTTTCATAGATTAACAAGAGACAATGATGATGGAGTCAGCGTTGCTTTATGACAGTTTACATAAAGCCCATTGTACTTTCTTGGAGTTGTCAACAGTTTTTCTGCATGAAGAAGGTGTACTTAGACTGCAGAAGTAGATCTCGGCTACAAAAATTTGCTACTTGTTTAATAGAGATGGGCACGAATAAAAAAATGATGTTTCATTTGTTGTTTGTCGTTTGGAGGGTCCGTTTCAGTTCGGTTCCATTTTTTGCGAATTTTTGCAAAAAAATTCATTTTTGTTTTTGTTTGTTTCGTTACTGTTTTGTTACCATTTATTTCATTTTTGTGATTTTTTTAGCATTTAAAGCAGTTCACTGTATTGCAGCAACGGAAACAAAACGCACAACAAAAATTCCAGTGTTTCTGTTTGTTTCGTTTCATTTTGGAGACAAAATTCATTTGTCATTTTGTTGCGTAATGAAATGAAAAAACAAAAATGGAAACGAAAAATTGTTCATTTCGTGCCCATCTCTATTGTTTAAATTTGTAGTGGTCTTATAAAAGATATTGCCCATTCTTGCATTTGTGTGTCCTTTCCCGGATGGGTGGTATATGGATGGAAGATGGAGCGGGATATAAGTATTTAAATAAATAAATAAATAAATAAATAAATATAAACAAACAACAAACAAACATCTCGTATAGTCTTTTTGTTTTGTATATGTACCCATTAATGCTGCTTGCCAGACACTATCAGTTATTAATATTTATTTCCTTATTCTTCTATTTGGCTATGATTTCTGCTGACAGAAGAAAGATGTTAAGTCTTTCATGGGATAGATTTCCATTGTATTTAATGAAAAATCATAGCAACCAGATAGTAAACCCCGTTCCAAACATGGTATTATAACTTGTCTGATGATGTCTTGTAACAGTTCAAGGATTTCATTTCCAAATGTTAAATATAAACCTGCTTAGGAATTAAAGCTCATATTTAATGTATTTTTCCCAACGTAATCCTGAAGCTGGATCTCGATCTAAAAATGTCAAAAGACTGGTGACAGTGCTAAACGATAAGGACCTGTTTCACTGGCATTGCAACACGTGCTCAAATCTCTGCCATCAAAGTTCATCAGTCTTGAAAGGCTGGTTGAATTGTGCCTGTTGTTTTTTCCTTACAGTGAGTTGTTGATTTTCCATCCTGTTGCAAGGCCAGAGTGATAAATTTTTGAAAGGCAGCTTGTCCTCCCAACAGTCCCTGAAATCACATTTCCAAGGAGAGTCCAAGAATGTTGATGGTTGTATTGGTTTCTAGTAAAGAAACTATTCTAGCAGCTTTAACTTCTGTTGGGAGCAGATCTTTCGTAAAGTTAAAGGGGCTTAATTTCCCATTCAGAACAGAGGAGGGAGATAAATGCCTGTGTGCTGATGGCCCACGATAAATATTGGGACCATCTATGAATTTTATGTGCTTTCTATGAATTTTATGTGCTTTCCTAACCCTTCCAGAAGCAGGCAGAAAAGTGAAAGGGCTGGCAAAGGAATATGTGCTCACATCTCTGTCATCAAAGTTCATGACACTTGGAAAGCTGGTTGAATTGTGCCCATCATTTTTCCCTTACAGTGAGTTGTTGCTTTTCCATCCAGTTGTTGATTACACTGTCAAGCTGAATCAAAAGCCATTTGTCTGTGATTGGATTCGGAGCCTTTATTGTGGATGAAGTTGCAGCCAGTGACCACACAGGGGCTGGAGGTTGATTCAAAAGTTCAGCATTCACACTCAATGTGACATGACCTAGATTTCAACCCACAGTTCCCCTTCGTTCCTTCCTTCCTCTGGTCCCACCTCTGCCAGTTTGTTTAGGGTTCGCTGTAAAGACACTTGGGTTTGAAAGGGTTGTACACTCTTCTAGAAAAGGTGGCAGCATTCTAAAGTTCTTCTTAATGCATAAATACCACACACCACAGAAATGCTTTGTATTTCATCTGGAAGGTTTCTATTTTGTTCATAATTTCTTTAAAAAACATCTCATTTAGAAGCTATCTACCACTAAAGTAGTGTATCAATCCTAGTCATAAAGTGACATGATTTACTGATTATCTCATGTTATTTGAAAAATAAAATTCAAGGGGAAAAACTGTGGGGGCAGGTGTTCCCATGATCCTGAACCTCATACCTTGACTGCCGATGTCAGCACAACACCACCCATAGACACACACTCCATCTTTACAAGAATGAATCAAGAAATCACACAAATTATTTTGACTTTAAAAAAGGTAAAAGAAGAAGCAGCAGAGGTGGAAAAAAGACATGTTGGGTGTAAAAAAGGGCTGGGCTGACTGGAATCAGTTTTTGCCTTGGGTGATTGGAAAAAAATATACTTTGAATTGACCCACATTATAACTGTAGTAAATCCCATGGTATTTGATCACAGAGTCACAGCCTAAGGAGAGGGCCAGATTTACCAGACCAAAGATGTTGCCGGAGCAGATCCCAGGAGCAAAGGAATAATGGCGACCCCCATGTAGGAAGCAGGGGATCCAGGGGTCTGGAATGGGAATGTAGGTTGGGGTGGGGGACACCCAGACATGGAAATGGGGACCAGGAGGGGGCAGCTCCATTGGTACACAGCACATTCCAAGGGGCTATCCCAGAGGAGTTAAAGAGAGGGTCTGAGGAGGACAAGCCCCTCTTTCCCTCCTGGTCACTGAGCAGCAGAGCAGGTCAGTATCAGCTCCCATGTGTTGCCGCCATCTTGGAGGACTGTGTGGGCAAGCCAGGGCATGTCCAGGGATCTCATTCACCACCACCCCCTTTCGTCTTAAGTCTTGGGCATGGGTGGGATTGAGGGCGAGGGATGAATTGGCTGAAGGGCTGGCATGGCCGGAAGGTGCCTTACTGGGTGGAGAGGAGACCTTTTTCCACCACCTTACCTGCTTAAGTAGGGAGCAGGAGCTGCCACTTCGAGGCGAGGCTGGTTCCTGGCAGTCGCTACCCTCCCAGTTCCTTGATCTAATGGGAATCCCCTCTCACATACAGTTGCCTTCTCCTGGCGTGCTGGGTGATCCCAGTAAGTTGGATAAAGCTATCAGTTGTTTGGTCACCACTTTGGATGGAATCTGGATAAAGCACACGAATATTACTTTTACAGTGCACAACATGTATCGGGCAGATGGTGTTCATTTGTCAGAGATCGGCAACTCACGCTGGGTAACAGGGGTTAGAAGTGTCATAGACAATTGGGTTCATTTGCAGTGCTCTGGTGGAGAGCCGAGTGAGGCTCGCCACTAGTGGCATTTTCTATAGGCATTGGGACAGATCCAGGTTCTAAAGCACAAAAATGAAATTGGATATGGTCATGGTAAGAAAACAGGGGGGTGAAAGAAGGGGAGGCCCAGTTGAAAATGATTTATGAAATGATTTAAGACAGGCATGTCCAAAGTCCGACCTGGGGGCCAAATGTGGCCCAATTTAAAATTCTGAGTGGCCCTCAGCCTCTTCTCCCTGCCGGCTCAGCCTTTCACTCATCCCTGACGGCCGGCCCTTTCCCATGCTGGCTAGAGACGTCAGCTTGCAGTTTTATGGTTTGCCTGCCCTCCCAGCCTCCTTCCATCCCTTCAGCCACCCGTCCTGCCTACACACTCCTGGCTCCGTTGTTGCAGCATCTTCCCCACCTCCTTGCAAGGGAGGGCAGCATATGCGAGCAGTGGTGTGTCTTGGGTGCATGTGGGCCAATTCCTGGGCCATGGAACAGTTGCCAGGCCCATGGGCACCTGGAAACTGGAGCATTTGCGTCTGTTGCAGATGCCATGCCCTTTCTTCCCCCTTCAGGCTGCATGATTGGCCCCCACACATTTTCACCTCACCAAATCTGGCCCTCCTTGCAAAAAGTTTGGACACCCCTGATTTAAGACCTGCTGACAATGATTTATGACTTTGCCTCCGATAGGAGTGGGCACCCCCTGGAACCTGTAATTGGAGTGGAGGCTCAGGATACTGATGGGGTGGGCAACCTGGGACGTCCCGTAGCAGCTGGGAACATCAAAGGAACAGGGTGCTCCTTTGATGTGTTGGATCCAACCCAATTGCCTAGCCAGGGTACTGTTCAGGCCTGGCCTCTATATGTGGTGGTGGTCTGTCTGCTATTTCTGATCAACATATATAAAGGAAAAGCAAGCAACCTCAAAATGTTTTGCATTGTCCGCACATATATACAGTATCACCAAGGGTAACCTGTTGCACAATACCACTGGAGCAATGGGACTGCCCTCCCCAGCAGTGGCAGACTGCCATTAATTCAAGTGTTCCTGCTTTGATTTTGGATTGAGCACATTTTGCATGCAATAAGACAAAGTTATACCTACATACCTGAAATCAAAGCAGGACCTTTTTCAGTAGTGGCATCCTCTCACTGACAGTAACATCATTCCTGTTATACCAGGGAAGCTACACAACAGGATTTTGGCCATCACTTGGACTTTCCATGCAACATGTGTTAGGATGGGCAATTAAGTCAGAAGAAACAGTGAAGCCCCAAGGTAATGGCGGTGGCATATTACACTATTGTGCCTGCTAATGATGTCTCCACTGTACCACAGCCTATTGGTATGTTTTCAATATGTTCCCAGGCACCATTAGCTCTTCAAATACACTTGGCCCTGAGCCTCCATACATTTACTGTTATTTGTACAATGTAAAATTACACTATCAGGAGCAAATTTTAATAGGTAAGGACAATCATATCTTCTGCAGTCAAGGGAAAATGCCCCCCTCATCTCCATCATCCATCTTGAGTAATATCAACGGCCTGGATGCAGTTCTGCAGTGGAATCCAAATGGAAAGATTAACCTGGTTAAAGCAGGTTTGGAATGAACAGAAGCCTCTTGTGGCACACAAATCCTTTCATGCAAGCTGATCTCAGATATCTTGGCACAAGTGGATCCACCAGTACAACTGTTCTGTTGGCTGAGATCACCTTAAAAGAGGGATTACAGATTCTGGACAATTACAGAACAGAAAAAAATGTGTGATTATATGACACAGTGTAATGACTTCATTAGCTAAACATACAGTCTACTCACTCTTCTGTGACATTGGCTGATCCAAGTGCATATATATAGTGGACCCTTGTATAACAAACAGCTTGTATAACATAAAATTTGTACAACAAAAAATTCTGGAGATAGGGGAAATTTGCTTAACATAATTGCCTATGGGGAAAATCTGTACAACATAAAATGGGATCACTCCATTTTTCAATGCATTCCTATGGGAATTTGTATAAAGGAAAATTTGCTTAACATAATTTCATTTGGAACAAATTAATTCCTTTATACAAGGTACCACTGTATAAACATAAAGATATATATAATACCATAGAATTACAATGGTAGTTGATACAATTGTATCAATATAACCATGTCAACTTCCGTTTGTAATACCAGTAACATCAAAAATGTCACTAGTATAGTCCAAGTTAATGACTCCCTGTAGTAAGATACCAGTAATCACAATGCAGGTCAGTGATAATCTGTAGAGGATAAAACTCAAGGAGTCCCAAGCTTGTAAATACAATCCACTGGCTCATTTCATGAAGTCAACTTTCTCAAAAGCTCATCGTCCTGTTCCATAGGTTCCTAAAAGTCAAGATGATGAGATACCATGGATATGCACCAAGCATATACAACCAGATAAGATCCCAACATTTAATTATAAATACTAGCATGTATCTGCTTTGAGCATGAAAGTTCTCTTATCACTGTATTGGAACCAGGCACTTTACTAATGAGCATCCCCTGGAAAACAAGTTTAAAAAACTATCCCTCCATATCTATCATCAATTCCCAAAGAGGCCTAGGACTAGCTCCAAATGAGATTGTCTGGCACAAGATCTGAAAAAGGAGCAGAGAATGGGTGAATGCTATGTCAGATCCAAACCCCTCTCATCCCAGGCTCAGAGCTGCTATTCTGGCACAAAGTTAGGCTAGGGTCTGGGTAGTCCTAAATCATTTCCAGCACATTTGGACTGGAAGGGAGTTGCATTCAGCAGAGGCTCAAGTGGCCCAGTGTCAACTCAAAGGGCTGTTAGCCATCTTGACTAGCTTGGGCAGTGCCCTGAGCCATACTGAGATTAGAAATAGGGATGCAATTTTTCACTTCAGTCTTCCATAATGGGAAGCCAGAGACTGCAAAAGCACTCTGCCTTCAGTGCCAGGTTGCTAGTGCAGAATACATGCTTTAGATACAATGCACAAGGTTCTTGCTTGTTTGTTTTACTGATAACTGTCAACAACAACAAAAAAGATGGCTATATATGTGTGATTTTGCTTTTACAGAAAAGTGGAAGAAAATCCTGCAATGCTAATCACTCTTCTTTTTGGTGCTGTTAGATTTATTTGTGGAAGACAAGAACATTTGTGAGCATTGCTTACATGCACAAACTCAAAAAATTCCCATTAATTTAGCTGGGTCAGGTTGTCTCTTAAGCATGAGCAGTCCAGAAGCTATTGCAAATGATGACAAACACATTTTTAAAGCATGTTAAGATCTTTTTTTTACATTTTTATTTATTTTCTACACTAAATTACATAAAACAAATATATTGCTTGTCTCCTGTCATGTTACTACTTCAATCACAGTTTCCCCCAACATTTGGGCCCAGTATAATTCATATCTCTCTTCCCAGCTTAAATTAGCATACTTTCATACTTAGTTTCCTTATTATCTCATCCCTATTCTATCTATCTTTACTTACATCTATTTTTAATGCAAAGAATAGAAAAAAGATTTTTTATGTAATAGATTCACTAAGCCAAAAATTCTTTTTTTCAATTTTCCCTTTTCCTGCCAAGCCCCTTATCTTTGCAGGTCCCCCCCCCGTTTCCCCCTTGTCAAATCCTTTATCTTCATGCGTTATTGTATTATCTTAATAGTAATCTTGATGGCCACTCTGCAACAGTAACACGCCTTAATATCTGATCACTGCTTTCAATGTTCCTATGTCCAGTCCACAAGTTTAACTGCTACACAACACTGGCTATGTCTGCTCTCTTGTGCAGTGGTTCAGCATGTGGCTCCAACTAGTTCTAATTAAAAACAGACATATGCTTTCCAAGTTTATGTCTTTCTCTCCAAAATACCTGATGTGGCGAAAAGGATTAAAACAAGAATGAATATTCATGACTCTGTTTTGAATAGCCAATCACCAAGCAGGTGGGAGTGGTTAAGAATGTTATATATGGGAACCTAATGGGTGATGGGCAGTTCAGTTTAAGTTGAGTTCAGTTGAGTTCAGTTAAGAGAGCTGAGAGTCAGTTAGATTGTCAATTGGTCAGGTGGGAGATCCTGCCACTGAAAGGGGTCTGGTTTATAGAGGAAATACATTATAAGAATTCATGTTTGCAATACAATAATATGGGCTAAAGCTATCATAATACTGATCATCTAATTGTAAACCAATAAACGTTTCAAGTTTGTTTTAACCTGGTGTGACTCTCTCTCTCAAATACATACAAGTGTCCAGTTAATCTGGTGGTGGCAGCGAGTGAAAACCCAGTGTGTGTAAGGGGCACGTCACACCTGACTGCAATGCATGGAGCTTAAACTATTGGTTGGTCATTTGTTTATCTGTTGCATTTAGTTTCCTCTCCCAAATGTTCATTCTTTAGGTATTAGAAAGGCAACTCTGGCTACTCTATTTTTTGTGCTGTGACCACACAAATGGCAGTTGGATGCTGTAATAGATTCAGCAGGCTCAGTGGCATACAGGCAGTACACTGCACATGTATACAACATATGGTTGATGTAATGTGCATTCTGTGGTTTGCCTTAGTGTTTCTGTTACCTAGAGCCATCTGCTGCTTGCATTCACTTTTAATTCTTGCATTCTGCCCTACTACTGGATTGCTGCACTCAGGCCTGGTACATCCAGTTGCTATCTTCCAATGTGATATGTTAGAAGGTAGAAGATGGAATAAGTGATGCCACAAATTTCCATTTCATTCTTGTTTGGGTGTTCCTTTCTTACTTTTCTCCAACATGCAAATGGTGAAGCAGCTAATTCCATTCATCTCTATCATGCTTTTTCTGTCTGCTAGAAGGAGAGGTTCCTGCTTGCTTGAAGGCTTCCCACAAAGGCAGAAACGTCTGCTGTGTAGGCACATTGCTTTCCACATGGAGAAAGTGGTGACAAAGAGGGAAAGCACTGGTGCTGCCCTGCTCACAGGTTGGAGGAAAAATGACACTGCTGCCTGAATAGACTTCCACAATTGCCTCTTCCATGTAGCATGTTGGTTCTTAGCATCAGCCACTCTCATTACAGCTACTTATAAGAAAATCTATGTCAGAGATTTTCACTTTGCTTTAATATTATCCCAATGAAGGGGACAAAGAATTGCGTCCATTAGTTTTAAACAGCTTGGCTGTAAATCATGGGCCAGGGTCACTGGAAGTGTTCTGTCAGCCTCCACCAATTACAAAACACAAGAAAACTGAGTAATAGAACATGATTAATATTAGATTGATTGTATTTTGTGAATTGCGTTTTCCTCCCTGTGACAACGAACTGATAGGATGTTCAATTGGATTATAGATATTAAAATTATGGATCACTTCTGTCCCAACTAACTTCCTCTCTTGCATACAAACAGAACAACAATTTATATCATTTCAAAAGGGACTAGTGAGAGACAAAGAAAAATCAGTATGAACTTATGTAAGGTCATTAAACAGATTCATCTGACTTTCTGCAGTCCTGAATACATTTTAAATACAGTACTTACAATGGCTTGATCAAGATACATGTATGTATGCCCACTGATCTTTTGATGGCTTCATCTTCTGACTCTTAAGCAATATGTTTTCCCTGCCACAGAAACTGGAAGTCAGTGGAAATTCATAAAACAAAATGTTCCAGCTGGCTTGAGAACTGTGCAATATATTTTTCAACATTAGGACACCTGTCACAGTCTTGGAAAGTGACTTCTGAGAAGAATTTAATGGCACGGAGAAGCCATCCATGCCTGAGCAGCATTATGAAAAATGCCCTGGGTCCCAGAGCACATATCACTGTGCACTTTTTAATTTTACAATACAATACTTATTTAATTTTTCATTAATATTATAATTTTTACACACATGCTCATCCCAGTAATATTGGAAGTTGGGGCATCGGAGAATGACAAAAACAAGTGTTGTTTTTTTAAAAAAAATTTTTAAAAGATTAGTCTTTGCAGTACATGGGCGAGTGCTACTAAAAGTGATACTTTCAGTTGTTCCTATTAACATCCAGCCTGTGTGGCCTTGGGCAAGATGCATAGTCCCAGGGCACTCCCAGAAAAAGGGAGTGTCAACCATTTCTGAGTATTCTCTACATACTACATAGAAATCCCTGGAAAGGGACGCCATAAGTCAGAATAGACTTGATGATGATGATGATGATGATGATGATGATGATGATGATGATGATGATGATGATGATGATGATGAATTGAGCAAAAAGATGCATTCTGTTATGAGCTGAAGCTTTTTCTTGATAAGAATTTACCCCCATTCACACATGTATTCATATTCAGAAGCAAAGAATGCAAGATTTCTAAAATGCAAACATTAGAGGAAACACAATGAACTGTATAATCCAGGGGTGTTCAACTTTGAACAGGCCAAGGTCTACTTTTTCCAGCCCAAAGTACCTGAGGGCTACTACACTAAGACCTCTACTTAAGAATTTATCCATTCTGAGCACATGCTCATAAGTAGAGATGGGCACGACCAGAAAAATTTTTTTTCGAGTTGTCGTTTTTCGGGACGGGTCCATTTCGGGTCGTTTCCGTTTTTCGCAAAATTTTTCAAAAATTTGTCATTTCATCGTGTCATTTGTCATTTGTCGTTACTGCCGCGATTTAGCGCGACTTGACTGCCCAGAGCATGGGGTAAGGGGGTAAGGGGTAGGCTTAGGGTAACGGTTAAGGTTAGGGTGGGTTAGTGGGCTGTACCTCTGGGTGCCTCTGGCCCACTAAGAACACAGTGTACTGGCGTATGGGTTAGGGTTAGGGTTAGGATTAGGATTAGGGTTGGTGGGCATTTTATGCCCTCTCTGGCACATCCAGAAGTCTCAGCAAAACCTGGCCATGCGATTGGTGGAATGGCTCCAAAAATTTGCATGGTCCCATCCCATGGCCAGCCCATCACTGCGCGTGCACAGGTGTAAAAAAATAAAAATAAAATAAAATAAAATAAAATAAAATAAAATAAAATCAATGGAGACATTTTGTTGCAAGAAAAACCCACTGCTGCTACTGTAAAAATTCAAGCATTTAAAATAGCTAATTTTCGCATGTTTCTGTGGTGCTTTGGTGGGTTTTTGGACCACGATTTCAAAAAAAAAATTGTGGTTGCCATTTTGGATCTCCCCGCACCACATGGCAAATGGAGACGCCGAGGATGACCCCTCCCAGCCCGCTACCAGCAGCCCAGGACAGGAGGGGGGAAGGCTGGAGTGGGGACCCCCCCCCCAGAAACCACCCCTCTGGTAGGTGCCCTCAGGCAGGCATATTTTTGCCTGCTTTTTTGGCCGGGAATCGGGGTTTTTTATTTCTAAAACTTTTTTTCTGTGCCGCTTGGCATCGCACGATTGCTGCGATGCCAGGAACGACAACGACAAATCAGACCCAATTTTTCTTTTGTCGGTTCGAGTTCGAGTTCTGGGGGAGTAATTGTCGTTACCGTTTCCGTTGCGTAACGGAAATGAGTAACGGAAACGGAAATGAGAATTTCGCCAAGTCGTGCCCATGTCTACTCATAAGTAAAAACTTTTGTAAGTAGAGCAGCAGTTTCCCACAGGAATGAATTGAAAACCAATTAATCTGTTCTGCGCCATGGCCCTTGAACTGCCCCGCTCGGCTGAGACAATGGGCTGGCAGACCCAGAACATTGCTGGGGCAGTGGTGGTCCTTGGGATGGGGGAAGGAGGGGTGGAGAACTTATCCCCTCACTTTTTTATTGATGGCTGGTGGGCTACTTTTGAACCCTTCATGGGCTACCAGTAGCCCACGGTCTACCTGTTGGGCAGGCCTGGTATAATCAATCCAGGCCCACACTTTTGTTACATATATATTTCTTGTTTCCTTCAACAATCCCAAGGTGGCATATACAGTATCATGCCCTTTTCACCTTTCCATTTATCCCTACAACAATCATCCTGGCCAGACTGAGAATATATGAATGGCTCATGGTTGTTCTGAGAGTTCAGTTAGGGATGCCACCTCTCCCCCGCCCCCCTAAAACAGGTTCCTTATTTAAAACCCTTTAGAACAGGCAGGTACAACATAATCTAGGAATAGCAGTGCCTACTGAACTGCAGATGGGAAACAATTTCATTTTGCTTTGTACTTTTAAAAATAGTGAAAGCTCACACAGTTCTTCATATCTGGGACAGACAGAACATGATTTAAAAAAAAACCACCACAAAGATATATGATTTATAAATGGTTTAACTTGATGTTTACAATTTCTTTTCAGTAAAATACCTGGGGAATAGAAAATCCAGTGGAAGGATACAAATGGTAGGAAGAAGGGGAAAATACTGCTAAATAGTAAATGATGGAATAACTGGGACAATATCCTTCAGCCAAGGAATGGGACAAGGGTGCCCCTATCTCCAGTATTATCCACATTAATAATAGAATTGTTAGCACCGGTATTAGAAATGATAAACATATCAAAGGAGTAGAGTGTGAAGAAAATAATAAGATAAACTTATTTGCTGATGACACATCACTAGTAATTTCAAAAAAAAAAAGAAAACAGTAGATGCAATCAAAAGAATTAGAGAACATTGAAAAGCATTTGAAGAAATAAAAGGACTAAAAGTAAACTAGGAAAAGTCAGAATGTCTACTGTTAAATCACTCTGTAAAATAAAGGAAGAAAATGAGAATGAAATTTGAATGGAAATTAGAAAACACAATGGACCCCCATATAACAAGCAGTTTGTTTAAAAGAAAATCTGCTTAAAGGAGAATATTTCCAGAGATAGGGGGAAATCGCTTAACAGAATTGCCTATGCCCTATGGGGTGAATCCGTACAACAGAAAGACGGTCACAATTAGGGATTAATCTGAGAAATTTGTACAAAGGAAAATGTGCTTAACATAATTTCATTTGGAACAAATTAATTCCTTTATAGAAGGTACCACTGTAAGAATGAATACTGAATTACATGGAATTTACAAGATATAGTTAAAGATAATTTAGGTAGGTTGAAAAGAAAGATAAGTGTTGAAAGAATATAAAAAAATAAGAACTCTTTGTTTGGGAGGGTAGCATCATGTAAAATGAAAATTGTTCCTTATTTATTTATTTATTTATTTATTTATTTATTTATTTATTTATTTATTTATTCATTCATTCCATTTTTATACCGCACCGATTTCCCAGAAGGAAATTTCATATTTTGAATGCTTCTAATAACAATTACTAAAAAAACAATTGAAAGAATGACAGAATGTGGTAAATAGGTTTTGTAATGGTAATAAAGGAAGAAGGATAAATAAAAGGTTTTTGTATACAGTTTCAATTTGGAACAAAAGTATTTTGAAGAATATATCCATAAGAATTAAAGAAAATTATAAGGTAGCATGGAGATGGTATTTAACCGAGGTAAAGATGAAGATACTAAATAAAAATATATCATCTCTGTGCTGGAGGTATAAAAAGCAAAAAGGGACATATTTGCATATGTGATCGCTATGTGACATAAGGAAGAAAGAATGGATTCAGGTTTTCAAAGCAGTTAGGTAAATAATGGAATATGATACTCAAATGTCATTGACTGCTTCATTGAATATGATTAATGGTAGTCAACTGAAGGAATAAAAGAAGGATTTAATTACTATGATAGTCACAGTGGCAAGATTATTATTTGCAAAGAACTGGAAAAGTGACAATCAAATTAATATTGAAGAATGTTATAGAGAATTGTGGAATATGGCAATTAAAGACAAATTGACTTATGAACTGAAAGTAAGAAGAGGTTTAACACAAAGCAATGCTTTTTAAAAGTATGGAATTTATTTTTGGAACTTGTGCTTCAGAGAAGAAGAAGTATATCTCAGGAGAAGAATCATTGTGTTTCTGGAGAGAAAGGGGGGTGATGAAATGTAAAAATATCAAAATTAGATTCTAGTCCCAAAGGTGAAGCAATAGGTGGAAAAGAAATGTATTAATGTAACTCAGTGTAGAAATGCAGTTGGCATGGATTATTATGCTGTTTTTTTAAAAGAAAAGAAAGAAAGAAGTGCATGCATGCTTACCACATTCTGATCATTTCTATCTAAAATGGATGCTCTTGGGATGTGTAAAATATATATATTATACCTGTGCATATTTTTAAGGAAAGGCATTGAGTTACTCCATCCAGCCTCCTATTGTTTGCCCCATTTGATAACAGCTTTGCAGGGCTCAAAGGTTTTCTCTGTCATCTTCCCTGTCTTCCTTTGCAAGTGCAATTGTCTGGGAGTAAAACCCCAGACCTTTTGCATGCAAAGCACGCTCTCAGCCGCAGAGCCATAGATCTTTGCTGTGTTGAAGAGAGATCCACACAGACTCCCATAAGAATTGCCCATATCAGACTAAATTGCACTTGGAGAGGCAATGGTTTGTACTGGAGACACACATTTCTCGTCCAGTGGAAAGTTTTCTAACTAGATCCATCTTCTATAATAGTTTCCTTCTGATTAAGTTATAAAAATGTAAGATTGAAAAAAATAACACTTAAACGTTTCTTTAAGGCCTTTGTCTCCTAGATATTATGTCATATATTTGTCTGCTATATATTATGCGTTACAACATTGTGAAAAACCTGTGCTAAGATGTGCCTCACCAGAATACCACCTATAAGAATGGAGCTGAAGCACTAGATGACCTGGGTCCTAGCTACCTCAAAGATCGAATCACGCAGTATGAACCGACTTGGGTGTTAAAGTCATCAGGAGAGGCCCTTCTCTCCATCCCACCACCCTCACAGGTACGTCTCGTGGGAACCCATGAAAGGGCCTTCTCGACTGCTGCGCCCAGACTCTGGAACTCCCTCCCACTAGAAGCAAGGACTGCCTCATCTCTGTTGTCCTTCCGGAAACAGGCAAAGAACTTTCTCTTCAGGCAAGCTTTCCCTGAATGATGAACTACCATGTGTATTTTATATGAATCTATGGGTTCACATAGACTTTATGTTTATGACTACTTATAACCGTGTTGCTTTAATGTAATGTTGTCTATTAATGCTGTAAGATGTCCTCCAATTCCTTTTTCACAAATACTTGAACATATCTTAATTGTACTGGACTGTATATTATCCCTCATTACTGTAAGCCACTTTGGGTCCTTTTCCAAGCAGAAAGGCGGGGTAAAAATACTCTAAAATAATAAATAATAAAAAAATTATCCTGTCACCCCCATTCAACCTTTGCTTCTTTCCAATATCAAGGGAGAGAATTTGCATGACTTTTTTTGGAGTGGGTCATTTACAACCATTTATTATTCTGGGAAAACTGCCCCTTCTTTATCGTTTAAAAATCTCAAGCAAGATTGACCATTTCACTGCCTTTTCTTTATTTTTGTCTATCTCACCTGTACTTGTGAACTCCCCTTCTCCACTTTAGTCTCACAACAAGCACACAAGGTAAATTGAGATGAGGAAGACAGTAGCTGGCCCAAGATCATCCCCTCGATATCATGGTGTAGTGGGAATTCAAACTGGGATTTTGGAAGTCCTAGTCAAACGAGCTCATGCTTCTGCCATGCTTGTCTTGCAAAAAATATCACTTAAAAGTTCTGCTTCTGCCTTGTTATAGGACAGTGAAAGGATATGTGCCATTTTAAAAGTGGTGGAGGAGGTAATCAGATAGTATTGTCCTACCCTCTGAACAGACCATTCTTGCAGATTTCTATACAAAGTCATATAAACCAAGGATAACATAACTGTGGTGAGCAGCTGTTGGCCAGTTGTAGTTACTTTATTTGAACATGCACACAGTGCCATTTCTATAGAGGTGTGTGTGTGTGTGTGTGTGTGTGTGTGTGTGTGTGTGTGTGTGTGTGTGTGTGTGTGTGAGAGAGAGAGAGAGAGAGAGAGAGAGAGAGAGAGAGAGAGAGAGTGAGTGAGTGAGTGAGTGTGTGAGAGAGAGAGAGAGAGAGAGAGAGAGAGGGCAAAAGTGGGCGTAAATCTGAACCCGTTGAACTTGCATGAAATGCAAAGCACCTCATCACCACTGGATTATTGAAATGTAAATTCCAAAAGTAATTTTATGCTACCTCAGCAGCCCTGTCAGACACTGCTTCTTAGACTGGACTCAACAGGTGAAGAGGAAGCCTTGCCCCCACCTGCTTCGTCCTTGCATTCCACATAACTAATGCAAAATTGACCCTGAAGAGGAGAAGCTTTCATTTGCATGGAGACTCTTCTTACAAGCAAGAATGCAGGCCAGGGGGAAGAAATTATTGTGTGCATGGGGAGACTGCATATGACTAGAAGCCTCTGCTATCCAGACAAGTTGCTGAAATCAGTGACAAAGCTACTGGCCTCTTTGCACGTCAGAACCAGCCTGAAAAATTCCACCTGAATATGCAAAGTGTTGCCTCGGTTTAGAAATTACCATTTCATGGAAGTTGACCTTGTTGCCAAAAAAGACCAGAATGAAGGCACATTTTGATTCTTTTCTTGGTCATTCCGAAGGGATTAGCTGAAGAAAGCTATTATTTAAACACTGCATGATTGTAACACTACATCTGCCTTGGAGTAATCCCCACATAACTCATTGGGATGGCTTTCTGGTTAAACATCATCCTATCAACAAATTATGCATTCTTCTATCTAAATTTGTTCTGAAGTTCTGAATTTAGGGTGCTTATGTTTGCAGTGTTTAAACATCATGCCATAGCATGTCCTACCCTACTGACCGCATCCTGTGGCTTAGTATAGTAAGCCTCCACTAGAGAAGGATCATTGAATCAATGGAGATTTTATTAGTCAGTTCTTCTGTAAATTCCATGGATTTTAATAAAAAAAAGTGTTCTGCTTATATACTGCCCCATACCACTTCAAGTAGTCTCTGGGCGGTTTACGGTTTAATTAGAGTATGCAGACTACACATGGCCCCGTGCCCCCAGCAAGCTGGGTATTCATTTTACTGACCTCGGAAGAATGGAAGGCTGAGTCAACCATGAGCTTGCTACCTGAGATTGAACCACTTGTAGTGGAAATTGGGTTTGTTGATAAGGTTGCTGTTATTTTATGGCTGTATGGTAAAAATGCCTCAAGAGACCAAAAACAAACACGAGATCAGAACAGGTTGAGGGGTGGAAGAGAGGGGGGAAGGTGAGATGGGATGAGAGAATGGGAAAGTTTAGATAAACAGTTTTACATTACATTACATACACCTTTATTGGCATTAAAACAAAGAAAATAGAACACAACCAAAACAGTAATGGTAAACCATTGTCAAGTAAAACAATAGGTAAAAAGCCAAAAAGGAGATACACTCTCATTTCTTATTAATAACAGCTACTAGAAAATCTGCAACTTGTAAGGTGACCCATTCGGAATGGTCATGAAGTAAAAAGCTTGTATATTCCTCTGGAGGGCCAGAGAACATAGACATAATTGGGTCTAAAAACTCTTTGCGTAACCTAGTATGGGCAGGGCAACGGCACAGTATATGAAGGACTGTGTCCGGTTCAAGATGGCAAAATTTACAAAGCCTCTGGGACGATGGTATACCCAAGTATCTTCCTGAGAGTACTGAGGAGGGGAAAATATTGAGTCTGGCCAACAGGAAAGCACGTCTCTTATTTGGATTAATTAGCTTGCGGAAATAACAGAGATCATGGCCAAAGACCGGGGATAGGTTAAAGAAACATGGAGAGCAGGTCCAATTTAGATTAGAGGAAAGTAATTCAGTTTCTTCTTCAAATAATTTTGCCTTAATGGTCAAGTAAGCTGGAAACAGCCTCGAGTTTTGGCTGACATGTATATTATCTAGTCCCATCAGCAATGGATTGAGGGAGGTGTCAAAATTTTTCTGACTGATTTCCAGGAATTTGAAATAATTGCCCAATTGTGTTAAAGCAGTTACTAAATTTTAAGCAATTCATGTTTGTGAGTCTCAAGTTGATGAACTCTGTAGCCATATCTGATATGATAATAAAATGATGGATGCAATCTGAAAATGAACACACTATAATAGATGTTTCCAACAAACTTTTATACAGTAAATTCATGTGTTATTGATATAATATTGGTGTTACTCGTTAGTATTCCATTTTTTGCTGATGCATATTTCTGTGCCGTGTAGACTCCTGAGAGGAGGAAAATATTCCTGAGGAGGGGAAAATATTGAGTCTGGCCAACATGAAAGCACGTCTCTTATTTGGATTAATTAGCTTGCGGAAATAACAGAGATCATGGCCAAAGACCGGGGATAGGTTAAAGAAACGTGGAGAGCAGGTCCAATTTAGAATAGAGGAAAGTAATTCAGTTTCTTCTCCAAATAATTTTGCCTTAATGGTCAAGTAAGCTCTTTTACAGTGTCAGTTTTACCTTAGAGTCTTTTGGTGGGAGATAAACTTCCATTAAAAAAACAGTGGCAATATACAGTGGACCCTTGTATAACAAACAGCTTGTATAACATAAAATCTGTACAACATAAAAATCCAGAGATAGGGGAAATTTGCTTAACATAATTGCCTATGGGGGAAATCCACACAACATAAAAATGGAATTACTCCATTTTCAATTCATTCCTATGGGAATTTGTATAAAGGAAAATTTGCTTAACATAATTTCTTTGGGAACGAATTAATTCCTTTATACAAGGTGCCACTGTAGTAGTATTACATTTGACAATGACTCAAGAAACCTTGACTTATGCTCAATCCATTCTTGTATGTGTCCATCATGCATATAAATTTTATCTCAGCTGTTTCTCTTTGTATTCTTGATTTGTTCCAAAACGGTGGCCTTCATATCTCTCAAGGAGTGTCCTGGTAGATTGAAATTGTTTGAGACAGGTTTCTGTATATTGTAGTTTCTTATATCAAATGTATGTCCATTGATGCGTTTTCATAGAGACTGTCCTGTTTGTCCAATGTAGAGTGCAGATGGGCATTGTTGGCAAAAGATGGTATAGATCACATTGGTTGAGGAGCAAGTGAAGCTGCCCTGTATATTATATATATTATATTATATATATATATATATATATATATATATATATATATATATATATATATATATATATATATATATATATATATATATATATATATATATATATTATTTTTTCCTTTTCCCGCCATCTGTTGTGGTTTTTTCCACTGCTAGATCTCTTTGAATGAGATGAGGTTTTACAAGGGTGCCATATGTTTTTATTTTTCATTTTTATGATAATTGTCTATGTGTTTCTTTGTGTTTGTATCTTTGATCGCTGTTGAATCCTCAGCTTGTAAGCCACCCAGAGTTCCTTTGGGAAGATCGGTGGGGTATAAATTCAATAATAATAATAATAATAATAATAATAATAATAATAATAATAATAATAATAATAATAATAATAATAATAATAATATATGGCATTGTTAGGTCTTGTAATTGTGTTTCCAGAGTGGATGGGTTGGCTTTCAGAGTTGGCAAATTGGTGGTAGCATCCAGGGTAGATGCAGGGCCAGTGCTAGGTTTTTTTGCACCCTAGGCGAGGGCGGGGTGATGGGGTGGGCGGCGGTGGTGGGTGGGGCAGGGCAGGGGGTGGCAGCGGTGGCAGCAGCAGGGGTGGTGGGAGCGGGGCGACAGGGGTGGCGGATGGCAGGGGATGGCAATGGGCACGGGGGGTGGGCAGCGATGGGTGTGGCGGGCAGACAGCGACGGGTGGCGGGGGGATGGGCAGCGGTGGCCAACGGGGGGTGGCAGGGGGGCAGCAGGCTGGCCAGCGACCCCTCTCAATTTTGGCGCCCTAGGCAACTGCCTAGTTCGCCTTAATGGACGTGCCGGCCCTGGGTAGATGCTACAGAGACTACCTTTCAGAAAGCAGACATGGAGATATTTGAGGATTGTATAGTCCTATGCTTGAGGCAGTCTAAGACTGACCAAAACGATAGGGGCCAGAAGGTGGTATTGGGGAAGTCTCATATAGCTGAGTTATGCCCGTTTGACACTGTAAAAGCATACTGTGTTGCATGTGGCACTGCAGAGGGCGCTCTGTCCAGCACAAGGATGGAACACCATTGACAAAATTTCAATTTTGGGCAGTGACCTCTAATGCCATGTCCAAAGAGGGTATTGGAGGATATAAATTTGGGACACATTCATTCTGTATAGGAGCGGCCTCCAGAGCAGCTGCCATGAGTTATGAAGTGGAAGCCATAAAGCGAGTGGAGAGATAGTCATCTGTAGTTTTCACACCTACGTGAGGCCTATACCACAGACCTAGGTTATGGCACCCTCTTTCTTTTCCTTGTTTTTCAGGTTCTGCAGTTCCAGGATCCCAGGTAGAGATGGGCACGAAACGAACAATTTTTTGTTTCCGTTTTCATTTTTTCATTTTGTTATGCAATGAAACAACAAACGAATTTTGTCTCTAAAATGAAACGAAACGAACAGAAACACCGGAAATTTTGTCATGCAGTTTCGTTTCCGTTACTGCAATATGAGTGAACTGCTTAAAATGCTAAAAAAAATCACAAAAATTGAAATAAATGGTAACGAAATGGTAACAAAACAAACGAAAACAAAAAGGAATTTTTTGCAAAAAATCGTGAAAAACGGAAACGAACCGAAACGGACCCTCCAAACGACAAACGACAAATGAAATGCCATTTTTTTGATTCGTGCCCATCTCTAATCCCACGTTTGAATTTTGATAGTGTGCCATAGTTTCATGTTTTGGGCCAAGAAGTTTGCTGCACCTTCCAGTTTTGATTTGAACCTGGGATTGTGCCATCCTGGAATGGAGAGGGTGAAGAGGCCTGTTATGAGCTGGGTTTTTTGACAATGTCATCCAGGGTGGCTGTGATCTACCCTTTGAGATACTGGTACAGTGGTCCCCCGCCCTTTCGCAGTTCATATACTGCAGTCCTGCTATATCGCAGGACCTCAGTACATGAAAAAAGGCTCCCTGAGGTAAGGGGCAAAGGCCTGTTTCAGGCCTCTCATACTGGATTAGAGGTGCCCTGAACAGGCCTTCTGCAGGCCCCCAAAGGGCCTCCCTGTGAACTGGAAATAACTTCTGGTAAACTGGAAGTCACTTCCAGGTCACCAAAAATCATTTCTAAGGCCTCCGAGGGCCTCTCTAGGCAGGTGGGTGGGCATGGGCATATGGGGTAGCCCAATGCCATGGTGGGTAGTGGCAGAAGATATGAGGTTATAGGTGAGTTCAAAGACATCCAGTAAAGGGTGTAAGCCAGCCCACCTCCCAGTGATCAAAGGCCTAGAGGAATGGGATGTGGGAGGAGGCAGGGGTCCCCCTTGGCGGCAATTGCCCAGAGCTGGGAGCCTTGGATGGTTGTCACCTGGTGAGGACACCTAATTATCATTCGGTGAACTCACCTGATGGTCTGGGTCTGGAGCATGGTCAGCACCAGGCACAGAGATACTTCTGCCTTAATATAACCCCCCTTTAAAAGGGATGTTTATGTTTGTCATTTAATAAAGTGTGGCCCGTGTTTCAACCCACTTATTGTGTCTTGTCTCATTTCTCCAGGCTGCGTGGTCAACAGCTTTTATCCTCAGTTTGACAAATGGGAATTTAGATGCTGGCAGGATCAGAATAAGGTTTTGTTCTTCCTTTTCCTGGGAGAGGTACTTGAATATGGAGCATCACGTGTTTTCTTTTACACAACGAGTAATGCAGGCTAGAGCTGAAATTATCCCCACCCACTCACCCCAATTTAAATCATGCTATGGTGTTTTGCAGCTTATAAATCATTAGGAAGATATTCATCTGCTGTGTCCAGCAGGGAGCAGAGAGTAATAAGGTAGCCTCATGCTGCTGAAGATATTGCACCCTTGAGGAAAAGCAAAATTGTTAAGTTTAAAATTAAAGTGTTCCTCTCAAGCGTGTCGCCATTTGTTGCGAACAAGCAGCAGCGCTTAAATTGTCAGTTCTCTCAGGACTACATTATCCCAAACCATCTTATTCCAAAAGTCCCATCAAAAAACAATCAAGGATGTGGGCCATTTGTTGTTTAGATAGCATCTTTCTTTTCCACCTCAGCTTCATCACAAGTCATTTTTACAGGCATGCCGTGATAGACTTCTATACATTTCTACACATCAACTCAGAAGTAGGTCCCATGAAGCTGATAGGGCTTACTCCCAGTTAAACACGTCTAGGGTTGCAACCACAGAGTGAAATAAGAAATGGGAGAGAAATTAGGAGACAAGAAACTGAAGGGGACAACAAAGATTATCTTAAACTGCCAATGGATCCAGAGCAGAGGGCAGACATGAAAAAACTGCTGAGGGTGAGAGGTAAACCAATGGCTATGTGTCCTTGCAGTACAAAGACATGTACAACCTATCTTGCACTATGCAGTAGCTAATATGGAAATGCAAGTTGAAGGCGGTTACTTCACGTTCCTTTTGCCTCTGCAAGTGTTGTGCTTCGGACCGGTAAAAAAAAAAATCTTACTTCACATCCGTCGCACAACAGCTAAAATTTGTCTCAACCACACCCGCGGAGTGGGATCAGAGGGTGACAATACGGTACCTAGTGCTGGGTTGGGGTATTCTCTTATCACGGTTTGATCCTGGTTCCTCTTCTGAGACAAGGGATCATGTGGTAACAACTGTCACACAACAACCAGTGTCCACCTAGTGGTCAGCGGCTGAAGCAGCATTCGACATTAGTTTCCCTACAGGAAACACCATGCAGCACAAATGTTTATTAAGGAAAGTACTGAAAATTCTGTAGCATTGATGTGTTAATCCTGGAAGACCAGTAAATTGAAATATTGAAAAGTTTTTTTATTATTTTTAAAAAACAAGGGTTGAGAAAGCAAGACAAATTCAGAATTTGTCACAGAACAAGACCGTGAAGTAACAGTTGTCACGAGACAAGTTATCACAACTGAGAAAACAGAAACAGGGACTAAACAGGGACAAAACCACGTGATCGTGACCAACGCTGTCACTGTACAAAACTAGTCATGGAACAAGGACTGGAAGGGAATAGATTGGTTTGTCACTGAAAGCTGATTCCACTAGGAAGAAACAAAATGAAGACTAGGAGGAGGAGGAGGAAGGTTCACCTTATCTGGAGCATAGCCAAAATACTAAAACCAACAGCATATTAGATTGGAATGGAATGCACATTGAATAAAGGGTGAAGGTTGATATCTAAGGACCTGGATAATGGGTCATCTACCGGTCTTTCCTAATACATGTAACAGGGAAACACAACTTCGCAGGTCTTGTTTGAAGATGCCAGCACTTTCTCTCTCCCTAGTGACTTTCATGACAATGCAGTGTGTGAGAGAGAGACAATGAAAGACAAATAGAAAGATTCTGTAGAAGAGAGTTTCCTGTATCCCCAAAAAACTGCTTCTCAACTTTTCCAGGAGGGATAAACTACAAGACCAGACTCCCCCAGACAGCATGACTACTGAATGCACTGGGCATTCTGGGAGGTGCAGTCTTTAAAAAATATATTATTCTTGCTCTGATGTCAGTGTTAACATGTTTTTCCTTGCTCCTTTCTTGCATGTAGATCTTACATATGAGGTGAATGCATAAGCATGATTAATTATAATAGCAGGCTTTTACATAAATTCAATTTAGCTCAAGCAAAGCTCACAGAAAGTATGGTATTTTTCTCGTTCCAAGACTGTGAGTTTCTTAAAGAGGGTGCAGTTACACATTGGAAATGGAGCGCTAGATTGGGGTTTTGAAGTTAACTTAAAGTCATGTGGTAGTAACATAATTTTTTGGTTGGTGTGTGTGTCAGGATAACTCTTAATCCATTTGCAAGATGTATTGAATATTGGTTGTTTATTTGCTTTGTGGTCTGTATCGTTCTCTCTCTTCTTGGTCTACACTATGCTAGCACCATGGCATCTGTAACTAATATTGTGGTCAAATACATAACCGAAATTGTGGCCAGATTTTATACCAAAATAGATTGTGTTTGTGTCATTATTTGGATTCTGGCCCCGAGGCCACCATGAGACTTGCTGACAATGTTTCTTGCTGTTACAGTTTGGGGGCAGAAAAGTGTTCTAAGAAGGTTGAGAATTTTAAACCAATAGTTTACCTTTTCAAAATGATTATAAATGTAACAAGCTGATTAAAATATAGGTTTGTAAAAATAGCTAAGTAAGAGTAGTGGTAACAAAAGCCTCTTTAAAATCAGTATTCAAAGCTTTGTTAATATATTGTGGAAGGAGTCAAAGAGACATTCTACCACCATGTTTTACTAATACTGGTGCTGTTTGCTCTGATGTTTTTCTATGTCTGATTAGTTTACTAGTTTAAGAGGTATAGACAAAAAGAAAAGGAAAAGAGGGAAAATTACTTATTATTATTATTTATTATTATTATTTGGTGCATCCTTCCCTGGACTAGGCGTCTGTTCAGTCTGCTAAAGAAGTGCTGTTGGTGACTGCCCATTGCAGGATATTCTCAAAAGCTACCTAAGATCCCCTAGAATCTTTCACAAAGAACTGGTTTTGTGGCCGTCCCCTGGTTTTCAATTCAAGAACACTCATTTTTCTATTTGCCAGTAATCTGTTGTGTGTGTGTGTTGGGGGGGTGATTGTGTGCAAAGTGATGGATTTCAGACCAGATTACAAAGGAGCCTGAATTCATTTCAGAATGGGCCGAGGATGATTGGGCTTATGAGATCTGGTGTCCTGATTCTCTCTCATTTCACTCACTGCCATTAATTTCACCTTAAATGAAGCTTTAACCAGAATGAATTCACCAGTCAACTGTCCCCTCTTGAGAAAGGCTGTTAAAATGCCAGAATATGATTTATCCTGGTTTTAGTCACATTTTTTTCCTTTTTGTCCTACACTGACTGGCTCTTATTTCTTTACATAATTCAATTTAAAGTCCTCCCTTCTACTTGTGAATATGTTTACTTTCCCCCTGTCATGGCTCTGCTTTCTTCTCTGTAGTCCACACTTGCTACATTTTACAAGCACATTTGTTTTGCAGAAACAGAGCATGCCAGCTATTTCTGAGGCACATCCCCCTCTCTGTCAGTTTTCTGACAAATGCTCTGGCTCTCACTGTCTGAGCAGCTTCACTGATTTCCAGTCCTTTCACATGCTGAGAAAACCTGCTTATTCTACCCCCACTTTTTTTTTTCTGTCAGTGGGTCATAAAGCTTGCCGAGGCTTCCTCTGCAGCACTTTGTATCACATCCACTTCTAGATATACACAAAGGAGACATTAATACAGGACTCATTTCAAAAAGCAGGCAGACAGAATTGCACCCGTTCTCCAAAGCATTGGTGTGTGAATAGGCTCTGGCGTGCCCTCCAAATGTTTTGGACTTACATTCCCATCAATCCCAGGAGAGGAATTCTGGAAACTGTAGTCCACCTTGGAGAAAGCAGGACCATACAGTATAGTAAGTGTGCATCTGAACAGGCATTGCAATGTATGCCCATGGTTTCCAACACACATGATAGAATCAAAAGTATGCATTTACACAAGGACCGCAGCACAACTGATCTACTTTAAGTGTGAAGATGGGGATCTTTGATTTATCATATTTCACACACTGTGGCTTACAAAACAATCTTTCCAACCTGTCACACAAAACCAATAGAAACATGTAGCTTTGGGTTTATTGCAGCAAAAGACAAAGGAATTTGTAAACAAGTGCCTGCATTTGTGTGCTCTGTAATTGTCAAGAAGCTCAAGAACATCACTGCAGAGAGCTCACCCCTACTGACCCTGAAAAGTTGTGCTCCTTCTTCCAAAAAGCTTTCTGAAATGCTCATCTCTTGGACAAGGTTTAAGAATTGCATGCATCTTATTTACAAAAAGTCTTGGTAAATAAGGTGCATGCTATGCACATGCTTTGGTTTGGTGCAAACCGCAGCATTATTTGGTGCTAGAGTGGTACCAAAGTCCAGTGGCAGCTTCCTGCAGGGGCCACAAAAGCAGCTGAAGGGGGTCAGATGAGTTATGGGGATCATGTAGTGTCCACCCTTGCCTATAGATGAGACATTGTAGTAGCTCAAATACTGGGTGGGTCCATCCAGCTAAGAGAATATTCAACCATTTAGTAACTTTTAAAAGCTCCAAACCATATAGCTACGTGACTCCCCACCACAACCATTCATTCTGAGGTCCAACACAGTCACAAGGAACCTGCCCCAAATGAGGCCCAAACCAGTATGGATCCAAATAAACCTAGTATTCCGGACCCAGACCAGAATGCCAAGGCCTGAATTTTGGGTACTCTTATTGACTTACTTTTAGAAATCAAACCAGCCATAATTTGTTTGTTTCCTTAGTCATAGGCACACATAATTTGAAGACAGCAACAGTGCCTTCCCAGTGGACATTTTATTTATTTATTTATTTATTTATTTATTTATTTATTTATTTATTTATTTATTAAGAGTAGAGATGGGCACGACTAAAAAAATGGTGTTTCGTTTGTCGTCCGGTCATTTAGGGGTCCGTTTCGGTTCATTTTCGTTTTCGTGATTTTTTTGCAAAAAAATTTGTTTTGTTTCGTTAGGTAATGAAATGAAAAAACAAAAACAAAAACAAAAAATTGCTGTTTCGTTAGCATTCTTTTTAGTTCAATGCATCTGCTGCAACAAAAACAAAAAAACACGGCAAATTTGGTCGTTTTGTTTTCGTTTTCATTTAGTTTTTTAAAAAATTTGTTTCATTTTTATTGCGTAACGAAACAAAAAAACGAAAATGAAAACAAAAAATTGCTTGTTTCGTGCCCATCTCTAATTAAGAGTATTTTTACCCTGCCTTTCTCCTTGGAAAAGTGCCCAAGGTAATGAGAGACAATATACAGTCCAGTACAATTAAGACACATTCAAGTATTGAGAACAGGGAATTAAAGCACTAGAGATGGGCACGAAATGGGGTTCGCTTCATTCCGTTTCCTTTTTCGGGGGCCCAGAGCCTGCTTTGTTTCCGTTTCTTCGTTTTTCGGGTGCGGCAAGCTGCGGCCACAGGGAGCCCTCCCATTGCCGGGCGCCACCGGAACTGGTGGCATGCAGACCGGGAGATCATTCCTGCGGCTGCGGGGAGCCCTCCTGGGGCCGGGGCAAGCCTCCTAGGAGAGCCATCCCGCCGCCACGGGGAGCCCTCCTGGGGCCGGGCGCCACTGGAGCCGGTGTCAAGCCTGCTGGGATAGTGATCCCGTGGCCATGGGGAGTCCTCCTAGAGCCGGGCGCTGCTCCGATCACCACCCCCAACAGGCCACCACCCCCGGAGCACCGCTGAGCACTGCCCTCCCTTGGGCCCCCTCCCCAAGGACCAATTCGCCATGCCGTCTGCCACCCCCGTCAGGTCGCAACTCCATGCAGCGCCGCCCTAACTGGGGCCCTTCTCCCCAGAAACCACTCCGCCCCAGGAGCCACCGGCCCAGCAGACCGCCACCCCACACACCCCTGGCAATGACCTGGGAAACCTGTTGGGGGGTGCCGCTGCACTCCCCCCATGCTCCAACGACATCCTCCACTCCGGCTTCAGAGCTGGCTGCACTGTCGCCGCTTCGCCACGTGGACGAGATCCCAGAGCCCAGCCCATAAGGGCTCCAATCCCACCTCTTAGTCTCACGTCGTCTCCGGCGGGGCGTGGGCAAAGAGGCTCCACCAGGCCCAGGCCCCTCTTGCCGCCCTCCGCTGCTCCATTTTTCATCGCGTGAGCAGCGCAAAGCCAGTAACAGAAATGAACAGAACCAAAGAAAATTTTCGTGGTTCTGTTCGGTTCGAGCCTGCCCCATCGCAACAGTTGTTATAATTGAATGAATAACAGAGAACAGTAATGAAAAAATGGTCGTTTCGTGCCCATCTCTATGAGGGACATCTTATAGCATTAAAATACAACACTATATTAAAGAATGCAAGCAGTTAAAAAGAGAGTTACATAACATGTAAAAGTTATGAGTGATGGAAACTAACATTGAAAACATAGTGTCAATGCATTCACACAAGGTTATAAGTGGTTATAAACACAAGTCTATGTGATCATATAGATTCATATAAATGACACATAATAGGTAGTCCATCATTCAGGAAAAGCTTGCCTGAAGAGAAAGGTCATTGCCTGTTTTCGGAAAGACATCAGAGATGGGGCAGTCCTTGCCTCTAGTGGGAGGGAGTTCCAGAGTCTGTCACAGCAGCCGAGAAGGGCCTTTCATGTGTTCCCATGAGACGTACCTGTGAGGGTGGTGGGATGGAGAAAAAGGCTTCTCCTGATGACCTTAACACCCAAGTGAGTTCATACTGTGAGATTCAATCTTTAAGGTAGCTAGGACCCAGGTCTTACAGTTCTTTGTAGGTTAAGGTCAGCACCTTGAATTGTGTCCAATAGCTGATTGGCAGCCAGGGGAGCTGCTTTAATAGGGGTATAATGTGATCTTTGTACACCTCCCTAGTCAGCAATCTGGCTGCTGCATTTTGGACCTGCTAAAGTTTCCTGAGACTTTTCATCAGAAGTCCCACATGAAGTACATTACAGTAGTCTAGCCAGGACATCACTAAGGCATGTGTCACCATGGCCAGAGCTGGTTCCTCAGGAAATGGTTGTAACTTGCATACTAGCCTTAATTGTGCAAATGTGCTCCTGGCCAAGGCTCAAGGATGAATCCAAGAGCACCCCCAAGCTGTGCACCTGCTTTTTTCAATTGGAGGGTGACCCCATCCAGTACAGGTTGCATCCCTATTCCTTGTTCTCCCTTTTGACTGACCAGGAGTACCTCTGTCTTGTCTGGGTTTAGTTTCATTTTGTTCATCCTCATCCAGTTCCGCAGTTAAACACTCATGTAAAGTTGAGATAGTAGCTCCCTTAGGATCTGGAGATGACGGAGAGGTTGAGCTGGGTATCATCGACACATTGGTGGCACTTAATCATTGGTGGCTGATTTTAATCTGCAAACAAATGCAACAAATTCATGAAGCAAGATAAACTCATCTGCTTTACTCAATATGGATACAAAAGAGAGAAGAGTTTGGGACTCTTTCAGCAGCAAGCAACTATCAAGATAGCTATCAAGATAAAAGAACAACTTATGAAGATCACAGACTTGGCAGGGAAAGAGAAAATTCAGAAAGAGAAGCTACTAGTTGATTGGCATGATATGGGTAATGGAAAATGGAAATGTGAAGACCAACCTGAAATACGAATAAATGTTAATTTGTTAGATCCTTAAAAGAATAGTGGTAGTCAGATACAGATAAGAACTTCTATGCATAAAGTGAAACCTGTAGACCAGGAGGTAGCTCTTTTATAATAGCTCATAAAGTACTAACTTGAATCAGAGATGGCTTTTGAAATTAGTTACTCTTTGGAAGAATAGGTAAATGTACTGTGGATGACATTTAGAATATATATATAGTTAGCTAAAATGTATCCTATGTTGTTTAGTATTGAAGAATTAAACATCAAGAATGAATATACAGTGGTTCCTTGCATAAAGGAATTAATTCATTCCAAATGAAATTATGTTAAGCAAATTTTCCTTTATACAAATTTCCCACAGGAATGCATGTAGAACAGAGTAATCCCTAATCACAACCATTTTGTGTTGTACGGATTCACCCCATAGACGATTCTGTTAAGCCAATTCCCCCTATCTCTGGAATTTTTTATGTTGTACAGATTTTATGTTATACAAAATGTTTGTTATACAAGGGTACACTATACTGTTGAGATTAGACAAGCTATATTTTTGTATTTGAAAATACATGAAAGTAAAGATATATAGAATATGGATGAGATAATAAGGGAACTAAATGTAAAAGTATGTTCCTTTAAATTGGGAAAGGAGATATAAATTATACTGGGCTGAAATATTGGGGGAATTGTGATTGAATTGGTAACACAACAGGAGACAAGCAACATATTTGTTTTATTTGTTTTAGTGTAGAAAATAAATGTAAAAAAAAAAAACAGTGAAATATATATACAGTATATGCACTCACTCAAATAAGTTGCAATGATACTGCACTGGAAAATGCTTAAAGGAAAAAGCATTGAAAACTGGGTACTGGTAGAATTAAAGAAGGGAAAGGAAGCTGAAGCCACAATGAGAAATTATTAAAATGAAATTTCAGCAATGTTCTTTGCAAAGAGAGCTGTTAATGAGCACATCTAACTGAAAAGCACCAAAGAGGATGAATGAGCTCAATACACATAATTCTCCATATTTCTACTTCTAAAGCACCTTGACTGGAATTGCTGATAAGAATGTGCCTTAGAGCCACCAAAAACTCAAGTCCAGCTTTCCTCCTCCTTTCCTCCTCCGCCTCTCCCCATCCTGACATTGCCTTTATATGGTGCTATTAAAGGCACACCATCTTGATGATTTTTAGTTAAATGTGTCTGGAAGTATAAATGGCTGCGATCTGACCTGACCCATGCCAGTGCAAGTTGGCCCGATCCACTGAGATGCACAATTTAGCTGAAGTAACTGGACCTCTCCCAGAAATTGGAGGGAGAGGGAAGTACGCTTTTGGATCGGAATCCTGGTATGGCCGAGGGAGGACCTTTTTTTAAGACTTTGCCCCCACGGTGCACTTCAGATCTACACTGGGCACATTGGCCTTGCTATTTGTGGGAGATTTCTCTATTATGAAAATTGCAACCATTGTATTTTCATATTTTGGCCATATTTTCTACCAAACAAATAAGCTGGAGTATAATGACTGTAAATCTTTCTCTTTGCTTTTCAAGAGCAATGATGAGAAATAAATAGGAGCATTATTACAACAAGGAAAAAGTAATATTAACTGAAGGACTGTTGAGCAGTCTGACATATATGGCTCTTATCTGTCCTTCTGTTCATTATGGCATCCAGGCAGCAGTATATCCTTTTATTCTACTACCCTGCAGAAAAGCACTGGGTTTAGAAAGAAATTCCAGAGACACATTATTTGCAAGGATATTTGCTGGGATTGCTTTAAGGAAATTGATATAGCATGGATAATGAAATCCTTAGGAACATGAAATTTGCCCTGTTGGCAGATGATACTTCAGCAGATGAGAAGCCATGTTGATTCAAGCAGAATTTGGCTGCTTATAATTTTTTCAATGTAGGATGAACAACATATAGCAGAGTAATTACATGCTTCTAATTATATTCATTCATTATGGGGGATGCTTAATCTATGGGAAGTTTGAAGTGAAAACCAGAATTAATCTATTGGAAATGCTGTCTTAAATCTATGATAAAAAAATATCCATTTCAAATAGGTTTCATATACGCTGCCCTGCTCACTTAAGGCTGAGAGAAGCAACAAATATATACTGTTCAATTTGTTCATAGTTCTTGAGAATCCTGCTTTTGCTTTTGAGTCTGAACTTCAAGGAAAGGGAGCAATGTACAGCAGATGAGACAGACAGGGAGCCACCTCAGGAATCAGATAATTGTGAAAGGACAGCAAATGGTTGATTATTTAAATACTTCTTATTTGTTTTAGATTTTAACAACTAGAGAGGTGTGGATGCTCTGGTCAGGTTTTCTGTCTTGAATGACAAAACAACATAGCCAACATTCAATGCTATATGTTGCTTGACTTGGTGTCACTTGCTGTTCTGCCTCAGGTAGTGAAATGTTTTGGTCCAGTCTTTTTGACAGAAGGGCTGTGCTATCATAATGTAAAGTACAGCACTTCTTGCTGTAAGCAGTAGTGTTGTGTTTACTTCCTTCCTCTCAGAAGAGATGTTAAAACTAACCTACCTTAGTTACACATCCATGCTGTGCACTACCTCATCCCCACTGGGACCAGTGAATGAAGCTGGGGAAACTCCCAGAATAAGATCAGGATTAGAGGTGGGCACAAACCAAACTATGAACTGAAAACACCTACGACTCTGGCTGGCTTGTGGTTCAGTCTGTAGTCTCATTCAGCGAGTCCAGTTTTGCCAAGATGAAATGAAATGCAGAACTTTTTTTCCTACTTCGTCCTTCATTTTCAGCAAAACAGATGAGCTGCCCCTTCCAGCTGCACCTGACGCCTCCCAACCTAGTCCTGCAACCTCCTCCTCTTCATCCTCCACCACCGCCATCTTTAGAAACAGCTGCCCAACTTCCTTTCTGGCAGCTAGGCCTCCTCTCTTTAATGATGGTGATGACAAAGGGTGAAGAGAAGGCGGCAGGATAAGGTAGGGAGGTGACGGGGCGCGCAATGCCTCCATGGAGGCAAGCCCCAGGCTCCAGCTGATTGGTGCTGGGGTGGGGGAGAAAAACCTTTTGTTTCCCCACCCCAACGCCAATCAGCTGGAGCCTGGGGCTTGGGGGAGTGGGGGAAGGTTTAAAAAGCCCCAGCTTTTAAAACCTTCCCCTCCCTCCCTCCCTCAAGCCCTTTCGGGTTTCTGTGGTCCCGCGATATAGCAGGACCGCAGTATATGAACCGCAAAAGGGCGGGGGACCACTGTATCATGTATAATAGATGGTGAGACAAATAAACAAACCTATGTGCTTATTTATCCCAGTATGTAGATTTGCCATGGGAAAATAAACTCCTTTGTCTCATCTGGTAAAGTAACATGTGTATGTAGCCTTTGTCATTTTGTGATACAATTTTAAAGAAAATTTTAGGAATTTTAAAATGAGTGAAATAAAGGCTATTAAATGTGGCTCCCATCTGTGGCCAGCTACACCCAGTTTAGTGGCAGTGCACATGCTTTTTGTGCAAAACCCATCAGATGCCATCTCTGGCACTTAACTGACGGCAGTTAACTGATTGCCTTGGCAATCCTTATTTCAAGGGACAATCATGATTCTACCTTGTCTATGAAAGAAAGGAAATATTCAGTTGGCAAAAAATCTAACAAGAAGCTGTCAGTATCAGTGCATCTGATGTCCCAACCCTAAAGAAATGGGATGGATCAAGATGTAAATAGTTTAAAGCTGTACTGCATGTAGCAGCGCTTTCACCACCACCAGGTAGAGTTTCCACACAATGTATTCTGTCACTCAGCTCATACTCTTATGAAGCTTCCCCTAATGCACTGGTTCCCAAAAGTAGGTCCCCAGAAGCTGTGGCACTATTACTCCCAGCAGTCGCAATGGACAAAGGTTCCATATGTGGTCCATCATCCTAGGACTCACTGATGGAAACTAATTTTTATCTGTATCCTGTTTTCCTGTTGATTCCATTGGTTTTCATTCTGCCTTGTGGAGCCACTGAGAGCAAGGGTGCTTCATTTTCAGCATGACTATCCTCCAGATATATGAAGACAGTCCTTGCAATCTCCCCGATCATCTCTCCAAGCAATCTTCCCTTTCTTGGATCAAATCCATCATGCTTTTAACCATTCCTTGTAGGTATTCCTTCACGTATTTTCCAGGATTGTGGCAGGGTAAAGGATCTGCTATGATCCTGGGACAAAATGGAGGATTTCATAGTGTTTTGGTTCTATCCACTAATGTCTGCCTTTTATCCACTCCAACTTTCATTTTGTGCCTTGCCTGTGCAAGCAGCTGTCTACGTCTTTGTCCAAGAAGAACAGAGGCAATTGGGTCTGGTGGAATCTCACTCTCATTTCTGAGCAGCGATAAATCAAAATTGTGCTGTTATCCCATTATCTCCAACGGAAATATATCTGCCAGTTCCAGAGCTTGGAAGTAATGCATTGAAATTAACCTCTCAATGTTAAGTGTGGTACTTTTTCCATCAAGAAGAAAACCTAATAGACAGTGTTAACAAATGCTTTAAAATGGCTTTAAAAGGGATATTGGCAACGTCCTATGGTTGACATCCTATTGCTTAGCACAGTGTGTTGCACTAAAAGCAGTCCATTGAATCAGTGGGGATTTAGAGAATCAATTCCTCTGTAAATTCCATTGATTCAAATGGGCCTACTCTAGTTGCAATTGATTTTAATGCAAACAGTTACAGCTAGAGTAGATCCAGGTTAGATTGATCCAGCAACATAAACATTGCTGGATTTTAAGGTTAATAGCAATAAATTAATCTCTTCACTTCTAATTTTCAGTGCTACTATTTCAAGCAGCAGCCTGGTCACAAGAATCTAGGTTTAACTCTTCCCATTCCTTTGAGTTACAGTTTCATGAACAATGGGCTGAACTCTTTACTTGCAACCTACCTAGAAATGTCTGCACTCAAGCCTCCCTCTGAGCCTTCTCTGATCATGAAATGGGGCTATGAAGCATTGGCCTCAGCCGCAGGTAGACAGCCCAAGCTATAACACATACCAGGCTTGTTCTTTTTCCATTGCCTTCCCAACACAGCAGTGCCTTCTGTACACTGTATACAAGAGGCCCCAGACTGGATAATGGCATATTCCAGATCAAGACTTGGGTTCTGCAATCCATGACCTTAGTCTGGATTACAGACCTGTTTTGTTCTCTGTGCTTGGGCTGGAGCAACAAAGAGCCTCTGTTCTTCCTCATCCAAGATGTACAATAGATTACTTTTCTGGCTGCTGGCTATTCTCTATAGGGCAGCATTAGCCCAGTTGTTCTCAAAACGCTACCCACACCTGTTTTTGATAATTTGCAAGTGCTAAACTTAGTTTTTAAATGCCATTGATGGCCCACAGGTTCATAGAGGGACTCTTAATACCAATTTTGAATGCAGGGAAAATCCAAAAGGTATGTTAGACTCCAGTGAGGAAATGACCTTTTAAATTCTCCTTGAAGTAAACAGACTTAATTGGATGCAGAAATCTTTTATAATGACAATAGGTAGAAAAACCTGCTGTTAACCTCTGGACTGAGTACATTTAATCCTACCAAGATAAACAGGGGTTGGTTGGTGTTTCTGCTATTGTTAACACTAATTTATTTCTCCACTGTGGATTTAAAGCTTCAGGACACATTAAACTATGAACCGTGATGCTGCTTTAGGTCCTAACTAGAAAGCTGCTCAAGTTCTGAGATCTTCCCATGCTTTTCAGTCAAAGTGACAATACAGTTTGTGTTCGAACAGACTGTTGTCATGAGGTGGTGCCTTGGGCACAGTCATATCTTCAGCATATTCTGAATTGAACATGTGGTGGACACAAGACGACCTACCAGCACCCAACTTGCTTTAGAAGTTGGGGAAGTACATGTTTGAACACTGAGAATGCTGTAAAATATGGGAACCATGGTTCAAAAAAGTGTTTTTTTCAAAGCCCTTTCCTTCTTCCATGCATTTGGTCTCATGTCTAATATTGGCATTCTGTCTGCACTTATGTGGCAGGAAGCTCCAGTGGAGAAAGTAGATTTTATTTCTCGGTAGGCGCACATAGAACTGACGTGTATAGATACCAAACCTATAGAGGCACGTACTCTTACCCTTTAAAAGCAAGGACCTGTCTTTCATGAACTGATAGATTTTGATGTTACAGGAAGTGTAGGAAGAGTTCACAGTTGATATGGGAATGAATTGCTTTTATGCTGGATTGTTGCTAGTTGCACCACAGGTTCCATACATTCCCTTGACATCCCCCCCCACAAGCCAGCTCCCCCACACACGCCACCCAGTGCATATAGCTTGTCTCTTCCTTTTTACACAACCATCCAGTCACAGCAGGAGTGTGTGCTTCCCCCTATGCCTCCTCTGGCAGCTGAGGAATCAATGGCAGCACTGCAGGAATCCCTGCCCCAACTCCCCATATGAGTGGCCAGCTGCCAGAGGAGGCAGATGAGGGAAGCAGGCACTCCTGCAGCAACTGGATGGTTGCATTAAGAAGGAAGATATAAGCAGTGTGCCACGAGCTACTGAATGGGGGAGCTGACCAGGGGAGGGGGAAGGGATAGAGGAAAGGAATGTGTGGCATGAAGTAATTCACCACCTGGCACAAAGTGATTCATGCCCATCTCATGCTCCATGACAGTGACTAAATGCTAGCGGCATGAAGTCCCATGCATGGTTTTCACCCATGATGCCAAATGTGGATTGGGTTCCTGGTAAACTATCTCAGTATAAAATCTCATTCAGAATAACATTTCAACAAATCAAATTTGTCTTATAGTGACCCTTAACAGGGTTTTCTACACATAGGCCATTACTTCACGTCCATTTTGTACCACAACAAATTATATTGCGTAATATAATTTGTTGCGGTCACATGGTTTTGTTGCTGTTCCTGCATCCCCAAGGTTGCACTTTATTGTTACGAAACTTATGTGACCTCATGGGGTAATGCCGCAACAAAGTGCATTCTTCTTTCATTGTTCAGCAAATACATGCTCTCTGCTGATACCTAGTGTCATGATCATTCTGTATAGCGATACAGTGTTTGGAAATGAAAATCAGCTAAAAGGGCTGCAATTTGCTCTTTGAAATAGTAACGGAGGGATCCCGCTGTTTCAATATATCTACTGAGTCTGAAAACAAACAAACAAAATCAGGGTTTCTGAGTGGGAGGAAATAACCAAACAGGGATGATAATGGAAAATATGTGGAACAAACGTGACCCCACTGTGCCTTGTACCGGTACAAAAACCGCAACAAAACAGCAACAAGAAAAACTCTACCCCTAAACCAGGTACAACTTTAGTGCACTGAGTCATCATGCTTCAGGGGGTGTGGACACACTTTATTTTGAATATAGCATGACGGAGGTGGGGGAACAATTTATATTCTGCAACTCAGCGCACTTTCTAGAGCAACAAACTGGACGTGAAGTAATGGCCACTGAGAATTCAGAAGGGGCTTACCAATCCCTTCTTCTGTATTCAGGGCAGATTCCCTGAGGCTATACAAGCTGGCTTTTCTCACAAGAGATGGAATTGAACTCTAGAACCCTCATCCCTGCAGTCAAATATCACAACTGACAACAATATACAACCAACGCATAAAACTTCCTTACTTCTTTTATATGGTTCATTGCCTATTATTTAGCCCATTATTCATTACTAATTAGCAACTAATAAGTTTGTTGGTAGCTCATTAATAGTAAGGGTCAACATTTGTTGGATGATTTTGTTTAACATATTTGTAAACTGCAAACCAAATGTTCCATTTTTCCTTCTTCTTTTCTTTTTTGCTGCACCTTCTCAACACAAATGACTTGGTTTTTCACAAATCTTTTGGAAACAAGGAAGTCTTTTAATTGTTTTTCAGTACTACCTGGAAAAAAGTGGAACTATGGAGAAAAGTGTCAACATGTCTTCAGTTTTTTCACTTGTTCTCAGAAATGACATTGTACAACCAATTGAGCCGGCCATCCTGCTTTATAAGGCCACCATGTTCTTTTTACACTCTCTGACTAGCTGCGAACATTCTCCTCAGTCCTAACTATAGGAAAAAGAAGTCAACACAATACAAACAATGGTGTTGTGGTGAAATGATACCAAACCAGCAGCAACAAAGGTGAAATGATGGCTCAGAAAAGGAGTTTTGAAAGACAAAAATCCACAAAATGCACACCTCAATAAACCTGTTATTTTGCAGCTGACAACCAAGCCATCCAAACTAAAAATAAATACATCCAAACCCCAAATAAGCAGTGTCTACAGTTGGAGCAGCTGGCTGTAGAGGTTACTTGTATGGCTTTGGGGTGGCTACATGACTCCAGAGTGTCACCAGAGGGAGGGATTGGTAAACCACTTCTGAATAGTTGTTATGAGTTTTTCGGGCTGTTTGGCTGTGTTCCAGAACACGGCCAAACAGCCCAAAAAACTTACAACAATTATCAGATCCCAGCCATGAAAGCCTTCAAGAATACACTTCTGATGAATACTTTTTCCCTAGGAAAAACAGAGTTGCCAGCAATTTGACACAACTTGGCAGCCCATAATTAGTTTGAATGATTTTGTATTTAAATTTGCACAGTTTTAAACTATTTGAATCTTGGCATTTTTAGGTTCCTAATTTTGCTTGCTTGCCTCTCCTCTCTGTGTTTTGCAACAATGATATGACCTCTGGGAACTCCTTATTTCTTGGTTTTCATCACCACCACTTCTCCCTTTCCCAGACAGACATTCTCCCAGCTGCTGACCAGTCTAAATGTGAGAGCTGTCACAGAGTGACAGGAGGTGAAACAGAAGGTAAACTGAGATAGCATGGTGGAAAAACCTCTCTATTTATTTCCTCCAGCTGGCAGACAGAGTCTGGAATCTGGACGTGGTCCTGGACCCGGCCCTTACCATGGAGGCCCAGGTGGCCGCCGTGTCCAGGACTGCTTTTTTTCACCTTCGACAGATTGCCCAGATTTGTCCATACCTCAATGGGGACTCCCTGAGAACTGTTGTGCAAGCGTTGGTGATCTCGAGAATAGATTACTGCAACACTCTCTACATGGGGTTGCCCTTGACTCTCCTTCGGCTACTGCAGCGGGTGCAAAATGCGGCAGCCAGGCTGGTGGCGGGTGTGCGTCGGTACGACCACATCACCCCAGTTCTGGCTCGCCTGCATTGGCTACCCGTTGCATCCCGAATTAGATTCAAGGTCTTGGTTTTAATTTATAAAACCCTCCATGGCCTAGGACCTGACTACCTGGCAGAACGGATCCCCAGGCGGTCAACTTCGGCCCAACCAACTAGGTTGTTGCAGGCGCACTCGCTGCGGGTGGCCACGCCCAGGGAGGCTTGGAAAATTTATTTTATTTATTTATTTGTTAGACTTATATCCCACCCATCTTCCCAGAAGGGAACTCTGGGCGGCTTACAGTAAAAGCAGTAAAACAAACAAAACAATAACAGAACATGAAAGGAATAGGAAGGAATAGGAATAGGAATAGGAATAGGAATGCAATTTATTGTCATTGTATAAATACAACGAGATTAAAAGTGCCATCCAGTCAGTCATTCACACAACCCAGCATAAAAATCCAAGACGTAAAATCTACAATTTAAAAACAAACCATCCATACACATACTCCAACATTCACATGCCAAAACATCACTTACACTCATTTAAAACTGACATAAAATCCAAACATACCCACATCCCTACACTCTTTCACCTAGCAACATTCCTACACAATCCATAAAAACTACAATTTAAAAAACAACAACAGCCATACACCTATACGATATATATGTAACACATTCAACACCAATATTACCCGTCAACTTAATTTTTAACAGAGTTTAGCATGGATAATGCTATTGGGTAAAAACTATTTTTGAATCTTTCCGTCCTTGTTCTAATAGATCTATACCTTCTGCCTGATGGTAGTGGTACAAACAGAGAGTGACCAGGATGAGAAATATCTCCTACAATATTCTGAGCTTTCTTAAGACAGCGGGAGCTGTGTAATTCCTCCAATGTGAGGAGTGGGCATCCGATGATCTTCTGTGCCATATTGATAACTCGCTGGAGTGATTTCCTCTGAGCCACCGTGCAACTGGCATACCACACACATATGCAGTATGTCAGTACACTTTCTATTACACAATGATAAAAAGACACCAATAGTCTCTGAGTGATGTTATTCTTTCTGAGCACTCTCAGAAAGTACAGTCTCTGTTGGGCCTTTTTCAGCAGCTCAGAGGTGTTTACACTCCAGGTTAAATTCTCCTCAATATGGACTCCCAACAAACGGAAGTCGGTCACCCTTTCTACACAGTCCCCACTGATGAATAGTGGTTGAAGATCTGTTTTCTTCTTCCTGTAATCTATTATGAGCTCCTTAGTTTTTAATGTGTTCAGAAGCAAGTTATTCTCTCTGCACCACTCAATCAACCGCTCCACCTCATCCCTATAAGCAGACTCATCTCCTGCTGAGATAAGCCCCACTACTGTGGTGTCATCCATAAACTTAACTATAATGTTGTTATGATAGGCGGGAATGCAATCGTAAGTATAAAGAGTAAAGAGCAGTGGACTCAGCACACAGCCCTGTGGAGAGCCAGTACTAAGACTCAGATCTGTAGATGTACATTGACCTACTCTAACCCTCTGACTACGTCCGGACAAAAAACTATTTATCCACATACATATAGAATGTGGAAATCCCAAATCCCTAATTTAACCACCAGTCTGTGAGGGAGGATGTTATTAAATGCTGAGCTGAAGTCCACGAAAAGCAGTCTTGCATAGCTTCCCGCTGTTCCAGATGTGACAGTGCAGCATGAAGGACTGTAGCTACAGCATCCTCTGCAGATTTATTTGCTCGATATGCAAACTGGTGGGGATCAAAACTCTGGGGAGAAGTGATGTGATGTAATTCCGGACCAGTTTTTCAAAACATTTCATCACCACTGGAGTAAGTGCAACTGGTCGATAATCATTAAGACTGGAGATATAAGATTTTTAGGTACAGGAACTATGGTGGAGGACTTCAAACAGGATGGAACCCTAGATTGAGCCAGAGACTGATTAAAGATCTTGGTAAAGACTCCAGCTAGTTGATCTGCACAGTCTTTCAACACACATCCAGGGATTCCATCGGGTCCAGCAGCCTTCCTCGGGTTGATCGTCCGCAGCATATGCCTCACCTCATACTCCTCTACTTTAAGGATAAAGCTGCTGTGGACTGGGGACTGTAGTGCAGCTTCCTTTGGTGCTTCCACCTCAAAACGACCAAAAAAGATGTTTAACTCTTCTGCCAATGCTGCATCGCCCGCTACAACTCCGTTGTTCATCTTGTAGTTCGTAAGTTGCTGGACTCCTTGCCACACTTTCCTGTTGTTATTACTGTACAGATGCCGCTCAATCCTGTTCTTGTAGTCCAGTTTGGCCTCTCTAATTCCTCTCTTCAGGTTCGCTCGGGCCATACTGTAAGAAGCCCTATCTCCAGACCTGAAGGCGATATCCCTTTCTTTCAATAGTCTCTGGACTTTCTGAGTCATCCAGGGCTTCCGATTTGAGTAGATCCGGATACGTTTGTTCACCATAACAGTGTCTATGCAGTTCCTAATATAACACATAACACTGTCTGTGAAAATATCCAAATCTTGATGTTCAAAAACATCCCAGCTAGTCCTGTCAAAGCAGTCCTGAAGCTGCTGAGATGCACCAATTGACCAGCTTCTCACAGACTTTATAGTGGCAGGAGCAGTTTTCCTGATGGGGACGTATGCAGGAACCAAAAACAAGGACATGTGATCAGATTGGCCCAAATGTGCTAATGGTCTAGCTCTGTAGCCCAACCTGATATTTGAATATACCTTGTCCAGTGTGTTAGATTCTCTAGTAGCACACTTGACATGTTGATACAGTTTGGGGAGTGCTGTTTTCAAATCCACATGATTAAAATCCCCTGCTATAATGTGTACCGCGTTCGGGTGTGTGCTCTGTTGATGGTTAATACTATCATATAAGAGTCCAATGGCTGAGTTACTGTTTGCATCTGGTGGAATATAAACTGCTGTAATCATGACAACAGAGAACTCTCTTGGTAGATAAAAGGGCCTACATTTGACAGTCATGTACTCCAAATCTGGAGAGCAGTGTCTGTCCACGATCACTGTATTTGTGCACCAGTTATTGTTAACATACACAGAGAGACCTCCTCCTCTACTTTTACCAGAGTCCTTTGTTCTGTCGTGACGCTGTGCCGTGTAACCTGACAACCCAACCACTGAGTCTGGAATGCCTTCATGAAGCCACGTCTCTGTAATTAACAAAATGCAACTATCCTTCATGATATTATTATTTACAACCTGAAGCCTCAGTTCATCCATCTTGTTTGCCAAGGACCTTGCATTTGTAAGATAGAGACTGGGAAGTGGTGGTTTATGTGGTTGTTTCCGTAGTCTAGTCAGCACTCCAGCTCTGCAGCCTCACTTCCGCTTCCTCTCTTTACGCCGCCTCCACCTCCTCCCCATAGGGATAACAATCCATGGAGAACCGGGGGTTCTTGCTATGCTCTCTGGGATGTTGTGTAATCTAAGAAACTCAGCTGTAACACTCTGCTTGTAGCACACTCCTATCTTGAGAAGGTCTTGCCGGTTGTAAAGTTTGTCCGCTGAACAAAATGTACACAAAATAAAAAACAACTCATACACAAAAAACCACACAAAGTACCGCCATGGAAAGCACTGGGCTGCAGCAACTATGTGCGCCACCATTTCTGGAGTTGTTAAAATAGAGATAAAATGGAGAAGAATGGGGTTTTTAAAAAAAGAAAAAAAGCCAGTCAAATTTGGTTTCCAGACTCACTGTGACCACCAGGGAGTAGCTCTATTCCACGGCATTGAGGCTGTATATTTCTCCTGTATATTTCTTAAGGTTGTTAAATTACTTAAAGTTATTCAGGTTGAAAGACAATAAATCTTGCTTTATGGCCTTGTGAATTCTTAAAGTCCTCCTTTCTTCCGCTGCCAAAAACAACAACGGGGGAGCTTGAAGTCTTCAAGGTCAGCTCTCAACTTGCCTGATTTCTCTGCAGCAGCTTTTCTCCCGTAGTGCTCCAAAAGATTAGTGGAGCAGTAATAATAATATAATAATGTTCCAAGATAAGTAATACAGAAATAATTAGTATGAGACAATAAAAAACCAAGTGAGGACAGGGAACGGAGCACAAACGCTGTGCCTCCCTGAAAACCGGAACCGGAACCGAAAATCCAAGCAGAGACGGCAACGGGCAAAAAAAAAGACCTAAGTAGAAAGGTCGCCAAACGCCTCCCTGAACAGGTGGGTCTTCAGGGCCTTTTTAAAGGCGGTCAGGGACTCTGCTAGGTGCAGCTCACTGGGGAGATGGTTCCAGAGCATGGGGCCCACCACAGAGAAGGCGCGATCACGCGTACGCGATTTCCGCACCTCTCTGGGTGTAGCCACCCTCAGTGAGCGCGCCTGCACCAATCTCGTGGGTCTGGCCCTGGTTGATCTCTGAGAAATATGCTCCTCCAGATACTCAGGTCCCAGGCCGTGGAGGGCTTTGAAAGTCAAAACCAGGACCTTAAACCTAATCCGGAGGACAACGGGTAACCAGTGCAAGCGAGCCAGGACTGGGGTGATGTGCTCGAATCTACGAGCACCCACCACCAGCCTGGCCACCACATTTTGCACCCGCTGTAGCCTCTGGACCAGGGTCAAGGGCAACCCTACGTAGAGGGCATTGCAACAGTCGATCCTCGAGATCACTACGGCCTGCACGACTGTCCTCAGGGAGGACTCATCAAGGTACTGGCGGATCTGGGCAATCCTGCGGAGATAGATAAAAGTGGCCTTGGAAGCAGCCATCACCTGGGCTTCCAGGGAGAGGGCTGAGTCCAGGACCACACCCAGATTCCTGGCCCTGTCCGTAGGCTGGAGGGAAACACCCCCCAGTTTAGGGAGGGGGCCATTGTACCCAGATGGGGGCGCCCCGAAGAACAGAACCTCCGTCTTCTCCGGATTCAGCTTGAGCCAGTTATCTCTGGTCCATTCCAGAACCGCCTCCAGGCACAGATCGAGGGAGCAAATTGCCTCCTCTACAGATGACAAAAAGGAGAGATAGAGCTGCATGTCATCAGTGTACTGATGACAGCGAACTCCAAATCTCCTGATGACCTCCGCCAGTGGCCTCATGTAAACATTGAACAGCATGGGTGAGATTGCCGACCCCTGGGGCACCCCACGCGGGAGGGTCCAAGGAGCCGACAAGTGATCACCCAGCTGAACCTGCTGAGTCCGGCCACCAAGGAAGGAACGAAGCCAGGCCAAAGCATCCACTCAGAGCCAAGCCTTTCTCTGTGGCTGGCCCCACCTTATGGAACCATCTCCCTAGTGAAGTGCACCTTGCACAGCCCCTGCCAGCCTTTAGGAAAGCTCTAAAGATCTTGCTTTTCCGTGAGGCGTTTGGTGACTTTTAATTTTAAAAGGTCTTTTTGCCTTTTATATTTATGAAGTTATATTGTTTAAATTGTTTTAAATTGTTTGTTGTTTCTTTACATGATTTGTTGTTTTTTCTGTTCTGTTGTGAACTGCCTGGAGTTCCTTTGGGAAGACGGGCGGTATATAAGCCATAAAATAAATAAATAAATAAATTGACAAAGTGACACCAAGCAAGGAAAAATTCTCACCCAAGCATAAAGTAAATTGTAACATCTGCTTTTCAACAAGTGTGAATGGTACAATAAAAATGGTTAAGAGAAGGACTCCCTCTCCTTGAATGACAGCCATCAGTCAAACCTTGTTAGGAGTTTTCAAAACTTTCCCAAAGTCAAGTGGTTCTGCACTTACCTATTTCAGTTTCTCACCAGAATGCAACTGTGGGTTATAACCATTTCACAGGTCCTTATTAGATAGTTTCACAGTGACCTTGGGCTTACTCCCCATCTTCTTGATAACTAGATGGCCCTCTCTTGGGAACTGTTGACATTTTGTGCTATTTGGCACCTATGCTCCCTCCCATCAATCTTACAAGTGTCACCAGGGTGGATCTAGTCTGACTTTTAGCAGCTATTAACGTCTAGCAGTTCTTTTGCATTGAGAATTTCTTTGCAATGCAGTATCTCACAGGCTTTTTTTTTGCCACCAGTGATTTAATGAGACTATTACAAGAAACCCCAGTGGACAACAAGACGTCATTATTAATTTATTTATATGCACCGGCAACAGATGGATACTTTACACAGCTCCTTCCTCCCCATTTCTCTCCACAACAAACCATTTATATAATCATTATATGTCATCAGGTCAATTCTGATTTGTGGCAACCCTTTTCAGTACAGAAAAACTTTTTTAAAATTATTATTCATTTCATTTGGAATGAAACTTTTTTTTTAAAAAAAAAAAATTCATTTTCTGCTTTGTTTCAGGTTTTTTAAAAAGTTTTTACAGCTGACCGGCCTGCCAGTCAGTGCTTTTTCTTTTCTTTTTTAGCCTAGAGCCCACCAGCTGGACTTTGGGCCAGTTGGCACTTTTTAAAAAAAGCCTAGCACCCACCAGCTGGCCCAGGGGCCAGTTGGTGCTTTCCCCCCTTTTTTCAGTCTAGCTCTGATCATCTGGCCCACGGGCCAGTTAGTGCTTTCTTTTTTTAGTATAGTACCAATTTTTATTATTTAGTATAGTGCTTATTTTTTATTATTTATTTAGACAAGTGCCAGGATCAGCTCTTGTCAAAATAAATAATAAATGAAAACGGAGCAGAACGAAATGAAATGAAAATTTCCGTTTTGTTTCATTTCCTTTTTTTTAAAGCACTTCATTTTTCATTTTGTTCTGTAACAAAACAAAAAATGAACAATGAAATGAAAAAAAAAACCCACCTTGTGTCCATCTCTACTTTTCAGGGTTTTCCAGGAAAAGAATATTCAGAAGTGGCTTACCATTCACCTTTTTCTGGGGGCACCCTGGGATGGCAAGGTTTTTGCCCAAGGTCAGACAGACTGGATCTTCTCCCAGGACACACAGTGGGGAATCAAACTTTCAATCCTCTGGCTCTACAGTTCGATACCTAAGCCACTGAGTTACCCAGCCAGGGCACCTTCTTATATGGGCTTGAAATCAAGTAAGCTTTGTGACTGATCAGAAATGTGAACTTTGGTCTCCTTGTTCCAGATCCAGCATTCTAATGCTTATCCTATGCTCACTATCTCAAATCAGTGGCCACAATATAATGGTGCCAAGGATAAAACATATTATAGAGGAAGGAACAGATTTATTAAAGTATGACAATTCAGCTGTGCAGGTTTGGAACACTGCAGTCTGGGTTGAGGCCTTTCAAGCAAAGCAAAAGGAACTGATACATCCACAGAAGTCCAAATACGAATGGGAGACAGAGTCTCAGGATGTATAAAAGTAGAAAAGGCCTTTATTGTCCCTCAAATCATTTTTTAAAAGCTCTGGCTTGATGCATTTCGGCTGAGGCCTTCTTCAGGAGCTGAGCAAAACAGAATTAAAATTATAATTATAAAATTGCATATCAAATATCCTTCTGATTTAAGAGAGAATAAAGGTCTTTTCTACTTTTATACATCCTGAGATGCCATCCCCATTCATATTTGGACTTGAGGCGTTTCAAGCAATTTAGACCAATCTTGGTTTCCAATCTTGGGCCTCCAGGTGTCCTTGGACTACAGAAATCCTGGCCAACACAGCTAGTGGAGAAGGCTTCTGGAAGTTTTACTCCAAAAACATCTGGTGGCCCAAGTTTGAAACCACTTGTCTAGACATTATCACTGTGTAAGTCTCATCAAAGTAGCTTCAAAGTTAGAGATGTGGAAGAACATGTTAATACAGACTTACCAAATTTCATACTTTCTAACCAACGCATGAAGTGAAACTCAGTTATTGTTCGAATCTTCAGATATTGAAATGGAGTTCTCTTCATTGAAAAGATGTGTACAAAATGTTTGTCTTTACAAGACAAAATTGTGTATATCCATGAAAACAGTATTCAAAAATGCATTTTAATAGGAAAGATGTTTGAAATAAAAAGGATATTATATAACATTCCATTCCAAAACACACATCTTTAGAGAAATGTGTACAAAAAGGTATCTAATTTTTCTGGCACTCAATTTTTAGAATGCAGACATCTAATGCTCAGAAAATGAATAATCTGGAGAAAGATGAGCACTTTTAGCCATCCTGATCCAAAATTATTGGGTCAAATCCTCTTGGTATTTGTGTAAATGTTGGATAACTCCTTATGGCTAATGAGTCAGGCACTGTATCAGGCCTGTGACTGTGTCAGACCCAAGCACCTAGTTCAACTTATTGCTGTTAGCCATGGAAAGTTGTGCAACCTATGCCAACACCAATAGGCCTCTGGCCATTAGGTTTTAGTTAGATTATCTGACTGTAACAGGGTCCTCCTTCTCATTTTCCACTCATGCTTACCTCTCAGTAAGCTAGTTCACCTGATGGGTATTCCTGAGAACAGATTTTCTCCTTCTCACCTCAGGCATCTTCAAACTGAGGAAGACCAGTGGCCATGTAAACCTAACCTTGCCTCATCTGTCTCTCTTGCAAAAGTCTAAGCTTTTCTCATCCCACTTTCCTCCTGCAGAACAGGGAAGCAATCTGTTGGCTATGCATTTATATATTTAAAACATTTCCCTCCATGCCTTTCAGTTAGATTTTTTTCTGGCTGCTGATAGAATTAATTAAGAAGAAAGCAACCAACCAAATCTGACTTAGCAAGCTGATTTGGAAGAGCATCTACTGTAGATGACTCTACAGGGGCAATATGCTGAGATGAGCAACAGAAGACAGGAAAACCTGCTCTTTTCACTACCTGCAAGCACTCTCTGGGACTTGGTTTCACTTGCCACACATCAGAAACTGCTCCGATGGAGCCCAAATTCCCACAATGGAGGGGATGCAGAAATCACCCTAGGTCTCACAAATAGAGGAGGACATGACTGCTCTTATAGGCATTGTCACATTGCTGCCATGGGGTGTGTTTTATAATTTTACTGTATATTTTGAAACCTCACTAATGTGAACTCCATTAATTTAATGAGGAGAGGAGGGGAATCAGGAAATCGGAGGGGGGGACTCTGCAATATGGGGTGAAGATTTTTTTTTTAAAAAAATGTAGAAACATTTTTAAAAGAGAAATTTGGAAGTTGTGTTGCAGTTATAGTTGTTACCAGTGAAAGCAGAAGGCAGGGGAAAGCCTTGCACTTCACCAGTGGTGTTTTCTGTGAAGAACCTATAGGGGATCACACAAGCCAAAAGCAAGACAAAATAATGCAAAGGGAAATCCCACCCTTAAAAAAAAATAAAGAATAAAATAATCCATGCTACACTGGCTGAACATAACATACTGCACACCAAAAGATCAGATCTCCTCATGATAATTATAATGTTGTATAGTTGATGGAATAACTGCAGAAAGGAACATTAAGAAATATGGCACAAACAGTGATGCAAATAATGTTCTACTCATGATGCTTGGTGCTTTCTGGGCCAGAATATTTTCCAAGTGTTACCGTAGCTTTTTTGCCACGACCTCATAGCTGATCACTTTTGGCCCATGGATGTCCTGCCACCTTGCTTGCACCATATTTTGTTGTGCATGCCCTTTCAAATTGTTAGAATAGACAGCACTGTTTTTATTGTCCTTGATTAAAATAAAAGTTGGTGAATACTATTGCAGTCCTGACTGTTGTTGTTATCTGCTCTTTCTATAGAATGTGATCTTCTGAGAGAAATTACTTTTAATAATCTCAAGATGGATTTTCCAAGTTGTATCTAATGTTTTATTTCTGCTGCATCTACCAGTTTTAATTTTGCTATTGTTGCTGTTCTAGAATTGTATTGTATATTTATGGCTGATTTTAATTGGCGTCTTGAGCCATGTGGATCTGAATTTGATGCCAAGAAAAATGTGGTGTGTGTGTGTGTGGGGGGGGAGATGAGATAACTTATATGGTAACTTGAATTCAATTTGTTGTAATGTTTACACATTTTGTTTAATTTTACTAATGTTTATATTATCCAGCAAAAGATGGAAAGATCCCCTATCTGGAAGAACTGAAGGAGTACAATACCTCACTAATGAGTTCAATATTTCATTTATTTACTTTCTGATAATTTTCCCCATTTTGATACAGTCCATGAAATGTTGATATACTATTTGTGATATCAAATGCATACATTTTTGAAATGGCTGCGGGGGAAGGTGAAAAGGAAATTGAACCACAAGACAGTGGAAAGATATCTTCAAGTGAACCTTGTGTCTCTGAGCCTCCCACTGTTTTTAAAAAGAACTGCAAGAGCCTGCTGCACCAAGTACTCCCAAATTCTTAGTCTTAGTGCTCATTTATTGCTCTTATAACTCACAAGAAGGCATTGTTTTTATATATATATATATATCCAGGGATATCTGCCAAACCCTTCATAGATGGGTTTTTATTGCTTCATCAGTTTTACCAGCTTTCTGGAGTCTGATTTCCTGCAAGTTCTACTACCAGATATAGTCCCATATTCTGCAAAGCATCACTGAAAAGAAAGGAAGGAATGGGGGAAATACAATAAAAATGTCCAACTATATTGCAGCATATTATTTCATATTTTCATATTTTTATGGACTTGGCTTCTAAAGCAAGGTTGACGCATTGCATGTTTTGAGATTTAAAATTGCTTTTAACAATCCAGGACACAGGATCACAGTAGACAGTCGTTTCAATCTCTTTAGTTTAGGTCTCTGGCTGCTCAGCCAGGGATTGGGAGTTCAATTCCCCACTGATTCTCTTTGAAAGGGGCTGGACTGGATGATCCATAAGGTTCCTTCACACTCTGAAGTTCAAAGGTTATATTATAAAACATCTTAATCTCTCTCCCCCCTTTTATATGCAGGACCTGACTGGTATTTCAGGATTTATGTGGGGCTTAGGCAGCATTAATCCTTCTATTCTCACTGTGATCTGGCTTACTATGCCAGCTGTTATTACTATAAAATAGTTGATCAACTTGTTCCAATATATTTACTCTCTTGGCTATAGTATATCCACTTGGAACCTGATTCTGTTGCACATATTCTGACTCGATGTCCCGGCCATCATATTAATCGACAACAAATAATTGGCTCTATTATTTCCAAATTTTCAACAACCCCTGAGACTATTACTGCTACTCTCTTGGCAGACAAAGATAAAAGTGTGACAGAGCTAGTAGCCAAATATTTATTACTAGTTTCTCAAAATAATAGCCCTGCTTCCTTTTAAGTTTGGTTTATTGTAACCCCAGATTAATATGGTTGCTATTCAGGCACTGAGAGGTTTGCCTATTGTAACTATTCTAACGACTATTTTATGCCAATAAAGGTGACTTTGACTTTATCCACTGACTTAATAGGACATGTTGATTTATCAAAATCCCACAGATTCCGAGGGTCTGTTCCAGCTGCTGATGAGTTTTGCTTGTTTGTATGCTAAGAATTGCAGGTCTGCCCCTCTGATCTGGAGCAAGTTCAGTTGTACTCATCAGGATGAAATTCCCTGTAGTCAATGAAGCAAGGCCATCGCTCTGTCTTTACAGTACTGTCTGAAAGCAAAACTGTATGTTATAGAAATAATCCATCATTAAGAATAAAATCATGTTTTTTGTGTTCTGGGCAGGGATTCAGAAAGCTTTCTGTGTCTCAGAAGACAGACTCGAAGAGTGTTTTTCCATCTTGAAGGACCAATCAAAGAAACAAAAAGCCTTTTCACATGACCCCTAAAATCCGCTGGCCACATAAATTCGGACCCAGAGATCTTGGGGGTTTGTTGCTGTTCCTGTGTTCCCACCCTCTCCGCACTCCTGGCTGCTGTCTGCATGAGGGGAGGGAGAAAAAAAGGAAGAAAAGAATGCCGGCTAACCTCCGTTCTGCCGTCTCGCTCTGCTGGCCTGGCAGCATTTCAGTCTCTTGGTATATCTTAAAGGGGCGGGGGGCAAAACAACAACAAACAGAAGCGAGGAGTGCCCGGCACTCACTATGTTACATCCGCATCAGGAATTTTTCACCCCCAGAGAGTGGGTACTTGAAAAGTGCGCTGGTACGAGCTTAGGTGGGTGTAGTCGCACTTAATTTTTTGTAAACTCCGGAGCTGGTGGGGAAACAATTTTAAGCTCCGGATCTGGGAGTCATTTGCCGCGGATTTTAGAGGTCGTGTGAAAAGGCCCTAAGAAACCTCATTTGTGATTAGAGATGGGCACGACTTGAAAAAAATTTATTCGAGTTGTCGTTAGTCGGGCCGGTTCCGTTTCAGGTCGTTTCCGTTTTTCGTGAAAATTCGCAAAAATTAGTCGGTTTGTTTTTTTGTTTTTTCGTTGTCGTTAGTACTGGGTTTTTGGGGGGGTAGCGGGCTCCTGGAGGCACCTCTGTGGGGTGGGTGCCTCCTCTGGCCCGCTATAAAGGGAAAGCGGGCTCCTGGAGGTACCTGTGGGTGCCTCCTATCCTCACCCACTAGGAAGGGGAAGCAGGCTCCAAGAGACCCCTCAACATGGGGGTCTCCCCTCCTCACCTGCTGCTGCAAAATGCATGCATAGCCATATGGATATGCATACCAGTTGCAGACAGTGAGACTAGTGATGGCAGTGAACCCAGAGCCATAGGGTGATGCCTCAGGCTCTCGCACCACCATGTCTCACAAAGAAGGGAATTGTACTTGCGTGTAGTGCAATGCAAGTAGATCTGGTTTAGGGTTAAGGTGGGTTGGTGCAAGGGCTAGGGTTAGGCTAGTGACGGGCAAGGTTACGGTGGGCTAGTGGGTTGCATCTCTGGGTGCCTCTCTGACCCACTAAGAAGACAGTCTGTGACATATGGGTAAGGAGTCAAGGATTAGGGTTAGGGTTAGGGGGCTAGGGCAGGTTTTAGGGGGCTTTTTGGCACATCCCAGAAGTCTCCATGGCCAAGTGGCCATGCAATTGGTGGGATGGCTCCAAAAATTTGCATGGTCGTCCACTCCCACATGGCTGGCCACTCAGCCAGCCCATCATTGCGCAGGTGTAAATAAAATAAAATAAAATAAAATCAATGGAGGACAGAGGAGGAGAGGGGAGAGACATTTTGTTGCAAGAAAAAACCCACTGCTACTGTGAAAAATCTGGCAGTTTATAAATTTTTGCGTGTTTCTGTTGTGCTTGTGTGTTTTTGGACCACGATTTCAAAAACAATATTGCGTTCGCCGCCCCATTTTGGATCCCCCGCCCGCACCGCATGGCATGGCGAGTCTGGCTGCCCAGGACGGGGGGGAGGCAGGACCCCCCCTCCAGAAACCACCCCTCCGGTAGGTGCCCTGCGCCCTTAGTCAAGCAGGCATTTTTCCGCCTGCTTTTTTGGCCCGGGAATGGGTGGGGGGAGAGTTTAAAAGTTTTTTCCTGTGCTGTCCATGCCGCTTGCTTGCGCTTTAATTGCAGCGGCCGGTGGCAAGACTGGGCTTTTTGCTGGCTGCGAGCCTGCGGCGAGTCCCACCAGAGCAGCCCAGGACGGGGGATGGGGGCGAGGCCGGGGACCTCCAGAAACAACCCCTCTGGTTGGTGCCCTGAGGCATGGCAGGCATTTTTCCACCTGCTTTTTGGCCGGGAACCGGGTTTTTTTAACTTTTAAAAACTTTTTTTCTGTGCCGTGTGGCATCGCGCGATCGTGCAATGCAAGGAACGAGCATGACAAATCAGACCAAAATTGTTCGTTTGTCGGTTCGAGCTCGAAGTCTGGCGGAGTAATTCCTGTTACCGTTTCCATAGAGTAACAGAACCGAGTAATGGAAACGGAAACGGGAATACCGCTAAGTCGTGCCCATCTCTACTGCGAGCCTGCGGCGAGTCCCACCAGAGCAGCCCAGGACGGGGGATGGGGGGGAGGCCAGGGACCTCCAGAAACAACCCCTCTGGTAGGTGCCCTGAGGCACGGCAGGCATTTTTCCGCCTGCTTTTTGGCCGGGAACCGGGTTTTTTTAACTTTTAAAAACTTTTTTTCTGTGCCGCGTGGCATCGCGCGATCGCGTGATGCAAGGAACGAGCACGACAAATCAGACCAAAATTGTTCGTTCGTCGGTTCGAGCTCAAAGTCTGGCGGAGTAATTCCCGTTACCATTTCCGTAGAGTAACGGATACGAGTAACGGAAACGGAAATGGGAATACCGCTAAGTCGTGCCCATCTCTATTTGTGATTTTCAAGTCCTACTCTGAAAATCTTGCAAAAACAGTACTTCAGAAGTGTCCTCATTTATTGACGAGTTTTTATAATGTTTGCTTCAATTCAAATTAGTCTCTCAACCTGGATTCTGGCCAGGACATACTCATACTTCACCGCCACAAATTGCTTATTCCCATTCCTAAAATTTATTGTCACTGTGAGGCCGTTCCATTGTCAGCTCACGGGTTCTTGCAAGAAACCCAGCTTGGAAACAGACAGAGACAATGAGCTACTTGGGATTAATTTCCTTGTCCAATAACAAAGCTTGTATCTTGCAAACTGTAACTTTCTGAGGATAAACATCACCCTTTTCGAAGTGGATCAGCACCTTTTTCTTATCTAGTCAACAACTGTGTGGAGACATTAAACAGAAAAGGGCGAATATCACATAGATATAGTCCTGGTTTAAGTTGCATGGCTGGTGTTCTGAGGTGAGAGTTGAGGCGTATTGGAGGAAAGGTGTATTGGATTACAGGCCAGCATCTGGTGTTCTTTAGATTTTCTACAAGTAATGCATAGTTACCTTTCAGCAACAAGACCTACTTTGTTAATTGTAACTATAAGTGTAACTGACTATCTTTTGGCCTTGGAACAATAAGAATTACTAATAATTTCTACATACTAACTCTCCAAGCACAGTGTCTTAGTTTAAAACACACTTGTTTTGTCTTTATGAAATTTCCATCACATCCCCCAGATTGTCATTTAATTGGATGTGGGAGTGGGATTGAGTTGTTTCTTAATTTCCCAGCGCCAGTGTGTCTCCAGTGAAAACTGAAAACCCCAGAATAGCTTTCTCATTTGACAGACCTTGTCACTTTGCTACTGACAGGCATCCATAAGGTTTGGATTAAGCCTGCCAGTCTGGAACACTTTTTATTGTTAAGCAAATAAATGGTCATGTTGACTGAAACTTTCCTGCTCTCCATTCTGGTCTCCACTTTGTGGACTCTTCCTCCAACATGCCATTGTTCAACACAGTCCAAATTTTGGTGTGTATTTGTGTGTGTGTGTGTGGGGGGACAATCCCAGTGAGATCCTATTCTCCCATTTCCAGGTAGCTGCATACTTGTTTGCTGTGAATCTGTGTTCTAATACTAACACACTCCATTCATGCACAGAGATGCTGCGAAGGAGATGCTGCCAGGATTTGTGTTCTTCTCCATGAGTTTTTGCAAACCGCAGGAAAAGATTTCTGTATGGCTTTTTAGAAAAAGCATTGTTGAGACAACTGAGAGACAATGTTGCCCCTGATTCTTATTCTTACAGGAATGACTGCCAGAGGGTAACACTAAGCAAATATATTCCCTGGAAATGGTACCCCATAGTCTCAAACTCCACTCAACATACTGTGACTGGATTATAGTTCCTGGAGTTTTTTCACATGCTCACATGATACAGGAAGGTTGTTTGGCTGGGAGGAACCTTTCTATGGCTGCTTTCACGTGACCACTAAAATCTGCAGCAAACCTTGATCCAGATCACCCCCTGGAGCGGTCACGTGGTTGATGTCGCAGATCGTATGTTCCAATGGTCGCGTTTTGAAAATCTGCAACCGATCTGATCCCATGTCTGAAAAATGCAGCAAAGACACCATAATGGGGTCAAAAAGGTTTTGGTGAAGATGTTCTGTGTTCCCACGGACTCGAGTAATGATTTAAAATCTGCATCGGAACAGCAACAAGGATTCCACCACTTCGAGACCAGGTACTTGTAAAATGCACTGGGTTGCTCTTAAGTGGATATGATCGCACTTTATTTTTTAAAAGTCCGCTGCTCGTGAGAAAATTATTTTATGCTCCGCATCTGCGAGCACTTTGTAGCGGATTTTAGTGGTTGTGTGAAAGTTACATATGTGGGGTGACTGTCAATCTACACAGCACTAACCAATCATTTCATTCAACACTGGAATTCACAGAGAGCCCCACACCTCTGATGAATGCTATTTTCTCCTCTCAATTGAAGTTAAGTTGGTGGTTGTTACTTTGTTGTTTGTTGCCCGCAACTGTAAGTGATAAAACATTTCTATTCTTTCTATGATTAACTGAGATTATAAGTGCCAATTAATGAGCAAAGGGCTAACTCTCTGGAAACTTAAAGCCATTTTCCCCCATGGATCCATATGCTTCTACTGTACAGCTAAAGAAATTTAACCAAATATTCAAAACTCTGCAATAACAGTACTGTTATTTCGTCAACACTAATTTGAAATACTTAGTACAGATATGCAGTTGTCAGCATTGACAAGTATCACAGTGGAATTGGAAAAGAGTATGGCTCCCAAACAGATGGAAGTGAAACATTTGATCCAGTTGTCTATTCTTTCTCAGCTATAGAACCCTTGAGTCTTTCTGTTTACACCCGAGTCATATATCCCAAAAGACATTTGCACAAAGAGCAAATGTCTGACTCAATTCAGAGGCCAATTCTAGGCTCTGAAGTGGATCCCAGTTTGGTCTGAACTGAACTGATCATACTGGACTGGATTTATGCCTTGGATAAAAAGTCACATTGCAAATTTCCATGGACAGTCTCCCACTGACTTGCCTTGGGAAATCAAAACAGCTAAAACCTTAAAAAGTGAAACAGAAAGAACATATGGGGTGCTCAGAACCTGGAAATAACTTAATGTAAAGTGGGATGTGCACTGGCCCCATGGAGGCAAAAGAGAAAGTGGATTTTTTTCTATTAGATCATTGCAGGTGTGTTGCATCACTTTTTAAAAAGCTTTTAAAAACTAGAAAACTTTTTCCCCAAAGCAGGAAGAGAAACCTGCCTACAGTCAAATTCACTGCTTTGTGAATATAGAAAAATACCTAATCACTTTAAAAAGCAACTTACTGAATGCTGGGAATGGTAGGTCCATCTTCCCGATATACCCATCTACTTTTTCAACCTCTCTCTCTTCCCTCTCCATCATCCAAACAGGGCTTGCTGTTCCCAGGCTATAATTTTATGTTATTTCACCATTTACACGCATGTCTCTTCCCTCTGCTAACCCAGAAATACACAAAGGAGGCCAAGTTTCCTTTCTTTCTGCACACACGGGGCCTGAACCAGAATCAAAGCTACGTGTAAGCCTTGGGAAGTTTTATTTTGTTGGTGTGGTATATAGTCTGCAGGCACACCAGTCAACCAAATAATTTCCAAGATGTAATCGCATAAGCCTTGCTCAGCCTGGGTGATATGTGGATGGCAAGGGAAAGATAAAATACTGTCTCACTTTAAAGACTAAGTCTTTGTTTCGGTGAGAGCTGTCATGGATCAATATCTGCCATCTGAAGAGGTGGATTTTGATCCACCTCTTATCCATCTTCCCCCACCCCCCAGTCCCTTCCCTCTTCTTTATTTTGTCAACAACATAGTGTGTACTTGTATCACCAGTGCAGTACTATGGATACAAGGATTAAGGAGTTGATTCTGATTCTTCTTTCAAAGTTGTTGTCCTCTCTTTGCTAATATCCATAACCAAGTTGAAATCTCCTACCACAATAACATACCTTTTCCTTATCTAATTTATCTAAGACATTCCTCAGAAAAGTTTATTAATTATCATTTGGCACGTACAAGTTCACGAGGGTACAATTTTCTCCTTTTAATTTTCCTTGTATCATCGACATCCTACCCTTATTATCCTTATCAGAATGGAATATAGCAATCGTGGTACCTTTATTCAAAAAATGACGAAGAGATGACCCTGCAAACTATCGCCCCATTAGTCTTCTAAACATATGCAGCAAATTATATGCTAGACATCTTCAGGACAGATGTAAGACTTGGTTGGATGAGGAAAATAGGATTGCGGTAGAGCAAGCGGGCTTTAGAGAATGTAGATCGACTCTGGACCATTGTCTTATCATCCAACACCTTACAAAGAAATATGCAGCAAAGGGTCCAACTTCACTATATGCCGCATTTGTCGATCTGAAAGGAGCCTTTGACTCGATTTTGAGACAGAAATTATGGGCCAACTTAGAAGCCACCTCAATAGATAAACGGTTACTTCTATTGCTGCGTGTGCTACATGAAAATACCAATCTGAAGGTTAGGCTTAATAGGAAAGGCAACTTAACAGACCCGATTGACACCTACAGAGGAGTGAGTCAGGGCTGCTTACTGTCCCCCTCATTGTTTAATTTTTACATAAATGACATAGTAGAACATCTCAGCTCTCCCAGTCTTCACCCTCCAAAGCTGCAGCAAAGACATATTTCTATTCTTCTATATGCAGATGACGCCGTGCTTTTAGTGAGAACACCTGTTGGCCTCAAGAGAGCCCTTAAGAAATTTGCAAGCTTCTGCAAAATGAAGGAACTAGAAATAAACTATCAAAAGACCAAAATCATGGCCTTTGGAAGAATACAAAAGAAAAGGTCTTGGATTCTTAATGAGCAATCCCTGGAACAGGTTTCCTGTTTTAAATACCTAAGTATGGCCCTTCAATCTACTGGGTCTAGAAATGCCCATATCCAATATGCCACTAACCAGGGTGAAAGAACAGCAAATGCCATCTTAAGGTTCTACCATTCCAAAGGGGGCCGTTATATTCCAGCAGCCCTAAAACTCTTTCAGGCAAAGGTGGTCAGCCAGATGCTCTATGGCACCTTCATTGGGCCTGCATTTTGTAGTTTTGACCCTATAGAGCGGGTCCAATCTGAATTCCTTAGAGCAATTCTTGAAGTCCCAAGATGTGTAACAAACACACACGTACGTTTAGAGACAGGTATGCTATCAATGATAGCTAGAATTACATTAACCTCCCTACAGTACTGGCTTAAGATAAACTTCTAACCTCAGGGATTAACCCATCAACTTTTAGTGGACAACTTCCAATCTAAGTGGTTAAAATCAGTCCTAAATAAATTGCAAACTATGGGTCTTTCCTCCCAAGCAATCTTGAGCATGCAATGGGATGAAGCAAAATCAGCCCTTAAACAGAGAATAATGGATATGGAGAGACAGGCAGATCTCAGTAGTTGCCCCAACTTTAGAGTCCCAGATACACATAAATATCGCCCACTCTCCATGGCCTATCTGTCACAGCTAGAGACCTACAAGTTTAGGAAAGCCTTTACTCTGGCCAGGTGTGAGGCTTTCCCTTCTGCAGCGCTGGAAGGCAGATTTAAGAACATCCTGAGGGAACAGAGACTCTGCCCTTGGCTCTAATGAGATAGAATCCATTGAGCATATGATGCTCAAATGCAGTAGGCATAAAAAGACCCAGGCAAAATACATCACACCACTCTTAAAAGATATGGCAGGCCAATCGGACTTGGACTATTGTAATCAATTGCTAATTGACCAAAGTTGGACTACTACTGAACTGGTCGCAAAATTCTGGGCGGCATGTCACAGCAACAGATAGATAGCTGAGCTCTTTAAACCTTGGTTTTATATTGTTATATTTGTTGTTTTAAAGGCTTTTTAAAAATAACTTTTTTGTTTTATATATTGATCACTGTAATGTTTGCCAGTCTTTAAACTCTCTAGCTAATGTTTTTCATATTTTATTTTACTCTGCTCTATTCTATTTTATCTAATGTCTGGCTTGATGCCGTAATAATAAACCTTACCTTACCTATCCTTATCCACTTTAGAAATTTCAAATTCTGTCCTTTTAGATATATATATATAGCTACTCCTCTAGACTTAGATGAGCCAAATGATTTTTCATACACATCAACCCATTTACATTTAAGTTCAGTTATCCCCTCCTTATTAAGCCTGACTTTATTCAACTTTGCTTGAAGTTTAGCCCTTTTATAACAGATCTGAGGCCATGCCCATTCCAATATGTTATTTTAAGTTGTTTAAGCATTGTATATAATTAATTTAAAATTGTCAGCCCTGAGTTAAGTGCGTAAAAACAAATAAAACAGCAACAAAAACCTAACATAACCCCGTTCTCCTTCACCTTTCCTATCCCAGATTCAAACTGAATCCCAAAACATATAGAATTTGGTTCTCCCCCCCTCCCAATTCTCTCTAATGTCCTCTTCAGTAAGAGCCTTTTCACACGGCCCTAAGATCCGCTGGCCACTTAAATTCGGACCAGAGATCTTGGGGGTTTGTTGCTGTTCCTGTGTTCCCACCCCCTCTGCACTCCTGGCTGCTGTCTGCGTGAGGGGAGGGATAAAAAAAGGAAGAAAAGAATGCCGGCTAACCTCCGTTCTGCCATCTCGCTCTGCTCCCGGCAGCATTCCAGTCTCTTAGTATCTCTTAAAGGGGCGGGGGGGCAAAACAACAACAAACAGAAGCGAGGAGAGCCCGGCACTCACTACGTTACATCCGCATCAGGAATTTTTCACCCCCGGAGAGCAGGTACTTGAAAAGTGTGCTGGGACGCGTTTAGGTGGGCGTGGTCACACTTAATTTTTTGTAAACTCTGGAGCTGGTGGGGAAAAATTTTAAGCTCCGGATCTGGGAGCCATTTGCCGCGGATTTTAGGAGTCGTGTGAAAAGGCTCTAAGTGAGTCTGCTGACTTCCAGGGGGAGGCATGACCCAACATCCTAGCCATGATCTTAGTAGCATCGTCACTCCAGTCCATTATTAAACATAGCTCTAATATTGCATTATACAAAATTCTTACATACATTCACATCTGCTACCTATTACAATTTACTATTAACTAAAAAAAACTATGTAGAAAGAAAAATCTCTATAAAGTATATATTATCTATAGTGGGCTCTCATAATTTTATGTAACTATTATGCTTGGGGATTAATCAACTATTGAGAATTAATCATTCCTCAATAAAAACCAACTCCCATTATATCTGGACCTACCCCTTTAAAAAGAACCCCCAACATAAACAATTTTACCAGATGATCACCTTTATATCCCAACACTTTAACCAATTAATTCTGGTTCAGTTTATATACCCAAAACAACTGCTCACCCATTTCTACCAGATGTCTCCCTATCATTATTATCTTATGTTTATATGTATGTATATAAAAGCATACATACACATACATAGACATATACCCATACATACAGATAAACATTTACCCACACACATACCCACTCTTTGACATATATGTTTAATAATTTTCTAATTCTTAATTCTTCATGAGGAGGGGATAATATAGCAAACCCTTGTTAATTCTATATCCCTTTAATCCATCCTACTACGATCCAATTTTCTCAGCTTATTCCATTTGTTCTTCACCCCCATTCATCACTTTAATATGGTCTCATATTTTTCACTTATATAGGCACCATTTGAATATATATTTGTAATTCCCACAAATTACCCTCAGAAGAATTCCCAAAACAACACATCACTTCTTCAATGCTTTACCAGCTCTCTGCTGCTTGGGTTTTGCCCCTGCCTGTTCACTTCCTTCTTGTGGTTCTGTAATCTCCAACACCTGTGGTCCTCCCCTTCTCCCTCCAATGCCTCTTCTCCACTCAACTTCTCCATACATGACTCCCAATCTATTTTATAACAATCCCATGGTCTCTCAATTTATTCCAAGCCTCTTGGAGTGTTTTGGCTTTATATGTCACTACCTTGTATACTATTTTAGGAAAACCGAATATCCCCATTGGTAGCAAATATTCTTGGACCTCAAAATTGGTGTAACCTCTCTCATCCCTGTTCTATAAGCCATTGCAAAATGAAAAAAATCTGAAAAAAATGATATGATGCAGAAATTTCAAATCCTCTGGCTTATCTCTGAGAGTATTCATTAATTCCTGCTTTTTTCTGAAGTTTGCAAATCTCACCAAAACATGTATATTTCTTGGGCCCACTCTATGAACCCTTTCCAAATCATAATGATCAAGAGGAGTATTAGGCACAACCTACTTAAGCCGCTCTAGAATTTTCTGTGACAGTTTTTCTTTTCATCAACTCCGTGATCTGGGAGACCTTTAATCCTAATATTATTGCATCTCAAAAAATCTTGTTGTATCGTTTGTTCTTTTAAGTCAGAAACTGCCACCTCCTGGTCCAATAATTTTCCTGAATAGTATTTGAGTTGCTTCTGGGTATTTTCAACCACTGCTCCCATTTTCTTTAAATCCGTTTCCACACTGATGACAATTTTTTTGTAATCCTTTGGTAAACCCAAGACCCTTGCATCCATACCCTCAGCTTTTTTTATTGAGGGCAAGAACATTCTGGTCCATATTTCCCAAGGATTGCTCCATATTAGCCATTTTTTGCTCTAATCCAGTTATTTTTTGCTCCAATCCAGCCTCATTATTACCCACCTTTTCTGCGTTTCCATCAACTTTTTAAAGATTTGAGCAAATTTCTTGAAAAGTTTGTTGAAGATCCATATCCTGCTGTTGTTGAGAGGCCTGTAAGCATACCAATCTTCCAAATGTTTTATTGCTTGGTTTGAAATGCCTTTGCTACAAATTAGATCCAACAGCAAATTAAATCCAACAAGAAATTATTCTCTGCAACAGAACATTTTTTTCTTTTCCTGGTTATAAAGCTAAAGGTCACACCTCCTATTATTTCATTTCCAATTATAAACATTAAAAATACCTATTTGATCCAGAGCCACAAAAACTAAATTTTGGGCTGGGTATTGCATCACAAAAATGTTACTCATAAGGAGACTGTTCACTCTTCATGAAGCAAGAAAACCAAGCTGCCAGCAAGACAAGTTAGGATTTGCAGATTCTTTTTGAGATGGAAGTGCCAAACATGTCAATTCTCAGCCAGTCTTCCTTCTGTACACAAAAGCTCCCTTTTCTGTAGGCCTCGCAATTGTAGATCTACAAGTGTCCATCAACCTCAGATTTGTCAAGGCAAGTGACAGACGCATGTCCAGGGAAGATAAGCCAGGCTTTTGTCAGCAGAGATAAGAGAGTGCAAATCAATGGGTTTGACATTTTTGCCTTCTGCGGTGTCTCTGCACTGATTGGCCAACATGCTATTTTCAAGAACAGTGGACATTTTATTTCCACCTGTGGCCACTGCCATGATTTAGGGTGCAATGAGATGGCAGCAAAGGTACATACCTTATATTGCACTGGAAAAAGTGCTTTAACAGGTGTCATCTCTCTTAAAGCAACCCTTCTGTTTGTCTGTTTTAAAAAGTAGGAGCCCAGCTAAAGAATGGATAATAGTGCATTTCCTCATCCACAGTGTGATCACATTTAACAAAATTTGATATTGTGAAGACCTGGCCAAAAACTGGGCTTTCTTTGGGGTTCTCTCAGATTTTACTTGGTATTTGTTAATTCTACTTCCGGTTGTGTTTACTATACCATTAAATCATTAAAATGTCAAAGACCCACATAATGGATTTTCAAAATTATCTTGGACATGTTCTGGACAGTTCCAGTTTTTTTCCTCCAGTGTTACAAATGTATGAAAAATTATGTGTTAAACAAGAAATGGGAACTTACTATCATGCATGGTGGATGTGTGATAAAGTGAAAAAATACTGGATTAAAATACATACCTGGCTTATTAGAATGATAAAAATACAAGTAGACTTTAGCCCAGAACTCTTTTTACTAAGCATGCTACCAGAAAATTTAGATAAGCAAAATACTTACCTAGTACGGCACATTCTGACAGCGATGAGGATAGTTTGGGCACAACTCTGGAAAAAAAAAGAAATGCAAACAGATTAAATAATTATTTTAAAAAATTTGGAATGTGCAGAGATGGACAGATTGACAATAAGAATCAATGAAAATCAGGACTCACAATATTACCAGATATGGAAACTGGTTTATCAATTGCTAGAAAAAAGCTGGTTGTAACATAATTACTGAAACCTATGTATCACAATGTGTAACAAATATTACATGAATAAAATATAGTTTAAAAAAATACATGTTACATTTCTCTCCTGCCTTTCCTCCTGTGAACACAGGGTACTGTATATGACTCTCTTATTCTTCACTTCTTTACAATAACCATTTTTATTTATTTACATAAATATTTACATAATCTTATGTATATTTACATAATATTTATTTATTGATTTACTTACTGCTTGATCGGGTCCAGAGGCTACTCTTGGCAGTTTACAAAATTAAACATAAATAATGCACTATACAAAATAATAATGGACATAATAAAACAATTAAATAAACAATAAACCAATGATAAATTGAAATCAAATATGACATAAGAATGAAACCAAGACAGAGGTGGATTAAGATTATCAAAAACTAGATTAGCAGTAATGGCAGTCAGTAGTTGGGGGAAAGCCAGTCTTAACAGTCAGGTCTTCAGTTGTCTTTTAAAGGCCTGCCAAGTGGGGGCAAGTCAGATATCTGAGGGCAGCTGGTTCCATAGGTGTGGTGCCATCACCGAAAAGTCCCAGTTCCTAGTAGATGTTTTGTGGGCCTCCTTTGGGATCAGCCCCACCCTCAGATGCCCTGCCTGGGAGGAAGGAGTATTAAAGGCAGAACTCTGTGATAGGCAACAATGTGACAGATAACAGCACATATGAAGTCAATAAGACCGCAAGAAGGTATGGCTACTTCAAGTTTGCCCATGAGCTTCATGAGCAAGGAGACATTTGAATCCAGATCATCTGTATCCATGTCCAACAGTCTAATCACTGCAATCCAGTGAATTCCTTGTAGTTTCTATTTCACTTTAGCTTCATTCATAGTCCAGCTTTGTGTATCATTTGAGCTCTCTCCACCTGGTTACTCTCTAGAGTACCTGAATGAACAAAGTGACCCTTAGATAGGACAGAAGGACCCTGTATCTATGGAATTGGTATCTGTTATTTCACAGCAGCTCACTGCAGCCCTATATACAACAGATAAAAGCACCACTTTGAGACTTTGATTCAGTCTTCTTTTATGTCATATGAATAGGGTTATTTTCTATATCTGCAATTCCAAGTACCCACAGTAGATTGTGGAACTGGCCCCCAGCAGATCCAAAGAGCCTATATTATTTATTACATTTAAGACAATATAAGGATAGAAGATAAAAAACATTCACTATGCAGTATCCTGTTTACAAACAACTGATCAAGCTGTATTGTCAGAACTTTGTGGAGAAATGGGCATAAAAGATGGAACATTATGACAGTAAGTAATGGACTGGTATATATGAATCAGCATGGAGTTTGGGTAATCCTATATGAAAGAGCCCTCTGGTTACATTTTGCCCCATGATTCTGCAAAAAAAAAAAAAAAAGCTTCCCTGTCAAGTGTGTGTTTTTGTGTATGCATGCCATCAAGTCAATTCTGACTTATGGTGACTCTTTTCATACTTTACTAGATAGAGAGTGCTCAGAAGTGGTTTACCAGAAAGTGGAAATGTCGTCTATTCACCAGTCTCTGTTGAAGCCAACTAGAGTACAATGCAATACAATATAATACTCTGAACAGCGACACTTTTCCATTCCTTTGTATTGCTGACCCAAGTCCATTATGCCTCTTGGGAGAGTGCTAGAGGAAACATGGTATATTTAAATAATCCTTTATATCTCAGAATGAAAGCCACCTACGAGCTGAGAGAGCTCCAGCTAATTCGGAAATACTGCAACCCATCTGCTTACCAACACTTGGGTTGCTGTGCATGGATGGATTGTAGATTCAGCTGTGGCCTCTGCACAGACACACAACTGAAACTCCAAGCACATTTCACACACACACACACACACACCACCACCACCACCACCACCACCAACAACAACAACAACAACAACAACAACAACAACAACAACAACAACAACAACAACAAATATCTACTCCCCCTTTCTCCTCCCTGCCCCATCACATCTGTTTTTTTAAAAACAAAAACATGATGTAATAACAACAAGGCATCTGTGGCATCTCAAAGCAGAATCTATTCATTTCTCAGGTTTGAAGTTTGGCAGGACCTCTTGTTAGTTTGGCTGCAGCAGGTTAAGGCTGCTATCCCATGGCCAGAAAATCTGGGTCAAAGTAAAATGTGGATTTCCTCCCGGAATGGTTGAAAACACTGTTCCTGTGTCCCCACAGGCACAGTTTAAGGAACCTCATCTTTTGTTTTCCCACAAGCAGGAACTGCAACACAGCGGAACAAAAAGGTTTTGATGCTGATTTTCTGAGTCCCCATGGACTCAAGTGCCGGTTTAAAATCTGCATCAGAACTGAGACAAGCTTTGTACCACCTTGAGACCACGTACTTGCAAAACTCTCTGGGTCAAGCTTAAGTGGGCGTGGTCCATTGGTCATGGGGACATAATTTTATTAACTGCATCTTCAAGCAGTTTGAAGCAGTTTTTAGTGGGTGTGGGATAGCAGCCTAATTCAAAAAACCCTCTGAAAATTGTTGCCTCAAATGATATCCTTGTGACATGCACGGGAATAAGCTAATGAGTATTTTGGTACAATATAGACCTCTGGAAGCATTAGTGTTGTGTCTTAAATGGAGTTAAAATGTATTTCAGAGGGCTAATCACACTGAAGTTCTCTGGATCCCACAAAGACCAATAAAGCATCCAACGCGAGAGAAATCCGAGGAAGTACTGAGTTTATTGGTACCAATAAAAGCAGTAGGTGGACACCCGCCTTCCAACCGGGCTAAGATGTCCGACCCTGAACACACGACGAGCTCCAACTTTTATTGATTTTTACCCCCTCCCTTCTCTGGGTGGCACCAGCCCAGAGATTGGCTGAAGGTAGTTTCAAATGACCCAATTAGAATGTTGGCCGTGGGTGGTCCTGGGTGGCCCCTGGCCGGCCGAAACCAGGTGCTCATGCAAATGTTAATGAGTCCGAGTGTCCATTGATTGTACCATCCGGATAACACAATAGAGAAGGGAAACAAGGCATTGTCCTTTAGGTGTAGGTAAACTGAAGGAATCAGTGAATCAATAGTGGGTGAGAGGAGACCATTGTCATAGTCAATGGGGGGGCAGGAAGAACTGATGGGATTACCTAGGGGTGTTTGGACAGTCATAGGAACATAAGAACATAAGAACATAAGAACATAAGTCCTTTATAGGTGTAGGAATGTAACAATGGAATGCTTCCCCAGGTGCTGATAACATCTGGGTCTGCATGACAGGGATGTTGATCCTTCAAGAAGCAGCTGTAAATGTACGTGCTGGAAGTCCTGGAGATGATGGAGTCTTCTGGGTGATTCTGCCAGCTTTGCCAAGTTGCCATGATGAATGGTCTTCTTCATGCCACCATTTCCCCTTGCCCCAGATGGTAGAGTGTAGAAATCAGAGGGTAGGGTAGGCACATGTATAAGCACACGCAGGGCAGAGGCGTGGGGGAAGAATAGGAGACATAGAAGCAGGAGAGAAAAGGGAAAGGAAGGAAGGAGGGGGGAGGAGAAGAGGGCACCCTGTTAGGTTGAGAGCTTATGCCAGGCAGGGGCAGTGGGACTAAGTCTTAGATGGTAGGGAAGCCCCTGATCCATGAGAATGATGGTTGATAATCATTCTTCCTGTTGGCCAGAGCAGAGAGTGGATAATCTCTCAACTTGGGATCTATCTCGCCTAGGTTGTGTCTCTGGCTGCAGTTTTTGAGGTTTGAAAAATGAACAAAAGGGCAAAGGAAGGGTTAAAGCAGTGAGGCAAAGCAAGGGTTAAAGAGGAGACAGAAGGGGCTAGGTGACAAGGCTGGGGTTTTAGGGGAAGAGGAGCGAAAGACAGGTTGAGGAGGAAAGGTAGGAAAGGGTTAACAAGCCATGAAAGGGTTAATTTGGAGTCTCGGCTATGAGCCAGTCAACTTATCGAATTTTCGGAAAAAGGGGTAGTGGACTACCTGCATAGAAGAGTGTGGGAACGGAGAAGCTCCCATAGGAAAGCGTTGAGACAGAGAGGGGAAAAAAGAACAGAGGGGTGGGCTACCGTCATAGAAAAGCCTGACCGAGGAGAGGCACAAACCGCCTGGAACTGTGCCTCGGTTGGGGATAGTGAGATGGATCAGTCTCCGGTTTTACCTTCTCCAGGAAAGGGTTGGTCTACCTCCATAGAGAAGGCTCGACCGAGGGAAGGCATGAAACTTGTGGAACCATGAGGCGGTAGAGAAAGTGAATTTGTCCCAGGGAAATTGTTTCGGTTCTTTTTGGAGGGGCGGTCTACCTAGCCAATGTAGTGGATTAGGGGTTCCCCGCTGCCCCTCGTCCAGCCATAATTAATTTGACAGTGATTGATGGACGAGGGCGCTGATTAGTCAAAGCGCGCAGAAGAGCTTATCTCGCTCCCCTGCTGCTTTACAGAGTCCCTGCGGTGATTAACTGCCAGAGAGGGCCAGATACAATGTAAACTTTTTAAGTAGGTGCGAATTTGAGGCTTCCGCTTGCCAATTCCTCGGCTCGCAAGGCTTCTCCAGCCGCGGCAAGAGGCGGCTTGTGTTTTGCCCGATATCTCAGGAACAGTTGGGAGTTTTTGGACACGGGAAAAAGTGTGGTTCTTATGACGGTGTGAGGGCCATCTGGACGGTACCGGCGGGTCTCGGAACGGGTCCAATTGTTTTAGAATTTTATTTTCCATCGTGACTTCACATTAGGACATGGTTGCAAGCAAGCAAGAAGGGAAATGTGTTACACTGTTTCCCCTTATTACTCCCATTAAAATTATCTACGCACAGGGTAAAGTGGGCCTTCCCAGAACCCCACTAGAGGATGCAAAGATACTCCCCCCACCATTTTTTTAAACTAGGGAAAGCATTTGGAAGGAGTAGAGATCCACCAGCAAACAGTGTCTTCAGAAGGCAAGGGGTGGATCAATGCAACACACACACACAACTGATTAAGTTGAGTAGCCATGGTTTGGTCTAGCAATCTGTGTTTAGAAATTAGGGACATAATTTCAATATAACCAAATATTCTTTGCTGGAGGATGGCGAAGAATCTGATTCAAATGTATACAATGTCCCCCTTATTCGGGGGATCAGTATACACTGATTCAGTTATCTATGTTCTAAAAATATTGAAAATATTCAAAGAAAAGCCATAGAAAAATATATTTCTGAAAGAGAAGTTTCCAGAACTGGTCACTATAGGGAGTCAGAGAATATGCTACACAGTGTTTGTTATAATCTTGGTTTTTCAGCATTCATAGGGGAAGGTACTGGAACCTCGCCCTCACAGATACAGGAGTCCTAATTTAATATCAAATAGCTCTAATTAATAAAGTGTTATTGGCATTACAGCCACATCTAGTGTTTATTTGTGATCATATGATGGAGTTGACTAGACCCGAAGGACCCCCACCCAAACATTATCAGGCCTTATAATAAGAGCTGGTTCTTGTAAAAATCCTGAGAGCAGCATTATCCTGAACGGCGAATGTACAGGCCTTTGTGTTTGCCCACGGCAATGGTTTGTGATGAAACCACACTGAGGAATACCACTGTTTTCATTGTTTGAGCTCTCCTCTTCTGCTTTGTTGTTTGCCACTGAGGCGTGGTGAACAATCTCGGAACAAAATGGGATCCTGTGGTGTAGGCTTCGAAAGGTAAATGGAGGGGGGTTGTGATTTTGGGCTGTGCCCACCCTCCCCCTACACCCAAGCTCCAGCTGGTGAGCAAAACAAACAAACAAACAAACAAAAAAAACAGCAGTCCTCAAACCTAGAGGGGGAAACCATTCTCTTACCTTGCTATGATCAAACAAAAGGAAAATATTTCTGTCAGGATCCCCCCACTTCAAACAAGGGTAATAAAGAAATACAGACAAGATTGAAGCCATGAGGTTACTATCATAATCCTAAACATTTTGAGCAGAAAACAATCCACCCTCTTAACTACCTTCCCAGATGTATGTGTCTTTTAACAAAGGTTAGCAGCAAACTGTTACTTGAAAACTGCCAATTTCACACAGGTCACTGTAATTACTGCAGCTAAGCTTAGAAGAAAAACGGCATGGCAATTTTGGCAAGGACAAAAACAAACCACAGACACCTTCCAGGAGCCAACTGAAAGCACAGGGACATGGAAACCAAGAGCACCTCTTTTCCCAGCAGATGGTTTTCTGTTCTTCAGTTTAAATGAATTAATGAGCAAGGAGCATATTTTTACTTAAAGCTATTATATAATGTAGGGCAAGTATTCCCCGCCCCTGATGCAATTATACTATGATCTTTGGAGCCCCTACTTTCCTTTTCTACAAGAGAAGGGTGCAAGAGAAGAATAAATTAAGAATAAACCCTACCCCGGATGCCTTTGTAGCCACCAGGGGGCCTTTATGACACACCAGAATGGTGTATCTGAAAAGTGGGTGATGGAAGCCGCTGGCAGGCTCTAGTCCAGACAAAAGAGCTGAGATGCTCTCAGGCTCAAGAGGCTTGGAAAGCCCCGCAAAGCAGGAGCCCGTCCTTTGACATCATGTGTTAGCTTTGGCAAGCAGGCCTCTCTTTTTTTGCCCCCTCCTGCTTCCTTCAAAACAAAAACATCAAGAAAGCATCATAACACATTCCAAAGTCAAAAGGAGGAATTTCAGCAGTTTTTCACTAAAAGCTGAGGGAAGAAAATGAATCACCCTTTCACCACAAAACAGCCTCCGCCGTTTCTGTAGACACACACACACACACACACACACACACACACACACACACACACACACACACACACACACACACACACACACACACACACACACACACACTAATAGGCAGTTTCCTCTGATAGCAATATTTCAGAAGCAAGAAAAATGTAGGAGAGCCATGCTGGATCCAGTCAAAGTCCTAGTTCATACAGAAAAAAAAACCTGGTGGCCAACCACCAGGTGGGTTTGACAGCACCCTCTCACTCGCGTTTCCCTGTAACACTCAAAAGGATGTACACTTCCTCTGATACTGGAGGGAGCATATATCCATGAAGATAGCCACACCCTGCATGAATTCATCCAACCCTCCCTTTTGGAGCAGGTTGGCAGCTATGTCTACATATTATGGTAGCCAGTTTCATTCTACCTATAGGTGAAGCTTGAAAAAGTAGAATATCATGCAAATGTTCATTTTCCAGCAGGACCTGGCACCTGCCCACACTGCCAAAAGTACCAAAACCTGGCTCAATGACCATGGGATTACTGTGCTTGATTAGTCAGCAAACTCACCTGACCTGAACCCCATAGAGAATCTATAGGGCATTGCCAAGAGAAAGATGAGGGACATGAGACCGAACAATGCAGTGGAGCTGAAGGCTGCTATTGAAGCATCCTGGTCTTCCATAACACCTCAGCAGTGCCACAGGCTGATAGTATCCATGCCACGCCAGGTTGAGGCAGTAATTGATGAAAAATGGGCCTCAAAAGGGGCCCGAACCAAGTACTGAGTATGCTTATACTTTTCAGATATTGTTCTATTTCCAATCCTTGTGTTATTAATGTCATGTAATATTCTAATTTTCTGAGATTGTGAATTAGGGGTTTCATAAACTGTACGCCATAATCATCACAATCTCGATTTGCATGTAATGAGTTTATCTCATATATTAGTTTGACTTACTGAAATAAATGAATATTTATTTCTTTGTTTGTTTAAGAGTGTTTTTACCCCACCTTTCTTCTTGGAAAAAAAGACCCAAGACGGCTTACAGAATGAAGGATAATATACAGTCCAGTATAATTAAGACATGCTCAAGTATAACAGGGAATTGAGGAACGAAGAACTTTCAAGAGCTAAGGAAATTGGAGTGGAAAAAATAAGGGCCAATGAAAAAACGTCATATCTCCATTAGCAGACAAGTGTAGCTTATAATAGTGTGTGTGTGTGTGTGTGTGTGTGTGTGTGTGTGTGTGTGTGTGTTGTATTGTTACTGTCGTGATCAACTCTTCATGACTCCATGTCCATGGAGTTTTCTTGGCAGGAATACTGGAGTGGTTTGCCAGTTCCTACTCCAGGTGCCTACAGCACCTGGAGTAGGAACTGGTGGTCTCCCATCCCAGTACTAACCAGGGCCAACCCTGCTTAGCTTCCGAAATCAGGTGAAATCAGATGTGCTTAGGGCATCCAGGCAGCTGCTTCTAATAGTATGAAATATAAAAAAACAAAGTGGAATCTTCCTTTGGGGGGGAAACATAGAAGAAAACATCAATTTCTGGTTATCAGTAATTGCTGGAGGGTATATGAGAAAGAGTTAACTGGATGGTTTGAGTCTGGTTGAACATTGACTAAGACAGGCTTCAGGGAATGATGGGATTGGATGGGACCCCCCTAAAATGTTCCAGTGACATTTGCTATCAAATGTGTGAGTCCTTCACCATTTAGGCAGCCCCATTTCTCCTCACCAATATTAATCTTCTTGTTTTATGGTGAGGAAGAGGGGAAAGCATGGCAAAGAGGCTGGTGTGGTACTTTTTAAATTATTATTACTAGGCTGCTCTAGTAGACCTCACCCACCCCCACCCTTTGCTTCCATCTTCTGCTCCTGCTCTTCAAATGGCAGCTTTCAGTTTGGAGACAGTGCACCTTTCTAGATTCCATCATTATACTAACAGGAATCTTGGACCACCTTGGTATCATCATGAGCAAATCAGAGAGACTGACACTTTAATGGATTATTTTGATGGGAGAAAGGAAGATAACCCTGTTTATCATCCTGGATTATTCATACCCTTGGCCACTGTACTCCTTCACCTGGTGCAGGTCCAAACCAGAGGTACCACGTTGTAGCAATTCTACTGCCACCCATCAAATTTGTTCCACGTTCTGCTCAGTGATATAGCATCCTGGATGCTGCTGCAAGATTTTACCTTGTCCTCTGTGCTTTATAATACCTATGAGACAATTCTCATAGATCATTGCCTAGTCATATGCATTGTTATACTCCATTCTTACTCTTTAACAACTCCAGATGAGATAGAAGACGCCATAAATAGGATCCCAGGGTCTATGGGGAACTGTTTGCAATGAGGAGGGAATAAATAGAAACTCTGTTGAAACAATGTGGGATTGTTTTACAAGTGTGAATTATGTCTGTCCCAGGACAAGATTCTCTGGTTAGGATGGGCACTCCCCTTATCTCAGGAATAGGTGATTCTATTCCCTCATAGGTTATTGGAATGCAATTCCCATTAACACCTCATCATAATTAAAGATGGCTAAGGATGATAGGTTTTAGAGACGATAAAAATCTGGACAGCCACATTTGTCACCCCCTGCTTTAAATAAATGGTTAAATGGGTAAGTGGGGAGATTCTGCACTTAATACTATTAGATGCTATCATTCTATATACACTGTACCTTGCTAACCTCTGAATTGTTCACCTGTAATGCATTTGATATTGGGTTGTTCAGAAGCTTCAGTTAATTCAGGATCTGCTACCAATCTAGTGTTACTATATGAGCTCCTAATTTGTTTTAAAGCTCATAAATAAATATTCAGAAATATAAATGTCATTTCTACTGTAGGCTAAATTTAAAACATTCAATAATAAAAATTATGCTAAAGTAAAATGACCATGTCTTTTGAAATTAATTCAGCATTTAAAAATAAACAAAAACATATCTTAATGAAAACTAAAGCCACAGTTTGTACTTTGTCAAATGCTGCTTATTTAATTTATTTCTGAGCAGCAAGAATGTCAGAGAAAGCTAATGGGAGGATAATGTGTTAAAATTCAAGCTAGAATGTGGTCTCAGTAGCAACTGCACTGTGTATTTATTTGCATACATGACTGAAATAATGTCTGCAGTGATTAATGAAGGAACCATGTAAATGAAATTATCAGATGTTGTGCTATAAATCACTTTGCATTTGCTTTATGATGCTATCATAAATTCAAATTTATAAGATATAGGTCCTGTGACTGCATCAAAATAAAAATAATTCTACACTGTTTTACATCTTTTGGACAAATCTGTTTTGATGCATTCAGCTATTTGTATAAAGCAACCAAAGCAGACGCGCTTTAACGGGTAGCCCAGAATGACATTTGCACTCATAAACTGAGCTATGTTATAAATGTTTATGGTTTTTGTTTGATCCTCTGTAGTATCTTAAACATACCAGTTTCACCCTGGTTTTGGAAGTTAAGCAGAGTTGAGAGTGGTTAGTACTTAGATGGGTGATCTCCAAGGAAGTGCAGGGACCTTGGAGTGGGGCTGGGAAAGACACTTGCTTGAAAAGCTAGGAAGCTGGTACCAGTCAATAACTTTAAAAATTCACCACTATTTCATAGATAATGTAAACTAGAGGCAAAGCTCTGCTCCAAACTCTGCTCTGGCCCATCCCTTGTCCTTGTCTCTGAGACCTTCAATGATTTTGACTGTTAATGCCTGGCTGCACCCTCACATTACTAAGCTCTATAGCCCTGGTTGATGCACCCTGGACAGCTCCCAACTATACAGTCAAAGCCCTGTGAATTCAAGACACTATACACAACATCCCGTATGCAGTTCTTCCACTCACTGACAGTACAAATGTAATAACTATCCATTATATTGCTAGCCATCACTGCCCTTTTATGATACCCCCCAAAGATTTGCTTAACATAGCTTTCACCCTGCATCTAATGGTTAAGACTGAGCCATAAGAGCATCCTCCCAGGGACTCTGGTGTTTCTTTTGCAGAACAGGTGTGGGAGGTGTGTTGCCTTTCTGGTCCATGGCTGATGATATATGAAGATCAAGAAGCCAGGGACACCTGTGGAAAAATACTGTGCATAAATTCCTTGTTTATACAATACATGTATCTGGTCCTAGACATCTGCATCACAGCTGGTGGGAGGAGTGGTTACCTACGCCTCACATCATTGTTAAAACAATAATAACTACATGCTATCATGTCAGTTCTGACCTATGAGGATGCTTTGCAGGTTTTTCTAAGTAAAGGATATTCAGAAGTAATTTATTGCTCCCTTCTTCTGGGGGTGCTTCAGGACTATGAGGACTACAGGCCAACTGGGGAATTGAACTCTCAATCTCTGGTTCCACAGACAAATACCTAATATATCATGTGGTCCATGTAAGCAGTTCACACAGTAGTACATTGTGGATGAGCAAAACTACAGAGGCTTTAAACACAGGCTGCAATAATCACATCTCTTTTTTTTTAAGTGCCTTGCAAGCTTTGCCTTAATACACAGCTATTTTTATCTGTTCTCCTGCTCTCAAGCAGGTGGTCAAAGAAAGCCAATTTACTTCTTGAAAAACAGAAATACAGATCAAGGCAGATGTCTTCTTTGCTACACCATGTTTTCCATTGTACTACTACATTATTGTGATAGTAGACCCAGAACAGGAAAAAAGACTTTTGCTCACTTGTTGCTTACAGACAGCTGAAGGAGTACTGAACTCTCATTTGTTATTTATTTATTATTTATTTAAAATATTTCTATCCCACCTTTCTCCCCAAAAAGACCCAAGGTGGCTTATATCATGAATCAGCATTTAAAAGCTAAAAATAAGAAATATACAAATATTAAAACAGAATTAAATTATTGTATTAAAACAGCAATAAGATCAAAATTAAAACAAAACTTATAATGGAGCTCATCTAATAGAAAAATGTATAGAATATTGCCAAGATGTGAAATTTTTGTGTGTATAGAATGTTAAAATAAGTAAGAAGAAGTAGAAAAAGTAATTTGGAAAATTATACATGCATTGCCCCCTCCCCAGAAAGCTGGGTACTCATTTTACCAACCTTGGAAGGATGGAAGGCTGAGTCAACCATGAACCTGCTACCTGGGATTGAACCCCAGGTTATGAGCACAGTTTTATCTGCAGCACAGGCATTTAACCACTGGGCCATGAGGCTCCTAATTTTTAGAGTTTATTTTGTAGAATTGTATTGATACAAGACCAAACTCCACATAATTAAACTATTTTATAAATTCTTTGATTTAAAGATGTTGACTAGTTTTTAAAAGCAAAATATTACAATGAAGTACTTGCTCTTTCCACAATTTTAAAATATGGGTATTAGTCAAGTTAGCTTCTAGTTTAAAAAGTTAGCTCATCGAGTATAGGATGGGCTATTCGTTTTGAAAGCCACTGCTCCAAAACACCCCATGCAAGCCCAGACAGTGTTTAGAAGCCTCCAAAACACAACCAGCCAACCCCTCACCCCGCTCCACACCCACACAGAGATAAGCCCCAATGAGGAAGAAGCCTTCAACATCATCCCCCCAATCCCTAGCGCTGCCCAATCAGACAGAGAGGCAGGATGATGCATCTCCCTGCACAGCTCCTGACTGGCTAGTGCCAGGGAGAAGGAATGATGATGTCAGAGGCTGCCCCCTCACCAGAGCCCAGCTCCGTGCGGATGCAGAACAAGGAAAGGGACCAGCTGACCATGCCTCAGAGGCTTCCGAACACCGGGCTCACACGGATCACTTTGGAAGCAGTAGCTTCCAAAACAAACAGCCCATCCCTAGTTAATACCATTAGAAACATCGTTGGATACATGTTTAATTATGAGTTTTGAAACTGATAGATTAAACAGCACACACAGATAGTGAATGAAGTCCTCACTGATTGGATTTTTAAGGCAATACTGCACTGACTTTATTCTGGGCACTGGGCACTAAGTGAAATGCAACTGGATGTCTTATCTATTCACCTGATACAAGTACAGTTTTAAAAATATATCTGGCAAAAAATCCCTTTAATTTTAAGTGTGAGCTGGGGAGTAAGTACTGAAGTAAGTACTGCAGTAAAATGCAAGTTTAAGGCTTAGGTATAAACAAAAATTAAACTCTTCTAAAAATATAGAACTCCTAAATGTTGACATCTTCTGATTAGAAATTAAAATATAAACACATAGACTGGATAAAACATAGAAACCCTTCTATAAATAAATAACAAACAACTTTCAAACATGCCTGCAAACAAGTGACGTAAACACTTTAAACTTCAATATCAACTAACTTTTGCCAACATGGCTGCATAGTTGTTAAGAAACATGCTAGTTATAGTAACCTGCAAGGATGTTCTCTCATTTCCAAAACACAGTAGATGACAAATTAACACTTCCAGTCTTCTGCATCAGTGCCATTATGTCAAGGTTTTCTAAGTCAAACTGATTTAAGAACACTTCTGCTTCTTCTATAATGATTTAGAGGTAGTCCTCTTGAGTTACAATATTGTTCCTCAATCGGTTGTCTGGATTACACAGACAAGGACTACTGTCTGTATACCTCGGTCCAGAGATTCCTTTTGTGGGTGATTTGCACAGGGCTGTGCATTATCAGCCATAGAACACTCTGCCTGGTCAGTTCCTGCATCCATTTCTCCACCATAATTCACAGTTGTATAACCCGGAGGCATAATGTAATTCCTTGTCTCTCCCAGAGGCCACCATGAAGGAATCAGGTAATTATAAGTTGGCTGGTAGCTGACAGGAACTTGCTGCTGAATTACTAAAGCTGGGGAGCCATAAGGATACACCTGAACATATTGTGTAATAGGACTCATCATAGCTGGAGGCTGCATATAAGTTTCTTGGCTCTTCCAAACACTATGGAACTGAGGTGTGGGCCAAATAATAAGTACTGGTCCAGGTGGCACATGATAGGCACATAGATTTGGATGCCTCCTTATTGCAGCTCCTAGTTTGAGTTTCTTCCCATGAAAGTTTATCTGTGTTTCAACTATTTTCTGTACATCTACATTATCCAAAAATGGTACAAATCCATACCGTTTGGACACACCAGTTCTATCATGATTATTTTCACTTCTTTAACAGTGCCATATCGTGCAAAGAAGCTACGAATTTCGGCCTCATTCATTCTTATATCAATTTCTCCCACAAAAACCGTGTGTGGCATGATTTTCCCTTCAGGAAGAACATAACCTTGACTTGGTGTTGGCAACTGATTACTTTCTTCAATGCAGTTCTGAGACTCCTGTGAAGCAGACATCTTACCACGTGCGCTGAGGCACAGGCTCGACTCCAGAAAAAAATTAGTGACATGGGGCCATCACCCTCTTTGAAATTAAAGCAAACTCCATCCCCTGCCTTCTGAACATGACCTGTGTGTCCCTGAAACTACCATCTGACTGGAAAGCAAAAATGAAAGGGAACATTGTAACCAATCAGATTTTGTCTAGTGTTAGCCATTAGGTGCTTGGAAAGTTAGCTGACAGACAGAAGCAAAAGTGTCAGTTAGCCTTGTCACTATGAGGCTTGTCTGTTGATATATTAGTCTTCAGTTATGTGTTTGGTGCTAGCGCCTGCTGTCAATGTGCTGCTAAATAAGATGTTAGGACTGTGTGATAAGTGTGTAATGAAACTGTTATAAGAAGTCTGTCAAATACAAACCAACATCTATACAAAATCAAATGCTCAATTACTGTTTATTCTTCAACCTGTTTTTCAGTAAATATTCTTAAGACCTGCTATGCATGAATTATTATTCTTTCATCTGTAGATGTGCATGCGCGCACGCACACAGAGAGACAGACAGACATCAAAGGAGAACAATATTCATAATCTCTGTGTTTTTTTAAATATTCATTCTTAACCTACTGTGTTCAAACTCTCAGAAATTTCAGCTGTTGCAAAGCAATTGGCCATTTCTCAAGCCAAGCAAGGTCACTCTAAAAAAAAAAACATTTCTGACAGTTAAACATGTTGATGTCGTAATGTGTGAATATGAAGATGGTACATATAATTTGTACTCTTTGTAGTTCCAATAATGTGGTGCTACAATATTCTGTGGGGGTTTTGTGGGTTTTTTTAAGTATTCTGGTAATACTAGGACCCTGGGATTAGTATTCTGATGCTCCAAGACTCCAAGGCACCTCGTGGCGCAGTGGTTAAATGCCTGTACTGCAGGTAAAACTGTGCTCACGACCTGGAGTTCAATCCCTGGTAGCAGGCTCAAGGTTTACTCAGCCTTCCATCCTTCCGAGGTCGGTAAAATGAGTACCCAGCTTGCTGGGGGGGGGCAATGTGTAGCCTGCACACTGTAATTAAATTTGTAAACCGCCCAGAGACTACTTAAAGTGGTATGGGGCGGTATATAAGCAGAACACTTTGCTTTGCTTTGCTTTATTCATTCAAGCTTTGTAAAATTTTAGTCAAAGCAATAGTGTTATTGTCATAGTGGCAGATTGCTAGATTCTAAGTTACAAACACTTAGAGATAGATTAGGTGCCACAAAAATCATCATGGATTTCCATTCATAAAGATAAACTGGCACGACACTGGCTTGACCAGGTTAATAAATCATTATTAAATGATTTTTCATGTGTACCTAGTAATATACTTAAAGGCTAAAGAATATTAAAAGTTACCATGCTTTTTACTTTTTAATAATGTATTCTGTGTCTTTTGCTGCTTCATGTGCTTTTTTTAAAGCTACATGCTCCCACATTTTTAGAATGTCACTAAAACATTGATTTTGACATTTTTTTGCACTTTTTATGCCCCTGTATTTTGAATTTAATTCTGACCGAAGTATTTGCCTGCAAATTCAGTTTAGCTTTCATATATTTTTAAAGCGTCTGTGCCTATAGTTTTTCCATAGTTCAGCTTTTTCGAGCTTTATGACAATTTTGAAGTATTTTGTGCTTATAAAACATAGAAATGATGTAGATAAATCAAGCAATGGCACGAACCACAATTATACAGTTTGTACAACTGTTGGTCCAAGAGATGTTCTGTAATTCTAATTTAAGTTCTCTGAGAGGCAGTGCCTAAAGGAGGTGGGGCAGGGAAGCCAGGACACCGTACGACCTGCTGGAGGAGACAGGGTACAAAACAGTTTGCGCCCAGCTCTACCCATGAAGTCTATGGCCGTTACTTCACGAACCTCTCGCTGCGCGGCGAGCCGTAATTTCCGTGCAAATCGATCACTTCAGTCCGCACGCTCCTCCTCTTTGGATTCGGCGCCACCCCGACCACGCCCCCTAAACCGTGCTCCATGGGGAGTACAGCAAGCATGCTCAGAAACATTTTGAGGCCCCAAGAAACAAAGATCAATGTAGTATGGGATACAACTATATACCAAGACAATGTTTGTGTGTATTGAATGAATGATGTTCCACACAAATTATGATCTTAAAACATGTGGTGAAATAAAAATAAAACAAATGAGATAAGATGAAATTAGATCTATGCTTCTCATATTGTGGTGTATTTCATGACCCCAGTTAATTCCAATGTCTCTCTGTCTCCATGGAAAATATATCCCCTGGATGGGGCCAACCTACTGACAAGGAGAGTATCTCACTTGTAAATCGCTTCTGCTTCATTGCATCTTGGAAGAATAACATGGTAATGTACTCCCCCCCCTTTCCTTTCCTTTCCTTTTTTTGGGAGGGCATGGGGCCTACAATTTATTTTACCAGGTGTACAGAAGTATTCAGTGGTCTAAAATAAAATAAAAACAGTAACTTTGGTGGACGTTTCTGGTACCTCAGATTTTCGGGGTGGGGGTGGGGAGGCATGTAAACAAGACAAATTCAGATATGGCAAGTGACTGATTGTTTACAGCTTTGGGAGAAAGTGCAGCACAAGGTCTAGATTAAAGTGGATTCTGAAATCAAATGTAATTCTGTGAAACAAAAATATCCCAACTGAGTACATGAAGGGTTGATAAAAAAATAAGAAGAAACATATATTGTGGGATGTAAGTATGTCTGGGCAGAGGAAACAGCTGAAGAAGTAAGCATTGAGTGTTGTAATAAAGAAAACCATAATATGATTAGGACTTGCACAAAGGACATTAAGTCAGCAGCCAGCGTGCATGAACAAAGACATCAGCAAGCCTGACAAATTGTGCACAGAATTGCCAGACATAAAAATATCATAAAATATCAAAAGGTACATTGAGGTAGCGGAAATTATATTTCCCATTGAACAACTGATTGTATTATCTGAGCAAAAGGGTTGTTGGTTAGTCTACTTTGTATGACAGAGATCCAGAATGATGGTTACCTTGCAGCGGTGAAATACTGGCAGTAAAAAAAAAGATATGAACAAAATGTATTTTGAGAACCTCTGTAACACATTTACCAGCAATGGACAAGATACTGAATTGCTCTTTGATATAACTAATGGCAGAGGCAGATACAATATTGCAATTACTGTAGTTATGTTATGAGTTAAGTTTGCCATTTGATACAGGGGGGTCCATAAGGTTTCACGCTGCCTGAAATGGCAAGCAAACCACCACCACGACTGCATAGGGGACAGAATTACCGCAACTCTTATGAAGCCCGCCATAGAATCATAGAGTCATAGAATCATAGAGTTGGAAGAGACCTCAAGGGCCATCTAGTCCAACCCCCTGCCATGCAAGAACCCCATCACAATATTTCCAACAGATGGCCATCCAGCCTCTGCTTAAAAATCTCCAAGGAAGGAGACTCCACCCCCCTTTGTGGCAGCATATTCCACTGCTGAACAGCTCTAACTGTCATGAAGTCCTTCCTAATGTTCAAATGGAATATCTTTTCCTGTAGTTTGAAACCATTGCCCCGAGTCCTAGTCTCTGAAGCCATGGAAAACAAACCTGTTCCCTCTTCAATATGACATCCTTTCAAATATTTAAACATAGTTATCATATCCCCTCTCAGTCTTCTTTTTGGAAGGCTAAACATTCCCAGTTCCCTAAGCTGTTCCTCATAAGACATTTCCTCCAGACCCTCAACCATCCTGGTCGCCCTCCTCTGCACCCGCTCGAGGTTGTCAACATCCTTTTTAAATTGAGGCGCACAGAACTGGACACAGTACTCTAGGTGGGGTCTGACCAGAGCAGAATAGAGTGGTACTATCACTTCCCTTGATCTAGACAGTATGGTTCTGTTGATGCAACCAAGAATCGCATTGGCTTTCCTGACCACTGCATCACACTGCTGACTCATGTTCAATTTATGGTCCACCACGACTCCCAAATCCCTTTCACAGGTACTATTCTCCAGCCATGTATCCCCCATCCTATATCTGTGCAATTCATTCTTCTTACCTAGATGTAGCACCCTACATTTCCCTCTGTTGAAATCCATTCCATTAGCTTTGGCCCAGCACTCTAATCTGTCAAGGTCTTTTTGAATTTTCATCCTATCCTCCAGGGAATTAGCACCCCCCCCAAAAATGGTATCATCTGCAAATTTAATTCACATACTCTGCAGCATGCTGCACAAGAATCATCAATGATGCCTCTGCCATGTGTTCTTAAGTGTGTGTCCATTCAATGACAATAATGCCAACTGGTTTCTTCAAGCTGGTTGAAAGAGGTCTTTGCAGAGAAAGCACACAGGGAGAGGGAGACAAAAAAGATCTCACTAGGATCCCTCTCAGCCAGGACTTCTTGACAAATCAGCCAGCATCACCAGAGCCAAATACACAAGTACGGAATGGAGTTAAGCCAGTGTTTCTTTTGATATGTGAGAAGACAGTTTCTAGTTTTGTTTACAGTCAAGATGTGAATATTGTGAATCCCTGTGCAATGTGGGGAAGGTGTGCTTTGCTGCCCATTTCAGTGGGAGGCCTTCAGAAGAACACAACATGGGATTAGGGTTAGGGTTTCTTCAAAGGGCATGCTGGAGCTGCTGTCCTTGGTTCCATCCACGGTGGGAGGCACATGGCCAAGATTAGTGTATGGAAGGAAGCAAAATGTGGAGTCTCAATTGCCTCTACCATTTAGCTCCCTGAGGGTAAGAGCCTCGTGGCGCAGTGGTTAAATGCCTGTACTGCAGGTAAAACTGTGCTCACAACTGCCCCTGCATTCAAGGTTCACTCAGCCTTCCATCCTTCCAAGGTTGGTAAAATGAGTACCCAGCTTGCTGGGGGCCTGCACACTGTAATTAAAATTTTTATTCAAGTTATTTTTAATATGAAGTGACTGACTTAGATTGGAAGGTTTTTTTAAAAAAAAACTTATGTTTCTTCAGTCATACTAGTAACTAGGGATAGGCACAAAATGGAAAAACTATGTTTTGTTTCATTCCATTTCATCCCTCCGCATTTTGTTTCGTATCGTAGGTAACAAGTTTTTTTCTTTAAAAAAAATCATTACTTTTTAAACAAAACAAAATGAAATGAATCCCCCATGGCACCAGTGCTCTAGCTGGTGTGGTGGGGAATTCAAAAGCCTCCTCCCTACCACCTCCCAGCTGAATTTTATAGCTCTATTCCAGCTGAGAGGTGGGGGCTAGGAAGAAAGGAACAACCAGGCAGAAGTAAATTCCCTGTCTGACTGCTCCTTTCTCCCCTGCCCCTGCCTCTTCCCAGAGGGGTGTTTTGGACAGGGAGTGCTGTGGGCAGTGGGGCCAGCTGCCACTTCCCAGCATGGGAGAAGGAAGGAGGCAGAGGTAAATTCAAAGAGAGCTTCAATTTACCACTGCTTCCTTCCTTCTGTCTTCCTTGTGATCCCTGCCTCCCAAGTGGGGCTTTTGGGCAGGTTGGGATGTGGGGGGAGGGGTGCCTGCTCTCCAAATCCCAGCCTATCAAAAAGCCCCAGCTGGGAGGTGGGGGAGGGCAGAAACACAGAAAGGAGTAGGGTTCCCCCCCCGCTGCTCCTGTGCTGGGAGTATGGAGGCAATTAGGAAGATAATACAATAGAGTAAACTCCATGATTGCCTCCATGCTCCCAGCACACTTTGCCAATTAACTATCCCCAGGCCCTTTAGAGCTTCATAACTAAGTCCCCTTTCCCCCAATATTTCCAGATTTCAGGGGTTTCTCTAAAATCACTTTGGCAAGGTACCTCTGCTACTTTGGAGCCCCAAGGTAAGTAAATTTTGATTGCATATTTTTTAAAATAATTTTTGAGTGTATATTTTTAAAAATTTATGCACTCAAAAATTACTTAGTTTAGGACACCAAAGTAGCAGGGGTAGCTTCAGAAAGTGAATTTAGAGAACTCCCTGAAATTTGGAAACATTTGGGGGTAGGGGAGCTGAGTTATGAAGCTCCAAATGGGGTGCCCTAGGGGAAAAAACCTTCTAATTGGAATCATACAGGAAGCAGTGGCAGTGCTATCACTGGCCCAATCAGCTTCTGATTCCAATTAGAAGGTTTTTTCCTAGGGGCACCCCATTTGGAGCTTCATAACTCAGCTCCCTGGCCCCCAAATCTTTCCAAATTATGGGGGCTTTCAGAGAAGAGCTCAAGGAAGCACCTCTGCCATTTCCTCTATTTTATTTATTTATTTATTTATTTATTTATTTATTTATTTTTATATTTGTATACCACCGCCGATTTTCCCAGGGGAAACTCTGGGCAGTTTATGTAAAACAACACATAAGAAAATTTCATATCAAAAAAAAAAAACAGTAATACAAAGAGAGCAAACAAAATAAATGAATGAATAAATAAATAAATAAATACCTGGCAAGAGGCACAAACAGCTAATAACAAAAGGTACATCAAACATGGGGAACACAAACAGACATTAACAATTACCGAAGGCATCTTTAAACAGCCAGGTTTTTAACGCCTTTTTAAAGGATGCCAAGGATGGAGCCTGGTGGACCTCGCTTGGCAGTTTATTCCAAATAACCGGGACAAATTGTTTCATTCTAGATGCCCTAAGTACATCTGATCTCACCTGATTTCAGAAGCTAAGCAAGGTTGGCCCTGGTTAGTACCAAATGCTGTAGGCACCTAAAGTAGGAACTGACAAACCACTCCAGTACTCCTGCCAAGAAAACTCCATGGACATGGGGTCATGAAGAGTCAGTCACCACTGTAACAACACAACACACATGGGGGGGTGGTATTTCATTTTTTGTAACAAAACACTGCTTCCCCATTTCATTTCATTTTGTTTTGTTAGCTAACGAAATGACGAAACAGTGTGTCATTTTTCATATAGTGTCCATCCCTACTAGTAACATAATAGCATTAATCAGAAGTTAGGATTTAGAGATGAAAAACAGTGACTAAGTTGTTGTTACATGCTGTCATGTCACCTCTGACTTAGGGCAACCCTCTGAACCAGAGATAGTTCAGGCTCAATTTGGTCTGAGATCAACTTGTTTATTTTTCTAGTAGTCCAAGGTATCTGCAAAGTTCGCCTGCAGCACCACATTTCAAAAGAATCATCCCCCCCCCATCAGCTTTCTTTATTGTCCTGCTTTCACACACATACATGGTGACTAGAGATGTGGGAATGTAGATGATCTTAGATTTGGTGTCCAATGACACTTGATGACATCTTCTAATTCCTTCGTTGTTACCCTTCCAAGTCTCAGTCTTCTGGTTTCTCCACTGCTGTCTCCATTTATATTGATGAATAGAGAAAGTTGAAATATTTCAATTGCACCCCAAGAAATGAAAAGAATATTTGTAACAGCTGATAATTCGCAATCAAATAAATAGAAAATGAAGCAAAGGACGGAGAAAACTGCATCATAAAAGACCCTATAAGAGACTAATTTAGATGCAAACAATCTCCTTCTTTAGAGCTGTTGCTTCAAGGTAGCCGTAAAGATATCCAATCTCCAGCACAAGAGGAACAACACAAAGAATAAATTTAATGTATGATCATTTCCCATTAACCTTCCCATCTCAGAATTAATGCCATAGTTTTTCACCAACTGGGCTACAATCTGTTAAAATTTAAATGGCTTCCTTCCACTGCATTGTGAAGTAAGGCAAACACACCATTGATGTTTGCTGATATAGAGGTTAAGGAAACAACCGCAGCAGGCCAAAAAGACAGGGCAAGCTGTGGTTGTGTGCAGATTAGTCCTACATTGGGATAGTGTGGTGGGTCTTCTATATTCCCAGATTCCTAAAGGTTCTCTTTACCTCTAAAACATATTAAAGCTTTCCATCTTTAAATCTGTCAGATATGGTATGTGGAAGATGAGTAAAACTGAGAAGAAGGAGGCGTTCCTGAAAGAGCTGCTGCCACTTTACCACCCAGTTATCTCAACAGGGAGCACGTCAAAGTTAACACCAACGTATCTGCATGCCAAATAACAGATTGATGCTAACAACAAATTGCTTGTGCATAATATAATTAGCTGTACTTAAATGTGCTCCCTGAATGTTACAGAAGAAAGATATCCTCACGGATGTTTTGTTTTAATTGCCCACCTTTAAAATACTATTTATTTGGTTGTTGTTTTTTACAAAATGCTAACAAATTAGTGTCTGAATGTCCTTTCAAAGAAGAAAAATGGAACAATAATTGCTTGTTTGCATATGCCTGTCCATTTAAGTGCCTAACAATTTAAACCTGCTAATAGCTTGAAATAATCAGTTGGCAAAAAAACCTCCACTGTAGATGTCTAAATTTGATCAGATGGATGAAAGCTATATCAATATTGACTCGAAGGCTGTTTCCACTTTGTTGTATGTGTGTCCTTGATAAAATAACAAGCATATGGTATGATTATTCCTGCCTGGAAAAATCTTAATATTTTACCATTAAACTTTACCTTAATTAAACTGGAGGCAGTAAACAACAATTGTACCAAAGATCCACACTGTTTATGCGGAGAGATAAACTGGGCATTTCTTAAATGGGAGAGAACTGCCAAATCAGCAAGCACATATTTCTGAATCCATATCTCAGTGACACAGTGCATGCTTTGTGTGCAGATCCATGGGACATTAATCCACAGGTTTAATGTTTCATGTCTTTTAGACCATAGAAATAGGAAAGCAAGGCAGAAGAATACGTGATAATCAATGCCAGCTGGTAAGTCATCTGGCCAATGCTGATTATCAATGACATGTAAAAAAAATCAAAATAAAAAATCCACCCTTCCCTCCTCTTTGCTAGACATCTGAATACCAATTAAAGAAGGAGTGAGTCACACCCTGGAGCAAAGTCATTCCATAATTGTGTAGTAGAAACATCCAAAAATCATTTTCCCCTGCCCTGTGTGGTCCAAAACCTCTACTAATAACCAATGTGCTCTTTCCTTGAGCAAACTGTGAGTATCCAAGTATAGGGGAGTCTTCTTTCTAACTAGGGTTAATGGCATGCCCTCTGCAGTAATGGAAGGGCATTTCCATGGCCTACCCTGTGATCAGAGGTTATGTCTCTGTGGCCTTGGAGCTACTGGGTCAAGGCCCCTTATGCTTCTGTACTGTAATTCTTTAGAAGTGCCCAAGAAAAGCAATACTGTACCCCGTCCTGCAACAGTTCCCAAGCAGCAGTAGTGCCAATCCACTAAAGGAGTTTTCAAATGAGAACAGCCCTTAACACTGCGAAAATTTTAAATATTGGGATTGACACAGGGCCCCAAATGCTGGAATATTCACAGCCACTTCAAAGTCCAGTCATGTAACCATGCTGTGGCTGTTCTTTTTCCCTTTTTGTACAATCGATAATTCAATAAATATTTTCTGTGTAATTGCATGGTAGCAACAAGCATCTGTAGACTGAAGGAGAAAGAGTATTATTAACTAGTATTATGCAGCATCGATGACTCCTAATACTTTATGTGCATGTTTTTTTCTAGGTACAACAGCAGATGTATAGATTGCCCACAATTAGAGCTGAAAGTGCATTAGAAATTATATGAAGTGAAATAAGCTTCTTTTGTACATTCAGACAATTTCAGCACATTAGGGATACACTTTTCTAATAATTGCTCTAAAGTGTCCCAAAAGAACTAGAATCGGCCCCCAAAGTCATAATAAAAATCTTTTTGCTTAACCAAGCAGGGCTGCTGAAACATGTTCATCTTATCTTGTGGTTGAGCAAGAACATAATGGAGTTGTAGAAGATCAACAATTTATTTATTTATTTATTTATTTATTTGTTTGTTTGTTTGTTTAGTGTTCTCAAGGTACTTTGATTCCACCACCTGATGAAGAATTAGTTCCCACTCAGAAAAAGGGCAGTGTCTCAAGTAAATGTATTTCAAAACGTAAAGTCAAATTGCCTCATCCCATGTAATTCTATTTTGAAATCCAATTTTTAATTACTATGAAATATATATTTCATAATTGAGATTTTTAAATTTTAAAAAGGTGTCTGACAAAAACCTAATGAGACTTTCTACAAAAACAAGCCCAAATGTTTAAAATTCTATGTCATAGGTGGCAAGTAGAATGGACAGAGGTGGACAGAGGCAGATATTATTTATTTATTTATTTATTTATTTATTTATTTATTTATTTATTTATTTAAAATATTTTATCACTCCTTTCTCCTTTAAATGAACTTAAGGTGGCTTATAGCATTAAAATATCGAAAAAGCTAAAGGCAATAGGTATACAAATATTTTAAAAGAATTAAGCAAGCATTATATTAAAAACAAAACAAAATTAATACTAAAATGCATTTAAAACAACAGAGCACAGTAATCTATTTAAAACACCTCTGGTGTCCCCACCAAGAGCACCTGTGACAGTGTTGGGACCAAGAGCAAGGCCTCCCCTGGTGGTCTTAAAGGCCAGGTAGGCCCGTTACAGTCTTTTAGATAGCTTGCACCCTGGCTGAAATTAGCCTTGCAATTCTGTGTATGTCTAACCAGAGGTAAATTCCACTGGTTTTTGTGACTGCTAAATAAAACCCCGGTGAAATTATTCAGATGGTTCCAATCTGCAGGGGTGACTTGACTGAATTCCTTTCTTCAATTATAGTTGGGCCTATTTCATGAAATTTTTGTTATGACCATTCTTCTCCTGTTCTGCACATTGGGCTGTATTTACTACTTCCATGTCAAAAAATAACACCCCTTTGTAACTCTTTGCAAGATCTTTTCTGAAGTCTTTTATGTGCATAAGCCAAATTACTACCAAAAGCGCAAACCTATCCAGCCTATAAAGGAGGAAGATGGAGAAAAATAAAATGCCAGGAAGATGGAGAAAATGAGGGAGGGAGAAAAAGAAAGAAAAAATGCCACTGTGTGAAACTGAGCACTCACTATCCTTACACCGGATCAAATATTTTTTAAAAAAAACAGTCACACAAAGTCCACTGGTGGGTAAACACACACACACACACAAACACTGAGTTATTAAAACACACACACACACACACACACACACACACACACACACACACACACACACCTCAACAATTACTAGTTTATGTCAAGACATAATTTGTATCCTATGTCCCATGTTCACTAGCAAATTAAAACCCACACCATCAACCTGGACTGCAATACATTCTCTCCACACTTCTTGAAATGGTAGGATTTGCCCATCTAGTATTTCTGTACCTTTGTTTGCCAAATGTCTGGCATCCAAGGAGGGCTTATTTTCATAATTAGAACTACAGCACTCTCACACCTCCCATGGGATTAACTTTTATACTCTATAACAGGAAGAATCACCTGCCCTCAGTGGACCCAAACATACAAATCACACTTCCTGACTGGAAGCAAGTATGAAATGCACAACTCGTGCACAGGCAGCCTCTGTCAGGAGAAGAGGAAATGGCAAATCTTCACATCTTAAAAAAAATAAAAATGAAATAAAAAGAGCCCCACACAATTGCTTTAGCTTGAACACCTGTGCAGCATGAATAATGCTCAAGGCCCGCCAAACCTCTATCTCATGGCCATCTGTGGATTAGGACATGCAGTAAAGTGAGTCCAGATGTTTTTCTGCCTGAGGCAGAACAGCAAATGGTCGCCTCTCCCTCAGTCATGTAGCTGGTAACGTTATTTTGCCCCATGTGACAGATAGTTACACCCACATTTCTCCCTCTCCAAGGCAGTAAAAATTGACCATCAACAAGAAAGAATGCTTGCCGGTGCTCTAGTAACTTGTTCAGTAACTTTTCCTGAACTTCTCAATGGGGACAGGAGGAAATGCAATAGGAAGTCATGCTGAGCTGGATGAACTGAGAAACATTAACAACTGAAATGCATGGCAGTGGGGTTCCTTTATCAATTGTGAATTGGGTCAAAGTCCACTGTCAAGAGGCCCTTCAGTCCAATTAACCCTAATTTCCTTCAAGCCCATTTATCTATTTGATCTGACTGCCTGTGCATTTTTGATGCATACATTTTAATTTATCAGAGTCCAGATGGTTGTTTGCAGGTTAGCTGGCTGTTGTTTCAGCGTTCTGATCTAGACAGCATGGTGGGCTTTTCCTCAGCAGCTCATTATTTAATGTTTTGCCTCAAGCTTGGCATGGCAATTTTGAACAAACACCTGATTGAAAGCGGCATTTGTCCATTACTTATTGACAGATGACAGATTCAAGGGGAGGATTGTCTCTTCTGGGGCAAACTCACCACATAATTTTAAAAATGCAGTAATCCTAATTCAACCAAAGCTTGTGACGACTGAGTAATACTATATAACTTTTCCTGGAAATAAGCCCCGTTTGACTCACTTTAGCTTACATTTCTGCAAACGTGCATAGGAATACTGTACTCTGTAAATTGTGTTGAACTCAATTGAGGAATTAGATCAGAAGCAAACTGGGCATAAAGGAGTCCCCCAAGTTTAATTTATTTTCTCTCCCACAAGATTTCCTAGGAATCATGCCTCTACAATCAGACTGTGACCATATGCTGTCTGGGAGATTCTGAGAGTTGTAGCCCAAAGCATTTTTTTTCAAGGTCTGCTTAGTTATAACTAGCCTATAAAGCAAGTAAAGTGCTTAAGGCACTCTTTGGGCAATTTACAATTCAGTTATGCAGGCAACACACAGTTATGACCCCTCCTCCCTCACAAACTTTGAAGACAGGGCTGTCCCCAAACCTTTGCAACTTGAGAAGAAGGTATCACCCCAGTCCTAATTCAATACATCAAGGCTAAAGTGAAAAGCAGGGGTTTTGCTTCATCTTGCCTTATTGTAGGATAAGGTGCTCATTTGCCATATAGTAAGTCCAGTACAATAGTACCTTGTATAAAGGAATTAATTTGTTCCAAATAAAATTATGTTAAGCAAATTTTCCTTTGTACAAATTTCCTATAGGAATGCATTGAAAACAGAATAATCCCTAATTGTGGCCATTTTTATGTTGTACAGATTCGCCCCATAGATGATTCTGTTAAACAAATTACCCCTATCTCCAGAAATTTTTATGTTGTACAGATTTTATGTTATACAAACCATTTATTATACGAGGGTCCACTGTACCATCTAAGGGAATTGCAGGCATTTTTCTAACCATCAGATAAAAACTTTTAACAAGCTCTTTTTAAAGATTAGTACTGTATCTATTGACATGAACTTGAGTTGAAGAGATACAAGGATGGTTCGTATAGATTCATAGTTTGGCATTTTTGTACCTTATGTGATAGGTCAAAATAACCAAAGGTCTATAATCGTCTTGCTGTCTAAATCTGAGGAGGTTGCTTCAGCTCTATCTAGATAAAAAGTTTCATCTAGAGCTGTGTCTGATGTCAGTAATGGACTGGATGAGGAGGACAAGACAAAGGTGCTTCTGGTCAGCTGAAAATCAGATCAAGGAATAGGGACACAACCTCTACTGAATGGGGTAATGTTCCCTCTGAAAACACAAGTCTGCTGCTTGGCAGTGCTGCTGGATGTGCAGCTTTCAGCAGTGGCCAGGACTACCTTTGCACAATTAAAACTAACACACCAGCTTGCACCCACTTTATGAGGAGTCTGATCTGGCCAGGGTGACACATGCCTTAGTTACATCCCAACTGGATTGATGTCATGCTTTCTGTGTACACATGTCTATGGAAAGTGACTGGAAACTTAGTGGGCTCAAAACGCAGCCGCTGGATGCTGAATGAGGCTGGACTCAGGGATCGCAACCCTCCCCCTCCCCCAATTATAGCAGCTCCACTGGCTACCAATCTGTTCCCAGGATGAATTCAATATATTGGTTCTAACCTATAAAACCCTAAATGGCTTCAGCAGAAGCTATCTCAAGGATCACATCTAATTTTATTAGCTTGCTTGAGCGTTAAGATCATCTGAAGAGGCCTTCACAGATGCATTTGATGGGGACACAGGACAGAGCTTTCTCTGTTGCTAAACCCAAACTCTGTAAATTCCTCCCACAAGAGACTAAATTGTCCCCATATAGACCTTCTACAGGCAGGTGAAGACTTTTTCTTCAGTCAAACTTTCCGTGAGTGAATGACTGCTAATTTGGGGAGTTTTTTAAATGGATTTTGGTGCCTTACTGCATTGAATATCTCTTGGTATTGCTTATGTTTTTTGGTATTGTATTGATTGATCCTTTTAGTATTGTATACTCATTGTTACTAATCCTAGACACTGTACAGTTTTTTAAACTGTTGTAAGTCACTTTGGGTCTTTTTGAGGAGAAAAGCAATGTAAAAAATATTTAAAATAAACACCTAATCCTAAACTGAAATGTGCTCCTTCTCTGTGTGTCTCTCACAATATCCAGTTTATCAGTAACTTAATATTGAGAGTTATGCTGTTCATTAAAAACATATTATAGAGACAGAGTTAAAATAAATAAATAGAACAGTTTTGAAGCAAATACTTCTACATTTGTTTCACAGTCCTGATTCTTTCTAGATATTCAAAAGCAGGAGCTTCATTCTATTATCATACCTCTAAGGAACAATTAAGATACATGTAATGAAAATGTCCAGGGAATAGCCATATGCAGTTTTATCTGCGCATAAATTAGTAAAAGGAATCCAAGTCAGTCACTTAACTGAATTAAACTCTTCCAAATGATAGATAACCTGTATGTGGTTCCATTTTAATAATGTTCATATGCCCACACAGATTTTTTAAAACATTCCAATGTCTATGTCTGGCTGTGAAATGAAACACTTAATTTGAAGTCAACTAGAAGACAAATGTTGTACTCAACTATTCTGATCTGGAAAAGAAAAATAGAGGTCACTGCTCGGGAACAGAACTTCTGATCCACTGGGTTTTGTTGAAGCTCCCATAATACCTAACACTGGCAATGCTGATAAGACTAACTGGAGCTGGAGTCACACACTGTCTATAGTAAGGAGCCTGCTATACTTGAGTATGGTCTCCTCATAGCTTTGAAACCAGGAAAATCATATCACACTTTAGAGTCACAACACAGATCATTAGGATAGCCTACTCCTTTGTAGGAAGTGCAGATTCAGAGGACGACATGATCAATGATCCAAGAATGTCACCCAGCTACCCAAGAATCATAGCAAACAAACAGTGAGTAGACAAGGTATGTCCCTTCATTTCTTAGTGGCACTTTTTTTCTGTGCCTCCTAGATTATGCAATGGACATAGATTACAGTCCAGAAAAAAATGATAATCAGTCCAAGATAGGGGCTGCATACAAAATTGGCATGGGATGGGCTTTCTCAATAAAAGGGGAGTCTATACTAGATTTTGAGCTGCCTGGATGCCTTCAGTACATCCGATCTCGCCTGATTTCGGAAGCTAAGCAGGGTCAGCCGGCCCTGGTTAGTACTTGGATGGGAGACCACCAGGGAATACCAGGTGTTGTAGGCGCCTGGAGTAGGAACTGGCAAACCACTCCAGTATTCCTGCCATGAAAACTCCATGATCATGGAGTCACGAAGAGTTGGTCATGACTGTAACGACACAACACACACACACACACACACACACACACACACACACACACACACACACACACACACACACACACACACACACACACACACTAGATTTTGAAAATTAGAATGAATGTGTGGTTCAGTGGTTAAACTGCTGCACTGCAGCTATAACTGTGCTCACGGCCTGGGGTTCAATCCCAGGCAGCTGGCTCATGAGTGACTCAGCCTTCTATCCTCCTGAGGTTGGTAAAATGAGTACTCAGCTTGCTGGGGGGGGAAATGTGAAGCCTGCAATCAGTACCTGCACACACTGAATGAACCTGTCCCACAGCCAAAAAGGAGTTTCAGTGGGACAGCTTTGTGGCTCCTCGATGGCGGAGGCCACCACCTCTCCTTGCCTTTTCCCCCCTCCTCAGGTGGCCACCTTCTTGCAGTGTCGGGCTCATTGGTGCTGAGGAAGGAGAGCCGAGTTACCGGAAGTTAAGGCTGGGAGAACGGGGCGTCGCAGTGACCTGGCGGATGCTCATGGAGAAGGAACACCGGGATCGATGTGGAGTTGTGGGAAGGGATGGCTGTCCTTGTCAGAAGCCATGACTGTAGCAGCCCCATCTCAGCCACCCATCCTCCCCCCCCACCAGCGCACACCACAATCCCGCTCACCAGTTGACTTCTCAGTGCAATGGCACCTGCCACTTTGTGTGCCTGAAGCCCTCAACGAACCCTGCTCCTCCATTTCCACAAGTCAAGAGGTTGGTGGCACCACCACAGAGCCCTTGGGTCTGCACAGGGAGGGAGGGAGTGTTACATTTACTGCCCTCCTCGTCTGTATCTGAGAGGAAATGGTATGCTTGACTCTTTCGGTCCCTGTCAGACAGAGAGCCAGGTGACTGGGAAGCAATGGTAGAAACAAGAGACGAGAAGACCATTTATTCTTATCCATAGATTTCTCTATTCACAGGGTTCCCAGAACCAATCCTCTGCAGATACGGGGGTCCTACTGTAAATAAATTGTAACTCACCCAGAGTGCTTTAAGACCTATGGGATGGTAGATGAGCAGAACATTTTGCTTTGCTTTTTGTGTTAAGAATAGAGAGAACTGTGAACTAGTGCTGTCTTCTGCTGTTCAGTGAAACTTGGTTGAAAGCTTTTATTCCAAATTCTTTTCTGGAATTAACAGGATACACACTGTTTCGTCATGATAGAACAAAGGATGCTGGAAAAAGTAGAGGAGGGGGGTTGTGTGCATATGTGAGTAATCGCTGGTGCACAAATTCTGTGGTGGTTGATAGCCATTGCTCCCCATGTGTGGAATTTATGACACTCAAATGCAGACCCATATACATCCCCCGTGAATTTACAGTAGTCTTGATAACTATAGTGTATACTGCACCTGATGCAAATATCAACGAGGCATTGGATCTTTTGGATGCTATAACAGACAACAACACAAGCATCCTGAAGCTGCATTTATTGTATGTGGGGACTTTAACCAGGCAGATCTGAAAGTGGTTCTACCGAAATTCTATCAACATATTAAGTGTGCAAGGGAATATCAAACAGGGAACCATTAGCACACTTGGGCCAATCCGATCATGTGTCTCTACCTCTGACTCCTGAATATATTCCTTTGAGGAAGCGGATGCCAATAATAAAGAGGACTATCATGATATGGCCAGCAGGAGCATCTCAACAGCTGCAGGATTGTTTTTATGTCACTGATTGGGAGGCATTTGCCCAACAGGATTTAGAAACTTACACTGAGGTAGTGTTGGACTATATCAGATTTTGTACTGACTGTGTAACGCAAAAGCACCAGATAAAGATCTATCCAAACAGGAAACCCTGGATGACAAGGGAGGTTCAGGAGCTGCTAAAGGCAAGAAATGCTGCTTTTAGAAGTGGAAACAGGTCACTGTATAGTGCAGCCAGAGCAGATCTGAAGAGGGGCATCCGTGTGGCTAAAGAGGCATACAGGCAGAGATTGGAGAATAATATTCAGCGTAACAACACTAGGGAGGTGTGGTGAGGTGTACAGGAAATGACTAGTTACAAATCTAAAGTTTCCCCAGTAGCTGAGGGAGGGGTATCTTTGGCAGAGGAACTGAATGCCTTTATTGCCCGTTTTGAAGCAACATCAGTAGAGACATCAGCAGAGTTTCTGCCACCTTCACTATCGCTATCAGCATCGGCACAAGGGAATGTAATTTTTAATGTGGAGGAGGGAGAGATGAGGAAGGTGTTGAAGGGGATCAATCCAAGGAAGGCTACGGGGCCAGATGGAGTTGCCGGAAGGGTATTGAAGGATTGTGCAGATCAATTAGCAGGAGTTTTCACTGGGATTTTGAATCGATCCCTATCCCAAGCTATTGTGCCGTCATGCCTAAAGTCTGCCATTATTGTTCCGATACCAAAAAAATCAAATCCAGAAAACTTGAATGACTTTCGTCCAGTAGCACTTACACCTGTAATCATGAAGTGCTTTGAAAAGTTGGTACGGAACTATGTTATTGCCTGTTTACCAGAGGGACTGGACACATTCCAATTCGCCTATAAAAAGAAGAGATCAACAGAGGATGCTGTGGCGTGTGCTCTTCATGCTGTTTTTGAACATCTGGAGCAGAGGGGGGGCTATGCTAGAATGCTCTTTGTGGATTTTAGCTCGGCTTTTAACACCATTCTTCCACGACATTTGATCTCTAAACTGGAAGGCCTAGGGCTTCCACCATCATTTTGTGGATGGATCTTGGATTTTCTGTCAGAACGTTCTCAGAGGGTCCGGTTGGGCCCTTACACCTCTAATACTCTTAGTACCAACATTGGAACACCACAGGGATGTGTACTTAGCCCACTCCTTTATATTCTTTACACATTTGATTGTGTCTCTGCCTATCCTAGCAATAGGATCATTAAGTTTGCAGATGACACAACTGTGATTGGGCTCATCTCTGGCAAGGAGAGTGAGATGGCTTACAGAGATGAAGTGGAGAGGTTGACCAAGTGGTGCAGAATAAATAATTTGCACCTAAATATAAAGAAAACAAAGGAGCTTGTGGTAGACTTTAGGAGGCAGAAAACTGATATTCAGCCACTGGTGATTGATGGGACTGGTGTGGAGAGGGTTACAGGTTTTAGATTTTTGGGCATTGAGTTACAGGAGGATCCGTCCTGGAGTGTCAACACAAGGGGGCTTGCAAAGAAGGCTCAGCAGAGACTATTTTTCTTGAGAGCCTTAAGGAAAAACCATCTTCCACAGAAGCTGCTGCTGGCCTTCTATCATTGTGCAATTGAGAGTGTGCTTACTTATGGGTTATGTGTGTGGTATGGAAGTTGTACCCTCCGGGATAAGACAGTGTTGCAAAGAATCATAAGAATTGCAGAGAGTATTGTGGGCTGTTCACTCCCCACCCTAGAACAAATTTATACTACCAGGTGCCACTGTAAAGCATTAAATATATTAAGAGATCCATCACATCCTGGTCATCACCTCTTCGAGTTGCTGCCATCGGGACAGAGATATAGAGTACTTAGGGCAAGAACAAACCGTCTCAAAAATAGCTTCTTTTTTAGAGCAATATTGGCCTTAAACGGAAATCCTGGACTTTGAAGTCAGCTTATTTTATATGTCATATTTTAGTCATTTTATATGTCATATTATGTGTTGTACCTGTTTTTAAATCTATGTGAAATGTTTTAAATGAGTTTTATATAGCAACCACAAAATTTTGTTGTTCCTGCGAGGGGGCAATGACAATAAAGATTCCTATTCCTATTCCTATTCCTATCCCTATTCCTATTAAAATAATGAAAAAGTGTAAAGCTAAAATAGACAGATTTCAGGTATTCTTCTTTGAAGGTTAGTTCTCTTTTAATTATATCAAGTATCTGGCTTTTTGTGAAAATGATTTAATTCATTTGTATCACACAAGTCACACAAGTCACAATAAGAAGCTATGATGCCAGGATAAATCATCTGAGAATCAATCTTATTTACCAAAAGAAGGGGAGGAAACAACCCTAGAATTCAAAAGAAATCATACTCACATTAGAAGGTTGTGCCATTATATATGAAGTGATAGGTAGAGTTCATCATTTTGAAAACCAAAAGATATCAGATTATATGAAAATTAAATATTTGCTATAGAACCACCATCTGGGAAAATAAGAAAAATATATTATATATTTATATATGGCATATAGGTTCAGTTATGCATATCTGGATTCTTTATCTCTATGTGTTTTTAAATTACATGCAAATTTTCTCCCAAAACTGATACATAATGGCTTACAATTCAGTTGGGAAGAACAGAAAATTAAAATACCACAAAGTGATCAATGCTTGTCTGATGACATGGGTGTCCCCAGCATACAAGCTGCCCTCTGCTATGTCAAGTTTCATTTTTCCTGCTGGCAATGTGGTTGTGAGATGGCACAGCAATATCAAGCATTTCCTGATGTTTTGAATTGTGAAATGAAAAGCATAAACCACCACACTCGTAAACTAGATTTTTTTGAAAATTTGATCAGTGGCCTTAGCATACAAAACATTAATATATGTTTTCCCAGGCTTTTAAAAACCGCAAATGTTAGTGTTTTTAACAGATAATTTTGAGGGCTTGTATATTTTTGAATAGAATGCTGCTAAAAGGTTTTGGCTTCACTTCTTAATTTGCATGCATTACTATGTTGTTTTCTGTTTTTAATCTATCTCATTACTTTGCAGTGCTTGAGACATTATTTTTCAAAGGAATTTGTTGAATTATTTTCACTTATTGGCAGACAGCTTGTTGTTATCCTTATCATTGCTCCAGTCATGCAATAATTAGTGGCATTTCCATGTTATTAAAATGCCATTATTACTGGCAGGTCAAAAACAATTAAAGGGAAATACTGTCTCATTCCCTCTAGCAACTATAGTACTTCAAATATTTTATATCCCAAATATTTATAAAAACATAACAGAAAATACATCCTGTGAAGTTTCTGAGCCCATTAAGAGGGATTGGCATGAACATCAAAAATTAATTCAAAATATCTCTATAAATGCTTGTGTGTGTGTGTGTGTGTGTGTGTGTGTGTGTGTGTGTGTGTGTGTGTGTGTGTGTGTGTAACATCATTACTGTCATGACCAACTCTTCATGACCCCATGCCCATGGAGTTTTAGATGCCCTTGAAATTAACTTTTGAAAGTAACCAAACATTAATTGTTATATAGAAAAGCAACTATTTGTTATATTGCTTTTACTATAATTGTAACTATTTGTTACATTACTTATTACCCCAAAATAACTAGAAACAGGTAACTGTGCTATCTATAACTGGTTACTTTCAGTCTTTGCTACATGCAAGCTGAGAATATTGAGAACACAAATATTGATTAAAGTACTAATCAGAAATGTTAATGAATTATCAGATATTGCTATGCCATTGCACATGAAGGGATGGATGTGTCTGCTCTCAGAAGCATGCCTCTTCCAAAGGCTTAGAAATCTGTTTTCTACATTATATAAATATCAAACAGAATTTTATAGACCCCCACCCCACCCCTTCTTCCTATTTAGAGGAAGTAAATGCACTCTGAGACTGACTGCATTGGTGTTAATAGTCCACTAGTTTGGTCTATTACCAAACTAGGATGGTTCACCCTTAAATATGGCAACCATACACCATCTTTGCTGGAGTCAACTATCCCCCAGAGGACTCCTGCCTACACCTTTCTGGCCCCTGTCAGGTGTGTCTGCTTTTTAGTGTGGGAAGGACTGCACAGTCTTGATTCATCTCCAGCTCATGCGATTGTCAGAAACAAACCAAAAAACGAGCCTTCTTGCCGACTGCCAGTATCATGAAGTGGCTTAAGAAGACATACCTTCATGGTACTGATGATTTTTTAAAGTGCTTTGTGGCAGTGCGTACGCTCTGCATCACTTTAGAAAAATAAAAGCTAAAGAAGAAACTTCTTCCTGGAAGCAGGAAAAGACAGGAGAGTGCAGGGGTGAGTTTATTGGCTTTTCTTGATTGGCTTTTCACCAGAAGATAAAAGCAAACAAAAATCCCCCTCATTGCTCCTTCTTGCCCCACCCCCCACTTTCAGGAGGCACTTTTCCATTTAACAATTTTTTTGATTTGAAATGGAAGGTGATTTTGATTCATAGACCTGCCTTGCTATTTACAGAAAAAGTTCTTGAGATCTATCTGAGAGAAAATTACTTTGCATCCTGATAATGTTTCCTGAGGACGAATTTACTCAGAAATCTTGCACACTATTTATCATGAAAGATGTACAGGATGAAAGAAGGGTGCCCCCTTGGCTTGACCATCTTCTGTGCAAAGAAGAGCTTTGATTGTCAAACAAGCAAGGCCAAATTAATATGGCACCATGCAATATAGATGAAAGGAAGGACGGCATAGAGGCAGGCTTTGTATTTTCCTTTCATGCCATTCTTTTTGTCCACAACTTTCAGTCAAAGCAAACTTGAAGACACAAGAAGTGCCAGTCTGGGCAACTGTGAGGCTGATACAGCCAGATATCTTGCATGCATACTGAGAATTAGTTCACTGGGACTCATTCTCAAAGACATGTACCCGAAGTTACAGCCACCAAGAAAAAATGCAGCTCAGTCTTCTCCATTTAGCTCTCCTGCATGCTCCATAAAATGTTGGAATCAAACTGAAGAGGCAGTGGTTTGCACACAGGGGCACTCAGACTTCCTGATGAACTGGATCCAACCCAATGCCTAGCCAGAGTAGCTGCTATTGTAATCAATACAGTTGTGGCTATTTTACTCCAAAATAAAGTGTGTGTTGTGTTTTCATTCAAGAGGACCAGGCCTGCTTAGGTGCACGCCAATAATAAACAAAGTTTGCCATGGGTGGGCTATTACCAGCTGATGATTCCAGTTTGAGGGTTAATCCCAGTGAAACTCAATACAGAAAAGACGAACCCTATCCCCATTGCTCAATGTCGGACCTTTTGGCTGGGCCACCACTAGAGTGTTGGGGAAGTTCACCAAAAGGCCCACAGACAATACTGGCAGTTCCCTAGTGACAATGGAAGCTCCCTCTTTCTCACCAAAAGACAAACAGAAGCAAATCTAAGAGCTATCCGAATAATAGAATGACACTAGAGTTGACCTGAGGGCAAACACTCATCCCAGAAGTGCAACCTAAGAGTTACGGCTGAAGTATATCTTAAGAGATGTATGTGGCTTTGGATGCAATGCTAAAAGATTTTAGCACTAGAAAGCTGAGATCAGTTCACTCTTAGGCTTCTGTGCTACTCTCCCAGAGTAGCTCCTTGTAATATCGCAGAATTGTTGGGTGGTGGGGCTCAGCACTAGAGAGATCACATCACGCCGATTCTACGTAACCTGCATTGGTTACCAGTATCTGCCCGAGCCCAATTCAAAGTGCTTGTCTTGACATATAAAGCCCTAAACGGCTTGGGACCTAGACAATTTGAAGGATTTGCCTCCTTCTTTACTTGAACCTACCTGGCAATTAAGATCTAGCCAGAAAAAAGTTTTTAAAAGTTGAAAAAGCCATCCTAAAAGGAGGCAAAAACTGGGATGGCTACCAGGCCAGAAGGGTTTTTTCTCAGCAGCTGCCCTCCTTGGCTATTGGAATGCCCTCCCTGCTGGTACCAGGCTGGGAGGGCGCATCCATTTGATGCAGTGTGGGGGCAAAAGGTAAAAACCTTATTTTCCAGAAGTGCCCAAAATTGATACAAATAGACTGGGGTCCTTTGATGGCAATTTTAAATGTGATGATTTTAGTATAGTGGGGTTTTGCTGTTGTTTTAATTATTTTATTTTTATTTTATTTTATTTTATTTTTAACACCTTGTTGTAATTCGCAATGAGACCTTTGGGTAGTGGGTGGACCATGCAAAGTTTTGTAAAAATAAATAAAATAAGGTTTAAATAAATTACCAGGCTCTTCTGCATGCATCCATTTAAAATGCGGGGAATCAAACTGAAGAGGCAATATTTTTGCACAAAGGGGCACTCAGACTTCCTGATGAACTGGATCCAAACAATGCCTAGAAATTAGCTATTTTAAATGCTTAATTTTTACAGTAGCAGCAGTGGGTTTTTCTTCCAAAAAAAGTATGTGTTTTATTTTCATTTTATTTTATTTTATTTTATTTTATTTACACGCCAACAATTTGCAAAGTTTGCCATGGAGTGGGCATGCAAATTTTTACCAGCTGATGATTCCAGTTTGGCCAGGGTTGACCACCCAGTTTTCTGGGATACATCAAAAGCACTGAACCCTATCCTCATTGCTCAATGTCCTCCCCTTTTGGCTGCCCTACCACTAGAGTGTTGGGGAAGTTCACCAAAAGGCCCACAGACAATACTGGCAGTTCCCTAGTGACAATGGAAGCTCCCTCTTTCTCACCAAAAGACAAACAGAAGCAAATCTAAGATCTACTTGAATAATAGAATGACACTAGAGTTGACCTGAGGGCAAACACTGCCATCCCAGAAGTGCAACCTAAGAGCCCCTCCAGAAGTATATCTTAAGAGAACCATGTACTTTGGATGCAATGAAAAAAGATTTTAGCACTAGAAAGCTGAGATTAGTTCACGAAAAACGGGCTTCTGTGCGGACTGCCTCCCAGAGTAGCTCCTTGTAATATCGTAGAATTGGTGGGTTGGAAGTGCTCAGCACTTGGAAAAGTCATCAGTGCCTTGCTGAAGCAGATATTCCACAGCTAAGCCATCTCAGAGTGATACATAATTACATAAGATCTTATGAAGGACAGTTTGCCACCTTGCAAAGTAGACCGTTTCAAAAACCTCTTGCTGTCAGTGAGTTTTTCTTACTACAGTATTTGGGTGAAATCTCTTCTGTAATTTGAATCCATTTAGTTCAAGCCCTACTTCTGAAATCAGGGAAAGCAAGGGGTTGTTTCATATTCCATATGACAGGCTTTCAAATACAGTGGTACCCTGACTTAACAAGATTAATCTGTTCCGAGCAAATGCTCGTAAGTCGGTTAACTCGTAAGTCGGAGAGTGGTTTCCCATAGGAATGCATTGAAATTCAATTACTCAATTCTGGACGAACAGATTTCAATGCATTCCTATCGGAAAATGCTTTAAACCTTGCCCACCGCTTCTCTGTCGCAGGGGGGTCGGGAGAAGTGGCAGGCGATGTTTGAAATGCCTTCTAGTCATGGAGGTAAGTGCTGCCTCTGTGACTGGAAGGCATTTCAAATTGTGCACACAGCTTCTTCCCCCATGTGTGTGTGTGTGTGGGGGGGTGTCCGGAGAAACTGCGGGCGCAATTCCTCCCTCAGCCAGTGCTAATCAGCTGCTTGGCACCGGCTTTGGGCCAGCGCTCCCCGGGCATCTCCATTGAAATGCATTGGCTCAATGCATTTCAATGGAGAGGGGCCGGGACTGGAAGGCATTTCAAAAGGGGGGAGAAGCTGAACACACAATTTGAAATGCCTTCCCGTCACGGAGGCATGTCGGGGCACATCGTAAGTCGGGGTACCACTGTATTTGAAAATAGCTCACATGTCATTTCTCAGTCCTTTCTTCTCCAGTCCAATTCCCTCAACAACATATAGCTTGATTTTCAGAATATGGAATAATTCCTACTTTCCTCTGGACACATCAGCTTGTCGATACTCTTCTTGGAATGATGGTATCTCAGAGGGTTTCAGAAGCCTTATCTTATGTTTTTAATTAATCACAGTCTGTCGTTTCATCCAAACCCAAAATATAGTATTTAATCCTAACTAAGGTTAGTGGAACCAAGCTAACATCAAGCCACAATTTGCATAGTTTGTAGTTACAGTTACACAATATGATAATGGTAGCTCGAAATCTGAGACTTCCAGCAAGTCTCCCACAGCGACCAATGAGGAGGGAAGAGAAGGACACGAGCCTGGATGAAAGCCAGGTTTGTTTTTGTAGACAGTGACTAACTGATAACATGAGCTGGCAGTAAAGTGAGAAAATGAAGAGAGCCAGGATGTGAATTAAGTGAACGATAACCTTGGAAAAAGCTGGACAGTGAAGTGTTGAAGCAAATTCAAGTTTTAAAAGTATACCTGACAGGCAATACTGCCATCACACCAGGAATCTGCAGCAGAGAGAACTGAAAGACAGATAACATCCTTGCACCAGAGCCGAGTCTCTCAGCTGAGTGTTCCAGCCAAGCAGCCAAAGTTCACCTGTGCCTCTCTTCCAGGTTGGTGGAGCTAGCACCTTGTCAGGGGCATGCTCACCTATGAACCTTCTTCAGTTCTGGGCGGTTACTGGGCAATGCCAAAGTGCATTGGCCGTTTGCTGCCTGCTCAAAGGTCAGGGGATGGCTGTGGTGTTGGATATATATAAATAAAATAATTAGGAACTAGCTGGGAAACTGGCTGGGCAACAAGAGGGTCTTGGGGGGGGCTTTGGGGGCAACCAATTAAGACTATATGTAGCAGGGGAAGATACGGGGTACAGCATGCCCACGTAAGAGAAGGAAGGCTAGGTATTTTACACCTATCCTCCCTTCTAGCTCTATCCCTAGCCAAATGGTACCAGGTGACCATATGAGCCAGCCACTGGGCCACATTGTGCTGTAGGTGAATGCTAGGTCAGGGGGGAAAAGACCACTCTCATCCATGATTTAATTCTGGATGAGGGTGCAAGATCTGGGTGGGAGAAGAAGGAGGAGATCCTCTCTCCCAGATGTGCCCACCTGGGTACTCAGTCCAGCACCAGGGTTGCCTGGAGGACTGGGAAAGGGGCTTGGTGATAGTCTACAAGGATTCCATCTCCCTTTCCAGGTCCCCTTTTCCCTTGGCAGGAGGTCTTCAGGCCCTATATTTTTTGTCGCTTGCGAGACAGATTGGGAATTCTGTTGGTGTACCACCCACCCCGCTGCTTACCAATAGTCTCCTTGCCTGAGCTGATGGAGGTGATCTCAGACCTGTTGGGAGGACCCCCAGACCATTGGTGCTGAGGGACCTCAATCTCCATGCAAGGCCACCTTAACAGGGGAAGCTCAGGACTTAGAACCTGAGCCTGTCTCAATATGTCACCACCCCAACTCATGAGAAGGGCCATACTCTTGACCTATTATTCTCAACATGATGAGGGGATGGTGGTCTGGATGTGGAAGGATTAACTTTGACCTCATTGTCATGGTTGAACCATTTCTTGGTAAACTTTAGACTCTCTGCCACTGCTGCCCTCTGCAGGGGTGGGGGATCAATTAAAATGATCCACCCCAAGAGACTTATGGATCCTTAAGGATTGCTGAGTGCTTTGGGGGAGTTTCCAGCTGATATGGTTGGTGCTTCTTTTGAAGGCCAGGTTGCCTTCTGCAACAAGGAGATGGCCCAGGAGGTTGACATGATCGTACCTAAGCACCCTCTCCCAGCCCTCAGAGCCTATATTTCTCCATGGTATACACAGAAGCTTCAGACAATGAAGCGGGTAGGGAGGCGGCTTATGCAGTGGTGGAGAAAATATCACTGTGACTCTGACCGAACACAGTTTAGATCCCATTACTGGGCCTATTCTGTGGTGATACGGCTGGCATAATGGCAGTATTTCTCCAGTTGTATTGCTTCCTTGGAATGTCATGGAGCAGAGCTATTTTGAGCTATGGAGGTCCCGGACCACTCAGTGGCTCACTGTGATGGCCGGGATGGCACCCTAAAATAAGGAAAAACTATAAAAAATAAAACTAGTGCCGACTCGGCCCCAGGGGCTGCACAGTCAGCGCTTTGGGGGGGGGAAGAGTCGCTGGCTTGGGGCCAGTGCCTCAAAAAGCCACTGCCACAGGGACCAGGATCACCCCGCCACTGCTGCTGCCGCCGGCACCACCGGTAAAGATGATGTGGATGATGAGGAAGCCCTGCCAGTCCAGTTGTTGTCTGTGTTGGGACTGTCAAATGGATTAAATCAGTGTTTTTCAACCACTGTTCCGCGGCACACTAGTGTTCCGTGAGATGTTGCCTGGTGTGCCGTTGGAAAAATTGAAAAATTCAAAAGATTTTTTTAAAAAAAATGTCGAATTCTCGCCCACTAGGCGGGCGCTGACTATGTCCTGGGTAAAGATGATGTGGATGATAAAGATGAGGATCCTGCCAGTCCAGTTTGTGCAGTTGTTGTCAATGTCTGTGATTGGTCAAGACTCCAGCCTTTTTATTTTATTGAATCTTTTTTCTCACGGAGAGAAGAAGACGTTGTGACTGTCAAATGGATTAAATCACGGAGACCAGGACTCTAATGGTGGTGTGCCTCGTGATTTTTTTCATGAAACAAGTGTGCCTTTGCCCAAAAAAGGTTGAAAAACACTGGATTAAATCACGCAAAGCGGGGGGAAACGAATGACAAATCAATGAACCAACAAAACTATTTTTTCAAAAAAATTCATTAAAAATGAAACAAACTAAACCAACCCCTAAAACAAACTGAACCAGAACTAATCACCATTTTTTCAGTTCGTGCCCATCTCTAATCACAACTGGTACAGAACAGAGCCATGCAGCTAGTGAGTGTTGCTGCTGCGCAGACTCATATTGCACTGATTCTGAAAAAGTTTACACTGGTTGCCAGTTGCTGCCTAGGCTCAATCCAAAGTGCTCATGCTTATACACTATATAAAGCACTAAACGGCTTAGGATCTGGTTACCTAAAGGGCCACCTTCTTCCATATGAGCCTGCCTGTACCATAAGATCAGGCCAGGAGGCCCTGCTGAAGGTACCATCCCTCAAAGAGGTGAGGGGGTGCCATGTCAAAACAGGGCCTTCTTGACAGTTGCCCCCCAACTTTGGAATGAGATCCGCCTGGAGCCAATGCTTTTGGCTTTTCAGTGCCAGGCAAAGACCTTCCTGTTCAGTCAACATTTTAATTAGGCCATGTTCCATTAGCTGGGCTCATGAGTTGCAGGATTTATTATTTGTATTTCACATTGTTTTAAAATGTCTTGTATTTTATAGTTTTAATAATTATGTTGTTTTATAGTTTTAATATCCTGTTGTATGCCACCCAGAGACTACTTGGTAGTGGGACAGCTAATTTTTGTAAATAAATAAATAAAATAAAATATGGTTTAGGGTGGAGGGTGAAGCAAGAAGAGCCCACACAACCCCCTCTTTGACCCTAATCCCTCCCTAAAATGAAATATAAAACCCCTTATGCCATTTCAAGGCATCATGAAGACATGTTTTGCCATTTTATGAGGGCTCCAAACCCCTAGGGTCCCACAACCCTGATTACTTGGCCTTTTGGCATAAGGCAATTTGTGTGTCTGTGAATGTTTTTCCACAAAAAAGTGCCACCTCTGGTACCTTATTAGTGCTTAGAATTGAGGGGACACATATGTGTATAGCATTCAGATTATCCTATGTGTGAATTATGGTGGTTGTTTCTGTCATGAGATTTAAAAATGTAAAGTCTTTGCGAAGTTAATTAAGAAAAGCAACACTCATTTTCAAAAGCAGCCCCATAAAACCAAGGGAGTGGTATATTTGCCATCTGTTCTCAACCACTATATTTACAAATGAATGCACAATACTATTCATTTTCCAAAATATCTGTGAGACACTTCCCAAGAAATCGGTATCTGGGTAACTGACACCATACTGAAGCTTCCCACCACATGGGGAAACAGGGTGAACTTTACCATGTGACACACAAAAGCCTGAAGTTCCATAGGGACAATATATCCATTGACACATGTAGTGTGATTGACAAGTGTGGAATGATTGGCAATGAGTTATGTTGGCATATGGGTGACGATTGACTGAAAACGAGAGAGGAATGGTACAGTTTTGAATGCTGTGGTTTGAGTGGGGGTAAAAGAGAAAGATAAGGAACTGGGGTGGTGGTAGAGAGAACTGTTAAGAAAAGATTATGTTGTGCAGTGGAGTTTGTCAGTGGGGCAGTGAATCCACTCCATCTCTTAGTCCAAAAACTAGAGAAACTCACCAAGGCAGTGAACCAATCTCCAATGTCAGTTCAACAATCTGATACATCATATCAAATCTCAGAAAAAAATTTTTTTTTTTTTTTTTTTTTTTTGTACTGCAACCCCCATAATCCCCCAGGCTGCTTTCACTGCTATGGCTTTATCCCTGTCTCTTGCACTGGCTGCAGGCAGCTCAGAGACAGATTTCAGCTGTTCGAAGGCCAACCAGGAACCAAGAATTCCCACAGTTTACGCACATGCCCAGAGTCTGCCCTTTATGCCAGATCTACAAAATCTTATCAAACTGTGACCAGCTTCACACATTGGTTAATCTGCCCCCTGATAACCATTTAGCAAATTAAGCACATGCTTAGGGCATCAACAAGGGAAGGAGGCACCACAGAGGGTTTTTTTTTTTTTTTTAAGAATAAAAAGACCTGCTGCTCTTTTAGATCTATGGCCTCTGCACTATACTCTATGTGCAAGTCAAAAGAAGCAACAGCTGCTGTTAGAAACACCCCAAAGGGGGAAATCCTACCGTTTTGGAAGGATTTGGTAATAGCTGTAATATTGAAACCTGGGGGAAACTGAACAAGTATGGAAACATAGGAACCTATATATCATTGATAAATCAAGCTGCCAAGATTTTTATGGCAATCTTAGCAAATAAATTAAATGAGTTTATTGGGAAATATATAAAGATCAAAATGGATTTATGAAAGACAGCATTAATTAGAAGGGTACTCGATTTAATGTATGTAGCAAAAGAAACTAATTCCAAAGCAGGAGTGCTATCACTGGACATATTCAAAGTGTTTAATTTGGTGAAATGGGATACATTAAAGCTTTTGATCAAACATTTGAGGTTCAGTATACAATTTAGGCAGCTATTTCAACAATTGTGTGCATAGAAAACTGACAGAGTTATTGTAAATGATGGAATAACTAAGATAGTATTGTTGGGTCGAGGAGCAAGACAAGGGTGCCTCCTATCTCCACTATTAGTCACACTGATAGAATTGCTAGCCCAAGAATGAAAAATGACAAACAAATTAAAGGAATAGAGAGAGTGGGAAAAATAACAAGGTAAACATATTTGCTGATGGTACATTATTAGTAATTAATAACCCAGTAGATACAGTAGAGAAAGTAAAAGACTATCTAAAAGCATTTGACAAAATAACTTTTAAAATGTTGTATGCATACCTGGCAGGAGAGTTACCATGATCACAAAGAAAAACAGGATTCAAAGGGCGTTTATACACGACCCCTAAGCTCCGCCGCAAATGGCTGCAAGCTCCAGACCTTAAAAATGTTTCCCCACCAGCTCTGGAGTTTGCAGACAATTAAGTGCGACCCCGCCCACCTAAGCGCGACCCAATGCACTTTTCTTGTACCTGCTCTTTGATGGTGAAAAATATTTGATGCGGAGAGTGCCTGAGCTCTCCTCGCTTCTTTCTGTTGTTTTTCTTTTGCCTCCGCCCCTTAAAGAGGAACCAGGAAGTAAACGGAGGTCGGAGCAACTTCCCCCGGCACCGGAGGTAAGACCTTATTCTTTTGTCCGTGTCTAAGGCTTTTTTCCCCTCCCTCCCCTCACGCAGACAGAACAAAGAAGTGCGGAGCGGGTGGGGACGGAGGAACTGCAACGAACCCTCAAGATCTCTGGTCCGAATTTAAGGGACCAGCGGATCTTAGGGGTTGTGTAAAAAGGCCCAAAGTAAACCAGGAAAGTGAGAATATCTATTATTAAATCACTCCAAAGAGAAAACGAGGAAAATGAGAACAAAGTTGGAAGGGAAATTTGAAATTACAGTATAATCAAATATTTAGGAATAAATATTACAGAACATTTGCAAGATACAGTTAAAAATAATTTAGATAAGTTGAAGAGAAGGATAAGTGAACAGATAAGAGACTATAAAAAAGGATATTTTTGGTTTGGGACAGTAGTGTTTTGTAAAATGAAAATTCTCTCTAAATTAAATTTCATATTTTGGATGCTTTCAATAAAAATTACTGGCAAAAAGTTGAAAGAATGGCAGAATATGATAAATAATTTTTGTAATGGTAATAAGAGAGCAAGGATTAATAAGAAGTTTTGATATATAACACAAAAAGAAAGCTGTCTCGGTACACCCAGCATTAAAACATCAAAAAAGCACTCGAAACCATGCTTTTTAGGGAGGCATTTGACAACCTTTAATTCTATTCCCCCCCCCCCCGCTGCCCTTTTGACGCCTCTTGCTGAGGGTACTCCCTCTTATTGTTTTGCTTTATTTGATTTTGTCATTGCTCTGTATTGTCTATTTTTAATCTTCTTGTAAACCACCCAGAGTTCCTGTTGGAAGATGGGCGGTATAGAAATTAAACAAGCAAATAAATAAGAATAAATAAATTATATTATATGGCAAATCAACTTAGACATATCCAGATACAGTAACGTACAACAAAAATTAATATGGAAGGATATAGAGATTTAGATTGCATTTCAAGAAAAGACTGGAGAGGATATCCAGAGGATAACTAACTGTGAAAAACATAAAGGAAAAAAATTATAGAGGAATACCATTGTGCATGAGGCTCTTGGGAAGCAAATAGACCAAGGAAAGAATTAGGTCAGGAGGGAATGATATGCCACTGGTTCCCTCATAGACAACTTTTGGAAAGGATGAGTATGTATAGTAAATTAATAGGATTTGACAAATGGGCCTCAGATTTAGACAAGATAATTTGGGGAAAAGAAGAACACCAAATTTCAAAACTATATAAACTGTTACTACAGAGGGAAATAGAGCAAGAGGTACCGGTAATTAAGGAAAATATGATTAAATGGACACAGGACATAGGAAAAACAATACAATTTGAAGACTGTAAAAGAGAATGGAATGAAAACTGAAAATTAATTACAAGTACTGATCTGAAAGATAAGTATATGAAAGTATTACAGATGGTATATAATACCTGAGAAACAAGCAAAAATTACAAAATCAAATAAAAATATTGCAGAAGTAAATCAGAACAGGGTTCACTATATCACATGTGGTGGAGATGTAAGGTAATAGAGTCATTTTGAAAAGAAATTGATGATATATTGACTAAGAACTTGAAGATCCAAATAGAACAGTGGTTTCCAAAGTGGTCTAGATTTTAGATAGACCTCCAGGGGCCTATTTTGACTTGCAGGGGGGCCAATGATAGTGAGAAAAAAATTGGGGGTCCACGAAATTTAAATGGGGTCCATGTGAGTGGACTCCATTTAGGCAGATCATCAACAACATTTAGGAGTTCTGTAAATGTCTTACACTTAACACAAATTGTTTTGGCGCCATTTTTGAAAGTTTTTGCAGCAATTTTTGGAAATCTTTAAATTTTTTTGGTGCATTTCTCAAGTGGTGCAAAGGAAGGATACCTTTAAAATCCATTTTGCGTTGTGTGTGCAGCGCGGGGGTATTGCATAATTTTTCAGAACTTGATCTTCGCTATGTGTATGTTTTTAAAAGTCCATTTACAAAGGTTTGGGACTCGTGTTTTGCAGCCACATGACAGATATTTGTACATGAATCATGCCCGTTTGAAATTCAAATCAACTCTAAGTACAGTCGTACCTTGGTTAACAAGTAACTTGGTTTATGAGCATTTTGATTAAAAACCGAAAATTTCTGAAGATTTTTGCCTTATTAATGAGCAGTGTCTTGATATACCATTACTCTCACGTGTGTCACATAATCAAAAGGACTCTAAGCCAATGGCATGTCTCCCTCTCCCCCCCCCTCCTGCTGGAAGTGGGTGATTGTTTCAGCTTCTGTTTCAGGCAACAGGAGCAGCAGAGTTGAAGAAAGTGTGACAGGCTCAGTAAAGGTATGAACAGTCACTACCCCCATCAACCCCTGTCCCCAAAGAGGCCACCTCTGTGGGGCCTCTCCACACCATCCCTGCCACCACCACTGCAACCAGATCACACCCACCCCAATAGTCCCATTTTTAAAACTACCCCTCCACAGAGGCTCCCCCCCTCTGTTCTACCTGGGATTTCCTCCAGTGTTCTATTTTTTAAAACACCCTCCTTCATGAAGGCTTCCCCCCTCCTCTGCTATAGCTGGGATCCCCCACATTGCTCCATTTTTAAAACAGCCCCCTCCATGGAGGTTTCTCACCCCTTCTCTGCTCTAGTTGGGATTCTTCCCATCATCCCATGTTTATGGCAGACCACTCCATGGAGGCTTCCCCTCTCCTCTGCACCTGCCACAAAAGTTTTCAACTGCAGGTTATTGCTCTTTGTACTGCACTGTATTTTGTACTTTCTACTTTACTGTATTTTGTATTTTATTTAGTACCTTGCATTATATTACAGTATTGTAATCAAATATATTTGGGCTGAGGAACAAATAATCTGAGTTTCCATTATTTCCTATGGGAAAATTTGCTTTGATATGTAAGTGTTTTGGTTTCAAGCATGCTTCTGGAACAGATTATGCTCTTTAACCAAGGTACTACTGGGTGCGTGTTTTCCCTTAATGGAGTCCCTTCACTGTTTTAGCAATCAGTAATATGAACTTAAATCTTTATAGAAAAGATTCATTGGTACATGGCACAGCCAGGATTGAACCAGGGACCCAGTCATCTCAGTCTGCACCCTTGGAAATTGCACCACCGACACTTACACAGTACCACTACAAAAGCAGCATTTTGTTTATCCTGATTCCTCTCTATATCTACTTAACTAAAGATTTAAATAAGGATTTACTCCACCCAAACAGCACACAATATTTCAAAATATTTTTCAGATATATTTCTGTAAGTTATTTTTGCAAACATTTCAACACTTTTAGAAATATTTTAAAAACAATTATAATGTTACCAAAAATGATTTTAAAATGATTTTAAAATATTTATATGTTCACCAGGCAGGAATCAGTTTTGAATTGCTCTGCCTTACCATATTTAAATAGCTTTATTTTTGTCAACAAATAACTTCTACTCAACATGTCTGAGGCTAAAAAGAAATGTAGGCAGTATAGCATTGATTATTTGACGTTTGACTTCATTCCATCCCTGTCGGACAAACGTCTGCCCATTTGCCTTTTGTGTAAAAGAGTTTTAAACAATGATGCTATGAAACCATCCAAGCTGGAGGATCATCTGAGTAGGTATCACCTTGATAAAACAGATACAGTTTTGACATACTTTAAAACATGGAAAGAAAAACTCCAGAAGAGGACTATGGTGGAAAGTATGTTCACTTCACCATCAAAAAGAGACTATTATGGTTTGCAGGTGTCTTACAATATCTCATGACTCATAGCAAAATCAGGAAAACCTCATACTATCGGGGGGGTGGAGCTGATTTTACCAGCTGTTGAAGAGGTTTTAAAAACTATTCTACACAAGCCTGCATATGATATACTCAAAAGAATTCCTTTGAGCAACAACACAGTTCAAAGACATATTTATGAAATGAGTCATGATGTTGAAAGCTTCTTGTGTAATTATCTGAAAATGAACCTATTCTCTATTCAATAAGTCAACTTTACCTGGTAATGAAGCACTATTATTAGCTTATGTTCATGTTTGATGGACCAATAAATCCACGAAGAACTGTTTTGCAAGAACTTTGACAACATACACTAAAGGTGAATCAATAGTCAATGTTTTGAAAGATTATTTCATGGAAAAAGCAATCCCTTTATCAAACAGAATATCAGCAGCAGCAGATGGAGCACCAGCCATGTTTGGGTGCTATCATGGTTTTATAAGCCATTTAAAACAAAATGTACCTGGGGTGTTTGCAATTCACTGTGTCATTCATCAACAACATTTAGTAGCTAAATATCTGAGTGCCAGATTGCATCAATCTCTTCAATTTATCATAAACACAGTAAGCAAGATCCATATCAAATATCAAAATGTTGAATTCTAGGTTATTTACACAGTTGTGTGAAGAAAATGAAATGGAATCAAATGGAAACCAGGCATTGCCTATTTAACAGTTTTTTTTTACTAAATTTAATCCGGTTAATTTACAGTTACAAGGTGACAGTCTGAATTTAATAAAAACAAAGTCCATCATTGCAGCTTTTCTTGCCAGAATTAATCTAATGAAGCAAAACATTTGACGTCATGAATTTTTCCAGTTCCTTAACTTGTCATTGACAAATGTCCAGGATGATATTTTTGTCTATGTTCAACATTTAAGTGTCCTTCACACAGACTTTAAAACCCATTTTGAGGATGTTTTGACTATGGAAATACCACAGTGGATTATCAATCCATATGGTGACATTGAAGAAGCAGATGTAACATTACAAGAACTGATTGGAATAAGCACTAACAAAGAACTTAAGGTGCAGCTGGGTATCAGCATTTCTGGTTTCAGAAAGCTATACCTGTTGCTTATCCTGCATTATGGACTATTGCAAGAAAGTTTTTCCATCTTCATACCTTGTAGAAATGGGGTTTAGCATGTTGCCAATCTTCTTAAAAAAAGAAATAAATTGATTGCAAATCACTGAACATGGAGATTTAAGACTGTACCCAACTAATTTGAAGCCAAATATTGAACAATTGCTATCAGAGCATCACGCTCATCCCTCCCATTAACAGCAAAATTTCTGTGTATTAATTTTATGTAAGAAATTTACTAGGTTCTTATTTGTTTCATTCCAAATCCAAATATTGACTTGTATTTTGTGTCTTTTCAATAAAAGTATGTATAAAAATTGTACATGATTTACTTTTTTTACAATTGTCCATGCTACAAAAGCCCCTATCAAAGTGAGTAACACTGTGTCAGCTATCAAAAATACCTTTGAATTTAATAAGTTTAGGAAAATTCAATATTAGGCAGTCAGGGGGTCTACAGAAAACAATACAAAATTGGCAAGTTGTCTACGGGACACAAAAGCTTGGGAACCTTTGAAAAAGAATTACAATCAGAAATTTATTTGTTAAATATGTTTAAGTGAAAATCAAGACAGGAAACTAGAACATGTTTATATATTTTAGGTGCAGCCAGAAATAAAATAGCAAGACATTGGAAAAGCAAGGAAGAACCGTCGGTCGATGATTATATAGTAAAATTACAGGAATATATCTTTTGGGATAAGCTGACAAAATCATTAAAGAGACTGCAACAAAATTCAAAAATCAATGGAGTGGTATAAAGAAGTACTTCACAGTAAGATGAGAAAAATAAATTAAAATTTGAAATCAATATAATGTTATAATAAGCACAAAATTATTCTCATTTATGTATATATGATATAATTTATAATGATTTATTATTTTTATAAAAATGTAAATATCAGGAATGTAAAAAAAGATTTAGCAAAGGCATTATTATATAAGCAAAGAAAACAGCAAATGAAAAATAATACAAAGGAAATTAAATTGAACTTGAAAACCAGAGATAGAATGGATTGATAGCTTATGTTATATAATATTGTATTGCCATTTAATTTATTAGTAAACTGTTAAAAAGGAGGATAACTAACCCATTTCTAAACATATGTTTAAAAGCTGGGAAAATTATAAAGGGACATTGAGTCCACCAATTCTCCCTCTTACCCAAGTGGTGGAGTTAAAAATTTCTCCAGCAAATCTTTCAGAAATTTAAAAATGTACTAAAGGGAAAAAGATTAAACAGAATAAAAGATTGAGTGGCAAAGCTAAGGAATAGGGAAAGGATAAAAGAGGTATTGGGAGTAGAGGGGGACTCTTGGTTTAATATACTTCAAATAGAAATATGGACAGAAGAATGGAGAAAGAAGGAAGAAGAAAGTAGAAAATGAAAAAGCTCAAAGAGATCACTGAAAGAACATCAAAATTAGAAGCAATAAATATAAGAAAGGGAACTGTAAATGAAATATACAAATTATTAATGCAAGGTGGTCAGGATATAGGTGGGCTAAAAAATTAATCGTAAGAAGATTTGAGTGATGAATTATTAGTGGATGATTGGAAAAATATGGAACAAAAGTATTATGAAAAAAAATAAGAGTTAAGGAAAATTGCTATAAGGTAGCTTGGATATACTATTTAACACAAGTAAAGATGAATATATTAAATAAGAATATATCATCTCTGTGTTGGAGATGTAAAAAAGAAAAAGGGATGCATTTGCATACATGGTCGTTATGTGACATGAGGATGAAGGAATGGATACACGTTTTCAAACAAATAAGGAAAATAATTTGATTTGATATTCAAATATCCCCATTGACTGCTTTATTGAATATGATTAATGATAGTCAAAGAGAGAAGAAAAGAATTTAATTACTATAATTGTCACAGTGGCAAGATTAGTATAAAGAACTGGAAAAGCAATAATCAAATTATATTGAAGAATGGTAGAGAGAAATCTAGGATATAACAACAAGTGATAAATTGATTTGTGAGCTGAAATTAAGAAAAGATTAAAGAGAAAGCAATTATTTTTTTAAAGTATGGAGTTTATTTTTTGAACATGTGTTTTGAAAAGGGAGGGGGTATATACCAGCAGAAATATCAATGTATTTCTGGAGAGAAAGGGGGCAGAATATAATTTTAAAATATTAGAATTAGAACCTAGCCCTGAAGTTGAAGGTGGACTGGATGAAGTAATCGATTTAAGAGATATCTATTATTGTAACACAATGTAGAAGCATTGTTCGTTTGGTTTATGCTTTTTAAAAATATATAATAACTTTTTAAAAAATGAAAGTGCAAGATTTGGCTGGAAGCCAGTAAGTAATTGATGGTATGTATGATTTTGCTTATGATATGCAGGTTTTTTTGTTGCTTCTTGCACCATGGTACACAAATAAATTTCCATATTGTCCTGCATATATGTCTCTTATAATTTGTTTTAATCCATGGGACCACCCAACCATATTTGTAGGGGGCACCCTAATATTTTCAGTCCTTATGACTTCCAGTGGTCTAAATCAAGTCTTGACTAGGCTAATCACATGTAAATGCCTAGTTATTGCCCAGCAACAGGTCATAACAGGAGCTGCATGTTTTACCATATATCTCTATTCATAGATAATATTCTTTGTTTTCTGCGCTTAGAGATTAGGGGAGATATAAACTATGCTTACTGCTTGCTGACTTCTGTACCGAATATGTGAGTTGAACTCCAGAAGCTCATAGTTGGGGTAGGTAGACAACAGCACAAGAGGATGGTTCCCCCCCCCGGTCTGGTCCCTTGACATCATTCACATTTTTTTTTACAGAAGTGACCTGTCATAGGGCTCTATCACACGCCCTTTAAAATGCTGATTAAATTTCAAGATAAAATGTTTCCAAAAATATTGTCCCCACGGCCTCCGGGCTTTTTTTAAAAAAAAATGGTTATGCCCCCTCTAGCAGGTTTTCCATGACCTACCGGAGAAGTTGGAATTTTTTTTTGCTCTGGTAAAAAATGTGAGCCAGAAGTCTGTGGGAGTTCGCATATGATCCAGTTTTCTGCTTGTCCCCAGCACTGATTTATTTTAATGGCCCCAGTGCTGTCAGCACTGGGCTGTCAGCACTGGTTTGTTTGTTTTCATTTTCCACCATTGGCGCTTTTAAATTTTTTTTAAAAATTATCCCCCAGCACTGATCAGCTGGCCTTACGGCTGTCAGCACTGGGTTTTTATTATTATTATTATTATTCAATTTTTTTCCTAGCACCTCCTGCTGGCCATGGGGTTGAACAGAGATCCCACATCTTCAGTCATGTGACCAAGAAAGAAGAAAAGCTGGACTTTCACAACATCCGGATCTTCCCCCAGGTGAGATAGGAGCCTTACAGAGGTGAAAAAGCCTCAAGTTGCACCTCCAGCAGTGCCATCCATCCGCCTATCTTAAGGCAAGTGAGCCACAGAACATAACGGTCCAGTGGGACCATACAAAGATCCAAGAAACAGCCAGAAATAATCTCTCTTTTAAATCTAAAACAAAACACCATAGACTTTACTTGCCATTTCTTAATTCCATTGGTTTGGTATTTTTGCAAGCAGATGGTCAATTCAAATATATAACAAGAACAGACTGTTCTCCTGATCACTGGGTGTAAACACTTGTGGGAGCAATTGTTTTTCCAACCTATGAAACAACAAAAGAAATCACAATGTTCAACTATCACAGGCTCCCAGTTCAGCCTTTTTTACTTCTGTGATAAGCTGAGTGCTCTCTTCTGGCAAAATCTGCCCCACCAATTTCTCATGAGAGACTAAAGGCCAGTTCAAGCATGAAGAAACACCGGTTGATACATCCAGTGCTAATTCAGACTACAGAATTCATGCTTGGATGCTCTCAAGAGGGGCTGCCCACCAAAAAGAGGATCCACTGACCACTCAGCCACACTACTTGATCTGGCATGTGTGTTCACCATGACGGTACAGTGTACCTATAATGCAGCTAAAACTGTGCTCACAACCTGGGGCTCAATCCCAGGTAGCAGGCTCATGGTTGACTCAGCCTTTCATCCTTCTGAGGTTGGTAAAATGAGTACCCGGGGGGGGGATGTGTAGCCTGCATACTGAATTAAACTGTAAACCACCTGGAGACTACTTGAAGTGGTATGGGGCGGTATGCAGAACAATTTGCTTTGGCTTTGTAGAGATGAGCACAAACTGCAGTTCAGTGTTTCAGTGCAGTTTGCTAAATAGGACCACAGATATTCCATAGGTGACCAAGATTCCCGACCACACCTCTACTTGCAGTGCCTGCTCAGCCCAGTCCGCTGCACCACTCTAACATGCTGAAGTATATTTCATGCCCATCACCAGTTCAGTATGCTAGTGATTGGGAAGAGTTTCCTGGGAGATCCTTCTCCCAGCACTCTTGAGCCACCTGCTCCTTTGGTGCTTTGGTTGCAAACACTTTAAGGGGACAGGACTGCAAACCAGACTTACAAGGCAAAACAACAACAACAGCAGCAGCAGCAGCAGCAACAACAACAACAACAACCCCAAAACCTCCTCAAAGTACTCAAAACTTCCAAGGGCATGGCAGCTTCCTTAGTACCACCAACCCCTTGATCTATTTGAATAATGACACAGCTGCATTAGTGTGTTGCTGGGTTTGAAGTAAACAAGGATGTGGTGTTTGCCAAAAATCCTTATAAGCTTTTCAGGCACTCCAGCCATGTAAGGGATGACCAGGTTATTCCGTTGGGTCTGGGTCTCAGGCTGATCCAGTCTTCTTCTGGGTCTGCACACTGTTGAAGGCCCACTTTGGATATCCACAGGCCTTAAGCCAGTCATGTCCAAACTTCGGCCCTCCTGATGTTTTGGACCACAACTCCCAGAATTCCAAGCCTGTATTTCCATTGGCAAAGGACTGTGGGAGTAGCAGTCCAAAACATCTGGAGGGCCAAAGTTTGGACATGCCTGCCTTAAGCGCTGTCTTCCTTCTTCTTGGCTTCTGTGGAGGTGGGAATGCTCTCTGCTCTGTGGCTTAAGGTCCTGATGACTCTTAATTTGTGTTGTAATGGATAGTGGGAATCAAATAGTAAGTACTGATCTGTGTGGGTGGATTTCCTGTAAACTTCTATTCCTAAAAGAACCTTAGCTACAGTATCTATAGTTAGATCTATACTTAGAAAGAAGCATGGTTCCAGTGCACATACAGAGTACAGCAGAATAACAGTCAAAGATTACATGTTTACAGAATAACAGTCAAAGATTACAAGCCACCCAGGTACAGATTTAAGCAGCTGGCAGCTAGAAACTTGAGTAATCATTCTTCCACTTCTTCTTACATCCCATTATCACCTCTCTGGATGGATCAACTCTTTCCACCAATCAAACTGTGTTCTTTCCAAAACCTCCTAATTAGTAACATCTACAAGGGTAAGTAATCAAATAGTACAATTGGCACTAATTTCAATACTGTACTCTGAGACACCAAGAAGAGATAATCCTCATAACACTTTTTTGCAGGCACAGCTAGTCCCTCTAATTAGGAGATGCTCCCATCCAGCTCGTTTCAGCTGTCAAGCAGTGCTTTCCACAGACTCTAGGGAATGAACTTGCTTGTTTCATGATCATGACAGATGCCCATCCCTTGGAGAGTACTCTTGTGCAAGGAAGGCATAAGGAACTCAAAATCTGCTGAAGCTCAGCAAGTCTGGAGCACTGGAGCAGTGTGAAATTGCTCGAAATACTGAGATATGTTCATCCTTGAGTTCCATCACAGAAAAAGAGTTGGGATATAAACCTAATGAAACCTTTAAAATTGGATTTCTGTTGTTCCTCGGTGCAAGAAAACTTATACTGCACGCAATTTCTCTGAACCTTAAAAAGTGCTTGGAAGGAAAGTTTGCACAAGATTTTTTTTCATTCCCATTCTATTTATCCATCATTATCCAGGAAAGGATCTCTATCATGCTCCTTATATATTTAATCCTCTCAGGATAGTGAACTTTGATGTTTATGTTTCCTAAAACAGGGGTGGACAACATGCATGCTGTGGGATCATATGTGGCCAGCCCTGCATCCCCAAGACCTTGCAAATTTCAGTTTTTAAAAAAGTAGGTTTCAAAAAGAAAATCTCCTTCTGTGCTGGGGGGGGGCTGTTGCCATGTATTGAAGGGCCCCAAGTATTCCTACATCCAAAAGTCATTTTAAGCCAGTAGATGGTACCAGGTGGTTTTTCAGTAAACAAACATTTGGGGTTGTTGAAGTACATTTAGTACTCCAAGATCTGGTCCCATGGGGACCCCGGAACTCTGGAGAGTTTGTGCCCTTCTTGTAAAGTAGAATTGTACAGACATAGTTGGTTCTGTTCAGCTATATATACTTAAATAAACATACATCCCAGAATTACACAATGGACAAATACAATTGTCAAGCAAGTAGCTGAAAAATAACCCTCCAAAATGAAATTAGCTTCATTTCCATGGCAAATGGGAGGATGTTGTCAAACCAGCAGAAACATTTTGAAAAGCGATGTGTTTGAAGAGATAGCCTTTACTTGATGAATCAAAAATATTGACTAATATCCTGTTTCTTAGCCTATTGCACTTAAGTAGACGGATCGAATCAATGAAGATTTGATAAGACAACTCCTTTGTAAGTTACAGTCATTCAGTGGACCCACTCTAAATATAACTTACTGTGCTAAACTTATAAAAGACTCACCAAATCCTCATTGATTCAATACGTTTATGCTCATATAATTTATTATGTTAGGCAACAGGAAGTTGACAAATTCAGCTTTAATATTTTCTGGGGGTCAAAAGAAAGTTTGGCAAATCAAAATTCTTTGTTTTTCTAGAGATTCTTTGTGCTCATTGCCACTAATAAAATAAAAATCCCTTTCTGCAGTGGTTCCCAAACTGGGGTGCTGCCAAACCCAGGCAGGGCCACTGCAGAATCCTGCACTGCGGGACCCACCCAGCTGCCACCTATGGCTGGTACTGACAGTGGCAGCGCCATGTTCCCTTTCACATTGACCAGGATTTTCAGCACCTCTTTTTCCTCTCATGGGCACACACACAAAGGCATAGAAACATCTTGTTTCTGTTAAAACAAGAATGGCTTCCACATTCCAGATAAGATAGAGCCCAGAATTTTCCCAAAGAACACAAGAAAACAAAAGATTGCATTCAAACTCACCCTTGTTTAAAAACAGACTCAAAGAAATTGGTGGGACAAGTTATACAGGGCTAACATAGGTCTCACTGACTTTTGTGTGTCTCCTTTAACCATATATAATTTTTATGCTTAACTTTTATGTGTAATCCAATACAGGTGTGTCGCAGACCTGCCATTTCTCAAATTCTAGGGAGTTGCCCATGACCATGATAGGCAAAAGTGAAGTGATCTTTGCATTTCTTGCCTGTCCCAAACTTCTGGTTCATTTCTACAACAAATAAAGTAAAAATAGCTTTTTTTATATTTGGAGGATCCCAAATGAAATAATAAACCATGAAAGACAAATGGGGGAAATATATTGCACTGCAGAGTTTAATAAGGTCAAAAGAAAAGTTGTTCTTCCAGGAAACAAGATCAGAGAACCAGAATAACAGAGAACCATAAGAATAGAGAACCATAAGGTCAGCAGACACGAGCATTCCACTTGCCTTTGAACTTTAGTCCCTACAATCCACCAAACCTTTTCCACCTTTCCACCTGTGATGTCTTCTGAAGTGGACAGGGCCCTTGGTCACTGTTGTGCCACCACCTCCTCCCTAGATCCTTCCCTGGCCTGGCTCATCAAAGAAGCCAGGCCAGTGACTACCGAATGGGCCACTGAAATAATTCATGGGTCTCTCTAAGAAGGCAGGGTTCCTCCTTCCCTCAAGGAGACACTCATTAGGCCCATTCGGAAGAAAATAAGTGGACCGGCAGACCAAATTGACAACTATAGGCCCATCGCTAATATTCCACTTATGTACAAGGTAGTGGAGAGTAGAGATGGGCACGAAATGATTTTTGTTTGTTTCATTATTTGTTATTTGTTTCGTTGCATAACAAAATGAATAATGACCTTAGGGGCAAACTTAACAAGAAACGAAACAAACCGAGAAAAATTGGTTCAGTTAGGTTCATTTTGTTAATGGGGGGCGGAGATGTCTCCTACCTGGTGCTGGTTGGAGGTCCTTTCACGCCGAGCTGCACGGAGGGAGCACACACCTCGTCGGTGCCATCGAGGGACATGGCAGGCTCGAGCCTCAGCCCAGCCCTGGGAGGAGAGATAAGAAGCAGGCCATGTTTAGGTGGCCAGAGCACTGCGGCTTCAAAGCCGTCCCCCTTGCGCCTCCCTCCCGTAACCCATTATCACGGGGCTGATTGGGAGGGGAGATAAGGAGGCCGCACTTAGGTGGCCAGAGCAGTGTGGTTTCAAAGCCACCGCCCCCTGCGCCTCCCTCCTGTGGCCCGTTATCACGGGACCGATTGGGAGGGGGATAAGAAGGAGGCTGCGCTTAGGTGGCCAGAGCAGCGCGGCTCCAACGCCGCCACCCCTTTATTCCTCCCACGCCTGTTCGTAGGCACCCCCCCAGCTCTGAGCAGGTCGCACAGTGGGTGCTGGGGGGAAAGCAGGTAAAAACAAATAATGAAACAAGGAAATAACGAAATGAATTTTTAAACAAAAATTGACAAAAAAGGAAACAAAATGAAATAAACTCCTTAACAAAACAAAATGAAACAAAATGCCATTTTTTCCATTCGTGCCCATCTCTAGTGGAGAAAGTGGTGGCTGACAAGCTCCAGGGACTTCTGGATGCGACTGACACCCTTGATCCTGTCCAGTTGGGGTTCTGGCTGCACCATAGTACGGAATCATCATTCGTTGCCCTGCATGACAACCTTCTGAGGGTGACTGACAAGGGTAAATCATCTTTGTTGGTCTTCCTCGATCTTTCAGCCTTTGATACTGTTGACCTCAGTATCCTCCTGGGGAGGCTCTCCGAGTTGGGGATTGGAGGCACTGCTTTGCAGTGGTTCTGCTCCTTCTTGGAGGATTGACCCTAGAGAGTTCAGCTGAGGAAGATGACATCCACCCTTTGGTCCCTAAACTGTGGGGTGTCACAGGGGTCGGTCATTTCCCCCATGCTTTTTAACATCTATATGAGGCCACTGGGAGAGGTTGTCAGGAGATCTGGAGTTTTGTGCCATCAGTACACTGATGACGCCCAGCTCTATATCTCCTTTTGTCCTTCTTCAGTGGATGCCATTCTGTCCCTTGAGTACTGTCTGGATGCTGTTGTGGGATGGATGAGAGCGAACAGACTGAGGTTGAACCTGGTCAAGACAAAAGTCCTTTGGGTGGAAGCTTCTGCTGTCAGGGGATTGGGAAGCTCCCTCAGCTTTGGGGTGGGGGGAACTCTCCCTTCCCAGGTGGAGGTGTGCACCAAGTGCTCACCATGGAGGCCCAGGTGGCATCGGTTGTCCAGTCTGCCCATTTTCAGCTGTTGCAGATTACCCAGCTGTGCGCCTTCCTTGATCCGGGAGCCCTCATCACGTTGGTCCATTAACTTGTAATATCAAGATTAGACTACTGTAGTGCTCTCTATGTGGGGCTGCCTTTGAAGTTAATGTGGAGGCTCCAGCTAGTGCAGAATACAGCAGCCAGATTGATTACAGGTATAAAAAGAAACCAACATATCACCCCAACTCTGGCCATACTGCACTGGCTGCTGATCCAATTCCGCATTGACTTCAAGATTCTTATGTTGACATACAAAGCCCTAAACGGTTTGCAGCTTCATTATCTGTCAGAACGACTCCTGCCACAGAGTACTGCCCATAACACTCACGCCTCTCAGGCAGGCCACTTGAAGGTGCCGACCCCAAAGGAAGCTCAGAAAACTGGTACTAGGAACTGAGCTTTCTTTGGTGGTCACACCTCGGCTGTGTAACCAGCTACCCCCTGAGATTGCTTTGGCCCCCATGCTACAACTTTTTAAAAAAAAATAACTACTTAAAACCTGGCTGTATAATTGTACTTTCCCTGACCACTGTTAGTCATGTCACCCATCCTGCTGATCTGGTATATTTTTATCTGCCTCTGTTTGGTTTTGTATGTATTTGATTCATTATTTTTGTTTTTGTTGTCAGATTTAATTATGTTTGATTGGTTAGTTTTTATTTCAGTTCATACATTGTATATTGTCAATTTTATTATTCCATGTCCTAACTTTTGTAAACTGCCCAGAGTGACCGTTGGCCAGATAGTGCAGAATAAAAATCAAATAAATACAAAAAAAGAAATAAATACAATCCACCAAACATGTTATTGACTTCATTGTTCTCCCCTAAACTGAATAAGACATCTACAGAATGCTTAACATGGGAGATTTCTTTGAATCTTTCTGCTGCACCCAAGATTCAGCACATTGACACTGGCTTATTTCATAAGCCTGTTTACAGTATTTTTTTTACTTAGTAATTCAAGTGAAGACCTCAGCTCCTCTAAAATGAATGCACCTTTTACAGCAACTTTATTACAACTCACAATTTTACTTACAAACTGTGAACATACCTGTAAATTTTATTAGCTCATCAATTCTTTTCCCGCTATACCCAATAAAAATTCAGCTCCAGTTTATGAATGTGGGATATTGTGCTTCAGTATCAACAATTCATTTTGCCAGGAAATGGCTCAATGTTGCTGCACAACATGGGCTCCACATTATGGTGCCCATATTACGAGCAGGAAGGAGAATCAAAGGGCTATCTAGCACTAATGGCAGTCAGGATAGTCTATAGCAGTGCTGGCAAATCTTTGGCACTCCAGATGTTTTGACCATAAGTCCCAGAATCCCAGGCCTAGATTGCCAGTGACAAAGGGCTGTGGGAGTTGTGGTCCAAAACATTTGGAATGCTGAAGTTTCACCACTCCTAGTCTATAGGATGCCCTCTTTTGCTCACTACTATTCACAAAGAGACACGAAGCAAGGGAAAATCCTGGGAGCTGACTCCTTTTCCCCCATCAGTTAACAACTTCTTACTCAAACACAAGGCCATTGTCTGAGCTGTCTTTTGTCAAGTTTGAATGGTATTTCCAAAATTTTAAAAAAAATAATTCTCTTTCAAGATAAGCAAGATTGGGCTTTTCTATTTATACAACTTGAATTACCAAGTAGACATGGGCACGACCAGAAAAAATGATGTTTCGAGTTTTCGTTTGTCGGAACGGGTCTGTTTCGGGTCGTTTCCGTTTGTCGCGAAATTTTTCAGAAATTTGTCATTTCCGTTTGTCCTTTGTCATTTTGACTTCCCAGAGCATAGGGGCGTCCCGCAATCAGGGACAGCGCTAGGTGTTTTTGCGCCCTAGGCGGCGGGTGGGGTGGGGGGTGGGCGGCGGAGGGGAGGTGCGGGCGGGCAGCAGTGGCGGGGAGCCATGGGCGGCTGGCGGCCGCGGGTGGGCAAGTGGGCGGGCGGCAGTGGCGCGGGCCGCAGGCAGGTGGCGGCGCGGGCGGATGGGCGAGTGGGCAGTTAGGATATCACTTAGGATAGAGGTTCTGTTCTTGGCTTGCACCCCAAATGTGTGTGTGTGCAAGCAAATTGAAGTTGGGAAAATAGAAAATAAATGGTAGTATATAATATATTTTAAAAATAAATCCACACCTCCCACTCCCAGTTGAACCTCCCCCTTTATCCAATTATCAGAAAAAAATCCTCAAACTGCCAGAGAAGAAATAAAGAATAAACTGCTATTCCCTTCAGCAGACAAAGCTGCAGGGAATCAAAGAAATTATTTTCTAAATTCAATTCCCTCCCTGCCTGCCTAACTTAAATCCTAAAGCCTCCAGCCTCCCTCCTCAATCTCGATCGGATCACACCAGCACCAGCAGCCAGCCCTCCTCCCTCAACCACATCCATACACCCGACTGCGATTTCTGGAAGGTGCCTCAGCTTTTTATGCCCTCCGAGACATCCAGAAGTGTCAGTCAAAAACCTGGCGATGCCACTGGTGGAATGGTTCAAAAATTTGCATGGTCCCATCCCATGCCCAGCCCAAATGGGCAGGTCTAAAAAAATAAAAAATAAAATAAAATAAAATAAAATCAATACGACGTTTTATTGCTATAAAAACCCACTGCTGCTACTATAAAAATTCAGCCATTTAAAATAAATAAATTTCACATGTTTCTGTGGTGATTTGGTGTGTTTTTTGACCATGATTTCAAAAGAAAAATTGCGGTCGCCATTTTGGACGCCCCCCCCCACTGAATGGGATGCAGCGAGAGACAGACGATGAGGATGACCCTCCCCCAGTCTGGTGCACGCAGCCCAGGACAGGAGAAGAGGGGGAAGGCCAGAGACCCCCCAGAAACCACCCCTCTGGTAGGTGGCAAAGCCTCAGGCAGGCATATTTTCGCCTGCTTTTTTGGCCAGGAGTTGGTTTTTAAAAAAACTTTTAAAAACTTTTTCTGTGCTTCGCATCGCGCGATCGCCACAATGCCACAAACGGAAATGAAAAACCGACCAAATTTTTCTTTTTTCGGTCCGAGTTCGAGTTCTGATGGCTTAATTATCGTTACCATTTCCATTACGTAACGGAAACGATAACTGAAAATGGAAATGACAATTTTGCCGAGTCGTGCCCATGTCTATTACCAAGTAAAGAAATGAACTGATTTATTTTAATTCTGGGAATAGAACTTCTTTTTGCACAAGGGTAAATGGCTTTACATTTTTTTGAAAAAAATCATACCTTGAAAAACATTTGCCCAAATTTCTCCAAATTTGGCACGGAGCAAGAACGTATTGTCTGGTACACCTGTGCCAAATTTGGTGCTCCAATGTCCAGTTTCATAGTTATAATTATTTTGTTTGCGCTGTCCCTATTTTTAAAATTGCCTTAAGGAATGTCAATTTGCTGTGCTGCACAATAATAGTCATGAACACCTGCCAATTCTTGGTTTCAAAAATATTAATTGTTTGGTTGTGTGATGGAACTGGCAAAAATCATTTCCAATTTTTAAGCAAGGAAAAGCTGTGGGCAAAAAGGAAAAGAAACAGGAAGGAAACAGAATGTTTCTTTCATTTATGAGTAATGTTCCTCTGCAGTAGCACAAATTCTGCAAAGGTACATCTTGTCTGACTGACTATTTAGAATTCGTTTACATTGTCAGCAAACATGTAATTTGGTAAACATTTCTTATATGGATTTTTGAAAGGTTTACAAAAAAAAGTCTGTCACAAATGACTCCTGACCAAACCTAACAACTGCTGGATAAAGGAATAGGCCCTCTTTTGGGTCATAACGCAGTTAAAAAACAGGAAATGGAGATTAGGAATAACTGTTCAGTTCTTATAGCAAATAGATGTACACAAGGAAGTTCGCCAAAGATCTTTAATAGGAAGCAGTGATTTTTAGTGTTGAGAAATGATCTGAGATTGGAGGAGCAATGTAGTAGTCATGTTTTCTGGAGATGCAATGTTATTTAGGATGGGCAAAACAACAAGAAAAAAAGAGAACTTTAAAATAATATCTTCAAATAGGGTAAGTAGACCTTAAAATTGCAAATGCAGTGTAGAGGGTTGGGCAAGAGAAAAGTAGCCCCAGCTGGAGTGCCGTCTGCCCCTCCCAGAGATGATTACACCCTGTGGTAGGAACTAAACAGGGAGAGACAGGGAAGGGAAGAGATACAGGTGAAGGAGAAAAAGGAAAGGGGAGAGAGAGGAGGAGGAGGAGGAGGAAGAGGAGACAGCCGGGACTGGAGATAAGGAAAAGGTGGGAGAGGGGGAAAGACAGGTGAAGGAGGCAGGACCAGGATAAATAAAGGGGGAAAGAAGGATCCTATCCCCTAATTGGGAATGGTTTTGATGGAAAACCCAGATACAGGAAGATGGGGAAAGATGATGAAACCGAGGGAAGAGGCAGAAAGCTGGACGTGTGGGGCTCATTGCCAATGTTGCTCATACTGGGGGAAGAGGGAAGCCAAAGAATACAAAAAGAAGATAAGAAAGGAAATAGTGAGAATAGAACAAGATAAGGGAGTGCAGGGAATGGTTGAAAGAGAGAAAATGAATAAGAGCAACCCCATTGGGTGGGGAATATGCCTGGAGGGGAGCCCAAAGAGCAAAGGAAGATGGTACCCAGGATGTGGAACTCCAACCCCTCAGGGGATTATGGAGAAGAGACCCAGGTTGGGAGGTAAAGAGAACCTGAATGAACATAAATGGACTAAAACTGTATGGTATGGGTCTCTCCCAGATTTAAGTTTCGATTTAGAACTGTTAATTGTTAATTCCCAACCCTTTCCTTATCCCATTTGAGCCAATGCTTACTGGATACCAAGAAATGAATGCCTCCATATTTCACCACCACAGTTTGAACCATCTTTGACTTCTTTATTGTATGGACTGACTAGAGATGTTCGAAGTATGGAAGAACCTTCACTTGCAGTTTAATAGAAGTAAGTGTAAAATGATCCATGCTGAAGCAAACCATGACAGATACATGAAAAAAAAAACCTCTTTCAGATTTCATACATATGTTCATAGAGTCTGAACTGATTTTAACTGAGCAGGAAAGAAATATTGGGGCTATTCTATATTCTTGACATATATTTTAAAAAGTGTTTTCAATATCTGTATTTTTTAAAAAGTGGTCTGCTTATATACTGCCCCATACCACTTCAAGTAGTCTCTGGGCGGTTTACAGTTTTAATTATAATATGCAGGCTACACATTGCACCCCCAAGCAAGCTGGGTACTCATTTTACCGACCTCGGAAGGATGGAAGGCTGAGTCAACCATGAGCCTGCTACCTGGGATTGAACCCCAGGTTGTGAGCACAGTTTTACCTGCAGTACAGGCATTTAACCACTGTGCCAGAAGCCCGTGGTTAAATAGTGTATATTTTTTCTGTCTCCATTTATACAAACAGACATAGAATCCCTTGTAAGGATAGTTCTGAGAAGCCTGTTCAGCCAGAAAAGAGTTTAAAAGGTAATCTTGAATGACAAGGTCTCAGGTTCATACTGTAGCTGAACTGGAGCTGATTTAGCCTTTGAAAACCTACATGAGAGTTTGGTCTCGGAAATCATGCAGGAAAGTTTATTAAAGATACATGGCAAAATTTCCCCCTGCTCTCTGGAGTGCTGTTACTCTATCATAATAGGACCTCCATAACCACAGGGAATCAGTTTAATGATTTACTGAGGATACTTGATTTGTGAAAGATAGCCGTGTTAGTCTGTGCAGGAATTCCAGGGGGGAAATCAAAACAAAACAAAATAAAAGACAAAAATATGAAGCACCTTAAGACTATTATATTTTAAGGTAAGCTTTTGTGGACACATCCACTTCTTCAGACATGAAGATACTTGAGAGTCAAGACCATGAATATGAACAAAGCTTATACACAACATACAATGGGGTGGGAGACCAACAATTCTCTTTCAAGAAAAGCAAGATTGGTGAGAATTTAACCAATAAAGCAAAGGGTTCTGCTTATATACCGCACCATACCACTTCAAGAAATCTCTGCATGGTTTACAGTTTAATTATGCAGGCTACACATTGCCCCCCCCAGCAAGCTGGGTACTCATTTTACCGACCTCAGAAGGATGGAAGGCTGAGTCAACCATGAGCCTGCTACCTGGAATTGATCCTTACCGGAGTCTCAAGAATAGGAATAGACCATACTTCGAAAGATGCACAAAGACTTGCCTTCCAAAGATACCTAGACTGGATATCGAATGTAATATTAATGGAGAAATTCACCACATGGACCAGGATTCTGAGAGAATTAAAAGTAGATAATTTCACTAAAATTTGGTGCCTCCTCTTGACTTCAGACCCAGAATTAAACTATGAGATGAATATGCTTGGAAGCTGGCCAGTTAATTTCCAGCTATTTAATTGCACAAACATTTAATGAAATTTTATGTAATGAATTATGAGAGAGAATTGCAATAGAGACACAAGTTTGGTTATGGATGTGTAGAAGATTAAAAAGAGAAAATATGATTATACAGGGCTATGTGTTTTGGATATTGTTATTTTGTTTCTCTTAATATTCTTATGGATTGTCAATAATAAGATTTAATTTTTTAAAGGAAAGCAAGATTGGTCTTGTCAGTTTTTGTGAGCTATTTCACATTGGGGGTAGCTCAGGGTTGCTTACATCTGAATAGGGGTGTTGGTAAAAGTTTTCCTTTTAAAAACTCATAACCTGAAACCTCTTTGCCTCAACCTCCCCAAATTTGGCACAGAACAAGAGCAGAATGTCTACTGCGCCTGTGCCAAATGTGGTGATGATTTGAAGTTTAAAAGTTATAGTTTTTTTTTGTTTAGGCTGCCTCCATTTTTAGAATTGCCTTCTAGAATGTTGGTCTGTTCTGCCTGTACTCTCATGCAGCAATAACAGCCTCAAGAACTTTGATTAACAGGAAGAGTATGTATATTCTAGACAGAATGTATGTTATAGACTTCACTTTCCCTGTGAGAGATGGAGAGGCACTAGAAATAGGCTAATGAAGTCATTTCTCAACACAAGGGTGAAATGTCCTCACATGGCTCAGGCTCTTAGTGTGCTGTAAGGTCAGACAAGCAAACAGGCACAGCACACAGGAAGACAAGGAATGTTTTCATGTTACCTAGGCAACCAGGTGCATCCTCTAAGTTCCCCTGCTGTGATTTCATTTGCCTACCTCATAGTGCATAGGGACTACTGCTCTGTTCCCTTAGCAATTTGTTGAATATGCTCCCTTTCCCATTAACTCACAGAATAGGTGACATTTTGTTCACAGGCATGGCAGAAATACCACTAAAAACAGACACTCCTTCCATTTTATCCACTAAAGTTGGGATAAGGACAGTCGGATGTTCCATTTTTAAGGAGTAATTGTGTTTTAAACTCCAGGATCAACACCTGAGTACTGCACAGGGAATTTTGAATAGCCATTTGAGAGCTTAAATTAATTATCAGAATATGCACTTAATTAATTAATTAAACAAGATTTGATATGAAAATATATGCTACTAGTAACCTGCAGTGGCACTGTAGTGCACTGTCAAGTTTGATTACATTTAGCACCAATTTATACACCTGTGCTCAATGTCACTACTAACAAATATGGTGGGCAGAATGGGAAAGGCAGCAGAAGGTCACAGCAGCAGCAGCAGCAGCAGCAGTGCGTACAGAGCAAAACATTGTTTGTGGTAAAGAGAATGCTATGTACAATCTATAATTGCTGAAAGTAACTTGGACAGAGTAACCCCCTCCCCGAACTGCACTACTTAACTTTCAACACACATATTTTAGAAGATACTTTTGAAGATGGAACAGCTGATGGAGGAAGGGATTTGACCAGTTTTTTCTTCTGTCATCCAATGTGTTTTGGTGGAAGGTTGTTTGAAAACAGTGCCAAACTCAGACTGGGAAGAACAATGTTTCAAAAAGCTTAACTTTTAAAACAATGACCAAGGTTAGCATTAAGAAAGGGAAAGCTCCTGTCAGTCTTGCAGTCTCTTTAAAAACGTTAATTCAAAGCACAGCAATCAGTGGAATTTTCACAATACAGTACGACCCCTGTATCCACTGATTCACCAACCACGGATTCAGTTATCCGTGGTTGGTGATCAGCTGGGGGGCAGCAAGGAGGGGGAAATTAAAAATAAAACTTACCGCCACCAATGCTCACCGCCCACCTCCTCCTCACTGCTGCCACCGTGGGCTAGCCAGGTACCCTCTGGAAGGGGGGTGGCGAGTTACACATCCCCAGCTACCTGGCTTTTGAACTTTCCAGTTGGGTCCCAGGCGGCAGATCAGAATTCTTGAACTTCCCACTCAAACTTGTGACCTGCGACCCGGGACCTGAGCGGGAAATTGAAAGTCCCTACATCACCCACTGATGCCACTGATGCCACCAACCAGACACTCTCTGGAAGGGTATGGTAAGGACTTTGAATTTCCTGCTCATTTCCCAGGTGGAAGATCGGAGGTTTGAGTGGGAAATTCAAAACTTCCAATCCACCTCCTGAGACCCAGTCCAAAAGTTCAAAGGCCGGTTGGCCAGGTGGGTGAATCCCCACCCCTCCGGAGGGTGCCTGGCTGGCCCACGACAGTGGCAAGGTGGACATAAAGTTTTTTCTGTTTTCTCTCTCTATATCCTTGCCTCAGCCAAGCCCAGTGGTGAGGAGAAACAGGGAAAAAATCCTTCCCTCCTTGACATTTGAGAGGTGTTGGGGGCAAAAACGTTTGCCCCCGCAACCCAGCAATCCTATCACCGCCATAAACCAAAATAAGAATGTTTGCTCTTATTCAAAGGTTTCACTATCCACAGGGGATCCCGGAACTGATCCCCTGCGGATACGGCAGTCTTACTGTAGATTTTCGAATACCCCAAACCAATGGTATAGTCCTACAAGCCCACAGGGGACTGAAATGGACATAGTTTTCCTGAAGCCTGGCCCCTCTTGCCTGCCTGCCTATTAGGATGGCTTGAGTGCTACTTGCCTTTGTCTGCTCTGTGCGCGCAAGATGTCAACCAGAGATGGGCATGAACCACACTGTGTCAATTCGGCCCAGTTTGGTGTGGCTCCTGTGTCCTGTGGGTACTGCATACTCCCCTCTCCTTCCTTTTCTATGTGCTGGCCCATTGCCTCATCAAAGCATGCATTCCTACCTCAGTTCATCAGCCCAATTGCCCACTCACTGATTGCAGCATGCACCCCCTCCAGTGGCCAGACACTCAAAGGCAGCATTGCAGGCTTTCCTGCCCTGTCTCCTTGTCTGAGTGGGTATCATCAAAGGAGGTGGAGGAGGGAAGTATGCACTCTGATGGATGAGTGGGGAAGTCATGCTGAGGAGGCCAGTGAGGGAAATGTGCTGCAGCTGGTGAGTGGGGGAGTCCACAGAGGAGGCAGGAAAGGGGAGCATACAGCCAAACTGGATTAAGCCTCTGAACTGCGGTTCATGTCCATCTCTAGTGTCAAGAAAAACTCAGAAAAGGAGACAGCCTGCAACTCACTCATGGGGCTGCTTGGAAATTTTGGCTTCTCCTTTACTCTCACACATCCCAATGTTGTTTGTTTGTGCATGTGTGCTTATTTGCACTGTCTTCCTTATGAACCAGGAGGAGGAACAGAAGGTGGCAAGAGAGAAGCATGAGGTGTGTAGTAAGAAAGCCCCAGATGCTGCTGTTGCCTCCACATTGCTGAAGCTAGGTAAGAAGGACATGGGGGGAGGGGGCTGATTTCTGGATGGCAGCTTCTTCCTTCCCTCTCCATGGTTTATTACTGCCTTCTTCACTAGTCTCTCAAGATAGCCGCAGCTAAGTCATAATTTGAATGTTTGTGTACACGTGCTCAGAAAGGAAGGACTACTACCTTCCTGCACTACTACCATCATTGCACAACACACTTCATTTTGTGGCATATGATACAATGGAAGCTCCTTCTCTTTGAGGGGCCAGTGTCCTTCAAGCCAACACAGAGGACTTTTTGCTCCCCAGCTATCTGCTTCTGCCCGCCCCCTTCGTTGCTGAAGTATGATTGTTCCCTTGAAGCAGCTCAAATTCGAGCACTTGAACATTATGAGTTATGTTGGCTAATTTGGAATGCTATACAGAGAGAAGGGACAATGGAAACTTTGTGCAGCTATAAGAGTGTACAGGCTGTACCCAGGCTATTCTTTAGCACCAAACATGACATGCAAAATAAATAATCTTAATCACGGGGACATAGATAAGCTCTTTCTCCGTCTCTCTCTCTCTTGTAATCTGAATAGACAAGAAACTGGCTCTTTGTCAAGCATCTTTTCTCTATACGAGTCCTGGGTGATGCCAAATATTGGCTTTTCATTTCACTTGCTCTGTGCAAATAAAATTTCCTTGCAACCTGGGCATTTTTCTTTCCTTTTTTTCCTTGGAGGGAATTCTGTCAGAATGCAAAATGCAAGGTGCTGTGGAAGCCAGGTATTTTCAAAATATAGTTCTAGGGAGGACTATGGATCTATTGTTGTGCTTTTAGGCCCTCCCCACACATTCAGAGTCTCAGAGCAGTGGCCTGAAACAGCAGGGCTGTCTCACACTGGACCAGGCAAATGAAGATTACACAAAGCAGGAGGAAGCAGAGCCAGATAAGGCAATGGGACAGATGGAGCATCCGCCCAGGGTGCCGAGCCCATCTGGACAAGCCTGGAGAGAGTGGCCGGGTACTGCTAAGTGAGGAAAAGCTCCAGACACGGAGGGAAAGACACAGGAGGAAAACAGACCGTCTATTTCATGTATACAGAGTGTCTCTCTGCCACCCTATATCAAAGTACAGTAATATGGGAAGCCTACAGTAAATATTTTTAAAAGGACACTTCTCCCTTGAATTCCATAGGTCTGAACAACGTGGTTTGGGCGATCACAGACTCTTTAAATAAATTAATACATTGTTAATAAATAAATATGTATTCAGTTAATAAACGTTCAGTAAATACAGTACCATGTCCCTGGCCATCCAGAACCAAGAGCAATAAGACAATAAGAACTCCAGTTGATTTCAGTTCTACTTTAGATAATAATAATAATAATAATAATAATAATAATAATAATAATAATAATAATAATAATAATAATAATAATAATAATAATAATAATAATAATAAAGCTTAAAATAAAGTATCTCCACAATATACATGCAGGGGCAGACTATTTTTCCAGGGAAATGTGTGTGTTTTGTTTGAAAAAGGCACCAATTACTTTTCCACCAGAGACTCATTTATTTTAAAATGATGTATTTCCATTGGTTTGGCATATCTAAACCCCTCTGTCAGAGTAAATTAGTCGTAGAGGCAAGAGGGGAGAGACAGAAGTGGAGAGGAGGGCCAGTGGTGGCAGAGGGAGCAGGAGGAGTGCCTGCCCAGGTGCACTGCCTTGATTACCACACCACTTGGGGAGGCCAATCCAGTGGCAGTGACTGTGGCAGAGACACCGAGGTAGCAGCAGAGGGGAGGCCAAGGCAGCAGTGGTGGCAGGGAGGATGAAACAGCGACAGTGAACATGTGCACACTGACCCCAAAGTTTTGAATTTGGATCAAGTCCATGTGACTTTAGCCCAAATTTCCCCACTCTCCCAAAAGTTTCCTTCCCCCTGTTTGTTCTGGCAATAGGAAAGGGCCACCAATGAGTTCAACACCAAAAGTAATCAAAGTGGTCTACTTGCCCCCAACACAACATCTCTAATTTAGCCTCTAAATCAGTGGGTGATAATGACCTTTATGGCTCATTACACATGGCAATGGAAAGAACTGTCAACACTATGGAACAAAGCCTGGCTTCTAGTACTGAAAACTACAGAGTGCAAAAGGTCAAAGGTCAATCATTCCCACCCAACTAAAACAACAGTGATCAGTTGGGCATTATGAGTTATGGTGGCTAATATGGAATGCTGTACAGGGAGAGAAGGGACAATGGAAACAGCTAATAACACCCATCAACTACACAGAAGGATCGCTGCTGATTGCATTGAAACTTATTAATCCCTCCATCACAATACAATCACTAGCACCTATTCTCCTGCACGGGACAAGATTCCTCTTTCCCACAATTTTAAAAATCCCACAGTGTCACTCACTCTATACCCCAGAACACAGAGAGAAACCCTTGTTCCCTGAGCTCCTTGCCCTCTGAAGATGCCAGCCACAGAGTCTGACAAAACGTCAGAAAGGAAAACTTCCAGAACATGGCCAAGCAGCCTGAAAGACTCACAACAGCTATCAGATCCCGGCCGTGAAAGTTTTTGAGAATACCATGGAAGAGAACCCTGATAGAAAGAATTCTGTGTGTGTGTGTGTGTGTGTGTGTGTGTGTGTGTGTGTGTGTGTGTGTGTGTGTGTGTCTGTGTCTGTGTCTGTGTCTGTATCTGTCTGTCTGTCTGTCTGTCTGTCTGTCTGTCTGTCTGTCTCTCTCTCTCTCTCTCTCTCTCTCTCTCTCTCTCTCTCTCTCTTCTCTCTTCTCTCTCTCTCTGTGTGTGTGTGTGTGTGTGTGTGTGTGTGTGTGTGTGTGTGTGTGTGTGTGTGTGTGTGTGTGTGAGAGAGAGAGAGAGAGAGAGAGAGAGAGAGAGAGAGTCAACTATTTGTGCTTTGAAGTTATATTTTTGAGGACTAAGAGTTATGCACATATTTTGAACTACATGGGCATCCAGTGCTCGTAACCCCAGTGTTATTGAAGGGAGACATGTACAATATATTACATGCAGCCGCACAACAAATAAAAGGGATAACCCATTCCATACTTTCTATAGCTGCACTTTTCATTTATCATGACTACACCATTGTTACTTGTAAGAAACACAGAGCTTATCGACATTACTCATTAACCCCATAATATGCATATAGGAGTTTTTTGTTTGTTTTTTGTTTGGTTTGCTGTGATATTCAAGTTATATGGTACAGGAATCACTGTCTGCATCTCCTTGAGTTAGCGCTTAACATGATAGAGAAGGGAGGGCAAGTGAGGGGACAGAGCGGAAAGTGAGTGGCAGGGCACAATTTACAATTTAAGCTTAGAAGGTCCACAAGAAAGCATTAGGCCATTCTTTGCATCCACTTCCAGCAGTTCCCTGGTTTGGAATGGTCTTCACAGCACCTATGCCTTTGACTGGGAGTCTCTTTGGGACAAAACCACAACTCCTTTTGGAGGTTTCAATCTACACTTTCATCTGTGCAGATCCAGCCCCCATTCTTCGGCTCCTACATGGCCATTCTCTAGAGCACTCAAGATACATCAGGTTCATTGTAAACCTCTAACCTTGTATTGTTGAAGATAGGCTGGAGCTCAGGGGTCTTTCCACAATCCTTCCTGTTAGAATGGTCAGCTCTGGAGGTCCCCCAGGTGGCCATGCACAAGGGATGCAATTTCCCTTAATGGATAACTCCCCTGTCGAGATACTGAACTCCGTTCCCTCATCCAGCTACTTCTGCAGGAAGAATCTCCAAAACATGTGAACTTTTAATGGGATATGAGTTGCCGCTGAGCAGCCCAGCTCCTGGAGCTCTGCAGGTCTTTTTCCTCCATAGCCTGCTCCCCTTGGTACCTCAGTAAGCAGGTGGCATTTCAATGTCCCACCACTTGGTCAACTCTTCTTTCTTGCCCAAGCTCCCAGGGAAATGGATGGGCTCCTGATCCCGATTACTGATGCCAAACACAACCCACTGCCCACACCACTGTGCCAGACACGGGTGTAACCACCTATCCTCTTCAAGGCCATTTAAAGAGATCCTTGGCTTCCCTTCTTCTTCCTTCCCACTGGACACTGTGATAACCTATTCTAATGACTGGTCAGCTGGCTAGCATGCAACATATCCTGGTAACATCATTCTGAGGCATCAGCATCATGATTGTTCTGGCTCACTCTCCACCATAATGTATCGGAAGTGAACCCTGGTGTTTTGTTTAGTTTATCCCACACTATGCATTGCCTGAGCTCATAAAGGGCTTAGATCGAAGGTTTTGCCTGACTTTATCTTCATTGCCAGCAAGCTAAGTAAATGATGCCTGGTTCTTCAACATAATGTGGCAAAGACTAATCTTCCATTCAGCCTTAAAACCTTTGAGTGAGTGATATGTTAAGGCTTTTTCTCTATGCATACATTAAGACAAATGGTCTGAACAGATTATATGGATTAAAAGACACACAGAGGATGAAAGAAATATATAGGCATGCAAATTCACTTTTTAAAAAATGTCATCAGTGTAAATTTTTCAGTCAAACAGACATCTGGAATGTCTCTATAAATCTACATTACGGTTCTCAATGTTTTTCTTGTGAAAAAGACAGCAGTCCCAGAATGATTAACAAATATCATTTCGGAAATCACATTAGCTCTCCTATCATTTGCTTTATGGGTAAGCTCAGCAAGGGGGCCTGTCCGTTGTTGCTCTTTGTTTATCTTTATTCTATCCGAGATAATAGAAAACAAGCAGTTTAGGATGTTCACTTGTCAGAACATGTCAGAATATAAACAATTCTGAGCCCCTGTCCTAACATTAGCCTAAGAAGCTACTGTTTGTATCAGACCAGACAAGGGTTGTACGACAGGGAAGTGACAGCCCAAAACAACTGTCTGAAGCAGGAAAGTATTTTCGTCCTCTTTTTTTCCCTTTTCTCTCTTGTTAAAATCATGTCTAACAGTGTGTGGGTAAAGATGGGCATGAACAGTTGATTTGTGCGGGTTTATCCCTCAGATGAACAGGAGTTCACAGGTTCCCAGCCCCATCTCCTCCAGCAATGCCCAGAGGAGGCAGGGTGGGGAAGCCAGGGTGCAGCCTCTGAGTGGGCTTCTTTCAGAGGAGGTGGGGATGGGGATGGCCAAACACCTCTTTGTCCAAAGGATCAACTGGCATGAACCACTGAACCCGCAGCTGCGTTTAAGCCTAAAGAAAAGAGAGGAGGGGAAATGGAAGGGAGAAAAAAAATCCTATTTGTTGCACATCTAAAATATATTGTAAGCCACCTTGGATCTCACAAAGGAGAAATTAAAGAAATAAACAAATACCTAGCTACCTAGCTACCTACCTACACACATATGAACAGACTCAAGGATTATTTATATATATGTTTATACTTTGGGCAGACTCCTGGCCAAAAAGGGTCTCATCATAGAGCTCAGCGGAACCTGAAGGAGAGGATGGCCCAAACAACGCTTGGATGAACACCCTAGACAACGACATGAAATTGTCCCAGGCTCACCCAGACTTTGCCCATGACTGTGTCAAAGAGAAGGCCAAAACAAGAATATTGGACCCCACCACCAAATGTGACAAATGCTAAGAAAAAGATTTATATTTACAGTATTTTTATATTGGGTAGATGAATCCACAATGGCATTTAGGGACCATATCCTGTCGCTTTCAGTTTATTTCTCCCTAATAAATAAACAGGGATTCTTCAGTGCACACGAACCAAGCTAGCATGCTCATGTATCCCTGAGACTCACTGCAGGGAAGAGCTGCTTACCAAGAAGAAAAAGGGACAGGAGTTGTGAATCAGACCTTTTCACTGATTGCCCTGCTACTATGGAACACCCTCCCTCCTGAATTCTGCTTGTCCCCCTAGAATCATAGAATCATAGAGTTGGAAGAGACCTCAAGGGCCATCTAGTCCAACCCCCTTCCATTCAGGAACCCCCATCACAGGACTCCTGATGGCCATCCAGCCTCTGCTTAAAAACCTCCAAATAAGGAGACTCCACCACCCTCCGTGGCAGCATATTCTACTGCCGAACAGCTCTAATTGTCAGGAAGTTCTTCCTAATGTTTAAACTGAATCTCTTTTCCTGTACAGTGTTACCTCAACTTACAAATTTAATCCAGTTGTGGTACCTATCTAAAAAATTGAAAAAATAAGTTTAAGAAATCAAAAAAATGAAAAAAATATTTGTAAGTTGAGCAGACCATATCTAAAATTTGTAAGGCGGTAGTTAAAACACCAACAGTTTTCCGTTCTTAAGTCGAATTGCTCTTAAGTTGAGCTGCTCTTAAGTCGGGCTACCACTGTACTTTGAAACCATTGCCCTGCTTCAGTGTGACATCCTTTCAAATATTTAAACATGGCTATCATATCCACTCTCAGCCTTCTTTTTGGAAAGCTAAACATTCCCAGCTCCCTAAGCCACTCCTCGTACATTTCTTTCAGACCCTCAATCATCTTGGTTGCCCACCTCTGGACCCGTTCAAGGTTGTCAACATCCTTTTTAAATTGAGGTGCACAGAACAGGACACAGCACTCCAGGTGGGGTCTTACCGGAGCAGAATAGAGTGGTACTATTACTTCCCTTGATCTAGACACTATGCTCCTGTTGATGCAACCAAGAATTGTGTTGGCTTTCTTGGCTGCTCCATCACACTGCTGACTCATGTTCAATTTGTGGTCTCCAAGACTCCTAGATCCCTTTCACAGGTACTATTTTCCAGCCAGGTGTCTCCCATCCTATATCTGTGCAATTCATTATTTTTACTTAAATGCACCACCTTACATTTCTCTCTGTTGAACCCCATTCCGTTAGCTTTGGCCCAGCACTCTAATCTGTCAAGGTCCTTTTGAATTTTCATCCTATCCTCTAGGGAATTAACAACCCCTCCCAGTTTGGTATCATCTGAAAATTTGATCTTCCTACTCTCTATTCCTTCCTCCAAGTCATTAATAAAGATATTGAATAGCACCAGACCCAGAAGAGAACCCTGGGGCACCCCACTGGTCACATCTCTCCAAACTGAAGAGAAGCCATTTTTGATCAGCCTTTGGGTGTGATCAGTCAACCAATTACAAATCCATCTAACAGTGGCACTATCTATCCCACATTCTCTTAACTTCTTTGCAAGTATACCATGAGGAACCTTATCAAAGGCCTTACTGAAATCTTGATAAGAAATATCCACAGCATTCCCCGCATCCACCAAGCCTGTAATTCTATCAAAGAAAGAGATCAACTTGGTCTGACATGACCCAGCTTGCTGGGGGGGGGGGCAATGTGTAGCCTGCACACTGTAATTAAAATTGTAAACCGCCCAGAGACTACTTGTAGTGGTATGGGGCGGCATATAAGCAGAACACTTTACTTGTTTTTAAGAAACCTGTGTTGACTTTTTGTAATGACAGCATTGCTAGTTAAATAATTAAAGACTGACTGCTTAAAAATTTGTTCTAGGATCGTTCCAGGAATTGAAGTCAACCTGACTGGATAGTAATTATTGGGGTCCTCTTTTCCCCCTTTTTGAAGATAGGGGCAACATTCGCCCTCCTCCTCCAATCAATGGGGACTTCTGTTCTCCTGGACTTCTCAAAAATTATTGCCAGTGGTTCTGAAATTACTTCTGCCAGTTCTTTTAATATCCTTGGGTGTACTTCAAATTCATAATGTTTCCAGATATTCCTGTACTACCTCTCTATCGATTATATGTTGCAATTTCTGTCCTACCTCATCTATTCTTTGTGCCAAGGGAACTGTTTTTTTTTCCTTTTTGGAGAAAACTGAGGCAAAGAGGGTGTTGAGTTGTTCTGCCTTTTCCTTGTCTCCTGTTAGAAACTGATTGTCATCGCCCTGCAGGGAGCCTATCATTTCCTTATTTTTCCTTTTGCTGTAGGCATAACTAAAGAAACCCTTTTTACTATCTTTAATCTCTCTGGCAAGTCTAAGTTTATTTTGCGCTTTAGCTTTTATACCACCACCCTGCATATATTAGCTATTTGCTTATATTTCTCTTTGGTGCATTCCCCATTTTTCCATTTCCTGTACTTGTTTTTCTTTATACTTAGTTGAGTTGAAAGTTCTTTAGTAAACCATTGTGGTTTCTTTAGATATCTTCAATTTTTTTCTTCTTGTTGGAACAGTTTTACATTGTGCCTTTAATATCTCACTTTTAAAGAACTCCCATCCATCTTGGACTCCCTTCTTTTTCAGTGTTTCGGTCCATGGAATCACAGCCAATAATTCCCTATGTTTACAAAAGCTGGCTTTCTTAATGTCCAGAATTCTTGTCTGACTATGCTTAGCTTTACCATCCAACTAAATTCCAAGACGGCATGGTCACTTTTACCTAAAGATCCCACCACTTTGACCCCCGTTTATGAAATCCTCTCTATTGGTTAAGACCAGATCTAAAATGGCTGTTCCTCTGGTTGTCTCCTCTACCTTCTGGACCATGAAATTGTCTGCAAGGACATCAAGAAATCTGTTGGACCTTGCATTCTTAGCTTGGTTGGACTGCCAACATATATCAGGATAGTTAAAATCTCCCGTCAGTACTACCTCTCTCCCTTTTGACTATGTGGCCATCTACTCACAGAAAGCATCATCCCACTCATCTGGCTGACTTGGGGGTCTTTAATATACCCCCACAGTGACATCTTTCCCATTTTTCCTCACCCTTAATTCTCACCCAAATACTGTCAACCTGCTTTCCCTGTTGTGTATCTTTTAGTTCTTCAGCAGTATAAATATACACCTCCTCCTTTCTTACTAGGTCTGTTCCTTTGAATAACTCCTCCAATTATTTATTTATTTATTTTTGCATGTGTATACCGCTCCCATTTCCCAAAGGAACTCTGGGCGGTTCACACAAAAGGCATTAAAACAGACATCAATAAAACAATATAAAATAGTAGAATAGTACTGGGCAAGAGGCCAAAACGCAACGACCATGGGAAAAGAAACTACATTCCAATCATAAGTTTCATCCCACCAGGTTTCATTGATGCCAATTATGTCATAGTAAAAAAACGATTTTGCAAGTAAACTTTTCAACTATTTGTTGAAATAAGGTGGCTTTTTATACCTGCGCTTGCCCAGCCCAAATCTCCTATATCTCTTTAACATGACATGCCTTTCTATTTAAAATGTTCTCTGTCATTAAGCTATTTAGCTTATCCCCATGTAGGTCCCATTGGGGTAAAGAGAGCACCAGTGGACACTCAGTGGAAAATGTTTGGGTTTGCCTGCAGCTTCTTAAATGAAATTCCTCCCTACCATGTGCTGATTTTGTGGCTGCATGAAGGGTATTCATGACCCTCTGAGTTCACCTCTCCTAGTTATTAGCATCCTGGGATTGTATCCAATTACAAAGAGATAACAAACAGACATTTCAAAGCAGCTGATGTCTGGGGGCTGAGCAGATCATAGCATCATTCACATGCCCATCACCCAACCTGGTATCCTATGGCTTAAAAGGCCTCTTGAAGTTATGCTGTTTCCAGGAGGATTTGAAATAAAAGCAAACAAAGGCCTGTAATAAAGTTCTGAGGCATCCTGCAACTTAAGAACAGAATCAAGATGGCAATATTACATAGCTTGGCTTTATAGGATTAGTGAAATAAGAACCCAAACGATTCAAGCATGAGTTTCCGGGTCTCAGGACACCAGCTGAAATCTCAAGAAATTGCTATTCTTCCCCAGATCTCCAGGCAGAGAGGCAACTCTCAAGCTGAACAGCTAGAAGAGGAGATGGTCTGATGTTACTGTGTGGCAGGCTTAAAACATGAGTACCCACCTTCTCCATACTTCAAATTGGCCCCAAGGTTACTATCTCTGTGTGATGGTGTTTGTTTGTTATGTATATAAAAATAGTTCCAAAAAAATTGTGCAGGCAAATCCAAATTGCTTTTTGGTGTTTATTACCAGTGTCCAATGGAACCATTATAGTCCATCAACAGCCCACTCGTACCTTCATTGCTGGAGCCTTTGACAGGATCATTTATAACTCCTCAGCTTGAGTTGAATGAACCTCTCTCTCTCCATGGCCAGAAACTGTAAGCCATTCTACTAATCTGTTGGGAGTTTTTACAACCTCACATGTTCTCTGGTTTGAGATACCAGGAGGGACCTTTCTGGGCTGGGTTAAAGGTAAAGGTTTCCCCCGCACATGCATGCTAGTCGTGTCCGAGTCTAGGGGCAGTGCTCATCTCCATATTCAAGCCAAAGAGCCAGTGTTGTGCAAGTCCGTGGTCACGTGGCTGGCACGGCTGCATTGAACACTTTTTTATGGCGGTACCTATTTATCTACTTGCATTTTATGTGCTTTCAAACTGCTAGGTTGGCAGGAGCTGGGGTTAACAGCGGGAGCTCATTCTGCTACGTGATACCCAGGATTTGAACCAACGAGCTGCCAAATTTGCAGCTGACTGTTTCAGTGCCTCTGCATTCAAAGACAACCCTGTCTCTCTCCTGAGTGTTCTCTTTCCCTCTCTTTGTCTGTTGGGAGCAGTGTTGTTAGTTTGCTGTTGATGTGTTCACAACTATAAGTAATGAAACATTTTAAATCTTTCTACTACAAATGTCCCAGAGTGAGTTATTGAAGTGTCCGTGCCACTTACTGTAGTGAGAAAGGGAAATTTTGAAGCTACAGTATTATTGTATTCTCGAATGCTTTCATGGCTGGGATCTGATAGCTGTTGTGAGTTTTTTGGGCTGTTTCCAGAACACGGCCAAACAGCCCGAAAAACTCACAAAAGCGACAGTATTATCATTTGTGAGTCTCTTACTTCTTCTGCAGAGAACAAATGAATTTTGCCAGAAATTCTAAACTCTGCAACATAACCAAGGCAAATAGATGTCAGGCAGCAGGTCCCAGAATTAGCTGGCTCACTTCCCATTCACTGCACAGCATTCTGTTCCATTGTTGTCATGCCAGTTGCAGAAACAGCCAGCCAGGTCTTCCCCACATCTCTGAGCAGCTGACCGCTCTGGCAAGGAGGTGGGTTGGGGAGTCTTCCCACTCAGCCAATAAGAGGTTGGCTGTGCAAGGAGGTGGGTAAGAGACTTCAAGCTGCTTCTGAGATTGGTCTGACAATGATGGAGCCAAGCGCCACTGTCACAGACCTGGGTTTTCTATATTGTCACCAATAAATTTACTTTAAAATATTCATGCATTAAAAATGGGGTCTGACAAAAAGTGTTTAAAGTTCAAACAAGAGTGGATTTGTTTATTGATTTCTCATAGGAAAATGAATAAACATTGAGAACACATTATTTTAAATCAGATTAGAACAACAAGACTCTAAGCAGTTTCTCTCTTAAGACCCTAACTAAACCTTAACCAGTACCTTTCTCTAAACTACCAATCATCAGAGCCCTATGTAGATCTGCCAGTTATTCCATCAAGTACATGTTTTTCATATGCTTTAGCACCCAGTTACCCAGTTCTCATCATTTGAACATTTATAAAGTACCTGTCAGGTTTCACCACAATACCTTCCCCCTTCAAACCAATTTGCCCACTTAAAATCAAACAGGATACTTTAATGCAATAAAATATCAATTATTTATTGCTAACAACTACATTCTTATCACTTTACAATAACATTTGTACTTGCCCCATTAAAATATTCAATCTAATACACAACTTATACAAACAATTTTTGCAATTGTTTTACTTACACATTATATTTTTACAAATACCTATTCTTTTTAAACAATAACAAATTACTTTTTACCATTAATGCATTACCTTGCATTAAAAACTTTTATTTAATGTTCAACATAGTTTTCTCATATTCCCACATTAGACTACAATACAATTTTTTAAATTATTTATATAATTGCCATCTTCTTGTTCTTTGTGCTTTTTCAACTGACACGTTATGCTTGACGACCTCCACCAGCAATTAGATTAAAAGTTCAGTCCACCAGAAATCTATGACAGTTTCTTTCTTCAAGTTCTTTGGGTATAGGATTCAACACGACAACATCCGTCCTGGCACAGTTCATTCTAGTCGACAACATCTCTTTTGGATTGCAAAATGATTTGAAGAATTTTCCAAGCGATTTCTTTGGATCAATCATCGCCAGCCTTTTCCCCAACTCTATGTGACGATCAGTCCATACAGATGTCATCTTTAGGAACACCACCATTCTCCTGCTCTGGATCTACGATGACACTTTGCACCACGCCAGCATCAGGATCCATATTACTACAGTGGCTTTTAGACTTCCACCTCCTGAGATGAACAACAATGTTGCAAATGTGCAAACATGCTCTAAACATTCACTGAATATCTTTGTTTTAGTTTCTTGTTTGTAATATTTATTTCTAGCTTGTAATAGGTTTGGTTCAGCGTTTTCCTGCACCTGTTCTATAGAATAATCAGGCACTGACACATCATATTTTTGCCAATAATTCTCCCTTCCTGCAGCTCTTATTATTATTACCAAGAGGAAGAGGAATTTTCATCTTCTCATTGACCATTTTTAATTCAGTCATTTCCCCTTTGATCCTTTCATTTCTAACACTGTCTTTTAATTGACTGTTTATAAATCACAGTGACTCATTTTCTAGGTTAGCTCTTTGTTCACCATCTATTTTCTGAACCTGTTTTTTCACTTCACTTCTCTCTAGACTAAACCTCTACCTTTTATTTTTCTTCTTCTAGACTTGTGTATGTTCCTCAAATGATATGTTTTTCATAATGACACCCTTCATTTCTAAATGCTTTTTAAAGGCATCCCTGTCTACATGCTTGTGTGTACACAATTTCTTTCTTAAATGCTCAGGTGTAATCCCTACACATTGAAAAACTAATTTTCTAAACACTTCATATTCTTCTTTTTTAAATATTTTTTTTTTTTAGGACCAACAGAATACAATTCATTTTCCAACATATCAATCATTATACAATTTCCAAAGGTGGTTTGCCCTTCTTCTTTTTTCTCTCCCCCCCCTGCAAAGCAGGTATAAAAGTCCAAACATGGCAAGGGATGTAATTTGCCAGAAAAGAGTTTTATACCTGCATTGAAAAAGAGAGCTTGCTCTTGAAAGCTCAGCAACTTTTTTTTTTTCTACCAGCAACCTATGAAAGTATCACCCATAGTCTAATTTTGATTTTGTTTGTTTTAATGGCTGCAAGGCTCCAAACTTCTTTTTACTGCAATGGAACAAGATACCACGAAAGAGCCACCTCCACCATGAAGAAGGTGAAAGAAACATCTACAGCAACAGGACATTAACACTTGGATGTACCTAGTGGGATATTTTTTAAAAATTCTCCTCCCCAAAAACTTTCTTCCCTACCCCCTAGTGAAGAGCATGTGTTTTTGCATTAACCTCCTACTTCTAACCCATCTCTGGCCAACCAGGAGCTCTGTGCTTCAAAGAGCCAATAGAGAGATTATGGTTGTAAGCAAGAGGGAGGTGCCCATACCATGCAGCTCTTTGTTTGAATTGGCCTGTAAAGTCCAGCCCCATCCGTCCATGCTGCTCTGTGCCTTCCAAGAAGAAGCCTGGCATCCATCTTGCCAAGTGAACTTTTAAGAACTCTCTCCGGGCAAATTACATCTCTTGCCATGTTTGGACTTTTATACCTGCTTTGAAAAAGAGAGCTTGCTCTCAAAAGCTCAGCAACTTTTTTTTATTTTTCTACTAGCAGCCTATGAAGATATCACCCATAGTCTAGTTTTGATTTTGTTTCTTTCTCTCTTATTTCTAATTCTCTTAATTTAAATTCTTGTTCCATTTTCCACCTTTCAAATTCCTGTAAATTGTTATTTTCAGCTATTTCAGGATACCTCTGTCTTTACTTTATTACTTTTTTACAGAGTTCCCCTTGGGAAGATGGGCGGGATATAAGTCTAATAATAAATAATAAATAATAATAAATACTCTTCATGAGGTTCACCATCTCCCCCCTCACAGGCTAAATTCTCCAGATCAACTGGGACTTCTCTCTGAATCTCCATCTTTTTATTTTTTTATTTTTATTTGAAGGCATGAATACAGAAATGTCTTTCTAAATTCAAAATAACATAAGAACATAAGAAGAGCCATGCTGGATCAGGCCAAAGGCCCATCTAGTCCAGCTTCCTGTATCTCACAGTGGCCCCACCAGATGCGTTTGGGAGCACATGAGACTAGATAGCTGTCTCCTGATACCACTCCCCTGCATCTGGCCCTTGAAGTACCCTGGTTTTAAGCCTGGAGATTACACATCTCCATCATTGTTTGTAACCTGTGATGGACTTTTCTTCCAGGAATCTGTCCAATCCCCTTTTGAAGGCATCCAGGCCAGATGCCATCACCACATCCTGTGGCAGGGAGTTCCACAGACTAACAACATGCTGGGTGAAAAATAATATATCTGTAGCCTTTATTTTTAAAAGTCCTGCTTATACTCAAAAGACAACCCACTTGCTACCCTGTTAATTAGTTCATCTATCAAACTGAGTCTCCAACTGTCTAAGAGTAAGATCTGCAAGTTCAGGCTCTGGTTCCCTGTGAGTCCAGGACCATTCAGGTCAGGCAGGTCCTCCACACCTTCAGCCTTTGGTGTATCCAGTTCCTCAGACTCATTCTCACAGGATTCCTCTGCTCAGGTCATGGCACTCTTGTTGGTTTGGTGGCAAATTCTTGTTAGTTGCTTTGGTGAATGTGTGGCTGTATGCAGGGCAGCCAGTACCTGGTTTGTTGCTTCCTTGACATTTTTCTGTTTGACTACCCAGGGCAAGAGGGTCTCTTGCACTAGTGGGTAGCACTGGACTAATAGTATAGTTTTCTCTTTTCTAATTTTTGAGTGCTTTATTGCTTATTTTTAAAGCAAAAAGCAAAGTATTTTGCTTATATACCTCCCCAAACCACTTCAAGTAGTCTCTGGACGGTTTACAGTTTAATTATATTATGGAGACTACACATTGCCCTCCCTTCTACTCTTTCTTTCTCATGCATTTTACCCACTTTTCTAGTAGCAGATGGATTCTGTTTTGCTTTGCCTCTGATTTTTGCAGCAGGAGGGCTTTTGGAGCAACAGAAAACATGAACAGGGAACACGAGTGGGAAACCCCAAGGATGTTTTGCTGTTCATGTAAAAATATATATAAATACAAAAATGCAGACATGAAAAACCATACATGAAATAATCCAGAATGAAAGAAATGTTAAATATCAATATTAAAAATTGCACCCTAGGCACTGGCAGGACAGAAGGACAATGGCCTTTTTCCAGTTTCAGTTGTGTGGCAGTACATTTGGAAGATGTGGTGCTCATCATGGCAGTTTCCACAGGTAGTCATTTCCCACAAAGGAGAGCCTAAAAATTCAAGCAGCAGGATCAGTCCATATCCACAATTTAAAAACAGGTATTTTATAAAGATAGCAGTTCTTAATTGCCCATTCAAAACCAAAGCAATCTCAGATATTTTGTATTACAGGAGAAATGGCTGGCAAGCATGCTCAGTTCCTGAGGAAATCCATTTCTCTCCCAACTGTTGTGAGCAAGCTGAGTTAATCTGATAAGGAAGAGGAAAGTAGTGTGGGTGTGGATGTGGGTGTGGGTGAAATAGCTGATATCATCATCCTTCCTTCCCCAAAAGTCCTAGGACTTCATCTCTGCTCTGGGTCCATTACTTTAATTCACCTGCACTATAATAATTAAGTTAAAACAGGCTGATTTTTTTCAAAGCACTTTAGATTCTCTCACACACCTAAATGTTGATCACAGATGTTCCTTTTTAAAAAATTAAAAATGCTAAAATCAGCCAACCGTTATGACGTCTGTCAAAGCTGCATAATGAAGCATTTTTTTTCTTCAGATCCTGCTATGTGTTAAAAGTATGAAAAGGAGACAAGGAAACAGAAAGCAAACATAAAACAGATAAAATTAGGTCAGATTCTAAACATGCAAAATTGCTCTTGAAATGTAAATATTCTCAAGCTATAAATGAGCATTTACAATTGAGGGGGGGGGAGAGGCCCCTGAAAGCATGTATTCATATCACTTTTAGGATTGCAAAAGCATTTAGGGAAGGAAAAGCTTACCACAGACCATGAGATGAGAATTGTCTCTAACAGACAAGGCTGAACGTATCTGTGAACAGGAGAAAAAAAATTCTCCCTTTTCATGGTGTTGTGGGTTATTTGCATTAAGAGATGCAGGCAGATGAGCCATTAAACTATGGAAGAAAGCTAGTATCTAGTACTGAACATTAAAGAGCTGCAGGTTCACATCCATACCACCCAGAACATTTAAAAATTCTCTCTCTCTTTTATTGTCTTTATGCTGCCTCTCCTTACATCACTCCTTTCTACGTCCTCCTTTTTTACCCTTAATATTGTTTTTTGCATAACCACAAGACAGCTGAGAATGGTCCATGCAGTCGCCAACCACTGACATTTGCAGAACACGTTTCTCCTCTAAACACTGGTTCAGAATACCAACAGTTTCTCTCATGAATGAAGCAGAAGAATAGAGCTGGTTCTAGATAATTAAATTTAGCACATTGCATGCAAGCAGGATCTTTTCAGGAGCAGATTCAAGATATTCAGAAGATTTATGTGATGCCAAGTTTAACAGACCCCGTACCATTGCCCAAAAGTAAAGATTGGTAAAGGTTGGTTGATTAGTTAGTTGAATGAGTGATTTGTAGGCCCTAAATTGCTACTGACAGAGTCAACCAGAGTTAACATTTAGGTATAAGGGTACACTGGGTAAAAGGCATGTGGACATGTTTATTGGACTGGCCTTCAGATATACAGCCATATATACAGAATGAACCTTTGGAATGGCCTGCCCATGGAACGGCACTGAGGAAATCTTTGGTTTGTTTCATAAACAGCACAGTTGACTACTTCTTGTTGGCAAAAAGGGCTGAGGAAGGGCTGAGAATTCATTCCCGTCTGGACTTTTCCATGATGAAATTATTTAAAAATATTTAGATACATGACTGCTATGGGAACAAGGAGGACAATGGATATATAGATACTTTGTTGTCATTGTACATAGTACATAGTACAACAAAATTGAATGCTATCCCAGGTATAAAAAAACTACAGTTAAAAACAAAAAAAGAAAAGAAAAGAAATGCATTTAAAAGGTACAGTGGTCCCCTGCCCTTTCGCAGTTCATATACTGCGGTCCCACTATATCGCAGGACTGCAGTACAGTGGTAGCCTGAAAGGGCTTGAGGGGGAAGGTTTTAAAACCCAGGCTTTTTAAACCTTTCCCCCATTCCCCAAGCCCCGGGCTCCAGCTGATTGGTGCTGGGGTGGGGAAATAAAGGTTTTCTCCCCAACCCCAACGCAAATCAGCTGGAGCCTGGGGTCTCCCTCAATGGAGGCATTGTGCACTGCTCCCCGCACCTCAGGGGGCAAGAGAAGCAGTGGGCAATGTTTCAAATGTCTTTAAGCAATGGAGCTAAGCACTTGGCTCCATTGCTTAAAGGCATTTTAAACATTGCAAGCTGCTCCCCCAGACCCCAGGGGGATCAGATTGTCATAGGTTAGAACTGACTTGATTGCACTGGAGAATTACTAAATATATGCAACAATGTAAATTAAAAGTAGTTTAATAAACACATATTACTTATTATATTATGTGCTGTGAAATCAGAAATGTAAGTTAATGAAATTTGTGTGAAAAACATAATATGGAGAATAAGTGTATACGAAAAGATACATTGACTAGAAGTTTTTGTGTAAATGTGCAGCACCAGCTTCCAGTCTGCAAGCAGAAGAGCTCCTTTCATTTCTAGAAGGAACTGAGTGGAAACTTCCATGGGCAGAAGGGGAACAGGCCATTTCCCCAAATATTTCCTTTCTGCTTGCAACCCTAATTCTCTGTGTTGTAGGGCAGGGGGTCGCCTTACCTTGTGCAGCAGTTTTTCAAGGGGCATGCAGATTTTCTTCCTCATCATCTCCATAGAACTGCAGAGCTGGAAGTGACGCTGTAGACGAAGTCTGGCCCCTGCCAAGGAGACAGAATGGAGAATTAAGCTCCCAGCCTCTGTCTCCACAGTCAGGTACTTAACATATGCTCACTCCTTAGTTTCCATCAATAGGAGAATTCCATCAGCAGAACCTGGATCCAATCTAGCTGGATAGAAGCTAGTTGTTTAAAGAAAGCAGTTTAAGGTTTTTTGTTTTGAGTAATGAGTAATGAGGTGGGGAGGGAGGACGAAAAGCAAATTTACTCTTGCAACAAAAGATCGCAAAACAAAAATAAAAAGCAAGAAGTACAGATTGTACACGTTTTCATATAACCTCCTAAGGCCATGTTTTTATATAACCTATAATAAAGCCTTCCTTTTAAAAAACAGATTCCTGTTCTGTTGAAGGTTTGGTTCAAAGCTTAATCACGGAAGAATGCCTACAACTGTCAAAGGAGCAACATAAAAAATGAAAAGGAAATGATGCTGGTTTCCAGGTTTGTCAAACACAAAGTGATTAAATAGCTCAAGCTGTCAAGAAACACCTTGGTTAATGAAGACCGATTTTACAAGGAGATTTCGGAGGAATGCGCAAGAATGCAAAATGTGGGTGCTGCACTTTGTTTAAGTAAGAAGGTTAACAGCATCGGCTTAAGCAACCTCATCATTTACACATATGTGTGACAACTCAACTCAGGCAGCTGCTCAGAATAGGAGAATTCTAAATTGCTGTTCTGAGGAAGGAGACTTGTCCATGAAAATTTATATTAAAACATAGTTTTTAAGGAGCCATAATATTGTTGTCCCTTTTTTCCCCTTTTGTTTTTGCCTGATGCAGAGTGAGTCATTTCATCTCATATCTATTTCAAAACAATAGACTTCCAGTTACCTGTAGCATTAATGGGCTATTGACAAACACTGCTTCTAATTTTCTCTTTTGCTGCCACCAACTAGCTTTGCTAGTAAATTAAAGCCTTCAGACTATTTTTAAATTGAATAAAAATAAAATAAGTTTATTTATTACAAAGTAGAATCAAAATCATTAAGGGTAGCATGTTGAAGTACAGACAAAAAGAATATAGTTCAAACCCACTTAGGTTTAGTTACTGATAAAGCTGAATATATGCACACACAGTTCCTAAGTTTACAAACTCTAAACACTCAATTTTCCTCACAGACACTCTAAAAGTCCCATCTCTTGTCCCAGCGGACCGGGTGTTTTTTTCTGTGGCCCGGGGTAAGTGCGAAAGGGGGTCCAGCGGGAGGCAAAAAGGGGAGTGAAAGCAAAGGATGGGAGGGAAGGAGGAGGGGGTCAAAGGATGGGATCTATCCCTATCTGACTCTCTTAGATGCTATCAGATTCTGCCACTCCCTATCCACGGGCGGGGTGGGGGGAACCCAGGGCTCCTGGGCAGGCAGGCCCCCTCCTCCTCCTCCGGCGCCGGGAGCTCGCGCCTGGGTAAATGGCTGGCGCCCCGGCTCCTGCTGACCGCCAAAAATGTGGGCCCCTCCTCCGCCTCGGGGACTTTGCAGACAGATCCTGGCCCCGGCGCCCCGCGCGCAGCACCCGCCCGGCCGCACTTTAGCGCCCTCGCGGCACCAAACAGCAGCCTCCTTTCTTGTACCTGGTCTTTGATGGTGACAAAGCCATTTGATCCGGTGTAAGGATAGTGAGTGCCCCGGGCCGCCACCACCACCCTTCTGTTTGTTCTGCTTTTCGGCCCCGGCCCTTTAGGAGAGATCTGAAGGCTGAGCAGGAGGAGGAACAAAATGGAGGTAAACTGGCAGTCTTTTCTTCTTTTTGCTGGCGCCTCTCCCTGCTCCTGCTGCAGCCAGCAACCTCCTCCTCCGTGCCGAGGGGGCGGGGGACAGCAGCAAAATCCCAGGGGGAGGAGGAGGAGGATGGGCACCTCCGCCTCCTCTTCCCCAGAGGAAGATCTCTGGTCTTCTCCGTCCCTCCTGGTGGAAGTGGCCAGCGGGGATCTTTGGGCGGAGGGTGGCCGGTCCGGGAGGAGGGGAGGGAGGGGAAGGGGAGGCAAAGGCGGCGGCCCTAAATCAGTGCTGAGTAGTAGAGCCTCCCCGGCCTCCCCAAATCACCTCAAACCACGGGGTTGGGACCTCTAAAAGTCCCATCTCTTCTCACTGTGTGTCTTTTCTCCAGTAAGTGTAGGTCCCTATCTATCCCTATCTGACTGTCTTAGATGCTATCAGATTCTCTATCCATATCTGACTGAGGGCGTTTATACACGACCCCTAAGCTCCGCCGCAAATGGCTGCAAGGTCCGACTTTAAAAATGTTTACCCACCAGCTCCGGACTTTGCAGACAATTAAGTGCGACGACGGGAATTACTCCGACCAAACAGCAGTTTTCTTGTACCTGGTCTTTGAACGAACAATTTGATGGTCTGATTTGAGTCGGGGCTCTCCTGGCTTCTGTTTGTTCTTTTTTTGCGCCCCGCCCCTTTAAGAGATCTGAATGCTGCCAGGAACAAAATGGAGGTAAACTGGCAGTCTTTTCTTTCTCAGGGCACCTACCAGAGGGGTTTTCTTGCCTCAGGGCACCTACCAGAGGGGTTTTCTTGCCTCAGGGCACCTACCAGAGGGGTTGTTTCTGGAGGTCCCCGGCCTCCCCCCCATCCCCCGTCCTGGGCTGCTCTGGTGGGACTCACCGCAGGCTCGCAGCCAGCAAAAAGCCCAGTCTCGCCGCCGGCCGCCGCAATTAAAGCGCAAGCAAGCGGCACGGACGGCACAGGAAAAAACTTTTAAACTCTCCCCCCACCCATTCCCAGGCCAAAAAAGCAGGCGGAAAAATGCCTGCTTGACTAAGGGCGCAGGGCACCTACCGGAGGGGTGGTTTCTGGAGGGGGGGCCCCGCCTCCCCCCCATCCTGGGCAGCCGGACTCGCCATGCCATGCGGTGCGGGCAGAGGATCCAAAATGGGGCGGCGAAGGCAATATTGTTTTTGAAATCGTGGTCCAAAAACACACAAGCACAACAGAAACACGCGAAAATTTATAAACTGCCAGATTTTTCACAGTAGCAGTGGGTTTTTTCTTGCAACAAAATGTCTCTCCTCTCCTCCTCTGTCCTCCATTGATTTTATTTTATTTTATTTTTTTTACACCTGCACAATGATGGGCTGGCCGAGTGGCCAGCCATGTGGGAGTGGACGACCATGCAAATTTTTGGAGCCATCCCACCAATCGCATGGCCACTTGGCCATGGAGACTTCTGGAATGTGCCAAAAAGCCCCCTAAAACCTGCCCTAGCCCCCTAACCCTAACCCTAATCCTTGACTCCTTACTTACCCATACGTCACAGACTGTCTTCTCAGTGGGTCAGAGAGGCACCCAGAGGTGCAACCCACTAGCCCACCCTAACCTTACCCGTCACTAGCCTAACCCTAGCCCTTGCACTAACCCACCTTAACCCTAAGCCAGATGTACTTGCATTGCACTACACACAAGTACAATTCCCTTCTTTGTGAGACATGGTGGTGCGAGAGCCTTATGCCTTGGGTTCACTGCCATCACTAGTCTCACTGTCTGCAACTGGTATGCATATCCATATGGCTATGCATGCATTTTGCAGCAGCAGGTGAGGAAGGGAGACCCCCATGTTGAGGGGTCTCTTGGAGCCTGCTTCCCCTTCCTAGTGGGTGAGGATAGGAGGCACCCACGGGTGCCTCCAGGAGCCCGCTTTCCCTTTATAGCGGGCCAGAGGAGGCACCCACCCCACAGAGGTGCCTCCAGGAGCCCACCCCCCCCCAAAAAAACCAGTACTAACGACAACAAAAAAATGAAAAAACGAACCAACTAATTTTTGTGAATTTTCACGAAAAATGGAAACGACCCGAAACGGAACCGGCCCGACTAACGACAACTCGAAAAATTTTTTTTTCAAGTCGTGCCCATCTCTACTCATGAATTATTCATTATAAAAGGTAAATGCCACATTACCATATGAACAATACATCAAAACATAACCAGGCATCATGATCCTCTCTGTATAAAAGGGTACCCAGTGCTAATCCAATTTGAACATAAAGGCACAAATCCAATTAGTAATTCCAGCCTTTAGTATAGTGTGGGAGGTGCCCCAGGGGCAGTTGCCCTGGGCACAACATTTTAAAGGGGTCCATAGTTCCTTCACCGTCACCCCCCACAGCCTGCCCCCTGACCCCTTGCCACTTCCTCTTCTACCTCCCAATCTGATCCTATTGCCTTTTCTTCCTTATCCTCAGTCTCTGCCACCATCTTGAGACACAGCAGGCCTGGTTTACCTTCCGGGAACTGGGCCTGCAGTCTCATTGCAAGCCTCCAGCTGTTGACTTGGCCTGTCTCAAGATGGCTGCAGCAGCAGAGGAGGAGAAAGAGGAGGCATGATCAGGTAGGAATGTGACAAGGGCAGTGTGCAGTCTGTTGGGCTGTAAGCTGCCCAGAGTGAACTTTGGACAGATGGTGCAGTAAATAAATAAATAAATAAATAAATAAATAAATAAATAAATAAATAAATAAATAAATAAACGGGCAATCCAGCACCATGCAGTGCTAATTTGCTCATTTGGAGCACTGGAGGAGAAAGAAGAGCTAGGAGGACTAGATAAAGAGGTGATTGGGACAGTGGGAAGGGGGCAGGGGCAGGCTGCAGCAGTGGTGTAGCATGGGAGGCACAGGAATTATCAAACCGGGTATGAAATTTTTAGGGGGCACAAAGCCCACACTATACCACTGGTTCTAGCCACAGTAGATCTATTGAGTCAATGGGATTAACATAAGCTTAGACTTGCTCTTCAGCCATTGATTCAGTGGATCTACTCTGGTTGGAAGTAGCATTTCGATTCAAAAGGAGAGTAGCATGCTTCACCTCAAACTGTCATCTTTGGAAGAGGACATCATGCAGCCAGAGGGAGCCAGCGAATAGGAGGGACACCTGTTGATGGAATTCTCAGGGAAGCCTTTGGCAGAACAGCAGAGGCCAGTTGTGCCAATGAGGTGTTGGAGGATGAGTGAACCCCGTTATCCCAAAAGAAAAACAACAGCTAAAAAGATTCAAGGGAGAGCAGCAGCAGTGCCTCAGGATCTCTTGATGACTGATTAGAAATAGCTAAATGCCTGAAATAAGCATGCCAAGAGCTAGAGCAGGGTCTGTTTAGTTTGATGGGTTCTCATTCAGGCCTATCTTTGAGAATGCAGCCCAGCTCTTGTTACCTACAAACATAACAGAAGGTGGCCAGGGACTCTGAAATTTCTCCTTCTCGGTTGGTACTGGGAAGGAGGACTTGACAGGCACGCAGCCAACAGGTCCATGAGTCTCCTCAGTCAGGACAGCAATTCTGTTTAAATTCTAAAAATACTTCCTAATTTTGCATCTGAGTGATTCACCACACACATTTTTATGCAAATTGGTATCTTCTCACGCCCTCCCTTTTTGTGCTGCATGCCTGCCTGCCTTAGATTATGTTGACTGCCCCATACATTCAGGAACCTTTACAAACTAGGGTTCGTGGTTTTGTGGAGCAACATAGAGACATTTGTCTTAGGCTTCCTCCAGGGTTATATCAAAGATCTCTTGGAGCAAATCTATTGCTAATTTACAGTCCTTCACGTGTTACCTCTCAATATGACCCATGTTACAAATTCACAAACAGTTGGAAGTTGCAAATTACAGAGAAACTCAAACCAGCCCCTCTCCCTCCAGGATAATTCCCTAGAAGATTAAAAGTAGAAGTCTGCTGGTGAATGCGCTTGCATTAAAAACAGCAAAATGATGCAGAGAATCTGTGGCATTTCATACCAACATGTTATGTCTCCTTCACTAAATTAGACGCCAGAGACAGGAGCAGCACTACAAGTTTGCTTGAGGCCTACGTTTGCGCAGAGGTCTGCATTCTATCTATTTGAATGTATAGCAAAAACAAAAACAAACAAACAAAAAAGGCTGAGCAGAGAAGAACTATCAATTTCAGTGTCCTATCCAGCGACCAGAAAAATATTTACTGCAGGAAATCCAAGTAAAACTTACAAGGTTACAACAGTAACATTTTCTAGGAAATGTGGTCTCAGAACTTGGGGAAATTCTTCTTTTTGAGTTACCCAAAAATAATATCCCCAAGCTGTGACAGATGCTGCAGTAAAAGAGACATCTTTTTAAATATTCCTTTCTTCTAAGTATAAATCCAGGCTAATGTACAGTAATAACAGCTTCTCCTGCAAGCTGACTTGAAGCCAAATTGTAGACAAATTGAGGAACAACCCAAGCTTTTCCTCTCCATCTCACAACGGCTGAACTTCTGCAATAACTAAAAATAGCTCCAGGGGAGGGTTTTTGGGAAGGGGGGGGCAAGGACTTGAAACTAGTGCTTCGTCAGCCATTTAAAGTACAGTGTGAATCAATCTATTCAAAATCTTACATGGGGGTGGGAGATGAAATGTTTGGTAGATAAATTCCCGTGGTTGGCACAATCCAAGCAATGGATGGGTGGCATCAATTAGTAGGGCTGCATCTGTTCCAGGCAATTAGAATTTTGACACAGATGCTGTTATACATACTGTATTGTGGAACCTTCTGAATGGCACACTCCAGACAATGACCTACAATCCAATAGGTTTGGAACGCCAATAGAAAATGTTGTGATAATGCTGATGTTACCATTAATGAGGCACCTGCTCAAGACAGCAGAAACTGAGAGGGAGGGGGTAGGAAACAACAACAAAAAATACTGGAGGACATAGATGTGTCTGTTGACCAATGCCACTTGAGCCAGTCTGCTACCCTCAGGTGTGATTCGAAAGAAACACTGCCCCCTTGTTAGCAGCACTGAAGGAGGATCAGCAGCATAGCAATGTTTTGGGGCGCCTGGGGCCAAAGTTGTTTTTTCTGCCCCTCTGGCCCTCCCCAACTCCATCCCACCCACCCCCAGCAATCCTGCGGGTGTGGGGCAGGCGTGGGGTGTGTGGACGTGGGGTGGGCAGGTGAGTGGGCCACGTGCGCACCTCTTACCTCTTCTGCACATGTCAACAGAGAGTTAGAGGAGGAAGAGGAGGGCACTGCAGCCACCGCTCTTGCACATCTGCCTGCCTGCAGCTGGATTCGGACATGGTGGGGGGGGATAGGCAATTTGGTGCCTCTTAATTGCTATATCCAAGGTGCCCCACCCCCCTTGCCCTCCCCACACCAAGCCCCTGAGGAGGATGGAAAGGCTATTCTTGTCAGCTTCTTTACCTGGAATGGAAAGTGTCCTTTGCTTGAGACAGCAAAATATCACAGTCCAACTCAGCTCTCTGTCTAGGCTTTAGACTGGAACTGTGTGCATGTCACTACCAAGAAGAGGCCTAGGTTTCAAGGAAGATACAGAGAATTCACCAAACAGTATTATACTCTAATTACAATCAGCCCTACCTCTGCTCTTAAGCACCACCTGTGCAGCTATACTGAACTTGGTTTGTGTGTGTGTGTGTGTGTGTGCGTGCGTGCATGTGTGTGCATTTCTGCAGTGCTGGAGCATTCCAGGAGATAAGATGAGAGCAGGTGAAGACACGGTGGAGAGCTAGGAGGGCATCCATTTGCAGAAAGAGGAACCAGATGCCTCCTCATGCACATTTCCAAACAGTCCAACCAACTGCACAACTGGGCATTGTATCGGAACCTCTCTTCTCCAGAGCTTCCAAATCACTTTACACCCTGATCTGTCAGGCTACTGCTCTTTCCTGGATTGTAAAACATGGGTTGGCACTATGTGACTGGGGGGCACCTGTGGCCCTAAGGACATATTTGTCACCCATGGAGTGCCCTTTCAATTATCTTTCATTCTTATTTCACTTCTTGGGATCCAATTCTGCTCCACAACAAGGCATTCCCTCATATCTCTAGGGTTCCCCACCCGCACCCCAGCCATCAAGGGCCCTGCAGACAGGAAAAAAATGCCACCAAAGCCCTAGAATTTGTTCACCCCGTTCTGACCACCAAATATTCAAGCCCTTTCCCTCTAATTTAGCCACATGTAGCTGTCTGTCTGTCAGGGAGAACTCCCTTAATGGAGAAATGTATGCTTTGTAGTCCAAGAAATTGAAACTCCTATCCTTGCATCTCCAACAGAGAAGGCAAACTGTCAAAATGCCAATTCCAAAACATCCCAGTGATACAAACCAATCAACAGATTGTGCTCAACATTCTACAATCCACCTGCCAATCATCCTAGCACTCAGCCTATGCAAGTAAACTATTTAGGCAGACATAGCCTTTCATATACACACCTGTTATCAATATTTGTATTTTTATTTTTGCAACTTTATTTGAAAATAGAAATGTGCCCCAGGCTATAATGGGCAGAATTGCTACTCTTAGTTTCAGAAGATCTCATAAATACAGGAACAGATTGCAATGCAGAACACTAATTTAGATGAATCAATTGGCACCCTGAGGGTTTTGAGTACAGGAATTCTCTGCACTGCATCACAAAATTGAATGCAGGAAACTGCCCTGTGTCAAACTGGACTACTGGCTGATCTAACTGACTTGAAGCAACTCTCCAGAGCTTTAAGCAGAGACAATGCAACTCAGAGGACTGAATTCGGAGCATTCTGTATGTTAAGCAAATGCTTTTCAAGTTCCATGAATATTTACAAGCTGTTTACCACAAGATTTGGGGAAAAGAAATCTAAAGTGTTATAGGATGCAGGCAACAATGACATGTTCATCAAGGTGGATATGGAAAGCAAGGAAATTGGTAGGTTTTATATAAAGGTATATTGACTCGTATCCCTTAGCAAATACACACCACATGCCAAAGTTGTCACATTTTGCTGACAATCTTATAGCAGGAGCAGTTCCTGAATATTCTGATATATGGTTGTCATTTGCAGAGGAGTAGCTTCTTTCAAGAGTGCCCTATGCTTTATTTAGCAAATTTCAAAACAGCAATAAATAAAAAGAACCAACAACAAATTGCTTTAAACTTAGTTTTGATAGGTGTCATTCACCACAGCTGTCGTCCTAATTCCACTTACTTGCAAAGGATTCTCCATTTAAGATGGTGGAAGCTACTTTTAAATACTGTACATACACACGGGCAGAATGGAGGTGTGGGGTCATGCCAGGAGGCCTCAGTTTGCTTGCTTGCACACAAAATGTTGCCTGTAGGAAATGAGAAAATAGAAATGAGTGCAGACTCCATCTCTTAGAAGAGGAACAAGAACCAGAACAACTTCCTTTTCTAACAAACAGCTAGCTTCGAGCTATGTCTGTCCTCGGCCATGAAGCCGACCCTTTCTCCGGATGGGCACGATTTAGTGTTGGCCTTATGAACAGAAACTCCAGAGTGGACACTTTGGGGATTTAGAGTTCAAAAATTCAAATGGCACATCCCTCTTAGGGAGAGAGCCAGTTCTGTCCCTGCCATGCCTGTTCCTCAGTTAACGGTGCCATTAGAAAGAAGACAAAGAGGAGACCACTAACATAATGACCTGTGACATTATAATGGCAGTGTCATAGCATTTTTATTTCCATTGGGTCATTTAATGTTTCAACGTGGGACTAGGCAGTTGACTGCAGACAAGTGTGTTATTATTTGAATTTCACAGTCTATGAGCAATTCCATGGTCCTTGCTAATCTCTCTGTGTGTCTTAAATGTACTGTATATACTGCCCATGTAATGGTATGCCACTACCCTGGGCAGTTTTGCCATAATATAAAATACGGTATTTTTCCAGCTATAAGACACCCCCATGTATAAGACCCCACACACTTTTCCAACCCCAAATTACAGTTTCACAACAGCTCAGTTCTCTCCTCGGCTTACTTGCATGTATAAGACGACCCTCAATTTTAGTCTAACAATCTTAGACAAAAATATAGTCTTATACATGGAAAACATACTATATCATGATAAGACTCCCACCCTCTGTCTTACCCACAGTAATATAAAGGCAACCTTCACACACACACAATCCCCAAACCATCAAGACCCAACCAGACCATAGCAGAAGAGCTGACAAAGTTTTTTTTAATGATCATTGGTGAAGAGGTGTCACCCCAGAGGCAAGGTTCCCTCTATGTGTGTGTGTGTGTGTGTGTGTGTGTGTGTGTGTGTGTGTGTGTGTGTGTGTGTGTGTGTGTGTGTGTGTGTGTGTGTGTGTGTGTGTGTGTGTGTGTGCACGTACATATGCCTCTGCCCCACCCCTGGACAGGTCTTCTCCTCCCTCTGCCCCTCTGCAACTTCTTTCTTCTGATTGCAAAGGAACCTGCTTTTTTGGGGGGGGGATGCACATAGGGAGAAGACAGAGCCCTGGGCAGCAGTGCCAAAATTATTAGAGAAGACATTACCCAGCAGATTGGTGAAGAAGCACCCTTGTTTAATTCCCCATGAGAGATAAGATCTCTGAATGCACCAACTGTGGATCACTCTTCTCTCAGTGGCCAAGGAGGCATTTGTGCAATTCCCCTTAGGTGGGTTCAAAACATCCTTGATCGATGCCTGAGAGAGGAACAAGTTGGATTCTGCAATGAAAGACCCTAAATAGAGCACATCTTCCATTAAGAAAGATCATAGAACAGTCCATTGAATATTGACACCTGTTAGCTATCAACTTTGTCAACTTTAAGCTTTGTGACCAACAATTATCGTGCCTGCATATGAGATCAAAACCAGCATGCGCTGGAACTAGAAATGGACATGAACTCAACTGTGAACCAGGAAATACTGACACACCGGCTGGTTCTCGGTTTGGTTCATGATCCTGTTTGGAGATCCATTTTTGCTGAAGCACAACAAAGCATAACCACCCCCATCCCAGCATTTTGCTTTAGAAAAGCAGGATGCCTGCTAGTCTTTTTCCACTGCCTCGCCACCTCGCACCCCCCACCCCCCGCTTCTGCTGCTACCATCGCTACCACCATCCTCAGACACAGCAGGCCTAGCTTCCCTGCCTTTTTTTCCAGGGGTTCCTTGACTCATGGTTCATAATTAGCAGTTTGCCACGAATCATAAACCATTGCAAACCACTGGTTTTCCAGTTTGTGCCCATATCTAGCTGGAACTGCGCTTTTGCAAGAAGCTATCGGTTATGAGTAAAATACAAGCAGGCACAAACACACCTGCGCTATATGCCCTGATTTAATTCATATTATTCAATTCGGTACCTCGCGAATGTGCTTGACGGTAGCAGACCACTCTTTTTGTTTGCTATAACTTTCCCACATCCACCTTCTGCCCCTCTTTGCCCTGTTCCAGAGCCCTTTCTTCTCATGTTTCGAGGAATATATGTAAAGTTTTTTAATTTTAAAAAATATATATCAGGTTTTTTAATTGTATCAGTTGATGTGTGTATTGTGTGTCTCCTAACTGTGTTTATGTGTGCCGATTGTGGCTCTGTAAGCCGCTTAGAGATCTTGACGATAATAAGCGGGGTATAAATATAATAAATAAATAAATAAATAAATAAATAAAGCCAGAACAGGAAAGTGTGGATTTGATGCCATTTTTAAACCACAGTAGGGCTTGACATCTTGTACAATAACAGGAGTCACTGCAGATTCTCCCTGGTCGTTCTGGAGTGCATCGTTTCAGCCATGGTTTTGAATTCTGGCAACTGTGATTTTATGAAAATTTATGAAAATACCAAGAATTATCTGTTAGAGATTCCCGCACAGAACTATAAACCCAGAACAAGTCTGCTGCACAGTTATGAACAAGAAGGATAATTTCAAAGGCCCATCAAGTCTAGCATGCTCTTTCTTAAGTTAATGATTCTAGAAAGCCCACCCCCCACAACACTCCCTGACTGGTGCCCCCTAGATCTAGGTCAGCCCAAAATAGTATGTTTCTGTGTAATAAGATTATATTTTTTTCTTAAATTGTTAGACTAAAAAAATTGAGGGTCGTCTTATACATGGGAGCAAGCCAAGGAGAGAGCCATGCAGTTGCAAAACTGTAATTTTGGGTTGGAAAAGTGAGGTAGTCTTATACATGGGTGCATCTTATAGATGGAAATATGGTTCTTATGCTGCTTCACACAAGATGGCTGCCACCCACCTTTATTCCATGGACACAGCGGAACTGGATAGGCAAGTAAATTTTATTGCGACATACATAATGGGACAGTTTTTCATTGTACCTGAGGATATATCCTGTGGGGATGTATTCTTCTGTCCTCCAGCAGAGAAGCTGGTTGGTGTTATTTTCATTTCCACTCCCAACCAGATGCCATCTGATGTGCTTGCCTCACTTTGTTTAATGGAAGGCACAACTCTACACCAGCCTCCCTTTTAGGACTTCTGTTTCATCATTTTCATGAAAAATAATTCTAGAGGAAGGGTGTTTATTTAGCCATATGCATCTTTTGTTGGTTCTCAGTGTTTTTCTCCATGATTAGCCTTTCACCATGCTGAGGAAGAAATAATACTGTAGCGAGAGTACTTATTTACCCATACAGAAAATGTGTTGGTTTTTTAGCATACAAAACTATAATTTTCACAATTGTCTCTTTGTAAAATATTTGGACAAAAAAGCCTATTCAAAACTGTCTATCATTTCCAAACTAAGAAATGCTAACATGTTATATTGTGTATTTGTCACATAAAGTAGCCTCAGCTAGTCACTTTATAGCCACCGGTATGTTTATTGATGAAGTAATTAAACAAAGCATTTTTCCCAGAATGTGAGCACCAAGACACCTTTATCATATCAGAGTACTGTAATAGGAAATCATAAACAGTGAACATGTTTACTGGTGTAAAATATATACTTTAGTGTCTGTCTAGATATTTTATACAGAATCAGCTTTTGCTTGCTTTTGGCTGACTTCCCAAAGAAGTAAAAAATACCTGCTCGGTTCTCAAAGTTCCTGTTCTTTTCTGCAATTCCCTGAATCAAATATGCAAAGGAACTAATCGTGTGAGTACACAGCAGGAACAATATGATAGATCTACTGAGAAATCTCATCTAGAAAGTCAGGTTTCCCCAGCTTAATTTGTTTCAGCCAAACACACTGGAGTCAGCAGGTGGGTGGGTGTAATCCTGGAGAATTTCTTACATTGTTTGTCAAAGTAGTTGCACCCTACCAAATACCTAGGGTATTTTGCCAGTTCTATCATGCTTCCTTTTCCAATCCTTCCCCTCTGTTGTTTAAAGTGGTCGAGTTAAAAGAACTGGCAAACTGCAGTGAATGCTCAATATTTATTCGTAGCATTCTTTAAATTTCTAAAATCACTTGCTACTTTAAAAGGACAACAATAATTCAGGCAAAATCCATGTTCATCTTAACTAGAGTAGACCTAACCAGTTATTGTCAGATACTTTGGTGTCTTTGTTTCTGTTTGGCCCCTGAATCTAAAAACTGAGTTAGCTGGGTGTGAGCTGTCAGTTCCTTTCAGCATTTTCTTTGGAACGCTGACAAAACATGAATTAATTCTGATTCCTATAGTTAAAATATTGAGTCTGCAGCAGGCTATTCCTGCTGTATGCTGCTGGGCCTCAGAATTCCCAATAAAAGTCCAGCAGGAGAGAGATCCAAGGAGAAATACTGGTTTTATTGAGCTCAATAAAAGGCAGCAGGCCAACACCCCACCCAGGACAGTGCTGAGCTGTTCCGCCCCCCAAGACAAAATGGAGACACATTTTATTCCTTCCTCTTCCCTCCCTCCAAGGTGGCTGGAGGTGGCAGGGACAGTCTTTGGGGATTGTCCAATGGATGCAGTCTGGGGGCTGGTCCAGGGGTGGTCCCAAGGCGTTCCTGATTATGCAGGGCTGGACATCTGGCCAGGTGTGCCTGGCCTAATCTGTCCCTTAATGGGCCATCAGGGGTGTGACAATGACAAGGGGGAGCAGGGTATTGTGTTGAGGTCTTGGCAAACAGAGAAAGTCAGTAAATCAATGGGGGGAGCAATGAGTCATCAGGAAACAGAGACAGTTCAACGGGGAAACCAGAGTCTCAATGGAATGAGGCCGGAGGCTGCCAGACAGCCCTGGAAATGTGTAAAGTTGAAACAATGGAAATGCCTCTGGCTGCCTCTTAATCCAGGATGTAGCTGCTGAAGACGCACAAGGGCCAAGATGAACAATGGATTCTGCTTCTGGAAGATGCAGCCATGCCAAAGAGTCACCATTTTCCTCCTTCTCTCCCCATGGTTCTTGCCCAAGATGGTGGTCCCAAGCATAGAGGACGGGGGGGGGGGGTACCCAGGAAAACATGGTGGGGTAAGAGGTTAAGAGGGGAGCAGGGGGGTGCCCTTCTAGCTCAAGGTGGTGGGGAGGGGAAAGCAAGAGAAAGAGAGGGGGGAATCTAGTGGAGGGGGAGAAGGAGAATGTAGTATTTCAATTAATCAAGGTCTCATGGTTCAGCAACAGTGCTGCTCAGGTTGGGAAAAGACTGCAGAGCAGCTTGCCTATTATTTCTATGGGAAAGTTCCAATTTGTTTGGGGTTTTCGTGTGGTGCTTGTGCATGGTATGGGGCATGGTTTTGGGGTGTTGGGAACCCCAAAAGCATCTCGTAAAATATTTCATTATGTCCAATTATGACTTAACAATATGTACCAAAAAAACCCCATGTGATGGAAAAATGAATGCTAATATGGATCTGCATTCTGCATCTCCACTAATACAATGTATTTCATATTATCACATGGCTCAATTTTTTAACCTTTTTTTTGTTTGTTCTAAAAACTGAGTTTGCTGGGCATGCAAACAATATCACAGAGACCTGCAAACTAGAAACTATTGCCAGCTCAATTAGAACTTCAGCAAAGAACAACAAACTATCCAGTTTTGTGAATAAGAAACTCTCATTAAAATAATATTTCCACATAGACTGAACTATAGTAGTAAACTGCAACTGCAGTAGGCCCATTGAATCAGTGGGGATTTGGTGAGTCAACTCTAGACCTACTGCTGATTTCAGCCATCAGGTTAAAATGCTGAAATACTGGCATCATGGCCTATTCCGCAAAGAAAGGAAGGAAGGAAGGAAGGAAGGAAGGAAGGAAGGAAGGAAGGAAGGAAGGAAGGAAGGAAGGAAGGAAGAAATGATTTCTGGGAAGAACATGCACAGGGTTATAATTTCTACACAAAGCATTATAATAGTATTATAGTAACTAACCCAAATTCATTTAATTATTTTAAAGTTATCTACCACTAGAAACATTTTCATGTACCTATGTGATCTGTGAAGATGCCAATGAAAGCCAGGTCAAATATATTTGCTGGCCAAAATGTATTTAAATAAAAAAGCAAAGCAAAGTGTTCTGCTTATATACCACCCCAAAGCACTTCAAGTACTCTCTGGGCGGTTTACAATTTATTTATGCAGCCTACACATTGTGGGGGGGAAAAAGAAACAATTAAAACAAGTATACAGTTTAAGGGTACTATTTAAGAAAACCAAACAGGAAGAGAATATCTACTACAGGTTGGCTGGAATGTAACTATGGGTGTTATCTAGTACTTCTGGCTTGAAGACAAGATGAATCCTAACTAATCGTAAGAAATCACTAACTTTCCCCAGACTGACAAAGGGCGTTTATACACTGTAAGGAATTTAAATTTATGAGGGTCCCGTGCCAGCGTGCCTGCGCTTCATGGGCTGCAAAAGACCAAGTCTGAGTCTCAGGAGACGAGAAAAGAAGTTATTGATTGATCAATCAGGGCACTTCCACACTTTTTGGTGGTGAGAAGTCCACCCAGAAAACGAAAGGAGATATTTTTATAAGGTTTTTCCAGCACTTTTTCCCCCTCCGCCCATCCGAATTTATGTCATATACATTTGTTACATGCATCAAACACTAATTGACATCTTTGGTCATTTATTTTGTATTCCTGACACTTGCCTAAAAGTTCTAACTGGTACGTTTGATCTCCTCCCCTCACAGGCAGGGAGGGTAGGATCATCCTTATGTCCTTGGACATTTGACAGTTATAAACCCCAGACGCTGAGATAAGGCCTCCCTGGTACGCCTTGGACACACGTTAATTGCTAGTGTGTGATCCTCAAAGCTTAGGAACTTAATTGGATCCTTGAATTCATAATTGCCTTAGCTGACTTAGCGGAAGTTCCTTTCTCTATTCTAGCCGGAAAGGCTTGACCAAAGATTCTAAGTTTACAAGAATACAACTGTAGATACATGTGAATGTGATACATATATGTATATATGTATATATATACGTGGAGTGCTTAAGTGAATATAACTACATTATTCGTGTCACTAGTGTGGCTATATATGTATATGTATTGCTTAGAATACATTGTTGTTGAATACATGAGGGCTTGTCCATACCTGTGGTTAGTGAAGCAGCCATATATATTTATAAATATATAATTAGTCAAATGTCCTCCCTTACACTCGGCCCTGAACGGATTTCTGGAAATTTATGCCAGTAAATTTCCCAGAAAACGTCATGGACTTGTAAGGGACGAACAAAACATATCAAAGGTATATGTACAAAAGTGTGAACATTGCGTGAGCCCCCCCTATGTCATTCCTGGGGTGAGATGGTCTTCATGGCTCATGGAAGGACTTTCTATTTTCCTGACAAAAATTTAGGCAGGGCAGTCAGAAAAACATTCTCAGTCCTTTTTCCCCAAAGGGCTTATAGGCACAGTTCAAGAAAATGAATTATCATAAAATGATTTGTGGCGTCTCAAGTCAGGGGGACGCATCAAATAGGTGAAGGCCAAAGAAATACCCCTTATTCACTAGGGCACTTTCTAGAGTAAAATGTTAAGTTAACAGATGAAGTGTTGCCATGCTTGGGATGTAAGAAGACCCCCCCTGGTCGGACCCACAGACTGCAACGGATGGATATGTTCCATGGACCACAGCATTTAAGTTTCCCCTGTTGGAGAAATGCATCGTGGTCACAGCAGTATCAGGTAACCTCCCAGGCCATGTTGTACACTTCTCAAGGATCCCAAATTCTCAACTGTTGAAGGGGGCTGGCATAAGAATTTTTGATAATATTGTGATAGACTTGGATATCACGATCCCCGTCCCAAAGCGATAATTAAACATGCTTTAAACAGCAGATTTGTTCATTACCTTATTTTAGGACAATCATGAAACCCAAATTAATTTGCCTGCCACAGCAGTGCACATGTGAGATATCGTGTTTGTGTGTTTGGTAGTCAGGCTGAGAACCCTGAATTCTAACAAAGCACCACACTGTAGGTTCATTTTGCAAACCAAATACTTATAAGGAAAATATGCCCTTCTTAGCCCACCAAGGAAATATGTGGGCCAGGCTACTTTGCCAGGTTTTTTCCAACCTTATTTAGGTGTGTGTGGTGTGCATTCAAACTCAGATAATAGCAGGCTGTGCAGAATCACCCAGTTGTGTGTGCATTCTCAATTGATAGACATTTGCAATGATACTAAATAAAGGTAATATACATATCATGAAGGCTGAAAAAGGCATAAGACACATCTAGATGGTGCTTAGAAAACCCACCTTGCGCCATACATTCTCATGGTAAAGTCATGAATGAGCCGTTGAAATCCGGTCAGAAATGTCTCTGTGGCTGATAATTTACACACACAAAAATCTGCCCCGTAAACATGGGGCCAAGATTAGTTCATCAGTGTCTTTGGTGAAGAAAATAATGTAGATATAGCTACTTCATAAAGCCACTTTTTTCTTTGGTATAAAGGCTCGTGAACACCCATGGGCACCAAAATGTCTCTCATTCAATACAAATTGCATAGAAAGGCAAGTCATAATCTCTGGCACTCAATGCTTTGTGAGTAAAAAGCATTTTCAGTGGCCAAGCATGATCATTACATAAAAAGGCACATCCAGAGAAGCACTTCAGTAAGAGTTTTCACAGTGACTATCAATAATAGACAATAAACAATATCATAATAGTGATCAATAACTAACGTCCCCTTTGCAAGGCTTCTAAGGCCGTGGGGCATTTTCCTACCAGATCGAGCACAGGGTAATGTAAATATGTAAAGTTGCTCTGGAGCCTACCATGCGCAGGAGAAAAAAAAAATAAGCGCTCACTTGTCGGATGCTGGGAGGCTGGTGTGTGCGTGTGTGGCAACACAAGTTCATGGTGATCCAGGGCACGCGCACAGGCATCAATGAAGGTCTGAAAGCAGTATTTAAACCCCAAGTCTCTGTCCCGGTGAAAAAGGGGGTTAAATTGCAGACGTGAAGTCTGTTGGCCGCAATCCAAAACAAGAGTCAGTGGCTGTTTCAGACCCACTCTCTCCCCCCAGAAACAAACAGAAAAGAAAAGAAAAGAAGGAAATGAGAGACAGGAAGACAGGATTTTAATCTGTCAACCTGAGTTGAAAGTGAATCCGCAGGCTGCTTTGGGACCCTCCAGTATCAAACGCACGCTGTCATCTGGGGAAGGATGGGCAAGGATGCGGTGACCACAGGTCAGGTTCATGTTGTCGCCCGCCGTCCAGGGTGAAGTCATCTAAGGCATAGGGGCAATCTACAGCAGAGGGCAGAAGGCGTCACCGGTCAGGCCTCACTCCCTCTCGGTCGCGGGGTACGGGTCACGCTGGGTGAAAAGGCTGACATCACTGGATCCTGGAGCCCACATCGATCTAACTCGCGGAGCGAAGTTATCACGAAGATGGCATCATCAAAGGCATCAAAGGCGAGGAGGGGAGGTCCAGGAGGGATGGCAGAATGGAGGGCAGGAGGGTCCCCATCTGAGCATCTACGACCGGCGGCGTCAGCTTTCCAAACCCGACCGACTCCGTGATCCAAAAATAAAGAACGGGTGGGCGTTTTTCCCAGAGCAAAAACCCGACCTCCAGGATGTACCTGGGTAAGAGAAGAACAGACACACGACCACAAACAGACAAACACAGAACACAAACACACAAAACGGCCCCTCAGCTGTCCTTGTGCTGCCAGGCAGGGTGGTATAGTCTATCTGACAGTCTCGGGAAAAAAAAAATGTCGTAAAAGGCAGATTGAAGCTTTCCTCTTCGTAAAACCAGTACGTGAAGTAAGGGGGAGTCTATGATGAGGACACCTCTGCACATCAGGAGATATGCACAAGTTCAGCTGGCTCCAATGAGCGCTTGCAAGGTGTAGGTGCTCAGGTGTCCCTAATCAACCACAGATCCCATCCCCAAGTCAAATTGCTCTCCTCCACGGGGACAACAAAAAGGTGTAGCTGGCAGAATATCCATGAGATGCAAAACAGGGTGTTTCCTCCAGCGTCTTCCCGTGTGGAAAGAGACAGACAGACAGACAGACATACAACCACACACAAGAATGGCCAAGCAATCTGCAGATCTCCAGGTGTGATAGTGCTACATGCAGTACACTGTGTGCAGATTTCTATGGCACAGTGTAGTGCAGGCTATGAAAAAGGGCCATAGTACACAGCTGCACTTCAGCAGTTTTGCACAAGTTCAGCTGGAACAATATTCCATAGCCACGCTACTAGGCTCCCTGTGAAATTTGGAACAAATTAATAATGTGCACTGCAGAGCCATCCTTTAAAATAGGGAATCTTGCCCTTTACATACAGGTTTCATGTGCACACAAAAAAAGGAAAAAGAAAAAGAAAATCGTTAAGTCCATATTGTTTTCTAAAAAGAAAATAAGCCTCATTTTCCTCAGGGGAGCTCCTGAGACCAGGTGTGATTTAAAAGCTGCACCAATACACTTTGCACATTTTAGTGGCCAGGCGAGCCTTTTACCGCCTATGGCAAAAAGATAATTCTTATATTCTGAAGAGTCATTAAAATCGCAAGTAAAATCACTATCCCAGTAGCGTTTGAACATATCTTCTAAAAATCAAATTAAGAAATTTGTGCACTCTCTTAGGCAAGCAAGGCTCCTCTTAAGTTCTAGTGTTTAAGCCTGCCTTAACTGTAACGCTTTGGGATTGACTGGTAAGTTACTTCAAAGGCAAAAATAAAAAATATGCTTACAGGACAGCTTACAAAGAGGGGAGGGGGCTTTAGTGTGCTGTCACATCCTAAAAAAATAAATAATCAGGTTTCTCTTGTGTCCTTTTTCCGAAGAATTCTTTTATTCTAAAGTTTCTGATAACAAGATTTTCACCTCTTATTCTTTGGCAAAAATACCTGATAGGTGTGTTTGATTCCAAGGGTTTAATTAAATTAAAACGTGACGTTTTGGGGCCGAATTCCTGGATTCTCTTCTAAACAATAGACTCCCCTTTCCCTCTCCCCTATCCAAGAGAGAAAAAAAAATGCTGCAAGTCGGCTAGAAGCCACCTCTTTATGCTTTTAAGGCAGCACGGAAAATTGTGGTCGTTCCCGTAAGTGGAGAGGAGTGACCTTCTGGCCATTGCCTGTAAAATTTACTGGCTTATGGCTTTTAGGGGTCAGTTTATTCCCTTCGCTATGCATGCATTAGGTTGATGTGTTCAATATAAGTTTTGCGTCCAAACTCTATCAAGTGGCTTGGGAGAGAAAGGAGGGGTTGGGAGTTGTTATCCTGCCTTGCCCTGCAAGGGGCCCCGAGAGCAGAAAGAGAAAGGAGGGGCTGTCAACTTTTAAATTCCCCCGCGGCTGCCTTTTACAGCCTGAGGCAAGCAGATAATCTCCTGTAATTACTTCTGTAATGTATTAGGTGTGAAATGCCCTGGAACAAAGGGGCAATTCACCCTTTCAGTAGCTATTGATCTTGTTGTTGGCTTAAGCCTAATTTGAGAAGCGTGGCTTTTGTAATGAATACACAGAGCTACTTAAATCAGGAGGGAGAGAAAAAAATCTTAGGTGAACATGTAGAAGTTCTCTCTCTTCCTTCACTCGTATATCTCTGGGGAGGCAAATAATGCCTAGATCAGATAGAGAGAGAGAGACTAAGATCTTCTCCCCCTTTTCCTTAAAAAAAAAAAAAAAAAAGGTAGACTTGTGCAGTAGGATAGTTGTTGGCAGTTTGGTCCTGAGAATCTCCCTGTGTTTGAAATTAAAATGCCTGGTCTTTTATCAAATGTTCTTAACTACTTTTAGAGAAGGGGGAAAAAAAGGCATTGATTCTACTTTCTGTCGTGGCCAGCTGCCAGAAGGGGCTCAGCCCCTGATTTGATTTCCTGCTTTTGATTATTAATAGTTCGGAAATAACGTCCCTACCTATCTCCTCATGTGGTGCATAGCAACCCTTAGTTCTGTTTAAAGCTTCCATATCCAAGGAGTTGGGCATTGGCGTAGCGGGATGGAAGTACCTCCTGAATGCTTGAATAAGGCAATTCAGGGGTACGCATCCCCCATCTAGCACTTCCTGTCCCCTCAATGCTCCGTGCTCTCCTCCTGTTCCCTCAACATCATACCTATCCATCCCACTTCTGTCTTGCTGCCTTCCTTCTACTATTTTTTTCCTTGTAAAATATCCCTTCAGCTGGTAAATTTTGTTGCGTGACCAGCCAGTCACAAAATATGCGGGATGTTGTTTATCCCTGAGTATTCAAAAGTATTTTTCTCACTGCCCATATTCCCCCTGGTATTATCAAAATTGCTGGAGGGGTCTCCTAGTTGGCAGAGTTTTTAGTCTCTTATATTAATTAACTAAGCACGTCCTTGTACATTCACACACCTCTTGCTAGCAGGTCATAATTGGTCTGTCCTCCCTGAGGGCTAGAATCTTAATTTGAGATGGTAAAGTCCTGCCTCATCCTAGTTAGAGGGGTTCTTCTTAAAGCTCACTCATGTTCCATTTAATACTAAAATCATTACTTCTGGTGGCAGAATTCCAATGTTACCACATCGCACATCAAAAGGGGGTGCATAAACTGCACTAATTTATCCCCATAGGTTTACTTTAAAGGTCTAACTGTGTTCCTATGATTTCTCCCACACAAGCATCAAACGGACTCACACCTCAACAATCAAATGCACATCATACACGCCAACATGTGATTCAGCAACCATACACAACTCTCCCACATTTCTGTTTCCCCAGTTAACTGCGATCCCTTGCCTAAGAATAGATCTTTCTAACTTCTCTAAAATCAAACGAAGATGGTGGAACTTCGTTGGTATTGTGGGGCAAAGATTGCCAGTCTTTGCCCCTGCTTAAGACACAGGGAATGGCCACTTCCTGTGGTTACCCAAAAAGAATTCAACTTAACACCCACATATATATTCAAACATTAGTAAATCCTCTGAGGAAGCCAGAGCAGTGCTCTGCTTCTAATTCTTCAAACACTTGGGGAGGGGGACACTAGGGTCACTAGAGAGAAGCTCTCTTCCACCCTCGGGGGACCTCAGAGTCTCTCAACTCTTAGTCCTCCCTGGTCCGCGGGATGCTAGAGACACACAAGTGTCCCTTCTCGTCTTCCTCCCTCCCCGGGGCCGACTCATAAGAATCCGCAATCTTCTCCACTCCACAGAGCTGTTAGATTCGAACTCACGCCACCCCACAACTAGTTTTCTCTTCTTACCAGATTTCTTTTGCGCAGTCCTCTTACAGTTCCTCCGTTGTTCTGCCGGCTTTGTTTCTCCTTAAATAACAGTATTGTGTCCAATGCTGATAGAACAAGTCTCCTCTCAAAATCAGAGGGTCCGGACTAGATTTGTTCCAGGGTCAGCATGAATTCTTACTGTGATTTAAGTCAGACTCCCAAGAGCGCTGGGGCAGTGGCACTTTTTCCCGGCCAATGCACCAGAAATGTAAGGAATTTAAATTTATGAGGGTCCCGTGCCAGCGTGCCTGCGCTTCATGGGCTGCAAAAGACCAAGTCTGAGTCTCAGGAGACGAGAAAAGAAGTTATTGATTGATCAATCAGGGCACTTCCACACTTTTTGGTGGTGAGAAGTCCACCCAGAAAACGAAAGGAGATATTTTTATAAGGTTTTTCCAGCACTTTTTCCCCCTCCGCCCATCCGAATTTACGTCATATACATTTGTTACATGCATCAAACACTAATTGACATCTTTGGTCATTTATTTTGTATTCCTGACACTTGCCTAAAAGTTCTAACTGGTACGTTTGATCTCCTCCCCTCACAGGCAGGGAGGGTAGGATCATCCTTATGTCCTTGGACATTTGACAGTTATAAACCCCAGACGCTGAGATAAGGCCTCCCTGGTACGCCTTGGACACACGTTAATTGCTAGTGTGTGATCCTCAAAGCTTAGGAACTTAATTGGATCCTTGAATTCATAATTGCCTTAGCTGACTTAGCGGAAGTTCCTTTCTCTATTCTAGCCGGAAAGGCTTGACCAAAGATTCTAAGTTTACAAGAATACAACTGTAGATACATGTGAATGTGATACATATATGTATATATGTATATATATACGTGGAGTGCTTAAGTGAATATAACTACATTATTCGTGTCACTAGTGTGGCTATATATATATATGTATTGCTTAGAATACATTGTTGTTGAATACATGAGGGCTTGTCCATACCTGTGGTTAGTGAAGCAGCCATATATATTTATAAATATATAATTAGTCAAATGTCCTCCCTTACAACACGACCCCTAAGCTCCGCCGCAAATGGCTGCAAGGTCCGGACCTTAAAAATGTTTACCCACCAGCTCCGGACTTTGCAGACAATTAAGTGCGACCCCGCCCACTTTAGCGCGACCAAACAGCAGTTGTCTTGTACCTGGTCTTTGATGGTGACAAAGATTTGATCCGGTGTAAGGATAGTGAGTGCGGGGCTCTCCTGGCTTCTGTTTGTTCTTTTTTTGTGCCCCGCCCCTTTAAGAGATCTGAATGCTGCCGGAACAAAACGGAGGTAAACTGGCAGTCTTTTCTTTCTTTTTTCTCCCTCCCTCAGGCAGCCAGCAACCAGGAAGTGCCGGGGGGTGGGGACAGAGGAAGACAGAGGAAGAGCGACGAACCCCTAAGATCTCTGGTCCGAATTTAAGTGGCCAGCGGATCTTATGGGTCGTGTAAAAAGGCCCATAGCTGCTTGGATAAGTAGCGAAACGTTTTGATCTCACAAGAAAAGAAGTCCAGTTGCCATGACTCAACTTCCTGATAACTTACCTGGAGGACTGAGAATCATCACAGACAAATGAATCATACTTCAGAGCATTTTACTACAGTTCTTTGCTCCACTCTTTTCTCTAGATGGAGCTTTTAATTATCTCAGAGTGGGGCTCCTCATGAGGAGAGAGGCCTCCTTGGAAAAGTCCCTGATGAACTTGGGAAAGATTGAAGGCAAAAGGAAAAGGGGAAGGCAGAGAATGAGATGGCTGCATGGTGTCATTGATGCAACCAACATGGATTTGACCAAACAGTGGAAGATAGGAGGGCCTGGCGTGCTCTGGTCCATGGGGTCACGAAGTGTCAGACCTAACTGAATGACTGAACAACAACAAAGGGCTGCACCTCATGGGACATGTGATATAACTGATTCTTTTGCTGTGGAGTCACACTGGGGCATCTGGTTCTCTCAGGTATAAGTGGTTGCACAAGCAAAGGAGGGGGGAAATGCCGGGGACTCGCGGTTCCATTTGAATTGACTGTAGGTGTTGCAGATCAAGAGAACTGCCTCAGGAAGGCTTGCCTTGTGTCTCTTATCTTGTCAGCTAAGCTATTAATGAATAGATGTTTATAGAAGGAGAAGAGAGGAGAAGGAGAAGGAGAAGGAGAAGAAGCAGATTGGGGGACTGGGGAGAAGAGGCTCTGTGGACAGAGGTGAGTGCTGGTGCTGCATATGTGTACACATGCACTTTCACCTTGAAAGGCAAGAGGTGAGGGAAGAGGTGCTTTGCCAAAGCACTGCTACATACTTGCTTTGAATTTTTATAGAAACCTTTTCCAGAAATGTTGTACTTGGACAGTGAACCCTGCACTGAGCAAGGGGTTAGACTCAATGGCCTTATAGGCCCACTCCTACTCAGTAATTCTATGAGTTTATGATTCTGTGATTCTATAATCATGGTGCTTTGTTTATGCAAGTCCTTCCCATCCTGATCTTGAACATCATGCCTCCCTATGTCACTCAATACGTCCCTACAAACACTGCTACCCATTGACAAAAACCTATCAGCTAGCTGCATGGGGGGGGGACCACACAAATCATTTCAACTGGGGGGGGGATAAATCCTCACTGTTTCCCACACATACACCCCATTTAGCAGTTCTTGCAAATGGGACATCGTGAGGACCTGGTCATAAAATTTTCACTCTGAGGTCTCAAGGAACAGTCTGCCACTGACCTGTCTCAAACCTGCACAAATAACATCCCCTGTTGTTTCGGTAACATTTCATGATCCAACACTTGAGCTGCAAGGCGGAGTTAGAGAGATCTCAATCTGAGGATGCCATTTCTAATAGGACCCTTACATTATTCCATATATAAAAAAACCCAGCTGGTTCCACAGGCTTCTCCAGAGGGAGAGTACAGAAATCTACATGCCTGTCTGTGCCTCTAGGGGTTAAGTTATGGACAAAAGCAGTTTAAAAATTCCTGGTTATTTTAAACCATTTAGACAAAACACATTTCTGCTCCTGGGATCAATTTCTGCTTGATTAGTTAGTGCATTTTAAAAAAACTTGCTTATTTATTGTGGAAAGGAAATCCAGCTTTGCAGAAAAGCCTATCCATTTATCTTGTTTAAACAAATAGTGTCAGGTAAGGCTCTCGCTCATGAAAGAAATCTCGATTCAGACCCTTGGCAGCCAGGCTAGAATTCCTGGCCGCCTGCCCTGCTCCTAAACATATGACGTAGAAGTGGATTTCACTGCAATCAATAGTGTTTCTTTCCAAATAACCTATTTAAGATCAGATTACTGAAATGGTGAACTTGGAGGTAAAATGAGGATACCGAAGGAACAACATTTCTAAACAACTCAGATCTCTTGAAATAGAATCCACGTTTATTGACAAAAGGAAACACTAGCCTCATTATGATGTCTGTTTTCTGTTCTCTTCTAAGACAGCATTTAAGTATACATTCAGATGACTGCTAACACAGGGTCCAAAGGAAGTGGATTGGAATCCACGAAAACTTGGACTGAAATAATTCTTTTTGTCTTGAAGGTGCCTTGTACTTGTGCCTTGGTATGTTTTTTTTTTTTTTTGCTTTTGCCTTTGTTATGCATCTTAACTTTGCAGTTGTTAACGATGCTCAAAATATAACATAGGTTGGTTCTGTGCCCATAGAAAGATAAAGACAGTCTGAACAGGATTACAGGAATATTGAAGTAAAGCATAGGCTGTGGGTTAAAAACCACTTCCTCAGGTTTGTACCAGTGCAAAGAACTTAAGAGTCCAAAACCTAAAGTCCAAGTGTGCATGGCAAGATGGATATTGTCAGGCAAGTTGCTCTTACATTCAACAGTCCTTGCCAAGACTAGTGCCAGGAACATCAAAGTGATATGTCTCTCTCCGCCCCCGCCCCCCAGCTTAGACCACTGTCAGACCATTGTCTACAGAAGTTACTAGTTGATATTTCCATACTTTCCAGTTGATACTTTTAATAGTTTCACGGGCTGCATTTCATAAGTTTGGCTGGGCAGGAACTTGCTGGGCTGAGGTGACTGTAGATATATCCAGCAGTAGCCAATTGTTCTTCTCCTGCCCCTGAATTCAAAGAGAGACCTGCCTCTCTGCTATGTGTCTCTTTTCCTCACTTCACTCTGTTGAGGTCTGCTGCTGAAAGCAGTCATGTTTGTTAGGTTGCTGTTGATCTGTTCACAACTGTAGGTAAATAATTTTTTCTTCTTTCTAGTACTAACATCTCAGAGAGAATTATTAATATTTTAAGTGTGAGTTTATGAGAAGATGGGTGAACTGCTATCGGGAACATGCAGCTACTCTGCTCTGCCAGTTCCTATATTTTTACTGCATGGCTAAAGGAATTTAAGCGAAATTCAAAACTTTGCACAAAGTTACTTAAAAAAAACAATCAGTTCCCAATTATAATTCTACATGCCAATGAAATTATTTGTTACTGTTATATTTATTTATTTTTTAAATTTATTTTTCAAGCCTGTTCAAAAAAATTAACAAAAAACAAAGCAGCTAAAAACACAATAAATCATCGCATTACAAAATCTTGAGATACAAAAAATTCTTATAGGATGCCTCGAGATACAAAAAATTGCAGAAGGCTTCAATTCCCAGGGTGCATTCTGCCCCATGCAATTTCAAGTTACGAAAATTTCAAGATACAAAGTGTCACTCAAGGCTCCATTGTATGATAGTATTAAAACAATTTCATTTTAAAAAGTTTAAACCCCACATAAAATAATATGTGGTAAAAAGAATTAAAACTCACCAGTTGCCATTTAGTTTTTAAAAGCGATGATCTTCACCTACCATCCGAAGGTTAACATAGGAGGGAGGACATTCCATAACCTGGGAGCAGCTGCAGAGAAAGCCCTTTCTAGAGTTCTTCAGAGGGATTGAAAGAAGGATCTCCCCAGAAGATATTAGGAGCTGAGGTGGTTGTATGGTGTCATGTAGTTGCAGTTTAAAAACAACCCTTTATTTAACAGTGTTCAAAAGTAAATGCATTTGTTCCTTTTAGTTCCTTTCTAAAGACTGGAATGGTACAAACTGCTGCCCTGTAATAATATACTTCCCCACAGTGAGACCGTATATATCCTACACAAAAAACAGAATTAAATGTGTACAGTACTACCAAAAGAGTAAGTTATATCTTATTAATAGGGCAAGTATTCCTATGACATGTTATTTTTTCTACAGAATTTATTTAAATTTAAAAGAAAATGGAAAATATTCATTTTTAATCCCTGATTACTAATAAACCAATGTAATAGTCCCAAATAGATGTTTGGTGAGTGCAAAAAAAGAGTTTGAAGAGTTGATTTTCATATCAGTGGAAAAAGGACGAGCAGCTCATTAATCACACTGGCAACATTCTTCAGCTCAGCCGAATGCGACAGCAATTCCTTGTCTCCTTGAGGTCCATCTTTTGCATTATGCCTAAAGCAGAAAATTGTTTGACTTCCAAATTCTTTAAAAGACAGAAACTTAAGGCAGAACTAAATGTTGCTGGAGAGAAGATTCTTTAAAAGCAGTGGCTGACTGTAATGTACAAGTAAAATGTCAAGCGTTGGGTTTTGCTCTGTTAACAGACAAAATGCAACCGGGCTACTGCTTTAAATCAAATTCCATGGTAAAATAGTAATTTCCTTATCCAGACTGTGTTTCCTATTAGTACAGGAGTGGGGAATCTTTTGCCTCTAGCAGTATTTGAACTAGAGATGGGAAAATAATGATGTGGGTCTGCAGCCCTGATCAATAATAATGTTTATTTTGGATCCATGGAAACTTGGCCATAGAGGAGAAGGGAATTTATGGGGTAATAGTTGAGGAGCAACATGCAAGGCACCATGATGATGATGATGATGATGATGATGATGATGATGATGATGATGATGATGATGATGATGATGATGATGATGTAAGCCCTTTCCCCAACCCATATGCTATGTCCCCCCTCCCAAAAAATCACAGAGTCTGTAATTAATCTAGTGCAGTGGTGGTGAACCGTCAGCACTCCAGATGTTTTGGACCACAACTTCCAGGATTTCGAGCCCAGATTGCCAATGACAAAGGACTGTGGGAGTTGTGGCCCAAAACACCTGAAGTGCCGAAGGTTCACCACCACTGGCCAAGTGTCCCTCTCTATATGTCTGGGAGAGGGAGGGAAGGGATGGCAGCGAAAGGCGAGCAAGGCTCTTGTTCAGTATGCGACATAAACTGGACATCTATTTTCTTTGCCCGTTGAAAAGTAATTAATACTTATGTGCCTTCATGTCAGTTTTGACCAATGGCGATCCTTGCCAAGGTTTTCTAGCGAGAAAGCATTCAGGCATAAAGTTTGCCACTTCCTTCTTCTGGAGCGATTCCTAGGGTCTCACAGGATGCCTCTTCTCCCAGAAGGCACACAAAAGGCACACAGTAGAATCAAACTCCTCCCCTCCCCAGGTACTCCGATTCAGTGAGCCAGCCAAGCCACTCAGCTAAAAAGAATGGCGTGAAAACAGCTACTATGCTCCTTTGTGTGTTTGCCCTGAAATGAATAGCAATTGCCATGAGCTAATGGAGGAAAATGTCCCAGAAAAATGCTCCCCTTTTAATTTGAGACACAAAAAGTTGGAATAAATGGTCACCCTCCCCCAACCTGATACCATACAGGTGTCTGGGGGTTGAATCCCCATCCCACTTCATTGTGGCCTTACTAGCTGGGATGACGAGAGGTCTCTTCCCCACCATTCAGAAATGTCCTTTTTTGGACTAAGAAACCTCAGCTCCTTCTGGGATGGAGTTCTTGTCTGAAAAGGGGGGTGCTTCTTACCACCCCTTTTGTTGTTTTATAATACATTTATAAAACGTTTGGGAATCAAGGTAAACATCCCCAAGCCATTTTGTGAAAACACACAGGCTTCATGGGGAATGTCCCCTGGCAGCCACATCTGGATTCTTTAGATAAATCAACAACAACAACAACAACAAATGGTAAAGTCTCTTCTCTCATTCATGGCAGCCGAAGCATTCCTTGGAATAGATTCCAGGAACTCTGTCTTGTAGCATTTTTATCTCAGATATTGAAGTGTGTTTTCTCTATTATGCTGCAGCCCATTCAACCTGTTTCAATATTTAGCTCAGGCTATTGTACCCAAACTCTTGTCTGTTTAAAAATAATTTCCTTTCGTGCTAGATAATTCTGCATCTGCAACAGAGTTTAAAAATGCCCTGTGAAGAAATGTCTTCAGGATTAATTAGGTTCAGGAACAAAAGATTAACCAGGGTCACATATGTGGGAGCTGATACACTGTTGCGAGTAAGTAATGAGCTGCAATACAGGTGGTCACACCCGCTGAAATCTCATCTCAGATCCATAGTAGTGAAGCTGCAAACCCATATACAAATCAGTGGAAGACATTTTATGCCTGGACTGAGGCTACTGTATATTATGCACAGAGCGAGCCCAGAGGGTTTTGCTCCTGAATAAACATGGCTGAACTCTGCAGTTTTTCATTGCAACCCCATATATATTGACTCAGAATTTAAGTCCCACTGAGTTCTGAGAGGCTTAACTCTAGGAGAACAGATCCATGATTGCAGCCTAAGAGGTCCTCTACTTCCCTGTCCAGTAGGATGGAGACAGTAGGTAAGGTAGACAAATAACACCTTGTGCACTTTTAAGAGCTGTATTGAAATAGAAAAGCAAGCATGGTGCAGATGCTGAAATGCCCTTCTCTGTATTACAGTGGAACCTTGACTTACGTCATTAATCCGTTCCAGTGGTCTAGACTTAAGTCAAACTTGACTTAAGTCAAACGAACGTTTCCCATAGAAAGTAATGGGAAAGCGGATTAATCCGTTCCAGATGATGAAAAAGACCCCTGAAAACAGCAATTTAACACAAATTTGACTGGGATAGGAGATTCCTTCTGGGGATGTAAATGAAATGTCTCTTCAAAGAGAGGAGGAGGCAGTGGAATTATAGTCCACAAGTTATATGCCTCCACTTTTTAATGTTCATAGCAACAATGTCTAACATTTAAGTTTTACTGATTTTTAACCTGATGTTCCAAGTTCTGAACAACTCTATGCTTACCATTAGAGTCCCACAACTGTACATCTCCCCAACTAAAATGCTTCCTTTGTGGACCAGACTTCTGCAGCCAGAATTTTTACAAGACTGAGCCGACTGTCTAACCAGCGAGGCCAGCCCCGAGCTCCTGGCCCTTCTTCTCCTCCGGCAGCAGCGGCGGCTTCAGTGAGGCCGAGGACCAGCTCCAGGTGCTCCGAGCTGGCCTTGCCGAAGCCGCCGCTGCCGGAGGAGGGGAAGAAGGCAGGAGCAGTTTGGAGGTGGCAGCCGTGATGCTGGGTCGTGGCTGATGCCCAATTCCGGTGCCTTGTGCCAGGGCTCTGAGATGTAAGTCAAAGCCTGCGACTCAAGTCAAACAGGCCCCTTCTTGCTGCAAGTCAAATATGATGCAAGTCAAGCAGTATGTAAGTCAAGGTTCCACTGTACTACTAAAGGTGCAAGAGGACTAGCATCTTCATTTGCCTAACAATTATGTTATGCAAATGATAATCCAGCAAAATAGTGAATGAAAGCAAAACTGTAAATTAAGATAGCTTATCATTAGAAAACAGAATTGAAAAACTATTTTAAAAAACAGCAAATGATTTTACACATTCTGATAGTTTGCAAATTAGAATGCTTTCCTTTGTGATTGGTCATCAATATGTAACTGCAGGTTTCATTTGCAAGTATGATCGCTCAGTCACAAATGCCCTCCCAAAGTCCACTTTCCTGGTTCATCTTTTATTGACAAGCCACCTATAATATGTGCTAGGCCTTCTTATTATATACATTAAAAGCAAGCCTCACTTTAACAGACACCTAATCATGAAGCTGGAGAATTTTTAACAAGCATGCAAACACATGCTGCTCCTTCGACTTTAGAATGGTTTGGAGGTTGTTCAAGTGTATTCCCAAAGCCATCATTGTTGAGAGCAGCTGCATCCAAACTAATGAGGGTTTAGGGAGGGAACAAGAAGAAAGCCACGAAGAGTTGACTACCAATCTCTGCATTTCATTTATCACTTTTAATGTATTTATTTTTATTTAAAATTCTTCTCTCACACTTTCTCCCTAAAAGGACCCAAGATAGCCTTTCCAGGAGTTCATATTACATCTGGGGTGAGATGCTTCCATATAGGACTTTGTGCTTTATTTGATTGCAGGTATTCAAATTCTAACCACTAGGAGATCAATCCATGCTAAGCATGGGCCTTTTCACACGACCCCTAAAATCCGCGGCAAATGGCTCCCAGATCCGGAGCTTAAAATTGTTTCCCCACCAGCTCTGGAGTTTACAAAAAATTAAATGCGACCACGCCCACCTAAGTGCTTCCCAGCGCACTTTTCAAGTACCTGCTCTCCTGGGGTGAAAATTCCTGATGCGGATGTAACGTAGTGAGTGCCCGGCTCTCCTCACTTCTGTTTGTTGTTGTTTTGCCCCCCACCCCTTTAAGAGATCTGAATGCAGTGCTGGGAGCAGAGCAAGATGGCAGAACGGAGGTGAGCGGCATTCTTTTCTTTCTTTTTTTCTCCCTCCCCTCACGCAGCCAGCAGCCAGGAGTGTGGAGGGGATGGGAACACAGGAACAGCGACAAACCCCTAAGATCTCTGGTCTGAATTTAAGTGGCCAGTGGATCTTAGGGGTCGTGTGAAAAGGCTCCATGGCTCTTATTTGGCCTCCCAAGGGGGTGAAAAAATGGGGAGGTGGTGCTTAACACAATATGTTGCATCGAGGGAAGTTGTGTCCATCCAGATGTTGTTGGTCTGAAACATCAATCTGCCCTAGAGAACATAACCAACGACCAGGGATTATGGGAGATGCAATCTAACAACCTTTGGAGGATTCCAATTTACTTGTGTGTCATAGGTGTTATTGCTAAAATGTAGGCATTGCCCAGGAAAGACTGTTTGTGCTTAATTTTAATTTTTTAAAAAAATATGAAGTGTTTGTGCTTCTGTTTCAGTTTACATTGCACATTTAATTATTTGTTAAAAGGAGATTGAGAAATGTTAAAGGAAAGGTGAAGACCTGAGCGCCCTCAGATATTTAAGAGGTTGCATAATGATGAAAAAAATTGGGAAGCACTGCTCCAAGGGATAAACTCCCTCAGTCTGGCTATGCAGAAAGTTAGGCTCGATGAACTGGACTCTTGTGTACCCCAAAGAGTCTCAGGGCTCAGCTGTAGGTTATCAGCAGAGAAGACTGGGAAAGGGGAAAGAGGAGGAGAATTGCCTAGTACAAAAAAAAAAAAAAAAAGGAACAAGGACGCATTTTATTATGTGCAGCTTACTATACAAGAAGGTTAGAAAAGGCTTGCGTGAAACTAGCCAGACACACACGTGCAGCTCTCACAGTGTCTCTACCTCTGCCGTGGATGCAGAAAAATTACCACATTCACCTTCTATATATGCCCCCATGTATAAGATGACCTCCACTTTTCCAACCCAAAATTAAAGTTTTGCAACCGCACAGTTCACTTGCTGGCTAACTTCCACATATAAGACAACTATCAACTTTTAGTTTGTCAATTATGGACAACATATGGTCTTATACACAAAAAATATTGCTCTATCCACCCTCAGACAACATCATCACCACTTCTCTCCCAGCTGAATTCAGCAGAAGACTTGAGTTTATATTCTTCTAAACTATCAAAGGTACAGCAGCTCAGTCTTCTTTCGACTTTTATTACCATTCCTCTCTCCCTCTCTCATGCACAGTTAAATGTAAGCCTCCATTACCTTTCATTGAAATAAACTGTATGCCTTCCAGGGCCTTGCTTGCAAGTAACCTCTAAAGGCCAGAGAAGAAGAGGTCATCGTGGAGAAAATTTTCCCCTTCCATTATTTCCTGGCTTTATAAAATAAATGACACTTGTGTCTTTGTGATGAAAGTTATTCATAGCTTGTAAAAAGTATTTGATTCAGGCTGTAACTCTCATGTTGCCAGGGGGTGGGGTGGGGGGAGAGCCAGAGAGCTGTAGTTGAAAAAAGTAACTTTTCCAAGCTCTGGTTCATCTAAAGGCAGGTGAGAATTATCTCTGGCACTGATGCAGGGCTGGGAAACTTGTGGCCCTTCAGATGATGTTGGGCTATGTTTTCTATGGTCAGTGGTAGCCGATGTCCATCAGAGCTGTTGGGGCTTAGAGGTGCAATAAGCAGAGGTGGAGCCAACTACATCTGGTTTGCAATCCGAACTGCTGCTCCTCCTCATGGCCTGTCTCACTGATTGGTAGGCATGCTAGGCTATCAGCCCCTTTCTGATCAAAAACAGGACCCTTCTGACCAGGATCCACTTTGCTAGCTAGTGCTGATATTATTGGTGAGTTTTGGATTTCTGGGAACACATTAGAAGTCCAGAGATTCACAGAGGAGAATAGCTACAGGTTTCCCAGAGTCCATCCCTTTCTCATTAACTGGCACTTAAAGCCTTAATAATTCATTTGTAGAAGAAATAATTAAAATACTACTTTAATGACAGCTGCTGGAAGCTACAGATGTGACTTTCACACGACCACTAAAATCCGCTGCAAAGCGCTCGCAGATGCGGAGCATAAAATCGTTTTCCCATGAGCAGCGGACATTTAAAAAATAAAGAGCAATCATGCCCACTTAAGAGCAACCCAGAGCATTTTACAAGTACCTGCTCTTAAGGTGGTAGAATCCTTGGGCCTTTTTACACGACCCCTAAGATCCGCTGGCCACTTAAATTCGGATCAGAGATCTTAGGGGTTCGTCGCTCGTCCTCTGTCCCCACCCCCCTCCGCACTTCCTGGTTGCTGGCTGCGTGAGGGAGGGAGAAAAAGAGAAAGAAAAGCATGCCGCTCACCTCGTTCTGCCTCTCGTCTCTGTAAGGCCATCAAGTCCAACCCCCTTGTCTCTGTAAAAGTAGCTCTTAAAGGGGCGGGAGCCAAAAAGCAGCAAACAGAAACGAGGGGAGCCCCACACACACTATCGTTGCACCGCAAAGATTTTTCAGCTCCAAAGAGAAGGTACAAGAAAAGTGCGCTGGGTCGCGCTAAAGTGGGCGGGGTCGCACTTAATTGTCTGCAAACTCCGGAGCTGGTGGGGAAACATTTTTAAGCTCCGGAGCTTGCAGCCATTTGCAGCGGAGCTTAGGGGTCGTGTATAAACGTCCCTTGTCGCTGTTCCGGTGCAGATCTTAAACAGTTACTCGAGTCTGTGGGAATACGGAAAATCCGCACCAAAAGCTTTTTGTCTCTGTGATCGTGTCTTTGCTGTGGTTTTCAGTCATGGGATCAGAATGGTTGCGGATTTTCAAAACGCAAACATGGGAACATCCGATCTGCAGATTTTAGTGGTTATGTGAAAGCAGCCATAGCTGCTCTCTTTGCAACCAATGGCCAACAACAGACTAAAGAAAGGAAAATACTTAGCAGAAAGACAGGACTCCAGGTCATGTGATTGTTATCAGCATGCAATCCTGTCAACACAGAGATGGAAATAACTTGCTTCTCTGTAAACCTGTCTAACATTGTATCTAATGTTCCCTACTTACATCCTTTTGGTGTCTGAAATATCATCAGGTCTTACAAGGCTTCATGTGGAAAAGAGGTTTTCTTTTCTTTTAAATAACCAAGACTACTCCTTAAGTGAGCCAAAAGTAAACTGGATTTCAGTACAAGCAGATCTTGTTTACATTTCCTTTCCCACAGCTTGTATTGGACCCAGGGAACATCCCTGCCAATTATAAGCACAATGTTCTGACAGTAAAATGTTAAGCAGCATCTCTTATGCAACATTACCGCGAAGAGAGGTGTGCTACCATCATAGCTACAGTTCTGTGGTTAAACTTGCCCCTTTTCACGCAAGTGGCACCAGCATTCATGGAATGGCTGCATGTTAAGCACAGTTCTCCAATCCCCATCCTAAGAGTAGTGTGAACAGAAAGAATTTCCACAAGTCTGGTTGCTTAAAAATCATCTCATGTTAGAGACACAGAGCCCATACCTGTCAGGTTTTGGATATGATCATAAAGAAAATTTCCCGACACTTGTTGTGAGCCATCCCAACACCACAAACAAGCTCCAGTATATCTCAGATTTTAAGATAGGTGTACAAGAAATCTAAAATAATCACTTGTAAACCACTTACTAACTACAATTAGGTGATCAGAATATGATAGGCCTACCTTTGATGACGCTGAAATGCTGTGAACATTCTTATGGTATAATACAGTCTAAATGAAAACACAGGGTATATGAAGTACATTTATTATTTTTACATTTTAGTTCATATAATAGTCAATACATTACATATTTACTGTTTATTTCACGTTGCTTATCTTTAAGTTAAACATTTATATTTTATTTTCATTACACATTTTCTTTTAATTTATCATGTTCACTCATGTGGCTATCTGGCATCCATTAATGACTTATAAAAATTTGTTGCAGACTTTGCATCCTTTAACACTTTTTTGGAAGGAGTGTATTTGTGGGCTGGGCCAGAGTGGTTGATGTTACACGAAAGTAAAGCACATACATGGTGCTGTTGTCTAATGACATCCAATTCTCTATAACAGTCTTTGTCACCATACTAAATACCCTTTCAGAACTGGCATTGCTCCGGGGAATGCAAAATAAAGCCCTCATTAATCTTGGCAGCTCACTGAACTTCACATCCTTCCCCAGAATCTATCAGTTTTGTCTTCTTGGGGGAGTTGCTTGCTATCTGTATCTAAGTATGTAAAAAAACTGATGTGATATAAATTCAACAGGCAGCTGTAACTAAATTCTGCTTTTCTCCTTACAGGGCTTACAATGTTCTTATGCCCACACTCATCATGCTATAATCTTTTATTATTTCAGTCACAAACATATGTCCTCTTCACTGTTGTTTCTCTGTAATAAAATGTCTTAGTCTCTGAGCATAAGCAGAGTTCAAATGAAATAGACTTTGTCTAGGCAGAGGTTGTTCCTTTTGTCACAAAGGCAAGCTAAGCAATAGCCCTTCTCTAGCAGAGGCAGCAAGAGATCTGCATTTCTAAAGCTGCTTTCCAGGTTTGGGGAGCTAATCTTTACAACAAATAAAGAATTAGTACCTACTACTTCAGCCTGTTGGCCTTGTCCTACTTTTGCACTGAAATCACCCATTACTATGGTAACTTCCACTGATTTGGTGAATGATAAAGCAGATATAAAATTCTTTGATATCATCTGATGCATCACATGCTGCTGCATACACCTGGATAAGAGTTAGCAAGATAGGTTGTACATTAATTTGGAGAAAAATGACTCTGGCACTGGCACAAACTTTCTGACAGTCTCACTGATGTTTGGAGGGACTATGGCTCCTACATTACAGTAATGAGGTTCATTGTTTCCAGCATAGTATACATGATATCCATCTACTACACATCTTCCTGAATTAGGCCAACACAACTCACTAATACCAAGGATATCAATATTAAGTATATCCATTTCCCTGATGGCGTTGTGGGTTTTTCCACTTTGAATTAAGCTGTAAACATTCCAGGTGGCTATTCTTCCTATGGCTGGCCCGGAAATTCTTAGCACCCCCTGCCCACTGACGAGCTGCTGGGAATTGGCGGCCATGGCTTTAGGTTTTCCATTTATGCTATAGGTTTGCCTGGGGAAGTTAGCTTAAGTGAAGTGGTTTCCCTCTTTGCCTATTTCACTGCCATTACTGGCCATTATGTCAGTCCCCCATTATGGATCAGACACTGTTTGAAGCCACCCATTCTGGATCAGATGCTTCGGGGGTGGACACCGTTAGTCTGGTCTCTCCACTGAGACCTATCTGGCTCGGGAGACCCTTCTGGTAGCAATGCCACAACCAGCATAGTTCTCAGTTTCACTGAAGCACGCAAGCCCCATCCGCCTCATCAACGCCTGTATCCATAGAAGGGAACCAACTGCTACTCTGCATTTTTCATCTTCCATCCACAGTGTGTTCATGCATGCATAAAATTAGGCATTTGTATTCTTAGAAAAAGGAGGACTGGGTCATCGAGAAGGTCTGGTACACAACATGTTGGAGCTACCAAGTCAAATGTTTCTCATCAGTGATGGAGGCCAACATACCATGGTAAATGTTGTGGTTGTTCTAGTTGCCTTGGATTGCTGGTAGCTGTACCATTATTTGACAAAGAACCCCATCTGCAGCTGTGAATGTGTCATTGGGACTGGCTTTGCCATGGTGTCAGGTTCAAAGAGGCAAGTGGGAGGAGTCAGCAGTTATAGCATGCCTAGTGTTTGAAGGCACTTCAAAAGAATAGCAGACCCTTGAGCACCTTCTAGAAAGAGTGAGATGTAATTTAGCTCTGCCATCTGACATTTAGTCGATACGGGCAAAGTAGAGTTTCTGAGCAAGGGTAGGTAATTATGAGAAGCAAAAGACTGTTCCTTTTTCTGTGGATTGTCTTGATCATGCCAATTTCAATACACACTAGGCAAATGCAAATATTGATTACAGCTCACCAGTCTTTACAATCATCCTATTAAATAATGAGTACAATTTGATTAGCTCCTTGCATCCACCACCAGCTTTCTTTCTGTACATACATGGGGAATGGGGTCAGCCCATGAAGGTTTTATTAACACCATGGATCTTGAGAGAAGAGTCACAGAAGAAGAGAAAGGAGGCTTGGTAAAGAAGGAATGGTTGTATTAATGGGGTGGGTCTGCGTGGTAGACCATTGGGGAATCCAAGGGAAAAGGGGAGGAGGAGAGAAAGGGGGAATACTCTACCTGACGGTTGAAGCATATGTGGCCCTCTAGCTATTGATGGACAAAATCTCCCATCATTCCCAGTCCTGAACGAAAATGACTTGTCCAACCACATGGTTACCAGGAAGCAATGTTTTAAAGGGTTATTTTCTTAATTTGAATCATAAGTCTCCTGGTTTTATGGAAATCGATACCTATGCTACAAGTTTTAGGTGGTTTCACAAGGCCATCAGCCAATTATACATCTAGACTAGTGGAAACTTGGGGTTTTGTGCTGTCAGTGATAAGAAACAATAAACGACAATTGAGCTCTGTTATTTCTTTTCTGATATCCTCATTGGTTAGGCAGATCTTTTGGCTGAGTTTCATCAACCTCCAAATCCTGTTTGACCTGAGGCTGGAGCAGAATGGCAGAAATGTCGACGCACGAGCAGTGGCTCTGTCCTAAAATGCTTGACTTGTTTAACAAAATAAAACAACTGTTCGTAAAAAGGGAAAGTGGAGAACAAAACCATAATGACATCAAATGCTAACATTCATTGTAGCATGACAGCTGTAAACTGCCATCTGTAAGAACACAAAAGCAGCCCCCCAAAATCTGCAGAGAAGCTATGCAGGGAACACCGATTTGGACATTTTTAATCAAAAATAATTGCAGGTGAAGAAGAGGAGTATCTCATCAAACATTTTCTTGACATTTTTGAGTGGGTGTTTGAGAAGGTGGATAATGCCAGCACAAGATGTTTTCCTCTCCCCCCCACCCCCCACCCAGCCACATGCCATGGCACCTTTTAAGAAAAACCTACTCAGTTTCTGAAGAATCCCTGCTTATGCCCCAGAAATGAGACAAGGGCCCTCGTGATTGAATGTATGCTTTGAAACAGCATTAGTCAAGAAAGTGTTGCCTTTCTTTCTGCTATTGCATGCAATAAATATGTGTCTGTTCCACGCACATGCCTAGCAGAAAGGCCTTTGCTCTAGGGCAGGGGTGCCCAAACTTTTTGTAAGGAGGGCCAGATTTGGTGGCTGAGAATGTGTCAGGGGCCGGTTGCTCCCCAACCCTGCCACCCCACTGCAAGCCCCACCCACTTTCTTTAAAAAAAACATGGGGTGAAGGAGGGGGAGGGAGGGGTGTGCCATCCAGCCGCGGGCCACTCAGAATGGCCTGGCGGGCCAGATTTGGCCCCCGGGCCGGACTTTGGGCAGGCCTGCTCTAGGGGGCTTCCTATGCAGGATGTCTCAAGCCCCATTCCTGCTATCCCCAAATAGAAAAAAAGGGGGGGGACAAAACCACCACTAGCCATTGGGGCATCTGGAGCTCTGGTGCCCTATTAACCATGTGAGACAGGCCTAGCTGTGGAGGGAAGAGAGGAATGCCTGGATTTGAGTGCACAGTGACCACCACTGTGTTAACACGCCTGTTTTGTGCTCTCTTCTGCTGGGGAAGATGGGTGGAGCCACAAGGAAACGGCCCCGGCCGAATCCCAATCTGTGCCCAAGCTGAAAGGTTTCAGTCTAGAGCTGTAGGGCTTCCACATCTGGAGGATGTGCTGGAGCGAATCCCCAGCAGACAGAAAGGTTACTGAAAGGGTTATTGCTCACACGGAAGTGAGCCTTTCCGGTGAGACCAGGGATGCATGTAGCCATACATATCATTACATCCTTAATGTAGGAAATATTGACTTAAACTGGCCAAGGGGCTGCCCAGACTGGCTGTTTTGGGTGTGGGTTGGATCAGGCTACAAAGGGTCTGTTGAAGCTTGAGGGGGAGGAGTGATGTGTCATTTGGTGTGCTCTTCCCAACAACCCCTTGTATTCCAACCAGCAGTCAATTAAGTGCTTTCCCGGACAATCTGTGGAGGGTCAGGGTAAGTGAAATAATTTCTTTTTCTCTCACTCCTCTCTGCCTCTGTTGATGTTACTCTGTTTCCTCCCTTGTCCCCTCCCTGCTTCCCTTCCCTCATTATCCAGCCAACTCTCTCTCCCAGTTGTGTGTGTGTGTGTGTTGTGTCGTTACAGTCATGACCGACTCTTCGTGACTCCATGTCCATGGAGTTTTCTTCAGTTAAACAGACTAAATAAGAAGTCTGCCCAAAAAATTGCATGCCCTACCACCAGCCCAGAAAGGTGCACAACGGCTGTTAAAGGAGAAGGATCGTTTATTTCAAGGCAGAACATTTGAGGATGGAGTCTCACCTAATCAAAATAGTGTCATCAATGATCCATATATTTTATCTATATGCCAATGTGGACAAGACCCAAGATTCTGAGTTGGTTTAAAGCAGCTATACTTTTATACTGCTTTATACTCAACTATTATTGCTATATATAACAATTTGCTGCATATATTCAAAGCACCATACTCTGTTTTCTAGCCTTAAAAGGTAAAGGTTCCCATGGCACATGCATGCTAGTCGTGTCCGACTCTAGGGGCAGTGCTCATCTCCCTTTTCAAGCTAAAGAGCCAATGTTGTGCAAGTCCATGGCCGTGTGGCCAGCTGCAAGGAAACACTGTTTTACCTTCCCGCTTTATCTACTTGCATTTACATGCTTTCGAACTGCTAGGTTGGCAGGAACTGACGTTATCAGCAGGACCTCGCTCCGCTGCACGGCACCCGGGGTTTAAACTGCCGACTTTGCAGCCGTCAGTTTCCGGAGCCTTAGTCCACTGAGCCACCACATCCCTCTAGCCTTACCAGGTACCTAAAAGTACCAGTTTTGAAAGACAAGGGGAAGGAATTAATGGCCAATGTTTGAAAAAACATATACAGCGATCCCCTGCCTATTGCTGGGGTTAGGGACCTGACCCAACCCGGCAATAATTGAAAATCCGCACTATGCAAATGCAGTTCAGGTCAGTCCTGAGGCGCCTATCTGGGGGCTTTTGTATTTACCTCCAGCCTGGTGCTGCCCCAAACGGGCCTGCAAGGGCCTTCCCGGGCCTTTGGGGTGCTCCATTTGGGGCAGCAACTGTAAGTAAGGGAGGCCTGAAACAGGCCTCCCCCATTACCCCAGGGGGCTGCAAATGGGTGGGGGACCACTGTAGTTATTAATTAAACATGGTAAATTGTTTTTTTAATGGCACAATATTGTGCAGGAATATTTTGGCATTTCCTGATGTTTTGAGTCATGGATACAAAAACAATATCTCACAGTCATAAACTAGAGGTTACATGATGAACAGAATCATAATTTCTATGTCTTCATTTTGTTCCTGAGTTGACTTTTAGGATTCCATTATTGTTTTATTCCTATCAGATTTTCTTTTATAAAGGATTTCATATAGGAGGTGTTTTTTTTTTTCATATTGTCTTCTATATGAATTGCCTTGCCACGTCAATACTAAGGAAGTTTCCAGCCAGCTTGCAGACACAGCCTTCTGCTTAGAACTCCATAGCTGCCCTGCCTGGGTTTGGCAAATATGCTCCAGCAGGCCCCATGTTTTGGGTTCTTGATTGCATACTTTCAGCACTGTAATAATACAAGAGAGCATGCCTGATCATTAAGTGGTGATCGTTGGTCACTTTGCTATATCTTGCTTCTTATAATGGTATTTTACTCCATGGGGACAAGTAAGCATCACATCAGTCATGTCCCCTGAAATACCAGTATATCTTGCACAATTCTGAGGTGCCTCTGGAATTTTGGCTCATGTTTTGAAAATTGTTTGTTTGTTTGTTTGTTTGTTCCTGGACTATAAACCCAAGTCCTCTATCATTTAGGATTTGAGGGGGAGGAGATTATCCAAACAATATACGTACCTTTCTGAGTTGTGATAACATTGGAGGCAATTGCTTGACTTTCTCTTATGGAGGTACTAACCCAACATAACAAACTAGGACAAGCTATGCTGAGATGATAGCTTGGACAGGGCCACTTAAGCCTTTGGGCATTTATACACAACCCCTAAGCTCCGCCGCAAATGGCTGCAAGCTCCGGACTTTAAAAATGTTTACCCACCAGCTCCGGAGTTTGCAGACAATTAAGTGCGACCCCGCCCACTTTAGCGCGACCAAACAGCAGTTTTCTTGTACCTGCTTTTTGATGGTGAAAAATTTTGATGCGGAGACTGCCTGAGCTCTCCTCGCTTCTTTCTGTTGTTTTTCTTTTGCCTCCGCCCCTTAAAGAGGAACCAGGAAGTAAACGGAGGTCAGAGCAACTTCCACCAGCACTGGAGGTAAGCCTTTTATTCTTTTGTCTCTGTCTAAGGCTTTTTTTTCCTCCCCCCCTCACGCAGACAGATCAAAGAAGTACGGAGCGGGTGGGGACGGAGGAACAGCAACGAACCCTCAAGATCTCTGGTCCGAATTTAAGGGACCAGCGGATCTTAGGGGTCATGTAAAAAGGCCCTTTATTGGGGGAAGGGCAAAGGTGGGGAAATTCTGTGGCCGGCAGGAAAAAAAGGATGCCAAGCTTTTCACAGCAAACGGCACCCTGAATGCCCTCTTGTACTCATTACCATTCACAAAATGACAGCATATAAGGGCAAATCCCTCGTTGTATCATCAGTTAACTACTTATCAAAACACAATGCGGTTGTCAGGATTGTTTTTCAACAAGTTTGAATTGTAAAAAGAAGCTGATGCTGCTGAACAGTGGCAGAGGTGGGGACAAGATTGTTTTTTTGAATTTATTTGAGCTATTTAAAATCTGGGGAACTTTAGAGTCACTTGTTTTTGCATGGGCTGTAAACCAGTTATACTTTTTAAAAAAAAGCATATGTCCTTTGCATATATCCCCAAATCTATCATGGAGCAGGTGTAGACTGTTTGTTATATCTATGCCAGATTTGGTGCTGATCCAAATTCCAGTGTCTAGGACAGGTCATGGTGTTGTAGTTTTTTTTTTTTTGTTTCAGTTGCTTTCATTTTTAGAATTGCTTTGTACAATGTTGATTTGTCCTGTGGCAAAATAACATCACTGCATTCTTGTGCAGTGATAATAACTTGAACCCAAAGCCCATTCAGACAAACCTTTCTGCTTATGGTGCCTAGGGAAACCAGGTTGCATGTGCAACTTCGGTCATTTAATCTGTGGTAATGTCCCACCCACCCAACAGAGATATCACAAAGCATTTCAGGAGCCATGTATCTGAAGCAACTGGGCTGACTAGATCTCCTAAGAGGCATTGAAAAAGCTCCTAGGAATGGAAGTGTTGTCTTTGAATGTATGTAGGGTAGAGGAACCTTTGAAGAACCAAACTGGTCTATTATTAGATCAAAGAGTGTATGGAAGTAGAAAAGCTTAATGAAGGAAAACTTTGCTTCATGGTAGGTTCAGCGTTAATAATGTCTACTCTTCAATGTCATGTATATAGTGATATCTAGAAGAACTGTCTTCATATAGTTGATGTTGCAGATGTTTGTTTGTTTGTTTGTTTGTTTGTTTGTTGGATTTACATACCAGTCATCTGGCAACAGAGCTATTCGGGGTGGTTTACAGCAGTGCAAAAGCAAAATATACAGACAACAATTGAATGAGTAGAAATCGAAATAAATTGAACTTAATTCAAACATCAGACAGTTAGCAATACCAAACAGTCAACCAATTGATTTAAACAGACCTCTGGGTGGCTCAAACTAGTTAATTACCTCAAACCTGTCATGAGTTTCATCTATAACATGCAGAACCAACTCTAATAGCAGGCAGACTGAGGTAGCCATGTCAGATATCAGAGGTGTCACAGGTCAACGGTAATGTGCTGGAGAACACCACTGTACATGCCAAGAAGCCTCCTCTCTATCCCTTAACAACCTTGCTGCCCACAGGTGTCCTGCAAGATGCTGTCCCATCACCATTTTAGAAGTACAAACAACTGTTGTATGCAGAAAGGAGTGGTTGGGAAGCTTCTTTGCCTCAGGCCACAGAATGTCTTGAACCTGACCCAGATGACAGCGCACACTCATCACGTAGGGCACATGCAGAGGAATCTGAATTGCAAAACAGCATTGGCAAGTTTCCAGGCTCGAACATGTCAGCCAATGTTTTAGCCATCAACTTTCGGACCAGATAACAAGCACTAGGTAAATGCAAATGGCTTCAAAGAGAAGACAGCTTGTCGTTGCCATTCTCCGGAGCAGAAATTTTGTCAACGGTGCTAAATTTATATAACACTCCAGAGAAGCCACGATTTGACCTTCAGCTGTTTCCGTATGTAAATTACAATTAACATAGAACCAGCTGTTATTAGCCCACAAATGATGTTGCTGAAACAAAAGCAAGACTCCAGGGATTGAATCCGGGGGAGGGGGGGAATTAAAACATGCCTGGCTTCGAATAATAGCTGCTGAAGTGAAAGAACAAGAGGAGCTTTTTAACTGGACAGTTGGCAAAATGGAGAGGGGGTCGTTTGCTGCCTCTGATGGCAAACAGAAAAAAAATACCTGTGTGATCCATTCAGAGGAACCAAGTCTGGATTGAGTATTACCTTTACTGAATCATTAAAAAGTTACTGACAAAGCTGGGAAAACATTCTCTAAAACTCGTCATCAGACAAAAAAAGAATGGTATAACATTTGGGAGTAGTCTGCATTTGAGAATGCCGTTTGTTGGCATCCTTCTTAAAGTGTCCAGAAGTGAACACAATACTCAAGTGCTCAAGATGAGGCCTGACTAATGCCAAATAGAGGGTGACTTGTACCTTACAAGACCTAGAAACTATGCCTCTGTTAATGCAACCCAAAATAACACTGGACCTTTTTGAAGCTACATCGCACTTCTGTGATCCACAACAATTCTAAGATCCTTTTTGCTTGCAGTGTTACTGAGCCAGGTTATCTTCCATCTTGTAATTGTGCATTTGTCTCTCCCCCCACCCCCCACCCCACCCCTGGGGCAGAACTTTGCATTTATCCCTGTTAATCGCCCTGAGTCCCCTATGTGGGAATAGGCGCGGTATATAATTGTGAAAATAAATAAATAATAAATAAACAGTAAATGCCATATCAAGATATTTTTGATTTTTTTCTTTCTTCCAGGGCATTTGCTATTCCATCCAATGTTGTGCCATCTGCAAATTTAATTATTCCTTTCACTTTCTCATCCAAATTATTAATAAAAAGATTGACGAGCACCAGGCCCAGGGCAGAGCCTTGGGGTAGTTACTTGTTACTTTCTTTCCATTTAAGGAGTCGTTGGTAAGTGCTCTCAGAGTAAGATATTGTAACCAACTGTGTATCCATCAAAAAGTTCTATCCAGCTCACATCTAGTGATTTTGCTAATCAGAATATCATGGGGCACTTTGTCAAAGGCTCTGATGAAGTCAAGACATGTTACATCTACACTCGACAGCATCCCCACCATCTATCATGGAAGTTATCTGATTTTAAAAAATGAGATAGTTATTACTGCATTGTTTTCAAGTTGCTTGCCAAGTAACCATTTTTTAATTTGCTCTATAATTTTCCCTGGGATTAATGTCAGGCTGACTGGTCTGTAATTTCCTGATACCTCCTTTTTGCTCTTTTTGGAAGATGCAGACAGTGTTAGCCCTCCTCCAATCATCTGGCACTTCACCCACCTTTCATGATTTTAAGAAAATAATAAACAATGGTTCTGAAATCTCTTCAGCCAGTTCCTTCAATAACCTTGGATGCAGTTCCCCTGGCCCTGAGGATCTGAACTCACTCAAAGTACTGAGACACTCCTTGGCTATTTGTTTATCAGTCTCAGCCTGCAATCCTGTCCCTTCCCCTTGTACTTCATATTTGCCTGGAGTGTCATTGACTGTATTTTGGGAGAAGATTGAGCTGAAGTAGGAGCTGAGAGCACTTGTTGTGACTTTTCTTTACTGTATCTTCTGTTATCATTCTCTCATACCCACTGAACAGCTGAGCCACTGTTTCTTTCCTCTCTGTCACTTGCTGCAACAATGCCTAAAGAATGTTTTGTTGTTGTTGTTTGTCTGCCTTTCCAACCTCAGCTCATTCTCAGCTTTTGACTTTGTAACACCATCCCTACAATTTCTTGCCACTTGTCTGTACTTTTTCTTTGTAGCCTGGTCTTCCCTCCAGGAAGGGGGCCATCAAGTGACTACTTTTGCAGCCAGTGTATGACTAGTTCTACAACAGATACCCTCCCAAGTTGCGAACTGCATATGTGATTGCACTGGTACCTTGTATAAAGGAATTAATTCGTTCCAAATGAATTTCTGTTAAGCAAATTTTCCTTTGTACAAGTTTCCCATGGGAATGCATTGAAAACAGAGTAATCCCTAATCATGACCATTTTTATGTTGTACGGATTCACCCCATAGGCGATTCTGTTAAGCAAATTTCCCCTATCTCTGGAATTTTTATGTTGTACAGATTTTATGTTATACAAACCGTTTGTTATATGAGGGTCCACTGTACCATTCTGTGTGGGGGTGGGGGGTGGACTTAACTGTTCAACTAGACTGGCACTGGATAGCTCTTCAAATGGACAGCACCTTCAAAGTGAGGTTTCTCCTCTTCAAACACAGACCTCAAGACATGTGGGCATCCAACTGTATGCAAGACACCTTCCAGCAGCTGTTTACAGTGTTAGACTGGTTAGTATTTTAACCAGCCGAGATATGATCATGAAGAAACAAGGTGTGGATCCATTCGAGGTCAGTGCACTTGTTTCCATCATTGTTTACCTTCCCCAATACAAATCCTCAAACTCCTTGGAGAAAGAAGTATACGTTGAGTTGGAGCTCATGTTCTTAAGGATCAGAAACAAAGACAAGGCAGCTACATTTCTGTGCGCAAGGTAGCTAGGCAATATAACTCCCAGAAAAAGGGAGAAGGGAGATCAGGCAAATTCTTGCAGGACTCGGTGGAAGGAAGATGCCTTTTCCCTCCAGTGCCACTGGATCCATTCTTCTTCTTTTTCTCTCCTCTGCGTACTCCCCTTGGTCTTGAACTCGGGTAGCTGGTACAACAACCATCTGCAACTCCTTGGGAAATAAATGTCTGTTACACACGCAGTCACGCACCCACCAGTTCAGCACAGATTTAAATACATATAAGCCAAAGCGTGGCTAAGTCTTTACCGAATAGTGGTCTGCACAAACCAACAGTGGTTGGCAGCGGTACACAGCAGGTTATGCCTCCAAACAGTTAGTTGACCTGCACCTTCTGTACCTCAAAAATGCTGCTCACCAAAGTACACTTCAGCAGCTCCACCAGCTGATACCATAATGCCATGCAGCAGTAAGACCCCTTCCAACACGGTCCCAATCCACTTATATGGGAGCGATTCAAGCTGAATCTCATAGGCACACTGTGTGGGAAATGGTGTTCATATTACTGTTTTAGCTGGATGTATGAAAGGGAACTGCAGGAAATGGGTTGGACCCAAATGTCAATTTGCATTCACAATAAGCGTCTGTTCATGGAATAGAGATGTGCTTCTTTGGAAACGGTTTGTCAATCTGACCTGGAACATCCATCTACTGAGACAAGGCAAGGCATCCAAAAGAGCTTACAGGTGATCAACATCTTGTTCGCTGGAAAAAAATCAAGGAAAAAAACCAGACCTCTTTGATTCTCCTTAGCTCTCCTCCCTACCACCATACAGGCCAACAGCAGCTCTCTACATCATTACAGTCCAAAAGACAATGCACTTTGATTCTTTACAGAGCATGTAACTTGCCTATTACAGAAAAAAACCAAAGCCGCAATTACAGTAATTTGGAATGTTCCTACTAGTGATTCCCTGGGCATAATTGCACAAATTAATTTACACTGCTTGGCTCTGTTCTGAGAAAAGGAACAATGCATTAGCTAATTCCTCAGGCGTTAATGTATTACTGTGAGAAGGCCTTCATACAGGCACACTGATGGAGCACATCCCCAGGTGGTCTGCAGTATTAGAGCTGCACAGTCCTACAGCAATGTTATTGTGCAGAACACACCAATATTTCGCAAGGTAGTCCTAAAAATAGGGGCAGCAGAAACAAAAAGGTATAATTTTGAAACTGGAAACTTGGATTAGCAGCAAGTTTGGCACAGACCCAGCAGATATTCTACTGTAGTTCTCTGCCAACTTTAGGGACATTTGGGTGTGTGTTTTTAAAGTAAAACTGCTTCCCCTGTGAAAATAAAAACCCTAGATGTTCACAGATTTAAAATAGCCCATCCAAATGAAAAAGAGCCCCCACTCCATGGATGCCAAAAACCATAAATAGTGATAGCGAATCATATACATAGCATAGTCTCTGGCTCCCTCTAGTTATCTGTTCTGGTAATAACATATCAGAAATAGATATTTCTGGATTTTTTATCTTATGATTTTTAATATTTTTCAGACTGCTGTTAAGTGAAACCATAGATACGAGATGCAGAGGTTCTGCTTTTATTCATCTACTGCAGTCATGTCCAAACTTCAGCCCTCCAGATGTTTTGAACCACAGCTCCCACAGTCCTTTGTCATTGACAGTTTAAGCTTAGAATTCTGGGAGTTATGGTCCAAAACATCAGGAGGTCCAAAGTTTGGACATGCCTGATCTACTGTATTTCTGTTGGACAAGGTTCCTGAGAGGTTAGTCACAATAGAATTCCAGCTGTACCTATAGAAAATTCGTTGCGCAGATCCATTTCAGATATTTACGTGTTTAGCTTTGCTCTGTACACTAGCTCAGTTGCTTTCAATATTAACCACTGTTCCTCACACATAGAATCATAAAATCACAGAGTTGGAAGGGACCTCAAGGGCCATCTAGTCCAACCCCCTGCAATGCAGGAACCCCATCACAATATTTTCGACAGATGGTCATCCAGCCTCTGCTTAAAAACCTCCAAAGAAGGAGACTCCACCACCCTTTGTGGCAGCATATTATTCCACTGCTGAACAGCTCTAACTGTCATGAAGTTCTTCCTAATGTTCAAATTGAATCTCTTTTCCTGCAGTTTGAACCCATTGCCCCGAGTCCTAGTCTCTGAAGCCATGGAAAACAAACCTGTTCCCTCTTCAATATGACATCCTTTCAAATATTTAAACATAGCTATCATATCCCCCCCTCAGCCTTCTTTTAGAGAGGCTAAACATTCCCAGTTCCCTAAGCCATTCCTCATAAGACATTTCCTCCAGACTCTCAACCATCCTGGTCGCCCTCCTCTGCACCCACTCAAGGTTGTCAACATCCTTTTTAAACGGAGGTGCACAGAACTGGACACAGTACTCCAGGTGGGGTCTGACCAGAGCAGAATAGAGTGGTACTATCACTTCCCTTGATCTAGACACTATGGTTCTATTGATGCAACCAAGAATCGCATTGGCTTTCCTGGCTCCTGCATCACACTGCTGACTCATGTTCAATTTGTGGTCTCCAAGACCCCCAGATCCCTTTCACAGGTACTATTCTCCAGCCAAGTGTCCCCCATCCTATATCTGTGCAATTCATTCTTTTTACCTAGATGTAGCACCCTACATTTCCCCCTGTTGAAATCCATTCTGTTATCTTTGGCCCAGCATTCTAATCTGTCAAGGTCCTTTTAGATTTTCATCCTATCCTCTAGGGAATTAGCACCCCCCCCCCCAATTTGGTATCATCTGCAAATTTAATTAGCATACTCTCTATTCCTTCCTCCAAGTCATTAATAAAGATATTGAACAGCACTGGACCCAGAACAGAACCCTGGGGCACCCCACTGGTCACGTCTCTCCAAGCTGAAGAGAGGCCATTTATGATCACCCTTTGGGTGCAATCAGTCAACCAATTACAAATCCACCTAACAGTAGCACTATCTATCCCACTTTCTATTAACTTCTTAGCAAGAATACCATGGGGAACCTTATCGAACGCCTTACTAGTTCAGATAAGCAATATTAAAGATTGAGTCCCTATATAGGAAGCTACAGGCTTGAGTTTGCAAAAACTGGTCGGTTTTGAAGGAAGGCTTCATAGCTGAGCAATAGAAAATATTATAATGCTAGCCTTTTGTGTAGCACAAGGGTCAATGTCCACTCCCTGCTTTCCTCATAATGCACCACCTCCCTCCCTGTCTACGAGACATGCCCCCTTCTCTAATGGGAAGGGAACTGACTTTCTTCTCCTGTATGACAAAAGAAAGCCCCTCATCATGTCATGCAGCAGCTGGAGCACCCTGCAGTGCTCCTCCTGTGGGTCTGAATGGAGGGGTGCACACATATTCTATGTATCAGAACCACAAAGGCAGTGGCCTTAGCGCACTGCTGTGATTCCTCAGCCAGAGACAGCTTCTGTATGTAAAGTAGCTACATCCTGACATATACATTTCCCCCCTTTCTAAGTCAACATTAACAACAGAGATGATTTGGACTGTAACATCAGACCGTGTCCTACACAAAAAACATTACTACCCCCTAACGGCACTGGCAATTGTGGCTAAATTTTCTTCACTGAATTTTCTCATTCAGCCCAAAAATAACATCTCTGAGGTAGCAAATGACTCTTCAAGCCCTTCTAATCTATATTTCACCTTCCTTGTGTGCTCATGGGTGTTTGCAGTCTCTTTGCCCACTCAGCTGTGGCAGGTGTGAGGGAAGGTGCGCGGACAGTGCCATCTCCCATTCCAGAAGAAAGGGGAAACAGGTACTGTATTCCAATTTGTCTTCCAAATTCTGAAAAGTTTTATTCCCAATTGTACTGGATTTATTTGTTTGTTTGTTTGTTTGTTTTTCTACTTGTTGACCACCTGACTTTTCCTTGGGAACTCCGGGCAGTGTACACCAAATTGCAAATAAACAACTTGCCCAAACAGAGAAAACCCCAAACATACTAACTAAACCAATAAAAATAAAAATAAAAACATAACATCAACAACCATACAAGGCGGACTCTGGCAAGAAAGAAAGGGCTGGGACAAACAACTAACAACAAACCACCGTGCACTCAACGGTCACCCAAAGCTTTCCCTAAAGAGCCAGGTCTTTAACGCCCTCCTGAAGACAGGCAGCGAACTCCGCCAGCCTAATCTCCGTTGTCAATTTCTTTAGGGGATATGTTTGGGTTTACTTTAATACGGCAGACCTTGGTTCTACCATTCTCTTAGATCTCTTCATCATTCTGCAGCCTCTTTAGCTGCCACCAAAGTCCAAAAAAGCCCCACAGGAGAATTTACCTCATGACATATGACCAGGGAAGTGGGGAACCGGGGGGGGGGGGCTGACAGGCATTTTGCAAATGATTCTGCAGTGGAAAACAAGACACAAACTAGGCTCCTCTGCCACTTCAAAGAAAATATAAGCATAAGAATGCTGAACTGCAAAATGAGTTTTGAAATTCTTTTCTGTCAAGTTGAAGGGCAATCAATGGTCAAAAGAAAGCATGTCTGTTTTCACTTTGACTTCCATTTCCTAAAGCTAAACATGTTTACTAACTGCAGTACAATCTGGTCTAAACGCTGGATGTTGGAAAAGTTACCTTTTTAAACCAGGCCAGAGGATACCCAACAATGGCTGAAAGATTTCTGGCAGTTGTGATCTATAAATGCAAATTTTCTCATCTCTGCTAAAAACTTAAGCTAAATCTAGATCATCTCAATTAATCCCTGCTCAGTGCTAACAATGCAGAAAGCAGTAGGCTGGGTTCTGATTAGAAAACACACACTGGTATTGATGAGATGACAATCATAACTGACTTCTTCCCTTTTTTGTTTTCTTAGGTCTGCTAAATATGACTAATTCTGGATCCAAGCAAATGTTCAACAAATTCTGGGCTGTAATAACTGTACCGTTTTAACACCAGAAGAGGACTTGACTCTAGAGCACTAATCTGATTCCAGTTCTAATGACGAATTATCAGCAACATATAAAACTGGTCTTCCTAAAAGAGAGAAACATCTCAGTCCTAGCTGCCTTGAAGCACCACCTTACCCTGAGGGGACAGCACAAGTCGAAAAAGCTTGGTGAACTGCTGCTTCCCTCTCTCCCATAAATCTCACTGGGAACTTCCTGAACCAAACCAAGTGGTCATAAGAGGGTGGGAAAAATTATGAAGAAGTAACAGCAAGAGGGAAAAAAGAGGACGAGGCCAGCAAAGAATCTGCCAGTCCAGGAGAAAAGGCTCCGTACAAATATGGATATAAAGAGATCCAGCTAAAGTAAATTGCCACCTATCAGAACAAATGAGAGCTTGTCCAGGAGGGACCACCCTCACTGTAGCTGGTTTCTCCAAGCTGGTCATGAAGTTTCCTGGAAATTGGATCCATACTGAATTCTAAAGAGCTACGCGTTGGGAAGCCACTTTGTTCTTTGAAGCCCTGGCTAGAAATCTACTTCCCTGCTGAAGCTTTGCTGGGTTTTGTTTTTAATGCTGTATAAAATGTCAAAATGATGGTCATCTGGAGCCTTTGGCACAGAAGTGAATTCTCCATAGGAAGCCTATACTCTTGGCATACTCCACTCCTGTCGCAGCCTAGATCAAAACAAGACAACCTCTTAGGACAGAAAAGCAAAGGAAAGGGTGCTGAAGGTATTGATCAAGACTTCAATTGTCCAGATTGTGAGAAAAGTACTGAAACCTGTTAGCAATGAATTACAGTAGTGACCTTTCCAGGAGTGAATACTCTACTTGGAGATGGTCCAAATCGACTCAATATCATACATTTCCCCTCATCCCTGCCCATCCATTTCTTTCTCTCTTTTGTCTTGCAACTGTTAGCTTGAGGGTTACACCAACTGTGGAATTTGCTGGTGTTTGTTCTGTCATTTTAGGTGCTGTCTTCAGTTGAAGGGTGAGTTACAGACACTTTTAATGAGCAACAAATCTACATGCAAGAGTTGTGGCCCAAAGCCATCACTCAGATGTGTTATTTTGCAAATCATCCAGGTAGGACAAGTGAAGGAATCGTTCTGCAAAGATACAAGGCCCATGTCTTCTCAGCAATTCAGCTGCTAATGAAAAAAGGACAAGAGCCCGCCAATAACATTTTAGTAACACAAAACACAACAATTTTTAAAAAGTACCAGTTCACTTTGTTTTATTATACTCATCCTTATTTAAAAAATAATAAGAGTTTTAAAGTAAGTCTGCTAAGAAACAAACATTCACTGATCAAAATACATGAGTTCCCATTGGAGGGTTGAACTTGAGCCATCAGGAAGTTTAGCTATCCATGACATTCAAGCAAAGAACTGTAGACAAACATAACTATAGTTTTGCTGATATTCTTCCTCAAAGATTCCCATATAAATAAGTACAAGAACACAGCATAATATGAAATAACTCCGCTTGTTCAGATACAGCATATGAAAATCTGTATAGCACTAATAAATGAATAAAAAACTAAATGATCCGTGTAAAATGTTTATACACTTTATATACACACTAAGTCACAAATTCAATTTAAACCCATCCCCATTCATAACTCTTAGTAAGCTACAGTACAATTTCTTTTTTAAAAAAGAGGAAAAATAAAACAAAGAACTAAATTAAGCACTTACTGAAAACTGCATATTGTACAAAATTTTAGAAAACATAGTCAAGAGAGCATTACTCAACACAAACTAGAAAAAGACAGACTCTCAGGAATGACATTGTAAATACTGTTAAGACTTTCCACCTGCAGCACAGCTAAAATATGCACAATGGAATTATTACAGAGTAAGGCATAGGACAACCTAAGCAAAGTTTCGGTCTTCTAATCCATCAGCTTTCCACTACCTACTTATTGCTTGACCTTATTTAAAAGCACACAGTCTCTCTCTCTTTCTCTCTCTCTGTCATTCACACACATACTCTCTCATGCTCCTTTGGGAGGGAGGGGAGGTTGTTTCAACATTACTTCCCACACAGCAAAAATAGTGGATGCTCTTCTAGGAACATGTTTCGGGATGTTTTGAAGAATGTGGATGAGCTCCTTCTAACAGCTTTAGGAGAAGGTGAGATGAATGGTTGCAGCTGCAGCCACAAATTTGACTGAAAGAGAAAAGTATCGCTCTTTGGTTGCATTCAGGTGTGATGTGAAACCACTGCTCAGCGTTACATGTGCAAGAACAATATAGCTCCAGAAAGCAGGGAAACTGAGCATCCTCCAGCTCCCCTCCCCTTCCTGCACAGCTGGGAAAATAAGACTCCATTTTACTTTCTCCACTGCATTGCTTGTTTTTTTTTTAACACTGTGCCCACCCTTGTGCTTGAAAATCAACACTAGCTTGTGAAAGAAAACACTGGAACCAAATCGAGTTAGTAACTGGCTTGCTCAGCAACCAGCAAGAAGTTACTTTCAAGTACAGTTGCTGGTTTGCATGACAACAAGCCAGAAAATAGGCAAAATGGAACAGGACCCGGGACGATTCTTCCTCCCAACCTAAGAGAAGGGGAAGGAGAGGAAGGGGGAAGTGCATGAACCTTTTGACTTTGTAAAGGCTGCGTTCTGCTCGCGCGAGGAGCGCCAGCCCGTGCAAATCTCTACCCGCAAAGAGGCTAAGGCTGGCATTCAAAATAATCTCTTCTATTCCAACAGCAAAACTCCATCCTTGGAATTATTAGCTTGACAGGTGCCAAGTGCACATAATTCAGAACCCAAGAAACTAGACAAGGTTTCTGAGAAATTAATTTTCAGCACTGAAACTGTCTCAATGGACACCACCTGAAGGGCTGTTGAATCACTGGGTCACGGAAGCCTTGGAAACCAGCAGCAGACAATACTTTTCAGTCAAGAAATGCAATGGTCTTAAAATATTTCAACTGTTTAATGCGGGGAGGGGGGGACGATGGACATTCTACACCTTCATGCGGGGGGGGGGGGGGACAGGATATATAATTTGTGCTTCTTTGTTAATGTGCTCGATACACCTATGCCTCTAAATTGTGCTTGTACACCTACGGAATAGCTGTCAGACAATTCATATATATGTTTTTAGTGATACTGTAGATACTGGGTAATATCCAATGCAGAGACACTGCCTCAGAAGGAATAACCTCTACCTCTGGGGTAAAAAATGAATTGGCCATGCTGTAACAGAACTAAATTTCCTCTTGTGCATTTAGAGAATGTCAAAAACTCTACTGAGAATATCCAGGTAAAAACAAAAAAGGAAACAAAAGACCAAAACGTGGCACCTTAAAGACTAACTTTCATATTTTAATGTAACATTTCGTGGACTACATGTCCACTTCTTCAGACATATGGCAGCAGAATGGGGTGTGCGATATAATATGTGACAGGATATACATTTCATACCAAATTTTCATTGGCTGTAGAATCTGTATTTGCATGTCAGCCTGGTTTTAAGTTCCTATAGACAGTGGATAGGGGAGGCGGAAGAGGAGGAGGGGAGTTGTAAAGATGATGGGGAAGAGGACTTGAAGGTCACCATTTTGGAACAGAATCATTACAAATCAAGAATACAAAGAGAAACAGCTGAGATAAAATTCATATGCATGATGGTCATACACAAGAATAGATTAAACATAATTCAGGGTTTCTTGAGTCACTATAAAATGTAATACAGGCCCTTTGTACACGACCCCTAAACTCCGCCGCAAATGGCTCCCAGCTCCGGAGCTTAAAATTGTTTCCCCCCCAGCTCCGGAGTTTACAGATAATTAAGTGCGACCACGCCGACCTAAGCACGTCCCAGCGCACTTTTCAGGTACCTGCTCTCTGGAGGTGAAAATTCCTGATGCGGATATAACAGTGACTGCCCGGCTCTCCTTGCTTCTGTTTGTTCTTTTTTTGACCCCCCCCACCGCCCCTTTAAGAGATCTGAATGCAGTGCGGGGACAGCAGAACGGAGGTGAACGGCATTCTTTTCTTCCTTTTTTTCTCCCTCCCCTCATGCAGCCAGCAGCCAGGAGTACGGAGGGGGTGGGAACGCAGGAACAGCGACAAACCCCTAAGATCTCTGGTCCAAATTTAAGTGGCCAGCGGATCTTAGGGGTCGTGTGAAAAGGCTCACAACTAAATTGCCACTTCAGGGAAGTTTATCTCCCACCAGGACTCTAAAAAAAATTCCCATCCTCTCCCCACCCTCTTTGCAAAAAACAAAAAACAAAAAAAAACCTCCTCTTCCCCCTCCCCTATCCACTGCCCATAGGAACTTACAACTGGGCTGACATGTAAATGCAGATTCTATAGCCAATGAATATTTGGTATGAAATGTATATCCCATCACATATTCTATATATTGCACGCCTCATTCTGCTGCTATATGACTGAAGAAGTGGATGTGTAGTCCACGAAACAGTGCATTAAAATATGAGTTAGTCTTTAAGGTGCCATATGTTTTGTGTCTTTTGTTTTGTTTTTCTTTGATTTTGCCTGGAATTTTTGAAAAGACTAACACAGCTCCCCTCTCCAAAACTAAGAACATCCATACTTCTTATTTTACAGCATAGCCTAACTAGCAAATTTATTATCATCACCTTTTTTGCCAAAGGGGGAGAGGAAAACCAACAACAGACTCTTAGAACAAGAAGATTCAATCACAAGAGATCAACCAGGGTACATCAGAGAGTTGTAAACACCAGTGGGGATTACCAACCCCCAGTATCACTCGGTATCCTCAGCACTCACTCCCCCTATTCACGCCTTTTGAAATGGCATCTTTGGTGTAAAGAGAAAAACCAGAGCTAGATGTTGAGCTATACCACCAGTAACTTCTCTAAACAGGCCTGCCACCACTTGTGATCATTTAGAACCTTGCATGGTCAAGAACTCCAGAGGGGTTTGCTTGTGTGTTTGTTTTGGTCTTTTGAGGGGTGGGTGGCCTAAAATTTCCACCAACCTCTAAGCAGCATTGCCTGTGAGAAAGAAAAATGGGAATTCCAACCACAAAAATAATAATAATAATAATCGGAATTCCAGTTGCCCATCTCTGTTCTAAATCAAGGAGGGGGCTTCCCATAAAGCCAGGAAGTCCTCTACTGTCGAGCTACCAACAGAGACAGCACAACATGATTTTGCGAAACAGGCTTCAAGTGAGGCCATCTGATTCCTCTCACCACATACATCCTATTCAGGCAAATAATATGTGAATGAAGCTATTGTTTTGGGAAGCAAGTACCTTGGCTCCACCCTCAGCCATCCCAGCAGACCACTTCTGACCACAATGTGCATCCAATTCTCCCTCTACACCCTTCCTCTGCCCCCATAAAAGTATCAGCAATGTGGGAATTTCACTAACACTGTTTTTCTTTAGGGCCAGGCTCTTGGAGAACTACTGTGTGCGAATGCTCTCTGTTTTCAAGGTGCAGCTGCCTTGTGTCTTTGAAAAGATCAGTTACTGCGAGGTGGCGGCCCCACTGCTTCAAGTGGTTTTGAAATCAATACTACTTGTTTTGATGTCTGTCCCTGGACACCAGCTTTGCATTAAGTTTGTAAGTTCAAGAGATTTGAAGAGGGAAGCTTGGGAAATGGCAGAGCAGTTATTGATGTTTAATGGCGACAGGGCCCCCTGAATCCATTTCCATGTCTTTCTCTAAAAGAGGTGTGGGGGAGGGTAGTGGTGGGGCAAGCAGCAACAACACGATCTTAGTACAAGAAGCCCCACTCCATCCTATTCTATCCCATTCCATCAATCCTACCCACATCAGGGTGCACAGGACCGAGCATCACAAGGAAATCTCCCCACCTCCATGGCTGTCAAAAGCAAGAAGCAGTTCTCCAAGGAAGGCTGCACTTGGTGGAGACTTGTGGGGATGAAATGGGGCCAATCACACAGCAGGCCCCGCACTGTTACAGGGAAGGAAATGAAAAGCTGGAAAGCAGAGACCTGACCCAGGCCAGGCTCACAGTATCTTGGAAAAGGAGGAATGGACTCCTTATTACTTACACCATGGGATAGCTCTGGACCTCCAGGTACCTGCAGACTACAAATCATCCATACCTGGGGACAACAGACGTTTGATTGCAGAATTGGAGCTGTTTGTCAACTTTGTGTTACAACAGGGTGGGCCACTATTGCAGTCTACACATTCTACCTGTACATAATCTCCACCAGCCCTAGTCAATGCAGCCCGTGGTGAGGGATTATGGGAAATGGAGTTCACAAAGGGATGCTGGACCAGAACTGCCTTCCCATTTTATACCACCAAGGTGGCAACCACTAAGGAGGCAACACGCAAGACAGGAACTTCACCCACCAAAACAACCGAAGGCATCCTAATAGGCATGAAAGCTATCTCATGAAGTCTGCATGTTAGAAGGGCATTTACGTAGTAGGGATTTCTACAACAGCTAGTATTGAATTGGGCAATTGGAACATGCGGAAATGTACATTTGGGAACAACCCAAGGAGACATTTGATCTACCTACACAAGGAGTACACTGAGCCTCAGATGACACACACACACACACACACACACACACACACACACACACACACACACACACACACACACACACACACACACACAAAGTTGGGGGGGCGACTATGCTCTTAAGAGTGGAATACGATAAATTTAAAATAAAAAATAATTTGGACATAATGTAATTTTAAAAAAAAATACTGCAAGCTGTGTATAGAAGCCATTCTTTGGAGGATCTTGGGGGAAACCAAATGAGCTATCAAAGAAAGGGAACAAAGGACAACCCCAGGACAAGTAGAAATGTTTCGGAGGAATCAGGATAAGGGGAGGCACTGCCTGTTGGCGAATGCTGCTCTGGCAGGGAGAGGAGGCCGGTTCTAAGAGTTGCAAAGAGGGGAAAAGCACCCCCACCCCCAATGGAGGAGGCTTCCCTTTATTGCAGCTCTTAGATGTCATAGAGCCCTGTGGCCGCCGCTCTTCCCCCCCCCTCCGGCCGCCCCCAAATTGCTTGGCCAGGAGCTCTCTCTGCCTGCGCTGGGCTCAGGCCGAAGTCCAAGCGGTGCAGCTCTGTCCATCCTGCCGCCCGGCCTGTCGTTCTTTGGCAGGCGGCTCCCCTGCAAGCGAGCCCACACACACACACACCCTCACACACACCCTCGACCCCCGGAGGCGGCCGGGTCCTTCGGACGCCGAGGGGCGCCGGGCCTTTTCACTCCCGGCAGAAGACGTACTCGGTGTAGCTGGTCCAGATCTTGTCGTCGGCGGGACCTCCTTGCTCGGGGGCGAAGGCGCAGGTGCCGGTGGAGGAGCAGGCGGCCATGCGGAAGCCCGCCTCGCTCAGCCGGTCGAAGGCCTGCTCGAGGAAGTTGAACTTGAGGTAGTAGCGGGCCGTGTAGCGCTCGGGCGGCCGGTCCGGGTCGCGGCTCTCGTTGAGCGTCTCGCCGAAGACCTCCTTGGCCAGCGCCGTCTTGCCGCACACCGTGATGCGCGCCACGCGGCGGAACTTGGCGTCGGCCTGCGCCTCCCGCCCGATGGTGTAGGAGCCCCGGTAGCCGATGGTGATGTAGCCCGAGCGCCGGCCGGCTCCGGGGGGCCCCCACCGCCAACGCCGCCGCCGCCGCCGGCGTCCAGCGAGAGCGAGGGCGCCAGCACGGGCGCTCCCCCCGACGGGCTGCGGCCGGAGGTGGGCGAGGCCGAGAGGACGGCGCCGGCCTCGGGCAGCTCCGCTTCCAGGTAGCTCAGCCCGGGGGGCGGCTCGTCGGCGCACACCGAAGGGTCGCGCAGCAGCAGCGGGCCCGAGAAGCGCGCAGCGGCGGCGGAGGAAGGGAGGGGGGCGGCGGCGGCGGCCAGGCGGCGCACCAGGTCGGGCAGCTGGAAGTACTCGGCTTCCTTCTGGAGGCGGCTCCGCTCCGGGAAGCGCTCGGGCAGCACCAGCTCCTGGTCGCGCAGGTAATCCAGCACGTAGCGGAAGAGGAAGCCGTCGCGGTCCAAGAAGAAGCGGCCCTTGGAGTCCCGCGGCAGCTCGGAGGCCTCCTGCTGCGAGAACATGCGCCACAGCAGCGAGCCCGGCACCGAGAGCACCGTCCCCCGCCGGGTCACGTACACCTGCCCGCCCACGTTCAGCTCCACGATCTCGGGGAAAGGCTCGACGCCGACGCCGACGGGACCCGACGCCCCGGGATCCTGTGGCGACCGCCCCGCGCTCCGCGAAGCGTTCCCTCCGCCGCCGTTGGGGAGCCCCCGAGCGCTATCCGCCAAGGCCATGCCGGTGCCGGTGCCCGAGCGAGCCTGGCGCCTGCGGTCGTGCCCTCTTCTGCCCGTCGGCCCCCGGAGGGACGGCTGCGCGTGTTCGGTCGGGGGGGGGCGCTTGGCGCCTGCTCTCTCGGGAGCCCTGAGCTGCTCCCTCTCTCTCTCTCTCTCTCTCTCTCTCTCTCTCTCTCTCTCCGAAGCCCGGCTTGGCTTCTGAGCTGCTTTTCCGACCTTCCCGGCGCTGCTGGCGGCTTCCCTGTTTTCCGGGCGCGCCTTTCTCGGGTCTCCTTCGGCCGCGCTCGCCTGCGCCCGATCCTCTGGCTCTGGGGCTGAAGGAGCGCGCCCCGTGTTTTGGTCTCGCGGCACGGGGGGCTCTTGTTTATGTAGAGCCGCCGCAGCCTCGCAGGAGGCGTGAGGGGGTGGCGGCGTCGGCGGGGAGGGAGCGAGCGAGGGGAGGAAAGAAGGAGACGGCGCGGAGCCCACAGGCATCGGGGTGGGGGCCAGAATGGGGGTGGGGTGGGGGTGGGTTGACACTGACGTGCCGTCCTTCCTCTTCCTCCTCTTCCTCCTCGCTTCCTTCCCCAATTGCAAAGGAGACCGAGCGAGGAGCTCCCACCCCCTTTCCCCGTTTATATATTTATTTATGTGTTGCAATTTAACGGCGGGGGAAGTGTGCGCGCAGCCTCCGGGAGCCAACCCCCTTCCTAAGGTTAGACTTCCCTTCCCGACTCCCTGTCCGGATGGCGCGCACAACCCAGCGAGTGCCAAGCTGGCTTCTTCTCGGCGAGCCGGGCGCCTTTGCCAGACGGGGGGGAAAGACTCCCTGGAGGGGCCCTGGTGACACCCGAGGGACTTCGTTGGCCCCCAGAGCCTGCCGCGTGTTAGGCTGGAGGAAACGATGGCGCTTCTCATTTTATTGTTGTTATTTTATTTTTATTATTACAGCCCGAAAAACTCACAACTGCTATTATTATTATTATTATTATTATTATTATTATTATTATTATTTTAAAGATGAGGTTCTGGACTCACCGCCTGGCGAAAAAATAAAGCATCCGTTTGCAGTGGGGGGTGCGACTTTCATAGAGATCCAGCTGCCCTTGCTCCCTGAAGAATACCCAGGCCGCACCTCCCTGGCTCTCTCACTGGCTTTTCATTTGCTTGAAGGAACCTCAACCACTCTTGCTTTTAGTGAGAAGAAAAATATTTAGAGAGGTGGGCAGAGTTCCTTCTTTGGACTACAACTACCGTGAATCACAAACCCAGAAGGGGGGATTCTGGGAGCTGAAGTCCAAAATAGGAACCTTGCCATCCTATGTGTACTGTGAATAGATATGACTGCAAGGAAGTTACATGGAGCAGAGTGCAGGTGTGGAAGTGCAATTGTCTAGCATTAGCCCTGTGGAGTAAAGCCTGCTGTGAGAAAGGAGCAAGCAGCCTTTCACCCACCCACCCACCCCAGTCCATCAATTCTAGAGGATTGGCACCTTCGCCTGGATTGCTGCAGAGTAGGTGGGTTTCCCTTAGCTGCGTGTGACCTGGGCTCGCATTAAGGGGGATGGGATGAAGAAGACTTAAGAGGCGATCACAGGAAGCGTTGGTGATGCAGAACTGACCCCTGGCCTGGGAGACCTCCTGCTGGCAAGCCACCCCTTTCTTTTGGAGACACTCATTTGACACCAGCAGAGCTTCTGCAGAAGAAATGGCTTGGGTATCACAGGTACAGCACACGGGTAAGCACAAAGGCAAGGCAGGGGGAGTGGAACAGCTGGTGCAGAGAAGCACCAGCCAAGCCCCCCCCAAAAAAAAACCCCTTCCTGTCTGAGGAAGATTTCTTTGGAGGAGTTTCTCTGGCAGGAAGATGGAGGTTTTTGCCAAATCACTGGTTTTGCAAACAGCAGCTGCTCTCTTCTGTGGAGTAGCAAGTGACAGCTTGCATGTTTTCCTGACTTTTGGACATCTGTGGTTCTAGTTGGCACATGTCAGACTCCTGGTCTTGCGAAAATCTTGCACAAGCCACACACACCCTTCTTTTTTTCTAAAAAAAGAAAAAAATGTGTGGTTCCTGACCAATAGTTTTTCAAAGTGTTTTTTAAAAAACAGCTCCCCTCCCCCTCCCCATGTTCTCCTCACTGACTTCCCCATTTTAATTAATGAAACATATGAGTTGGATTGCCTGGCTTGGTGTGCTTCTGTTTGCCTTCCTGGATTCTAAATCAAACAACTTAAAGTCTGTTCCTTATGTGATCAGGAAAAAATGAACATGGCTTATGCAGTGTTTCCTTCCTTCACCTTCTAAGATTCCCGAGACCTGCAGGCATAGCATTGCTAGCCAAGTTTTATTAAGTTGTGTTTGAGAGAGAGAGAGAGAGAGAGAGAGAGAGAGAGAGAGAGAGAGAGAGAGAGGTTTACGGAAGGTTGTTGGCTTGAAAGTTCTGTTCATTTTCTTAGGTGTTTGTCAGGTTTTGCAGACAGAGCTGACCTGAGCCTGTGCCTGGTTATGTTGACACAGAAATAAGCCTCCTGAAATCCTGCAGATCTTAGTTCTCTATATTCATGCCTGGAACTGTTGCTTTGACACTCGTGTTCAGTTCAGTAGTGCTGCACAGGAAATGGTGCTATATTCTCACTTCCAGTGAACAAGAGGTTTCCTCACCAACACCAATAAATATGGAGTGAGATGTTTGTTTAATGGACTGTTTTCATTACCCCTAGTAAAAAGGAAAGGGGGGAAACTCCAGTGTTGTGCCCGTGCTCTTGTCTGACCTATAAGTGGCAATTTTCTCAAGAAGTTCTCAGCGGGGTATGAAATACTTGTTTGTTTGTTTTTTTGAGTTAAGCTCCCAACATTCCCTCAGATAATGTAGATAATAGAAAATTCTAGAAGTACCAGTCATGGGGGGAATGGAGCTTTTGAGAGCCAGCAGATTCCCCACATAGCCCAATTCTGGTTTATGCTGGTGCACTATCCTCTGACCCCCAAGGGGGGGGGCATCCTTTCAAAGGCAGTAAAGGAAGAACCCATCCAAATAAGCCATGGCCATGTGCATTTTCAGTCTACTGCAAGAAAGGGCTACATAAGAGATCCCTTGCCGTAACTGCTCAGGTATAGGTTGCTTAACAGTCCCAAAAGCCAGTGTGCAGTGATACCATCTACGCATCAGTGCCAAAGCATGCTTATGCCATTGGGCTAGCATTTTATAAAAACAGATGTGGCTTGCACCAGAACATAGTGGGGGAGGTTACTCCTCTCCAGGGAAACCCACCTACTCTGCAACACCAGAGACCATTCCACACCTCCCATCCCACCCCCAGCATTCTCATATACCTGTAAGCATCCTTAGCCCTCACTGTGGAAGGAAGAAATGACACTGAAGAAATGACACTTGACTATAATGTAAAGCAGTGGCTATATAGCTTGTGTAACAGTGTACATGTGTTGTCCCCTCAAAATAACGCAACACACAGCTATTAATGTCTAAACTGCTGACAAACTGAGTACACCCCTAAGTGACAATGTCCAAATTGGGCACAAGGTGTCAATATTTTGTGTGGCCACCATTATTTTCCAGCACTGCCTTAACCCTCTTGGGCATAGACTTCACCAGAGCTTCACAGGTTGCCACTGGAGTCCTCTTTCATTCCCCCATAACAACATCACTGAGCTGGTGGATGTTTGAGACCTCGTGCACATCTATCTTCCTTTTCAGGATGCTCCACAGATGCTCAATAGGGTTTAGGTCTGGAGACATGCTTGGCCAGTCCATCATCTTTACCCTCAGCTTCTTTAGCAAGGCAGTGGTAGTTTTGGAGGTGTGTTTGGGGTCATTATCATGTTGGAATACTGCCCTGCAGCCCAGTCTCTTTTTTTTTTTTCTATAATTTTATTGAGTTTTTGAGGAGGGGAAAAGGGGAAGGGGAAAAGGGAAGGGATAAAATTTAAAATTTATATTGAATATGTCAAGCAAAGTAAAAGAAAAGTAATATAACATATTGATAAATTGCCAAATATTATCACAATACTAATAAGTTTGTTACTTCTTGCCATCTTTTCCGAGAAATCTCATCATAGTCTCCCTTTAAATAGCCGGAGAGTCTGTCGATTTCAATACATTCTCTTATCTTTTCGTGGATATTCTTCTCTGTTGGAACGTTTGGTTGTTTCCAGAATTTCGCATACAGTATTCTTGCAGCAACAATTACATGGTGAAGTACATATCTCTGATCATATGAAATATTTATATCTACTATATTTAATAAGAAAAGTTCTGGTCTAAGCTCTATCTTAATTTTCAGACATCTTTCTAAAAATAGTTTAACCATTTTCCAATATGCCTTTGCCTCTTTGCATGTCCACCACATATGGTAAAAGTACCACAGTCATGTTTACATTTCCAACATTTATGTGAGCAATTATACATCTTAGATAATTTGGTGCAAGGTGCCATCTATAGAACATCTTATAACAGTTTTCCTTAAAAGAAATAGATTTAAAGATTTTAACTGTATTCCACAGAGAGTCCCATTTGTTTAGATGAATAGGATAACCAAAGTTTTCTGCCCATCTTATCATAGTGTCTTTGACCTGTGTATCAATCATTTTTCATTTAACAATATGGTGTAAAATTTACTAAGCAGCTTAGCATCGCCAGAAGAGAGTATTTTATCAAGTGAAGTATCAGTAGTCGTAAATCCCCCCTCTTTGGTGAGGTCTTTGAAGTGTGAATATATTTGTTGATACTTCCACCAGTCTAAGTTGTAACCTTCTGATACTAATTTCCCTAATGGTTTCAATGAAAGGTCAACATTCAGAAGGTGTCTATAGGTTATAACTTTTGGAGTTTCACTTATATGGGATCGCTCCCGGCGGAGATAGCCACAGTGGTGCTTTAGGGTAGAATTGTTTTTTAATCAATAACCATATTATCTTCCTTATCCAGTGTTTTTTAGGTATGTTGCCCTTGTACCACATGTAATAATGCCAGCCCTTGTCAGGCCATAACTCTCAAGCTGCAAAATTCTTTTGTTTGTCATCAGAATCCAGTCTTTAATCCAGGTCATGGCAGCAGCCTTGTAGTATAATACTAAATTAGGAAGGGCAAAGCCACCAGTTTTGGTTCTATCCTGTAGATAGAGATTTTTAATCCTTGCTTTTTTCTTTTGCCATATGAATATACGTATACTTTTTTCCAGATCTGTAATAATCTTAAAATTAGGTAATATAGGCAAGGATTGAAATAGAAAAAGCAGTTTAGGTAAAACATTCATTTTAACTGCAGCAATTCTGCCCATTAAGGATAGTTGGAGTCTTGACCAAGTTTCGAGGTCAGCTTTGATTGTTTTTATAACATTTACATAGTTATCTTTAAGTAAGGAGTTACAACGATTAGATACAGTAATACCCAGATATTTTGCCTTACTGACATGTTGAAAACCCGATTGATTTACCAGTTTTTCGACCATAGGTGAGGTCATATTTTTGGTGAGCAACAATGTTTTTTCTTTGTTTTTTTTCAATGTTTTTTCCAAAGGGAGGGGATTATGCTGTGCTTCAGTATGGGCGTTTATACACGACCCCTAAGCTCCGCTGCAAATAGCTGCAAGCTCCGGAGCTTAAAAATGTTTCCCCACCAGCTCCGGAGTTTGCAGAGAATTAAGTGTGACCCCGCCCACTTTAGCGCGACCCAGCACACTTTTCTTGTACCTTCTCTTTGGAGCTGAAAAATCTTTGATGCGGTGCAACGATAGTGAGTGCGGGGCTCTCCTCGCTTCTGTTTGCTGCTTTTTGGCTCCCGCCCCTTTAAGAGCTACTTTTACAGAGACCAGGGGGTTGGACTTGATGGCCTTACAGAGACGAGAAGCAGAACGAGGTGAGCGGCATGCTTTTCTTTCTCTTTTTCTCCCTCCCCTCACGCAACCAGCAACCAGGAAGTGCGGAGGGGGGTGGGGACAGAGGAAGAGCGACGAACCCCTAAGATCTCTGGTCCGAATTTAAGTGGCCAGCGGATCTTAGGGGTCGTGTAAAAAGTCCCTATGTCACAGTACATGTTGGCATTCATGGTTCCCTCAATGAACTGTAGCTCCCCAGTGCTGGCAGCATCATGCAGCCCCAGACCATGACACTCCCACCACCATGCTTGACTGTAGGCATGACACACTTGTCTTTGTAATTCTCACCTGGTTGCTGCCACATGCACTTGACACCATCTGAACCAACTAAGTTTATCTTGGTCTCATCAGACCGTAAGACATGTTTCCACAAATCCATGTTCTTAGTCTGCTTGTCTGCAGCAAAACGTATGCAGGTTTTCTTGTGCATCATCTTCAGAAAAGGCATGCTTCTGGGACAACAGCTTTGTGGACCAGTTTGATGCAGTGTGTGGCATATGAGCACTGACAGGCTCACCTCCCCACCCCTTCAACCTCTGCAGCAATGCTGGCAGCACTCATACATCTATTTCCCAAAGTCAACCTCTGTATATGACACTGAGCACAGGCACTCCACTTCTTTGGTCGACCATGGCAAGGCCTGTTCTGAGGGGAACCTGTCCTGTTAAATCGCTGTATGGTCTTGGCCTCTGTGCTGCAACTCAGCTTCAGGGCCTTGGCAATCTGCTTATAGTCTAGGCCATCTTTACGTAGAGCAACAATGCATTTTTTCAGACAGATCCTCAGATACCATGAGGTGCCACGTGGAACCTCAAGTGATGAGGATGAAAGAGTGAGAGTGATGACACCTGCTCCCCCTTCACACCGGAGACCATGTGACATTAATGCATCTCATGACACCAGGGAGGTAAAGCACCTATTTGGGTCCAATTTGGACATTGTCACTTAGGGGTGTACTCACTTTTGTTGCCAGCGGTTTAGACATTAATGGCTGTGTGCTGTGTTATTTTGAGGGGTCAGCATATTTACCCTGTTATACAAGGTGTATACTCACTGCTTTACATTGTAGCCCAGTGTCGTTTCCTCAACGCTGCCACATGAAAAGATATACTGAAATATTTCTGAAATTGTATGTGTGCAGCATGCATGCACATATGCATGACTGGTGCCATTTTATAGGCACAAGATTACTCAGCCAATTCAAGGAGAGAGTTGTTAGTGTAAGAAAGTGAAGCTTTTCCCAGCATTGCCAGAGTTGACTTCTTTCATTTCCGGAGGTTCCCACCCCCCATCAACTTACATGGAAGAAAGCCCCATGGAAAGCAAGGGGACATGTTTCTGAGTAGAGAAGGTGGGACTGAACGGCTTGGCTACTGTCTAAAGGTGCTGAACCTTTGGCCTGTGGCCAGTCCATCACGGTCTGAATTTTTTTCCAGAGGAATTAAAATAAAAGTGCTAACCCCATCCACAACTGCTCTGCCTCTTGTTAAGGGGAAGATGAGAGGTTACTCTGGTAATTTCCTGATTGGCAATCAAAAAGAGAAGATAATTATCTTAATGATCTTAAATGGCTTGGTATTCATGAAGTTACTGTGACTGGGTGGGGAGAGGAGAAGATGTCCATTAATTAATTAATGCCTTGTGGAATTGATTAGTATGTGCGAGCTGTTTTTCTTTGCTTCCTTCCCATCATCCCCCCCCCACGTGGTCCTGTATTTAACATAATGTATTCACTTGGATATTTTTAGGCTGCCTTTTAATTTGAAACACATAACCAAAGAAGAATAGAAGAAGAAATGCAGCAGTTTATCAATGTCAAAATACTTCAAGCAAAAAAAAATAAAAAAGAATAAGAAAAATAGAACAAGACAACCAGTCCTACATTTCTCTCTATATTTACCTAAGAAGAGTAACAGCAACAACAACCTTTGGAGAGAGCTGGAAGGGACCCATTAGATCATCCAGTCCAGACCCTGTCAAGGAGGCACAGTAGGGAATTTAACTCCCAACCTGTCGCTCCAAAGCCACTGAGCTACCCAGCAGTTCTTTTTAGGTTCTCTTTGATTTAGTGCTCCTCAAAATGTTCTGACTTGCATTTGAACACGAGTACACTACTTGGGACACCAAGAAGCAAAGTCTGGCAGTGAAACTCGAATGTCATAGATTTCTCCAGTCAGGATCCTACCTCTCTGTGCCATGGCAAAAGTACGTTGTGTGGTGAGAGGAGACAGAAGTATTTATTTTCAGCAAGTACTTCCTCTTTTTCCTGCACAGATGGCTTTTTTTCAAACAGCCATGCAGAGAATCCCTCTGGAGGGAAAGTGAAGGATACTTCAAAGGGGTAGAAAGTTAGTGCATCCTACAGGTTGGTGTGAAAATAGGATGGAACGCCGCCGCCGCCGCCCCCCTCCACCTGTTTCCAGGGCCATTGTTTTCAAAGAAGTCATCTTGGCAAGAACCAGACAAAACTTTAAGGCAAATATGTTGTGGCACCTTAAAGATGGACATGTTTTAATCTGAGCTTGCTGAGATCAAATCCACTTCCTCAGACTCTTGAGTGAAACTATATGGCTGCCATATCTGCACTGATAATAGAAAAAACTGACAATATTCTTTAGAACCATAGCTCTGAATAATTCCAATTAACAGGTGAGAGTCTACTGGTAACAGTGGCATCTCTTACATAAGTGGTAAACTGTGAGATTCTGTGTGAGGTCTCACACTTGATGGTAAAAAGCAAAGTGCTCTGCTTATATAATTACAGTATGGAATCCTGGCCAATACTGTATTTAGCCCCAAATAACTTATCTCAACCATATCCCCTTGGACTCTTGTTTTGAAGCTGTTTTTATATGACCCTGTAGACTCATAATTAGTACCTGCTGATTAAAAGTAATCAAAGCTTGATAGTCCTATTCCTAAATTAATGTAGCATTGTCACACTACCTATTCCCTACATGCTCAGCTGGTCATGGAACTATGTATAAAGTCATATTGTCTCATTCTCATTTCCAAGGGTATGGGCTTGATTGATGAAAACCTAACTTAAAATATACCATTTTCTAAGGTGCCACAACATGTTAGGTTGTTTTGTTTCCAGGAATAGTACTATATACATACTTCAGTTACATTAATGCTACAGCATTGTGGTATAAGATTTGGAGCAAAATTACACCTTAATAAAAGCTTATATCAATGTTTCCTATTGACATGTATCTAAGGAATAGGTACCTGATAATGATTAGAATGCTCCTCTCCCATAAAACAATTTATGATATCTATAGTATTGATTTCCACCCTTAACTTTGCAAGCTTTTATGGTTTTATTAATGTTCAGGGTTAATATTAGGGCACTGATAGTTATTGATACTAGCTTTGGAGGTTCACATCAGATTGTTTATCAGTCAAACAGGTGTTTGGCACTTCAATATCCCAGCCTTCTGTGACAGGCATCCAGTCAGAGGCAACACCCAGAGAAAGCAGCTCAGCGAAGCTCTCTAAAAGTTTGCATCTCCCTTTAAGAGCCTGCTGGGGCATGAAGATCTCTCAGGCCCACTACCCTCCCGGGTGCACTTGGTGAGGAGACAGAAAGAGGGCTTCTCTTTTGATGCTCCTGGACTCTGGAACTCCCTCCCACAAGAAACCAGACTGGCCCCATCTTTGCTCTACTTTCACAAGCAGAAAAGGAGCTTTCTCTTCAGGCAAGAGTTTCCTTAGGGACACTGCTGGGAGAGAGTGTGCGTGTGTGTGCGTGTGCGTGTGTGTACAGATTGTTGTGCTTTGTTGCTTCCAAATCTATTTTTAGTAGTGATTTTATTTACCATTTAAATACACATTTAATTCTCATTAAATATTCATATGCTTACTGTTTTTAGCTTTGAAGAAAGGATGTAAGCTGCCTTGGATCCTTCTAAGGAGAAAGGCATGGCAAAAATATTCTAAATAAATAAATACTGGAATAAAAGCCAGCAGGGTAAATGCCCAACCTCTCCCCTTTGGATGGTCTTTCCTCCCTCCCCACAAGGCGCTCCCTGTGATTTTAGATGACAACTATAACATGGAAAGCCACCTATTGATGATATTTAAAAAATAAAAATAAAAATTGATCCACATCAGGAAACGTTTAAATATTATCACCAGATCCAGATCAAGTTTGATGCTTTGAAAGGATGTAAACTGCCTTGGATCCTTCTAAGGAGAAAGGCATGGCAAAAATATTCTAAATAAATAAATACTGGAATCGCTGTAAATACTTGGCACAAGGCTACTCCTGTATAGATGACAACTATAACATGGAAAGCCACCTATTGATGTAGAGGTTGATCCACATCAGGAAACGTTTAAATATTATCACCAGATCCAGATCACGTTTGATGCTTTTTTAACCCATGTTTTAAATACACTAATCCAAAGTACAAGGGTAACTTTCAGTGTTTCTACACCACCCAGTCATAGCTGTTTGGTACTACACAAACGACCATGTTTCCCTCTGATGGAATCTCCTAGGTACCTCACCAAAGGAAAAGCCCCAGGATTCCATGGGATGGAAGCATGGCAATTGAAGCGGGATGCCTGTCTGCTGAAACTTTGCAGTGTGGATACATCTTGTATCAAGTTTGAAACCTTTACCCAAGAGGTGGAACAGAACTTTTTTGAAAAACCGTTTAGCTAGGCCACTCTTTGTTGCAGATCTCAGATTAAAAAAAAACATGGAAGAAAGCACAGGTGTGCCATTCTCATGCTGCATTGGATTTAAAATCTTTGAAATCTCCCCAGGAGTAAACTGATTGGTTGGGTGGTTTCAAGGTTGGCCGTATCTGTTTCTGGCAGCTACATTCGGCCTCAATGGGAGTTTCTGAGTAGGCTTCAAAGTGATCCCCATGTAGAACACATAGCAGTACTCTAATCTGTTTAATTCATCTGCTTAATTAAGGTAGGTTTTCTGCAGTTCTCTCTTGATGCTTCTCTGCCCGCGGTGACCAGAAGGCATGATACAGGCACCTTTCGTCATGTCTTGCTCTTGAGGTGTAAAATAGCTTTGAGAAAATATGTGCAGTAATTAACCTTTGTTTTTTCTCAGAATTCCATTGTTGTTGTTGTTGTTCAGTCGTTCAGTCGTGTCCGACTCTTCGTGACCCCCATGGACCAGAGCTCGCCAGGCCTTCCTATCCTTCACTGCCTCCTGGAGTTTTGGCAAATCCATATTGGTTGCATCGATGACACCGTCCAACCATCACATTCTCTGCCGTCCTGTTTTCCTTTTGCCTTCAATCTTTCCCAACATCGGGGACTTTTCCAATGAGACCTCTCTCCTCATGAGGTGGCCAAAATACTGGAGCCTCAGCTTCAAAATCTGTCCTTCCAGTGAACATCCGGGGTTGATTTCTTTCAGGATGGATAGGTTTGATCTCCTTGCAGTCCAGGGGACTCTCAAGACTCTCCTTCAGCACCACAGCTCAAAAACATCAATTCTGCAGCAATCAGCCTTCTTTATAGTCCAGCTTTCACTTCTATACATCACTACTGGAAAAAACATAGCTTTGACTATCCTCACCTTAGTTGGCAAAGTGATGTCTCTGCTCTTTAGGATGCTATCTAGGTTTGCCATTGCTTTCCTCCCAAGAAGCAGGTGTCTTTTTATTTCATTGCTGCAGTCGCCATCTGCAGTGATCAAGGAGCCCAAGAAAATAAACTCTGTCATTGCCTCCATTTCTTCCCCTTCTATTTGCCAGGAGGTGATGGGACCGGTGGCCATGACCTTAGTTTTTTTGATGTTGAGCTTCAGCCCATTTTTTTCACTCTCCTCTTTCACCCTCATTAAGAGGTTCTTTAATTCCTCCTCACTTTCTACTATCAGAGTAGTATCATCTGTGTATCTGAGGTTGTTGATATTTCTTCCGGCAATCTTAATTCCGGCTTGTAATTCATCCAGACCTGCCTTTCGCATGATGTACTCTGCATATAAATTAAATAGGCAAGGTGACAGTATACAGCCTTGTCGTACTCCTTTCCCACTTTTAAACCAGTCAGTTGTTCCATATCCAGTTCTGACAGTTGCTGCTTGTCCCACATATAGATTTCTTAGGAGACAGATAAGGTGGTCAGGCACTCACATTCCTTTAAGGACTTGCCATAGTTTGTTGTGGTCCACACAGTCAAAGGCTTTGGCATAGTCGATGAAGCAGAAGTAGATGTTTTTTCTGGAACTCTCTGGCTTTCTCCATAATCCAGCGCATGTTGGCGATTTGATCTCTAGTTCCTCTGCCCCTTCCAATTCCAGCTTGCACTTCTGGAAGTTCTCTTTCCACATACTGCTGAAGCCTGCCTTGTAGAATTGTGAGCATAACCTTGATAGCGTGTGAAATGAGTGCAATTGTGTGATAGTTGGAGCATTCTTTGGTGTTTCCTTTCTTTGGGATTGGGATGTAGACCGATCTTTTCCAGTCCTCTGGCCACTGCTGGGTTTTCCAAATTTGCTGGCATATCACGTGCAGCACCTTTACAGCATCCTCTTTTAAGATTTTAAAGAGTTCAATTGGAATGCTGTCACCTCCACTGGCCTTGTTGTTTGCAATGCTTTCTAAGGCCCACTTGACTTCACTTTCCAGGATGTCTGGCTCCAGGTCAGCAACTACGCTATCTTGGTTATGAAGGACATCCAAATCTTTCTGATATAAGAAAAAGAAAGGGAGGGAGGGAGGGAAGGAAGGAAATAAAGAAAGAAAGAAGGGAGAGGAGAGGAGAGAGGAAGAAAAAAAAAAAGAAGGGGGAAAAAGAAGAAGAAAGGAGAGTGGGAGGGAAGGAAGGAGAGGAGGAGGGAGGGAGGGAGAAAGAAAGAAAGAAAGAAAGAAAGAAAGAAAGGAAAGAAAGAAAGAAAGAAAATGAGGAAGGAAGGAAAGAAAGAAGGGAAGGAAGGAGTTAGAGCGGGAGGGAAGGAAGGAAGGAAAGAGGAAGGGAGAGGGAGAGAAATAAAGAAAAAAAAAAGAAGGGAGAGGGAGGGAGAGAAAGAAAGAAAGAGGGAGAGAAAGAGGATGGAAGGAAGGAAGGAAGGAAGGAAGGAGAGTGGGAGGAAAGAAAGAAAGAGGGAGGAAGGGAGAGAGAAAGAAAGAAAAAAAGGGAGAGGGGGAGGGAGGGAGAAAGAAAGGGGAAAGAAAGAAAGAAGGGAGGGAGGAAGGCAGGGAGGGAGAAAGAAAAGGGAAAGAAAGAAAGAAAGAAAGGAGGGAGGGAGGGAGGCTTCACGTCAAGGAAGGGCGAAGGGTCCCAAGACCTCACGGCGGCTGGGTAGCCTCCGGGGGAAAAATGCGAGGAAGTAAAAACAGTGTTTCCTTGCAGTGATGCCAAGGACTCATCGCACAACACTGGCTCTTCGGCTTGAGTACGGAGATGAGCACCGCCCCCTAGAGTGGGAAACGACTAGCACACATGTGCGTCAGCGGCCGGGGGGGCATTTACATTTTTTATCTTATTAAATCAAAACAAGTGGGCCAGGGAAAAAATATCAAGCATTTACCGGTCCACTGTGATAAAAAGGTTGGGGAGCACTGTACTAAAGTACAAGATGTACGCACCATTGTAAAAGTTTGTCATAAGGTTTGTCAATCAGCACCCACTGGGGGTACAAACATATATTAAAATCCAGTGTTGAAGTGATAGTGGTGCCCTCTCTTCTTTCGTAAAGGAATCACGATGACTTTCATATATGTTTGATCATGGCTGTGGGGCACTGCAGATGCAGATGGCGAAGGAGGTGGCCACTGCTTCCTGTTTCTCAGCTGTTGCCTACTTGGGAATTTCCTCTGAGAAATAAACACAGGATCACCTTAAGAAGAGATCCAGTGTGGTGTGGTGAGCAGAAGGTTGGATAAGGACCCGGGGGACATGGGTTCAAATCCCTGCCAGCCACGAAACATTACTTGGCGTGTGGTAATATTAAACCACACACCTCAAAATCTCTATTACTGTTCCTATCAGTCAGCACAATAATTTTAAGAAAGAGGTGGTGCCAGGTGCTTCTGTTTATACTTCTTTCTTATGCTATAGCAGACATTCTACCACTACAGTCCCATACATGTTGCCTCAGAAATAAGTCCCAGAGGCTGCAGGATTGGAGTCTGCATTGTATAAAATGCATCGGAAATACCTTCATATTCTATTTCTTTCGCTACTGATGTCCATAGAAATCAGTAACTATGGAAGAATGAGCAAATGAATAGCAGTAAGCAAGACAGCTGAAAGGTTACTTTAAAAACTATTAGTTACAGCCCTTTATTTGGAGCCTAAGCTCCAAAATAAAGTTTGTTAACCAATCCAGCTACTATTTTTGAAATTAAGTTCAATTCTCAAACTAATACCTACTTATTAAAAAAAACCCACCCTAATATTACAGGCTACAAATCTTTGTAGCTTTTTACGCCTCCAAGTGAGCTAAGGCAATGCTAAAAATAAATACACAAAAAAGATATTGACACAGCAGCACAAAACAGTCCTTTTCCATAACTGAATGGGGGCACTCCTGTTATTGTAATAGCCGGGGTATGGGTGACAACCAGGAAATCTGCAAGGGAGGCTGGGACCAGGGAGTTTCCAGCAGTTAAGAGTGTGGTCAGCCCAATCTGGGTTCAATAGACACAGGGATTTGTCAGTCAGTAGAATGTCAAGAAGCACACAAATGTTGTCCAGCAGGGAGCGGAACACAAACAGGAAGGCTTGCAGGATCTCAGGGTTTTGGAAGTAGCAGGGCCGAAGCTTAACAAGTCTGAAGTCTCAAGTTCCTGAGGCAAGGAACAGGGGAAACTTACAGAGCAACAGTTCCAGGAAAGTTCAAGGTAACCAGGCTCAGGAGTCTGGAAGTCTCATGCTACTGAGGCAAGGAACAGGGAGTGCCGGCATCTACCTTTATGCTGCTAGTAGGCTCACCAGCTGCACTCTGACTGCCTCAGCCCGAGAAGGGGATGGCTCTGCAAGGAGGCTCCACATTTGCTGAGTCATGCAGCCCCAATCCTGACAGTCACCTCTATTGCTATGGGGGTGGTTAGACACCTTGGTTTTGTCCATCCAAGTCCTTATTCTAAAAAACAGGGATGAAATAAAAGAGGCATAGACTAGATTTTCACAGTTCAAGCAACATGCATTCCGGCATCAACCACTACATCACACTGCCTCTCCAGATAATTACTAAACAGTGATCAGGGTTTTAATTCTAATTTACATGTCTTGGAGCTACCAAAGTCAGTGTGGCAAAAGGAATTAGAGAACCAGACTACTGCATTAAGCCAGAGTGCCTGTATAGGTAAATTTTCTAACCCCGCTTTAACTGAACCAGGCTATTTAGCACCCCTTTGGTCCTAAAATATGTTGGTTTCTTGTCCCCTTCCATGCTCAGTTATTGATTAAAATAGATATATTCAAGAAAGCAAGTTTCCTGCTTTGGATAGGAAGTTCTGGTGGAATCACTATGTCATAGCATGAATTTTTTGAAAAGAAAGGGCCTGTGAGGATTTGAAAGCAAGAAGGGGAAATGTGTGGTTCTCCTGAGATTATTGGACCATAAGAACTGCCACTCTTAGACAGGATTGACACAGTGAGGGGTCATGGAAGCTCAACAACATCAGCAAGGCCAAAGGTTGTGCTCCCTCAGTTAACTACGGGGAGAGGACAAATATGCTTGGCAGAGCAGCTACAGAAAACGGCTATCTGCTGATCATCGTTATGCACAGTGTGTAAATCCATCCCGTATCCCAAGCCTAACAAGACCCCAGGCTCAGTGGTGCGCAGCCAATTCTTGCAAGAGTTTCAGTTATCCTCAAATATTTTTACCGAGCTTTTCTGTTGCAATGTTTTGCCTGAAGCTACTCAAATGGAAAGGCAATCAGTAGAGAAGCAAAACCACCAAACCGAAAATCACTATGACAGCAGAACCTGAAAGCCCACAAAATCAACAGATAAGCAGAAAGGCAGATAAGAACACAGCAAAAGCCAACTATAAATAACAGACTTCAAAAGCTTTCCTGTGTAAAAAGCTATGCAACTGATGTTGGGGGTTATGAAAGAGAGAGGGGGGTGATTTGCCCTTGTCAGGAATGTCCATTGAAAGTTACCTGAATCAAAAAATGTGCTCAAGTGTTGATGAGCTGAGCCCAAAGTCCCACCCCTTCTCCTCTGACACAATTCCCTTTGTGTGAACAAGAAAGAGACATATTCCATGTAGAGATATGGGCGCAAACCTTGGTTCATGCCAGTTCACCAGCCCAGCATCACAGGTGCCACATGTTCCCAATCTCCACCCCCTGGGCAGATCCTCCACTCACCAGCCTGTACGTGTTCTGCTCTTCTCCTCTCCAAGCACTCATCCAGTGCTGGCAGGAGTGTGACATTCTGCTTCTGTCAAGATATGTAAAAGTTGATAAAATATATGTTATCTATATTTAACAGATAGTGGAAAGAGAGTTGTAAAATGGAGGAAGTTAGATTCTGCAGTCTCATGATGTTAATCCACAAGTGTAAGAGATAAGTAATCACAGGCATGTTGCGTGATGAAGCACAGGTGGAAGAATTTATAACATCATGGTTGCATCAGATTGCATCAGATTGTAATTAGTGATGACTCATATCTGATGGGTGCTGAACTGTATAAAAGCACTAGCTTGCCATATGTTAGGTGGGTCTGTCTATGGTGAGAGACAGAACCCCACACTCTGTTGCTTGTATATATTGCTTGGATGTTATGCTGTGTATATTTTTTTTGATGTATATATGAATATATGAGTTTTTACTCTACCCATTGTCATTGTCTTCCGTTAACCTAACTCTGCAATACTTTATATCAATACTGACATTTTATCTGCATGCTACTGCTGCACTGCTCTGTGCCAAACACATTTAAATATTATATTTTTTGCTTAATTCCTGATAGCTTCCTTCCTCTGCCTCCTCTGGCAGCCACCCACTCACAGGGCAGGGGCAGGGATTCCTGCAGTGTTGCCTTTGAGTGAGTGGCTGCCAGAGGAGGCAGAGGAGGGAAGCAGGCACTTCTTCCAGGACTGGGCAAAGTCTCAAAGAGGAGGAGAAGAACAGCACCCACCAGCTAGGGGCAGGGCAAGGGAATGCAAGGCACCTGTCATTAAGGGCCAATGAACCTGCACAAACCTTTGTGCCCATCTGCAATTGTATCATTAAAAAGATCCCTGAGAGTCAATAGATGCATCTTCTCAAATGACTCTATGACAGGGGTGAGCAACTAACGGCCCTCCAGATGTTTTGAACCACAACTCCCACAGACCTTTGTCATTGGCAATCTAGACTCAGAATTCTGGGAGTTGTGGTCCAAAATATCTGGAGGGCCAACAGTTGCCCACCCCTGCTCTAGGAGAGTGCTTCGGAGCCCTAAGGACCTTCCAGTTCTTTGCACCCTTCTAGAAATAAACCAACTTGGGAGGCAACCAGATTTAAGCCTTTTTTGATAACATTCAGAGGGGTAACGATGGAAAATGGGAGAAAGCCTATAGTGACACTCCTGTACTGCATTTCACACCTGATGTTGGCACTCAACACCTGAATGCATGTGCTGCCTGCCTCCACTGCCCATGATGATTACTGGGGAGAACCATGGAATTCTATGCTCTACACTTTTCAATAGGCACTGGTTTCAGTGAGAGAGTTAAGCATTTTCTACTGAAATTTGAAGCCATTAATTTTTCTAGTATGGGTTTCTAGTTCTTTTAGAGATGAAGTAGATACAATTCCTTTGAAGCCTGTGCATTTAAAAACACAAAACAGTAACTTCATTTAGGAAGGTAGATAATTAGTGGTACTGGAACAATAGTGGGGAATGGAAATTTTAACCCTTTCCACCATATTGTGTGTGTGGGGGAGTTGATGCCACACTCCACCACCACCACCACCACCAGGCTTTTGCTTGACAGGGAACATAAAACATTTCCCTCATTTTGATTTAGTTTAATATGTGAGTACTTTTGCTACTGCCTGGCTTTTCCAGTGGTAAAAAAATAAAATAAAATAAGCAGGAGTGTAGTTCTGGGGGAGTTAAAAATCCTGTCAAGAAACAGTGAGGGTTTCCTCTACATTAGAACGGTTTTGTGAGTTACCAAAATATTTTTTTCTTCTGTTATATAACTCTCACCAAATGACAGTTCTAGAAATAGTTGGAAAATTGGGCATTTTTTTAAAAAAAGTAAAAGATACAGTACCCCAAAAAGGTGTTCATGTATTATAGGGATATGGTGCCTACTTCTTGTATCATTTGGTTACATAAACGATTCGTAATCTCCTCAGCATCTTTTGCTGTCATCGCAATTGACGCAGAAGAGTTTTACAAAGGGGGGAGGCGAGAGAGAGAGATTCAGTGTTCTGAAATGGTTTCATCAAAAAACAGCTTTGCCTCTTTCTCCATCCATGAGCCTATTTATGGTGCCAATTGACAGCTTTGGGATTCATGCAAACACTGCTGTGAACCTTCAGCTTGCCATTTCAAAAGGAATAACAAACACCTGGCTAAGAGCAAATAGCCAAGTATATTTGTAGCTTCCTTTTGCAAGAATTGAAGGACTAACAGAACATTGCAGGTTATTAAACAACTGCATCCTCCATCTCCACATGGCAGGGCTCACCCTCACTGTCACCTGTTAACCAGAGGTGGGGGAAATTAATATTTTGGGCTACAGCATCAGAAGTCCTCAGCAGTCAGGCCAGTGGCTGTGCTGTCTGTGGCATTCTGGGGAGCGTAATCCAAAATAATCACCCTCCCCATCTCTGAGAGTTACTAACAAGAGCATAAGGGGTTGTCTCACCTCCCAAATCTGGTTTAGCATGATTTGCTCCAACATGTTTCGAGAGGGACAATAGACAGACAATGTTATGGCTGGACATTTGCATGTAATGTAATGTGATCTCTTTTCCATATGCCCCATCAAGCCCCAACCTGCTTGCCTGCTTTTCTATGTTCAAATCTGACACGTGGCAGTCTCTATGATGACTGCAAAGAGACAAACTTTATCTGTATTTTTAGCCTCTGAAGTTCCTTTGTTCCGATAGAGGACTATTTAGATGAGGAAAGGGGAGCTCCTGGTGGATTGGATTTGAACTGCAATTCTGATGGGGTGCTGCTGAAGCAAAAGTCATAAGAACATAAGAAGAGCCATGCTGGATCAGTCAATAATCACTGTTCATTTGTATCACTAGACAGTGTTTGTATGTCATCTTCATCTTGCAACAAAAACATATAAATCAAACGGCTTTCTATCTTACAGTGAAATTTTTAAAAAGAAATCTAGAAACCAAGGAATATTCTTGAAATCTTGAACAAAAATACAAATGGTGGTACAAATTCAAAAAAATCTTTTGAGATGTTTTAGAGTCATAAAAACCACACTCAATCAATCAAGCTTTTGAGAGAACGCTGTTTGTAAAAAAAAATTAGCCAAAGAGAAGAAAGGGAAGGGGGGAAATGGGGAACACCTGGATCTTATGTCTCTTGTTCTCTACAACTTTTTACAGAAAAAAATCCCAGGAGAGTTCCTACAGGCCAGGAGCTAGATCTCTTCAGTTGATCATGGTCCTAGATTCCACCCAGGGTCACCCATAGACTCACTCAGAATGGGAAAATTAGAAACGTTTAGCTCCACATATTAGGCAACACAAGTCCCTCTTTTGGGGAAATCAAAGCTGCATCCATTTTGTCTTGGTCACACACAGACTCCTTGGCCTGTGAAGCACAGCAAGTCAAAAGGCAGTTTCAAAAGATAGATTAGGTAAAAGAAGTTGATGCCATCAATTTTTTTTATCCTTGTCTATATTGCTTAATGACATCCAGGCTCCAGTAGTACTTATAAATTGCCCAGAGAGTGCTTTAAGTGCTATGGGGTGGTATATAACCAGCACACTTTGCTTTACTCAGGTTGTGTGTCTTCCTTTCAGTTAGTTAGTTAGTTAGTTAGTTAGTTAGTTAGTTCTCCCTTAGGACTCCCATGTGCCTTTCTCTCCTTTCCACAGTGAAGGACAGTACTCAGCTCAGAATTACATAAGGCCCAGCCTCCATCTCACAATGGTATGTTATGGGACTGCATACCCATTGGCAATGAATGCTGGGAGTTGCAGTTTAAACGTATTTGGAGTGCTACATACTGCCTGCCCCAATCTCTACCGTGGCATGAATGTTTATTTCACCATGGAGCACAGCATGCCCATGGTTAAGGCACACAGAGAAGATGGAAACCTCCTACCAGTATTAAGTTCACAATTACAGAGCAGGTTCAGTAGGTCACTGGGAACAAATTCTTAGGGCTGGCCTAAGATTTTTTGCTGTGTGAGGTGAAAGGCAGGTTGTTGTCCATCACATGTAGATGAGCCAACTGGGCAGGCAACAAAATTTGACGTCAGCATTGGCAGGGCTCTTCCCATGTCCTGAAGGATTAACACTTGCCTTGTACTTTTTGGTATGCAGGGCAAGCCTCATGTCACATAAGGGTTGTTCTCCTACTGCCTGTTGCACCAACCCCAGTATGTACTGCCTGAGGTGACTTTTCTTCCATCCCTAATGATAGGCATAGCCCTATACAAGACACTGTATGTAACGCTAAAACTCCACATGGACCACCATTTGTTCCCCCAAGTGTAAAATGATTAACATTTGATGCAACCACCAGGAAGCAAATAAAGTTATTTTAGCTGATTGTTTATCCATTGGCATTCTCTGGGTAGAACCCTACTTCAAAACACATACAAAATGGCTGAATACAGTGGAAAGTCTGTGTTGGAAATGCAAGGAAAGTATCTTACAGGCTTTTTAAAAAACCCACAAAATCCCAACCAAAGAGGTACAATATCTCACTGAATCACTGTTGGGGCTGCAGACAGCGTTCTGAAGTTGGAAAGCTTGACATCTCTGTTTCTCAGCTGAGAAATGAAGTCACCTTTCTCCAGAAAGATTCATTTGGTTCGCTATTCCCCAAAATGATGTCTGTGTCTCAGAAACAGAGATTGATTGAGCACGGTTTTATGCCTCTAAAATATTCTAATCAATACTTGATGCCTGTAAGTGCACTTGGAATGATTTTTAAAGCAAAATATTTATCATGCACCTAACTGAGAAAAACTCTTGTCATAAATTGCTCTTGGTATTTCTGGAGCTGATAGATGTGTTCTTTCTCAGCAGAAAGAAGCAAAATGTCCTGAGTTCAGTAGTAGATTTAGAAAATGAATTATGAAACCATTTGACTTTTCATTACTAAGAGCCCTGTGGCGTAGTGGTTAAATGCCTGTACTGCAGCTAAAACTGTGCTCATGACCTGGGGTTCAATCCCAGGTAGCCGGCTCATGGTCGACTCAGCCTTCCGTCCTCCTGAGGTAGGTAAAATGAGTACCCAGGTTGCTGGGGGGGGGACGCGCACACAATGTGTAGCCTGCATACTGTAATTAAACTGTAAACCACCCAGAGACTACTTGAAGTTGTATGTGGCAGTATATAAGCAGAACACTTTGCTTTTTTGCTTTGCTTTCTGTACAGAAGCAGAGTGCGTGCACTGATCAAGCATTGATGATACTCCTGGGTAGCAAAGGTTTTAACTAATAAGACTTATGTAAGATTGTGCTGATGCAACATAAGACAGTCAGCATTTAAAACATGGTCCTTAAGCAGGAATGGTTGGTTGGTTGGTTGTCTGGTTGGTTGGTTGATTGATTATTTAAAATATTTTACCCTGTCATTCTCCTTAAAAAGGACTCATGGTGGCTTACATCATTAAAAGCCATCACTTAAAGCAAACAATGAGTATACAAATGCTTAAAAAAGGATCACATGAATCTTCTTCTGTCTGTTCAGTTATGTCTGACTTGATTACTTTGGGGATTGATATTTTTCTGTCTCTTATAACATCTTTTAGTTCCATCAAATTCATTACAGTGTCCCTTCTGGTGGTGTCAAGCCAGTGAATCTTTGGACAGCCTCTTCTTTTTCTACTGACCATTCCCAACATAATTGTCTTTTCAAGTGTTGGCTCACGTAACATGACCCAAGTATGGTAATTTTTGTTTGGTGATCTTGGTTTCCAGAGATATTTTTGGTTTGACTTTGTATAGGACTTCGTTGGCAATCTTTGCCATTCATAGGATACATAATAGTCATCTCCAGCACCACAAATTGAATGCATCTATATTTTTACTATCTGTCTTCCTCCAAGTCCTAGTTTCACAACGATACGAAGCTATTGGAAATACAATCAAGTTAACTAGTCTGCGTTTGATTGGAGTTGATGTTTTTATTCTTCCAGTAGTTATTCATACTGATCATTTCTGTTCTTCCAAGTGCTATATACAACTTCTGATATCTGGGCTGCAGACATCATTTTGATTAATTTTAGAGCCAAGGATGTTAAATTCCTTTACAGCTTCAATTACCTCATTATTGATGTTAACCACTCACTTACATGTTCTCTGCTGTTGTCAATATTTTTGTTTTGTTGGTGTTGAGGCACAATCCAATTTTTTCACATTCATCTTTGACTGTTAGGATTAGCTGTTCTAAATCTTCCTTACTGTCCACCAGCACTGTTGTATCATCTCCATACCAAAGGTTGTTGATGTTTCTACCACCATTTTTACCCCACTGGCAGATTCTTCCAGATATGCCTTTCTCATAATCACTTCTGCATATACAGTGGTACCTCGGTTTAAGTACATAATTAATTCGTTCTCTGGGCCATTTTGTATTGCGAAAAATTCTTAAACCAAAATAGAGTTTCCCATAGGAATGCACTGAAAACCAATTAATCTGTTCTGGGGGTCAGAAAAAAAGGCAAACCAGGGCATTCCATTTAAATTTTTCTTAAACTGAGGCATCCCCATTTCCAATAATTTCCTTTCTTAAACCAAGTTTTTCTTTAACCGAGGCATTCTTAAACTGAGGTACCGCTGTATGTTAAATAATGAAGGTGATAGAATACAACCCTTACAAGGATCTTTTCCAATCCTGAACCATTCCATGTCTCCAAAAGCTGTCCTTACTGTTGCTTCTTGATCAGAGTACAGAGACTGTATCCGTTGGACGAGGTGTGGTTGAAATTCCCATTTCTTTCAGGCAGTTCCAGAGCTCGTCATGATGAATGATATACTAAAAAACATGTTTGTATGTTTTGTGCCATCAAGCTGGAATTGGCTTACAGCAACCCTCATAGGGTTTTCAAGGCAAGTGGGATATTGAAGGAATGGTTTTGCCAGTTCCGTTTCCCCCAGTGAGTTTCCATGGCTAAGGAGGGATTCAAACCGCATTTGCCAAAATCCTAATCCGTCACTCTGTCCACGACATCACACTAGCCAAAAAGCATTCAAAGCAGTGAAGCTCGAGATGACAGTGTGCAGAGCTGCTGCTGTTGAGCCTCAGGGTTGCTTGGTTTGCCTCATGATGTCTCATGAGGAGACGTACTGAGAAACAATACAAGCATTCTCTGTGGGCTGAGTTTCATTACAGAGATGCTACAGACCTGAAAGAGCTTAATGCACTAAAACAATGTGTTTTGACATCTCTACATTGTTTGGTTGTATGATTTGCTATTACTGAACACTGCTTCAGAATCTACAGATTTAAGCAGTTTATTTTTATTTGTAAATAAATAAGTAAACAAACTGTACCATGTACAATGTGTTATTAGATCCCATCCTTATACTTTGGCTCAGGCATCCATTTGGTTCCAAGAAAGCACAGCCTGAGTAGTCACCCAAGAAGAAAAGGCTTAAGGCTCTGGAATGACACAGTGATTAGAGGAAGATGTGCCTTAATTAATCCACATCCATTAAAAAGAAATGTCATCTGTTCCCAAGGAAACTGTGCCAGTGCCTGCCTGGTGGCCATCTGGCCTCTTGCCAGCTAAAACAGCACTACATCTGAATTGGTCAATTAAAAGGCCTGGTAGAAAAAATGGTCCCGCCCTGAAATATACCCACCTCTAGGTCAGGTCGAACACACACCCAAACACCTTTTGTTTTGAATGTGGTGCCATGTTACTTTCACTAACAGGGCAAATGGAAAGTTGGTAGTAGACTCAGCATCCCCACTTGTTCCATTTCCAGACAGTAGGTGGAGAGCTTGTGCTTTAAACCTGTTGACAAAAGTTTACCAATGCACTGATACTCCAGCTGCAGAAAAATTACATATACATATACATATATGTATGTAAGGACAGCTGTGTGCAGCAGTGGCAGTCGCCTTTCACAGTACCTGTACTGCAAAAATGTATCGCTAGGACCATACACAAATACCATACTGCTAAGGAATCATAAGGCCACCAGAAAGAAGCCTTCCAGCAAGTGGGAAATAAACCAGAGTTAAACCACTGGACCGTAAAATAATTCACTAATGACAGTGCATCATTGTGACTGGACACTCCTGCTACAATGCAGCCGGGGGTAACTGTATGACGTGGCTGTTTGTAGAACAGGAATAGGGCCTCCCCATGCCTAATGAAGCTTCAATCAAGATCTGTAATTAAAGCCCAAGATGGAGAGTACAAGCTAAACTGAAGAAGAATCCCATGAGATTTGAAATCTTGTCTGTTTTGAGATTTACTTGTCCAATAAGCAGTAAATCTAATCCTTGCTCTTGACTACCTGCTGGGATTTTTGGTGTTTTGTGCATATGGTTCCAGTTCCACCCTGCAAGGTAAACTTATGTACTGGTTCAAAGCACCCTGCTTTTTGAAGGGTCAGGTGTGTGTGAACTCATTGAATGCCCATCACATCTAGGAATAGTGAGGTGTTGGAAGGTACATGTGTGAGGCTGGTTTCATAGTCAGAACCACATGTTACTCTCCTGGGTTCACGTGCCCCTGGGCAAAAAGGACAGAGTAGCTACAGAAGGTCCCCTGGGCCTGGCCAATCTTCAAAGCCATCATAATGAGGGTCTGCTGGAGCTTGGCGTCTCCTTCTGTGTATGTCACAGTCCAGCGAAGAAGGTCCTCACCCAGAAGACTGTTAAATGATGTGAGCAGGATAAGGGCAAAGGTATGGCTAAAAGGCAGATCAAAAATACAGTATGATGAAATAAACCCCCATTCTCCTTAAAAATAACCGAGGGATACTTAACATCTTTAAAATACCATATCGAAAGCTAAAAGCAGTAAGAATACAAAGCTAAAAAGGATTAAAGTAAAAAAACACTAGAAGGTAGTAAACAAATTCAATTTTGCCAGAAACACATTCAAGGCAGTAAGGCACAACCATCTGTTTAAAAATCCCCACTCATTTAAGGAGCGGTTGCCTGGAGAGCAAGGCCTTGACGTCCTTGCAAAAGGATGGGGCAAGTCTGACCTCCTGTGGGAGGGAGTTGCAACGTGTGGTAGCAGCAACAGAGGAAGCTCTCTCCCATCTACGCATGAAGGAAGTCGTGAGGTGAGAGAGGAACAAGCAGAAGGTGTGGGGGTACTCATTTCTGGGCACTGAACAGATCAGCAAAGTTATGTTACATTTGATGGGTCAGACCAACAGCGGTGATAAAGACATTTCCTGGACAGAGAAACTGTCCTTTTAGTTCTTGTTGTTTCTATATCATTCATTCCTGGCTGCTGCCAGACTGATCATGGCATTTTCTGGAAATGACTGCATTTCCCTAAATCTAACAAGCACACAATGGCTCCCAGTCTGCTTCAGTGGAAATTTGAAGTGCTATTTTTAACATATACTGTATAGCCATAAAGTATTTGGGAACTCTATACTCATCAGAGTGTCCCTCAAGATTCTCTCTCTACCCTTACCACTCAGTCAACTCAGGCTTTATTGTTGTGGGTGGCTACATTGAAGGCAGCCTGAAAAACAATCCGTCCTCGTAGGGAGACTGGACGGTGAACATAGTTCACCCTTGAAGACCTCTCAGGCCAGATAGGTTTTAGGATGCCTTGGCAGGGGACCTGGTTGGGTGTACCACCTATTGAGGTAAACTTAAACAGCTCACCTCAGTGGGTGGTACACCCAAGTGGTCCAGGTGGTTGACATGTTGCTCCCAAGTTCCCTCTCTCCTCCACAGTCCATCGTCCGTTCTAGTTCAAAGAGGAGCTTTGAGCGATGAAGTCCTTTGGGAGATGGCTGAAGGAATTCCATTTACCATCTGCAGTACAGGAAGGGAAATACAAGAAGATTCCATACCCCCAACGCAAATGTAATTGTATCTCAGGCCCAATAGAAACTGTTATAGTGGTACCTCTTAATACAAATTTAATTCGTTCTATGGGTCAATTTGTTTCAAGAAATTTTTGTTTTATAAAATGAGGTTTCACCTAAGAATGCATTGAAAATGGATTAATCCTTTCCGGAGGCTATGGGTTGCTTCATTTTATGAAAATTTTGTCTTACGAAGCACGGTTTCCCACAGGAATGCATTGGGAACAAATTAATCCATTCCAGAGGCTAAAATAAAGACAAAAATAACTAAGTCCCCCCCCCCCCGGATACATGTGGAACATTTATTTGTCTTGTGAAGCATCCCATAGGGAATTTTTTGTCATGCAAAGCAGGCCTATTCCTGGAAGTGTTTTTCTTCCTAAGAGTTTTTTTATCTTATGAAGTATTTGTCTTAAGAGGTACCATTGTACTTACGTTTTGCTTTGCCCATTTTACAAATTTTATATTTGGAAAAGATTCTTTGAGCCTTACTTAAAATTATTCCTTGGGCCCTTCAAGGTGTTTGATACAATTTTATTTTTGTCAGGACAGAACACAGACATTTTACACAACGTGACAAAATTTCTAGCAGCTGCTATTAAAATCTGTGAGGGGACGGTTTTAACAAATTAATGATAGATTTTAGTTACTAGTGGGAACCTTTTAAATAGGATTTGAGACAACAGTTGACATTTCTATTAGGATGTTTATTAGGATTGTTCTCTCTGTATAGGAAAATGTAGTACTCTGAAATCTTTTTTATCTGTACATTTGGATATTGGTCTTTCACCGTATTAAAGATTTGAGGAGGAGGAGGAGGAGGAGGAGAAAAATCTAATGTGAAATGGGTTTATTTGGTAAAGGAGGCTCGTGTTAGGGCCTTTTCACACGACCCCTAAGATCCGCTGGCCGCTTAAATTCAGACCAGGGATCTTGGGGGTTCGTTGCTCTTCCTGCGTCCCCACCCCTCCACACTTCCTTGATCCTGTCTGCGTGAGGGGAGGGAGGAAGAAAGAGAGGAAAAAATGCAGGCTCACCTCCGAAGCCGGTCAAAGCCCCTTCGTCCTGATTCCTTCTCTTCTGGGTTTTTTTTTTTTTGCCTCCCGCCCCTTCTCTTAAAGGGGCGGGAGGCAAAAAAAAGAAGAAGAACAAGAAGCGAGGAGAGCCCCGCACTCACCAGATTAAATCCGGACCTGGGGATTTTCACCCTCCAAGAGCAGGTACAAGAAAAGTGCGCTGGGACGCGCTTAGGTGGGCGTGGTCGCACTTAATTTCCTGCAAACTCCGGAGCTGGTGGGGAAACAATTGTAAGGTCCGGAGCTGGCAGCCATTTGCTGCGGAGTTTAGGGGTCGTGTACAAAGGGCCTTTGTTTCCAGGATCTGAGCAGAACTTAATGGAAAAGACAATATTACTAGGAAGGAGGAGAAGGGAAGCTAACACTAGATGCTGTTCATTTTTAGCATCTGACCAGAGCTTTTAATGGTTGGACATTTCTTCTTTCTCTATAACCTTCACCCAAATGTCGCCCCCCCCACATACAGCTGTCATTGGCTGCTGTTGTTGCTCTTTCCTTTCTTGCAAGTAAACACGTCTATGCAGAAGAAATGGATGTTTAAAAAGCTTCCACCTTATCCACTCAACTGCTCAAATGCATATTAATATTAAGCTTCCACCTTATCCATTCAATTGCTCAAATGCATATTAATATTAATTTATTATTTATATTTATATACTACATGATTTTCACCAAGGGAACTCAGTGTGGTGAACAACATAAAGTAAGCAGAAAAAAATGAAATAAGCAATGAAATAAGCAATACAGAAGATAATAAAACAAATAAGCAACAATAAATAATTTTTAAAAAACCCTCAGGGCCAAGCCAGTAAAATTACAAATGATGCAAGATGGTGGCAGAAAACCAGATGGGGAAAGAGACAACATTAAAGATAAATCAACCTCCTTGATTGAGAAAATTGGCATTAAAAAGCCAAGTTTTTAAATGTTTATTGAAGGCTGAAAGGGGCTTCATAGTCCTAAGCTCTCTGGGAAGATGATTCCATCATATTCTCTCACAGTTGTGCTCAAACGTTTAAAAAGTCAATTAGCAAAAGGTTAATACTACTGGAAGATGGGTCTGTGCATCTGCTGTCCATGTGATGTCTTGTGTGACACTTACCATAAGTAGAATTGAGACAGCCTGTGAAATAACAAACAAACCCAGCTGCGAAAGCAGAAATTTCCAAAGCAGGAATTAGTGATGAGTTGGCAGAAAAAAATGTCACCAGGGTAGGATATCTACTGCCCACTCTGGGCAGTTTACAGCCGATGTCACAACTGTGCAGTAGGGCGAACAACAAGATAAAAGCAATAAATCAAAATTACCAGAAGGTCAATATACAGTACAACTAAAACCAACATGTAACTTTAAAGCAATAAGCAGGCAATTCTAATAACCAGAGGTGTTAATTGAGCATGTATGGGACACTACAGCTATATTCTGGATTGGGGGAAAGCCTGAGCAAATAGCCCTGTTTTTAATAGTTATTTAAAATATCACAGCGAGGGACGTGACCAGTGGGGTGCTCCAGGGTTCTGTTTTGGGTCCAGTGCTATTCAATATCCTTATTAATGACTTGGAAGAAGGAATAGAGAGTAGGCTGATCAAATTTGCAGATGATACCAAATTGGGTGAGGTCGCTAATTCCCTAGAGGATAGGATGAAAATCCAAAAGGACCTTGACAGGTTAGAGTACTGGGCCAAAGCTAACGGAATGGGTTTCAACAGAGGGAAATGTAGGGTCCTGCATCTAGGCAGAAAAAAATGAATTGCACAGATATAGGATGGGAGACACCTGGCTGGAGAACAGTACCTGTAAAAGGGATCTGGGAGTCTGGGTGGACCACAAATTGTACATGAGTCAGCAGTGTGATGTGGCAGCCAAGAAAGCCAATGCAGTTCTTGGTTGCATCAACAGAAGCATAGTGTCTAGATCAAGGGAAGTGATAGTACCACTCTATTCTGCTCTGGTCAGACCCATCTGGAGTACTGTGTCCAGTTCTGTGCACCTCAATTTAAATAGGAAGTTGACAATCTTGAACAGGTCCAGAGGAAGGCAACCAAGATGATTGAAGGTCTGGAAGCAGCTTAGAGAGCTGGGAATGTTTAGTCTTACAATTTGCAGGCTGAGAGGAGATATAATAGCTATGTTTCAATATGGGAAAGGATGTCATATTGAAGAAGGGACTGGTTTGTTTTCCATGGCTTCAGAGACTGGGACATGGGGCTATAGTCTCAAACGACAGGAAAAGAGATTCAGTTTAAACATTAGGAAGAACTTCATGACAGTTATTGCTGTTCGACCGTGGAATATACTGCCACAGAGGGTGGTGGAGTCTCCTTCTTTTGAGGTTTTTAAGCAGAGGCTGGATGGCCACATGTCAGGAGCACTGTGGTGGGGGTTCCTACATGGCAGGGGGTTGGACTCGATGGCCCTCGAGGTCTCTTCCAACTCTATGATTCTATGATTCTAGGGGGACAAGCAGAATTCAGGAGGGAGGGTGTTCCATAGTAGCAGGGCAATCACTGAAAAGGTCTGATTCCTAGCCTTATCCATATGGGCCTCCCTTGAAGTTAAAGCCCTCAAAGTGCCCAGCCTGGGACAAGCAGGTAACATGGGCAGTTCTCATTGGGAGCAGAGGTTCTGCCAGCCATTTTGTTAGTTTCCTTCACTTTGCTCCAGAACTAAGTCCAGCCATTCTATATTCCAGCACTCAAACAAATTCGTTGAGATAAAGTGGATTCCGTTCATAGTTCAGCATCTGCTGAAAACTGGTGCTATTGCTCTTGTAGAGAGTAAGGGAGAGCAAGACTGGATTGGTCTGCGTTGGTTGCAGACCCTTTTATAATAAGACGTGATGTGAAATTGTTCCAAATGGCCATCCAGAAATCACTTTAAAGTCTGTGATTACAGTCACAGCAGCTGTCAGTGTGTATGTGGCGCCTCTGAAAACTTCAAAAATGATAGCTTGTTGTAACATTCAGGTGCTGCCTCAGTGGGATCCAATATGGTTCAAGAAAAGCAAATATGGTGAGAGAAGATTATTTACTGCTCTTCTCTCTTTCCTCTCCCTCCCTGGGGATGAGTTTGTGTAGAAGCAGACAGACTCAAAGAGAGCTGACAAAACTTTCTGCATTTGTCCAGTCGTGCTGGAGATTTCTTTATGAATCAAAATGGAATAATAATCTATTACGTGTATTAATGCCCTAAACCTTTCTCTATACTCTACTTGTATATGTGTAAAATAGCATTTGTCCAAGCAAACAAAATCTGAGTTTTAAAAAATAACCAAATTCCTGCGGTTCTCACTTCTTGGAGAACGGCAACGGGGGTTCAGTAGCAGAGCCAAGGCAAAGAGGATTAAAGATCTAGTACTTTCCAAATTGAAAGGGGTATAACACAAGCCGCCACCAGCCTCAGCTTCCCTGTTCCCTCTGAGCTTAGCTGCAATCCGTCACAACAGCTGGGCGAGAAATGGATTTTCCCAGGAGCAGTGTATTGTTGTAAGCTGTCTCTGTTGTAATGCCAGTTCTTTGAGGATGGTTTGGCCTTCAATGGAAAACTAAGAGCCCTTCACTTTACAAAAAACATTCTCCTCGTTTGTTGATATGAACTAAACCAGCTGCCTGCATTTTGGACACTCTGCCAGTGATGTCTCTCTGTGCGTGTCTGGATGGTTATGGGAACTATTGCAGGGTGAGCCGTGAATTTCTGAATTCATCGTTAAGCCATTGTTGGTGCCAGGTACTCTTCAAAGTAGGATGACATCTGAGAGGATTTGTGAGCTTCCTCTTTTCTGGCTGTGAGAACACTGGAAGAATTTGTTTTCATATAGGAAATAGATTCCACATCCTGCTATCTCGGGTTTCCCAGGCCATGTCCCATTGTTTGTTATGAAGGAACTGAAAATGAAAGGAGAAGTTCCAGTAGTGTAAGCCTGCCCACTTTTCTTTGATTGTGCAACCTTGTAAATAAAACTGGCAAAGCAGAGGGAACTAAAAGGTAGTGAACTGGGGTTTCACAAGTTTAAACACTTACTGGAATTATTGGTAGCTGAATGTGACACATTCTGCCAAGCCACCTTGGGCTTTTGGTGTGATTGGAAAAGGAAAGAGCTAGGTTGATATTGGGCTTGCAATTAAAAATGTTTAACCTCCCAGTATTTGGAAACAGAACCTCTCAGATTCATTTATTGCAGTTATACGGAGGAAGTAACTGCATTCTTGAACTGTGGAACTCACGTCCTGAAACTGCAGTGACAGTAGATGGCTTCAAAAAGAGACTGAACAAATTCATAGAAGGTAATGCTGTCATACAAGCCACTAGTCATAATTGCTACATACAACATACTGGGACAGAGGTGGGATGGCTCTCAGTACAAGTTGCTGGAGAAATATCAGCAGGATGGTGCTATTTCATTCATGTCCCGGTTGTAAGGTTCCACAAGAAGCATCTTGTTTGCCACTGAGAAAAGCTAAGCATGCTGCTTATACACTTAAGTTATACATAGAACTTAAAGCATTCTCTAAGGGATTTACAGTTTTATTGTAAAGGCTATGCATTGCTCCCCTTATGAGCTGAGTAGTAAGTTTTACTGATCTTGGAAGAATAGAAGGTTGAATCAGTCTTGAGCTGGCTACCTGAGTCTATTGGGATTGAGCTCAGGTCATGAGCATATAAGAACATAAGTACATAAGAACATAAGAAAATAAGAAAAGCCTTGCTGGAACAGGCCACAGCCCATCCAGTCCAGCATTCTGTCTCACACAGCAGCTTACAATTTGCTTCAGGATATTCCCAAGCAGTGGCTTCACCTGCTTAAGATTCCTTGCAAATGGCATTGAGAGATATCCTGCCTATCTCTCCAACCCGGAGGTTGTCCTTAGGCATTCATAATGATAGCCATTGATACCCTTGTTCTCCATGAACTTGTCCAATCCTTTCTTAAAGCTGTGAAGGCTGACAGCTGTCACCACTTCTTCTGGCAGGGAGTTCCACAGACCAGTGATCCTCTGGGTGAAAAAGTACATTCTCTTATTTGTTTGAGATCTAGCACCCAAAAGTTTCACAGAGTGCCCCTAGTTCAAGTGTTCTGCGATAGGGAAAACAGCTTTTCCTTATCTACTTTGTCTACACCGTATATGATTTTATAAACTTCAATCAGGTCACCTCTTAGGCATGCCGTCATTCAAGAGTGAAGAGGCCCAGCCATTGCAGCCTCAGAGGGTAAGGAAGGAGTTCCATTGCCCTAATAATTCTGGTTGCCCTCCTCTGCATTTTTTCCATTTCCATAATATCCTTCTGGAGGTATGGTGACCAGAATTGTACACAATACTCCAGATGGGGCCTCACCATAGATTTATAAAAACGCAAAAGGACACTTGCTTACTTGTTTTCTATACCCTTCATAATGATCTCTAGCAATGAGTTTACTGTTTTCACTGCTGCGGCACACTGGGTTGACACCTTCATGGAGCTGTCCACCAGGACACCAAGGTCCCTTTCCTGGTTTGTTGCAGAGAGTTCTGATCCCATCAATTTATAAATGTAATTGGGGTGCTTTTGTTTGTTTGTTTTTTGCCCCAACGTGCATCACTCTGCACTTGCTAATGTTGAAGCTCATTTGCCACTGGTTTGCCCACTCCCCCAGTGTCAAGAGATCTCTCTGGAGCTCCTCACAATTTCTCTCTGTTTTTACTACCCTGTATAATTTAGTGTTGTCAGCAAATTTGGCTACTTTGCTGTTTACTCCTACTTCTAGATCAGGGCTGTCCAACTTTGAACACCCCTTGGGCTCCCGCCCTCCTGCCGCAGGTCCCTGCAGACTTACTACCAAGTGCGGGTATGAGTGTGCGTGCTCTCCCCCCCTGCCCTGCCCCCCATTTGAATTTGGCACTGCACAAGCATCCTTTCTGGTGCAGCGCCAAATTCAAACAGGTTGAGCTTTCCCCCTCCTCCCCTTCACCATGAACGGGAGAAGGGGGGAGGTTCAAAGAAGCAGATTTGAGCAGCCTGGAAGAATACCGAGGAAGCAGAAAGAAAGAAAGAAAGAAAGAAAGAAAGAAAGAAAGAAAGAAAGAAAGAAAGAAAGAAAGAAAGAAAGAAAGAAAGAAAGAAAGACCCTTTTTAAAACGACCCCTAAGATCCGCTGGTCCCTTAAATTCAGACCAGAGATCTTGAGGATTTGTCGCTCTCCCTGCGTTCCCACCCCCTCTGCACTTCCTTGTTCTGTCTGCGTGACGGGAGGGAGAAAAAAAGGGAGAAAAGAATGCACTCTTACCTCTGGAATGCCGGTGGAAGTTGCTCCGACCCCCCCGTCACTTCCTGGTTCCTCTTAAAGGGGTGGGAGGCAAAAAAAAAAAAAAGAAGAAGAAGAAGCGAGGAGAGCCCGGCACTCTCCGCATCAAAATTTTTCACTCTCCCAGAGCAGGTACTTGAAAGGTGCGCTGGGTCACGCTTAGGTGGGCGGGGTCGCACTTAATTTTCTGTTAGCTCTGGAGCTGGTGGGGAAACATTTTTAAGCTCCGGAGCTGGGAGCCATTTGCAGCGGAGCTTAGGGGTCGTGTATAAACGCCCAAAGAAAGAAAGAAAGAAAGAAAGAAAGAAAGAAAGAAAGAAAGAAAGAAAGAAAGAAAGAAAGAAAGAAAGAAAGAAAGAAAGATGGTGCACTGGGAAATGCTCGTGCCTGGTTGTTTCAAACTTTCATTGGCTTTTTTTTTTTTTTTTACATGACCTGAGTCGGACTCACATATTGCTCAAATCTGTGGAATCCAGTAAACCTAAGGTTTCTTTGAACTTAGTCAGAGGAAAGTTGGAAAGGTCAAAAAGGGGAAATGTCTGGGCAGCACCAAAAGAGGAACTCTGAGGTGGCAACCCACACCTCACACAGCAGTGCCTACTGTATAAAAAAGTTGCACTGGCTTTTCTAACATTTGCTCTGGAAGACTAGCGGTATCCACATTTCCTCCTGAAACCTGATCTGAGGAAGAAATTTCTACTGGCTCAAGGATGTGGGCAAAGGTAGTACTTCAATTTGTTACCCTGAACAGAGAGAAGTGTAGAATACTGAGGGTCTAACATCTGGCTGGAACTTCTTTATTTAGCAGAGACATAGTACAGAATAATACAGCAGAGATGAGTCTTGTGGCATCTCTACTTAAAGGGATCAGGTGGGAAAGGATGGGAAGGACCCCCCCTAAGATGCTACAAAGGGGGACACTGACAGAGTGGAGGAGTTTCAGTACACAGAGAATCCTGTGATTTTGCTGCTTGAGGAGGAGCAATAAAATAATACTCCTACTCCCAAGTCAAAGTACAAGGCACCCAAACCCAGCCTAGGTGGATTTGGGAAATGGGGCAAAAACTCCCACAAGGTGCCCTCTCCATCCTTGAGAGTCTAAATAGATAGTCATAGCATGCTGCTATTTCATGAATTTGGCAGCCTGAGACAACAGGCGTCTCTGGTCTATTGAGAGGGTCTGGCCTCAAGGTGGACAAGGTATTTGAGTAGGAGGCATTTTCTTATATTTCAACAAGCAGGTTGGACGGGGAACTCTTTCATCATTATGTTTGTACTGAAGAACCTAAAATAGATGATAATTTTAAAGATTGCTGGAGATGGGTCACCAGCAGCATTATCTCCTATCTATGGCATATGTTATCTATCTAGCTATCTGGAAGTTGAGTCATGGCTACTGGACTTCTTTTTGAGAGATAGAAACGTTTCACTGCTCATCCAAACAGCTTCATCAGTCCAGTAGCCATGACTCAACTTCCAGATAAACTCACCTGGATGACTGATAATCTTCACAGATCTATCTAGCTAAAAACCTACCTACTTACCTAATTGTAACACAAGAGCCATAGATGGTGATTCTTTCAGGGACAGGTAAATGGCTAGTGTGTGTTGCTTCAGCCCAAGTGGCTGTCCAACACATAGTGGGGCCAGACTGGGTTTAGCTTAATAGCTCCACAGCTTTAAAAATCAAGCCTTTTTAAATTACACCTCTCTGGATCTTCAGCCAGGATGAACACCCTTGTTGTCTTGGACAAGTGTGAATGTTCTAGTCCAAAATAGTAACTCACCCCCCTCCCTCAATAAGATCTGGTAGAGACCAAAAATTATGCAGCCTTTCTCTAGACACATTCATGTCTCTCTTGACATGTTATTCCATCCGTAGATAAAATGCTGGCAGTCCAAGGTAAGTGGCTGGAAGGCGCTGAGAATGAAATGTGGGTACGAAATTGCAACGTGTAGAAAGCATCTCAAAAATGGCAGCTACAGGGGCATGGTTGAGATTGTAAGACATTGATCGTTGCTTTGCTTTGCTTTTGCCAGAATATCACCGGAAACTTTGCCCACGTGATCCACGGCTTGAATACAAGCCACCTGACAGATGTAGTGATTCAGAGGAGCAAACGGATGATTCTTGACACTTTAGGAGTTGGTTTGCTGGGCACTCGGACAGATGTTTTTCACAAAATGATACAGTACAGTAAGGTATGTAACATATCAGGGACTGTTATTTTATAGGACAGATGTCCACTGTGATTGTTATCTGAGGCTCTCTGGGCTATGACTGGCCAGTGCTACAAGTGATACGTTAATTTTTTTTAAAAAAATGTTAATAGTGTGCTAAATTAATCCAAATTCTGGACCAAAAAGACAGAGCTTGGGAAAGACTACTAACAAATATCCAGTCATGCATAATGAGTTCCTTTTACTCAGTAATAATGACCAAAATAAGAGTGTTTTTTTTTGTAGCTGTGCTCTCCAAATTTGAAAAATGACTATTTGTCAGAACATGCAATTTTCTTTACATTTGCATCTTGCCTACTCTATGTTTTGTTTTGTGATTGGGGATCAGAAGGTAAGCAAAGACTTAATTTGCAAGTCTTAATGACTGCCAAGGTCATTGGACGAAATCTTGTTCTGAAGAGTTAAAAATATTAATTGCAAGGAATACCCATTGCACCTAGAAGTCTGGTTTGATGGTAATTTATTAATATTGCACAGTGATAACCTTTTTGCAGTGTAGGTCTTTATATTTACTCTTGCTTTATTGTGTATGTGTTTTTAATGCAACTTACAGTGCTTGTAACTATAGCTAAAATAAATAATAGATGAGGAATATCACACAGTTGAAATACTGTGCCTGATTTTTTTTAATGTGCCACATGTTTTTAAAATTTCTTCAAAGATATGTATTTCAGTTATTTCTTATTAGGAAACAGAAAGAATTACTTTCCCAAACTTGGGTAACTGTGATTACCTATACTCTTTGGGCCTTAGAATAACATTTAGCTACTTAAAAAAACCTACTTAAACTGTAGACCCATCAACAGGTACTAAACAAACAAACAAACAAATGTGTAATATTGCATTGGTTTCTGTCGTTGGATCTGTTTTTGCTCATTGTAGTGCGGGTGTGGCCCAACATCCAGCAGAAAGTTTACCGAGCGTATATGCACCCGCATGGTCCCAAAACAACAACAAACCCAAAGTGTAACTTTCTAGATTCTGCTAGACATTGTTGATGCCCTTGGTGGGAAATCAAAAGCAGACCATCCCAGGCATTCCCACCTAGGTGACAGAAACAAGCTCTCTCATTCATTCTGTATCCAAAACATAGAAGAGCAGCTCTGCCAGTCAGAATCTGGAAGGCTGGACTAGATGGGCTTCCCCATTCTCCTGTTAAAGCACAGTTTGTTCACCACAAAACCCTATGAATCTGGCTTCCTCCTTGCTTTGCCGGTGAAATAGCGGATATGTCCACATGCTCAAGCTGTTGAGTCAGAAAATTTCCCTTAAAGTCAAATCAAGTGATAAGTGGCTTTCTATCAAAATAAAAGGAGATGGGAGAGCCAACATCATTTGACCTAGTTTAGCTCTGAACATTTTGGAAATCAGCACTACAGTTTCAAAGTATTTCTTCAGTGAAAGATGTTTCCGGGAAATTCGTCTTTGTGGAAATCAGCATTATTTCAGAGAGGTGAATCTTGAGTCATGTAACCTTGCAATTTAATGAGCAAAGGAAAACTTAAAGAGAATCTTCAGGTTGTCTTATGTCTTGTACCTGCAGTCATTAAACTGCAGCCACAATACTGCTCACAATCTGTGTTCAATCCCAGGTAGTAGGGTCGAGGTATACTCAGCCTTTTATCCTTCCAATGATGGTAAACTGAGTACTCTTCTGGTTGGGGAAGAGGGCAATGTGTAGCCTGCATAACTAAACTGAAAACCACCCACAGAGTTTTAAGCGCTGTGGGTCAGTATGTAACCAACACATTGGTTTTTCTTTGTTCTGTTCTGTTCTGTTTTGTTTTTGCTTTGTACCATAAGTATTTCTTAAGATGTCCTAAATCCTTGCAGATCTACAGCAGTGATAGATCCAGTTCTGTTTGGGGCCACCCTGATCTCAGGCTCCCTCCCCTGTACACCGCTTTCGTGAATGGAGTGGCGGTAAGGAACTCTATTAATACACTGTTTGCGTTTGCAAAGGTGGGGTTCTCTGCAGGCTGTCTAAGGATACTTCCAAATTTAGGATGAAATAGTTGTGCTCTGCAGATACTCATCCAAACTACCCTAAATACTTAACATAAGAACATAAGAAGAGCCATGCTGGATCAGGCCAAAAGCCCATCTAGTCTAGCTTCCTGTATCTCACAGTGGCCCCACCAAATGTCTCTGGGAGCGCACGAGACTAGATATCTGTCTCCTGATACCACTCCCCTGCATCTGGTCCATGAAGTACCCTGGTTTTAAGCCTGGACATCTCCATCATGGTTTGTAAGCTGTGATGGACTTTTCCTCCAGGAATCTGTCCAATCCCCCTTTGAAGGCATCCAGGCCAGATGCCATCACCACCTCCTGTGGCAGGGAGTTCCACAGACTAACAATGTGCTGGGTAAAAAAAAATTCTTCTCACTTTCCCAACCCTCATTTTGAGTGAATGACACCTAGTTCTAGTATTTTGTGAGAGGGAGAAGAGCATCCCTCTATCCACTTTACTCATGGCCTGCATAATTTTATATGTCGCAATCATATCCTCCCTCAGGTGTGTTTTTTCCAGACTAAAGAGCCCCAAATGCTGTAGCCTTTCCTCATAAGGGAGGTCCCCTAGCCCAGCAATCCCTGGGGCACACCGCTTTTCACCTCTCTCCATTGACACCTACTCTTTGTTTCCTGGATCTCAACCAGTTCTCAATCCATCGGAGGACCTGCCTTCTTATCCCCTGAATCTGCAATTCTCTCAGCAGCCTTTGGACATCTAAGCGAAGTCCGTCTTCAGAAAGCAAGGGTTTTTGTGTCTGATTTGCTTGACACTCTTTCCCTGACATGCATGGCAAAGGAGATTGCAGCATGGTCACTGTTCCCCAGAGGCTGAGTGACATTCACATCCCTGACCAGGTCCTGAGTATCACACAGTAATAGATCTAGAGTTGCATGGCCCAGTCAATGTGGGGATGGTTGAAATCTCCCATGATTACTATCCTGTTCCTCTTAGACACCTCCGTGATTTGCCTCCTCATTTCAAGGTCCCCTTCATGTTTTTGATCTGGTGAGCAAGTTTTAAAGTTATTCCCTGGAGCCTCTATTATAATTGCTGGGGACTGCAATGCGAGGATTGGAAGTAGCAATGTTGCACTTTTTAATCGTTTTAATATGTCATTTCCTGAACCCTTTTTACATCCTAAATTTTATCAGAGACAATTTAAAGATTGTGGTATTAATTATTCTGGTCTGTGTTTTATGAAGATGGTTTTTAACTTAGAACTAGTTATTTTAAATGGAAGTATGAATGGGGATAGACCGGGAGAGTTTACCTTTATTTCTTCATTAGGAGCCTCAATAATAGATTATGTGCTGATTTCAAGGGATTTGGCTGATTCCATTCTAGAGTTTGAGATAAAATATCGGGGTGAAAGTGATCATTTACCCTGATGATTAAGCTGAATTATAATCAATATAATGTGGTAGCAGAGTGTGCTCCAATTGTATCCATAGCAGCTGATATAAGAAAGATTAGAATAAGGTGGACTGATGAGCAGTCTGCCTGTACAAGGAATCTATTAGCCACCAACCCTTATATGCATTTTAGAAATCTTATTACCACAGCGAGATCAGCAAAACAAGCCCTAAATACATATTCTAATTTGGTAGAGTCATTGCAACCCCATTTAACTTGTAATAAATCCGGTACCTTATTGCCTCGTACCACCTGTTCAAAGCACTGGTTTGATTCAGAATGTAGAGCATTAAAGAATGAGCTACTGGAGACCTATAGAGACTATAAGAATCAGAATCTTGGGAGAATCCCAGAAAATTGGTATCAGTGCAAAAAAGGTATAAATCCTTGATTAAAACTAAGAAACTACAAGCCCAGAGGAAGGCCTGGCAATGCTTGCTAACTGCTGCCCATTTGAGAGACTCGGCTTCATTCTGGAAGATAGTATCTAGGGAACTTTAACTTTTATTCCTAAATCAGACTACCATATAATGCCGACAGTATGGGAAGAATATTTTGGCAGGCACTACGCGGCTCAATCACCCCGTACTTCCGCCTTCCAAACTGAACTAGAAGACCTCCCAGAGTGGCCTCCAGTCACTAAACAGGAAGTACTCATGGTAATTGATCGTTTAAAACCAGGTAAAGCCCCAGGGCCTGACTATATTCCATCGGATCTTATTAAAGCAAATGCCGAATGGTGGGCTCCTATACTAGCTACCCTGTTTACCTGGATTGATAGAACAGCTTGTATACCAAAGGACTGGGAATTAGCTATTGTTGTCCCAATTTTTAAAAAAGGAAACAGAAGGGATCCTGCCAATTATCGTCCTATCAGTTTATTAAGTACCATCAGTAAATTATATGCAAGGCATCTGTTGGAAAAAATAGAAAATTGGTTACGGGTAGAGAATATTCTTGTAGAAGAACAGGCAGGTTTTAGGCAAGGGAAATCCACAATTGATCAGTGCCATGTTCTTCATCATTTAGCTAGTAAATACTCAGCCCCCAAAGGTGGGATTCTCTATGCTGCTTTCATAGACTTTAAATCCGCATTTGACTCTATTTCTAGAGACATATTATGGTTAAAACTGCAGTCTATGAATATTGACAAACGACTTCTTATATTAATCCGTCTTTTATATGAGAATTCCTATTTACAGGTTCTTTGTAATTCTGATGGGATCCTAACTAACCCAGTTCCTGTACATAAGGGCGTGAGGCAAGGATGTATCTTAGCCCCAACCTTATTCAATCTATATATTAATGGTATTGTTGAGAGTTTATCCAACGTAGATTTTCACCCACCCAAGCTGGCATCTCGCCCAATTCCTATACTTCTGTATGCAGATGATGCTGTGCTTTTGTCGACCTCGTGTGTTGGGTTTAGAAGGCTCCTGAGAGCTTTCTCCTCATACTGTACTCAGGAATGTTTAGAAATTAATTACACTAAAACCAAAATAATGGTTTTTGGCAGGAGGAGAATTAAACATAAATGGTCCCTTAATGGTCACCCAATTGAACAGGTCCAGCAGTATAAGTACCTAGGTATAACATTTCAGTCATCTGGTGCTTGGTCCATGCATATAAGCTGTGCTGCAATGAGAGCACAAGGCAACAGCAAAGCCATTAGAAGATTCTTTAATTGACCGGGGGAACATGTTCCCTCTACTTTGCAAGTTTTCAGGGCTAAAATCATTACCCAAATGCTTTATGGCTCACAGCTGTTCGGATATGCTAACTTGAGACCTCTGGAGACTGTTCAAACCAGATTTGCAAGAGCCATTTTGGGCATTCCCACATGTGTCTCCAACACTTTACTTCGTTTAGAGGTTGGGCTTATTCCCATTGAAGCACAAGCCAAATTCCTTATGGTTAAGTACTGGCTTAAGCTCATTTTCCTTTCAGAGGGCTTAACTCCCTTGCTTTTGACAGATACTTTTCAGTCTGAATGGAAAAAACAGGTAATAAAAGTTATACATAAATTAGGTTATTCTCCTTGTACCCTCCAAACATTGGGTTTTTGTAAAGCCATGAATGAGGTAAAATTACGAATCAGAGATATAGAACTGCAGAAACATGTTGCCCAGTTGGGGAAAATGGAATTTCTTAAGAAATCAGCATTTACTGCCTCCCTATATCTGGATAGACTCATATCTCCTGTCTCCAGGAGGGCCTTTACTCTGGCTAGATTAAATGTCCTTCCCTCCAAGCAACTGGAGGGGAGGTTTCAAGGTTTACCTTTTTCAGATCGAAATTGCCCATGTGCCAATGACCAATTGGAATGTGTAGAACATGTGCTTCTATTCTGCACCTATTATCAAGATCTACGCAAGGAGATTATCTCCCCAATTATAGGTAAATATCCTGGGAGGTCAATAGAATTCTATATACAGTTGCTCCTTTCTGATAACACTTACCAGGTAACTAGGCAAGTTGCCAAATTCTGTGCTGCTGCAATAAGAGTTCGTAAACAAATTTATAAAGAAACATAGTAGTTACTGATGACTCTTTTTATCATAGCTAATGGCCACTTTTATTTCGGACCAGAATAAATTTTAAATTGTATTTTAAATTGTATTAAAAATTGTATTTACTATATATCTTGTAATAAGGTTTGATTCATGTGCTGTCTGTTGGAATGCATATTTGAACATCCTTATTTTTATGATTTTATTTTGGTTTTTGGTCGTTGACCGTAAATAAAATTTCAATTCAATTCGATCTGGTGGACGATAGCACCCCCCCACTATTGCATTGCTCTTTGGACCTGGTAGTTTAACTCACTGTGATTCTGTGGTGGAGTCAGACTCACCGTCAATCTCCATTCTGCTGGATTTTACCCCTTCTTTGACATAGATGGCCACTCCACCTCCAACCCATCCCTCTCTATCCCTCCTATAGAGTTTATAGCTTGGGATTGTGGTATCCCACTGGTTCTCCGCATTCTTCCTGGTTTCTGTCATGGGTATTATATCAATGTTATCTCTAGTTAACAATTGTTCAAGTTCTCCCATCTTTGCTCGGAGGCTTTGAGCATTGGCATAAAAGTACCTCTGCAGTGGGTGCCCCCAAGAACAGCTGCTTCTTTGCCCCCCCCCCGCACCCCGTGCAGTGTGTACTTGCCTTGCAGTGTGTACTCCAGGGCATCAAGAGAATGCAGTGTAAACTCCAGGGTGGTTGCAGTGGGAAACAGAGACAAAAGCAGGCTGCAAGAATATCAGTATCTGGTGGAGAAACAGTTTAGGTAACCCAATAAGTATCACAGTTCTTTTTAGGGTCTTACAAAGGAAGGCGGGGGGGGGGAGGAAGGAAGGAAGGAAGGAAGGAAGGAAGGAAGGAAGGAAGGAAGGAAGGAAGGAAGGGCTACTGTAAATTCAGCTCAAACATGGTTAAATACCCAGGGATTCAAGGGCACCATTTAGGAGTTCAGCATTCAAAGAGTCAGATGTGGATGGATGAATTTGTTGGAGTTGCAATTTTCCCTGATTTCACTTTTCTCTAAAGCTGATTTCACTCCCACACCCACCTCTCTTGCCCTTCCCAATAGGCAAAATAATTACTACTTGTTATCAAAACAAACAAAAAACTTAGCCAAGGGATCGTTGTCTAGCAAGCTGCTAGCATGATGCTCCCTCTAGTGGCAGTATGTGCTGCCGCAGAACTGGGACATAAAGGACCATTGCCAGCTGCATCAAGATTTTTATAGCAACATTAATTGGTGTGTGGTTAGAATTCTCCTTTTTTATTGCTTGTTTTGTTTTGTTTTGTTTTTTATTTACTTTAAGTAGTGGAATAGGAAATGAAACCCAGTCAGGACCACAGTGCTATGAGAAGGAAAGGACATCCTTTCCCCCTTAAACTATTTCCCTCAGTATGTCCCCTAATGCTGCAGTTTTCTGCACAGGAATACCAGGTCCCCTCTATGGTCCCTACATATCTTTCTGTATCATGGCAGAGTCTGGGAAATTGGCCCAAAATGGAATAGGGATTTTTTTAAAAAAGAAAAAGGTAAGGATTAGTATGTGTGTTGAAACATATGTGGAATCTCCGATTTTTAAAACAAGGCTCCCCCCCCCGCCCTTTCAAAAAGGTTCACTCCATGGACTTTGACGACACCTGGCACCCAACCACGCACCCTTCTGGGGCTGTGCTGCCAGCCCTCCTCGCCATATCTGAAGCCATGCCTGAGGGGCAAAAGATCTCTGGTCGAGACTTGCTTTTGGCTTTCAACGTAGGGATCGAAGTTCAAGGCAGACTGATGCACTTCTCCAAGGAGGCCAGCAATGTTCCTAAAAGGTAAATGAGAGGAGGAGACGTGGGGTCTTGAAACTTTTAAAAGATGTTCTTGGACAATATGTTCAGAATATTGAATGTCAATCGGAGGAAGCAGGATGCAAATCGTGCTTCACTTGACTTGGCAAGTTTTAATGTCAGGCATCCTGGCCTCAAAACAAGAACTCCAGATCAAGAAGGATAAATGATAAGATCAATGATACCAAGCACAGTTATTTAGCCATAGCTCAGCACTTGGAAATTCCATTAATCCTGACTATTTTAAGTATGAACAGAACATGCATTACAACATAGAGAAGTGTCTATAATAAACATGTCTACTACATTTTTGAAAAAAATCCAGATGAACACACAAGTGGAATGTCAGTGTTGAATTGCCACTAAGTTAGGACATTTACATTTTGTGTCATACATCAAATCATGGGATTGGTGTGGGACAGAAAATGCAACCACAGGCATCTTAACCAGTAGCAATGTCGCTGAGATTCATGCCCTCTGACCTAAATGCTAGTGAGTATAACTAATAGTATTCTGGCTGATAAAATATAATACAATACAGTATTCTGTTAGTACAACTCTCCCTGTGGGATGGTAATGACATCACAGGTAGGGCTGATGTTCACTAAGTAAACATTTCTTCCTTCCATTATGTGGCTCTGAAAGGGATTGTTTGGGAGTAAAAAAACCCACAACCCAGAACTGAAGTTGGAAGGTTTTAATTATCGAAAATTGCTCTTGCCTGTGACATCATCATCCTTTCATAGGCATGTATTATGGAATTGGAGTTCAGCCATTGTATGCAGGCAGCCCTTGCCCCAAAGTAAGTTAAAAGAGAGAGCGTCTTTGAAATGTTTCCACTATTTGCTCCTTGCTTATCATTCGGCCCTGTTTCAGGCTTGCACTTGAGGCTCTGCTAAATCCAGGGTTGCTCTTTTGGCTTCCTTTCAGGTTTCATCCACCATCCATCCTTGGCACCATGGGAAGCACGGCGGCCAGTGCCAAACTCCTGGGTCTTGATCAGTTTAAATCTAAGGAAGCGTTGGCGATTGCCACGTCATTTGCAGGAGCGCCGCTGGCCAATGCAGCCACCCAGACAAAACCTCTCCACATGGGCAACGCAAGCAGGCATGGGTTGGAAGCAGCCATCTTGGCCTCCTTGGGTCTTGAAGCCAACAAACAGATCCTAGACCTAGCCTCTGGCTTTGGGGCCTTTTACTCAGACTACTTACCCCAGACTCTACCAAGCTTGCAGTCCTATTCTTGGCTGCTGGACGAACAAGACGTCGCTTTCAAAAGCTTCCCAGCACACCTCGGGACACACTGGGTGGCAGAGGCAGCCCTGGCGGTGAGGAAACACCTTGCAAAGAGTGGAGAGTCCCTCCCTAGTGGCAGAATCAAGGCCATTGTGCTCCAAGTCCCAGATATGCAGTACGTCAACAGGCCGCTCCCTTCCTCTGAACACGAAGCCAGGCATTCATTCCAGTTTGCCGCATGCTCTGCCCTGTTGGATGGTTGCATCTCCACCGAGTCCTTCGGGAAGCAGAAGATCTTCAGGCCTGAGCTCCAGGAGCTGCTCAGGAAGACACGGGTGGAACATTCCCCTGACAACCAACCCAGCTTCAACAGCCTTTATTGTGAGATCACCATCGCCCTCCAGGACGGATACACCGTGTCTGAGCGCTGCGACAGCTTCTACGGGCACTGGAGGAATCCACTGAAGAGGGCTGACCTGGTGAAGAAGTTCTATTCTAATGCCACCTCCGTTCTCAGCCCAGAAGCCGCCAAAAGCATTATTGAAACAGTTGATAATCTCGAAAAACTAGATGACTGTAGAATGTTGGCATTGCTGCTTCAAGGGTCTGAGTCCATAAACCAGTCAAAACGTGAAGTGACAGTTTGAAAACCACTTCTGAAATGCTGGTTCTCCACCTCTGATATCTACATTTCGTCCAAGATCCAGGGATGTTTCTGAGCTTCCACTCTGCAAAGTATATCCAAACTTACTGGACACCCTGGGTATTCTACATGTGCATGTCAATTCCAGTGGTCAGAGACTAGGAACACATGCTATTTTTTGCCCCTGCTTAAGCACACAGCACCCCTCCACATGTTAGAGAGTCTCCCATGATCCCTGGCCTGGACAGTGAATGGTGAGGAATGCTGGGAATTGGCCTTTAGAGGGACACTAAGATCTCTGGTCTCCAACACATGCATTTCCACATGCCCAAGGGGATGTCCAGACTGTGTTTCCCAAGCAGCAGTTCCTTACGCCATGAGGTATATGGGTTCTGATGCCATGAGGACTTTCTAAACAATGATGTGATGCGGGAAGAAAATCGAATGGTCAAAATGTGAGCAAAAACGCACAAGCCTTTGACTATACCTCAAGGAACTTTTTGATATTGCACAATGATACTTGTAATTAGAGACCTTAATATTTTAGAGGCTAACTTTGATTATTGATTACATTGAATTAATCGGGTTTTCACAAGGGTTAACTAAACAAGCCCCACTCATTTACTAGTACAATTCTAGTTGAGGGCAAGAACCAGATTCAGCCCCAAAGAAATTAAAAAAGAGAAGGAGTGGGGTTAGAAGCAGCTCCTTCCCTTGTATGAAGGATCTCGGAGATTTCTTCACGAGTTCTCTGACTCCTGGCTGATGCCTTAATCTTGCTACCCTATATTGCAAGAGTGGCTGAATTCTATAGTCAGAGTAGCAAACTCTAGGAGAGATTTGGCAACATTTTCCACGTGGATGCAAGCCTACAACTAGGGTCTGTGTCACCCGGGGTAAACATGGATTACGCACACCCACACACCCATCCGGGGTGTGTGTGTCATAAAACAGTACAAACTTCAAATCCTATTTTATCTTTTTGGCACCACTACTCCCAGTGCAACACCTGGGACACGTGACTCACTTGTTTCACCCTAGTTCAGTGGTTCTCAACCTGTGAGTCCCCAGTTGTTCTTGGACTGCAACTCCCAGAAATCCCTTCCAGCACAGTGAGTGGTGGAGGCTTCTGGAAGTTGCAGTCCAGGAACATCTGGGGACCCAGAGGTTGAGAACCACTGCCCTAGTTGCTGCCCTGCATGGATGGAGAACATCCAGATGTTGGTTTCCAGGTGCCCCCCAAGCCAACATGGCCAATGTACAAGGCTGAGGGGAATTTTGTTCCGGCAACATCTATAGGGCCATGGGGTCTGTCAACCTTGCTTGAAGATTGTGGCCACACTCTGGAACATAGTTGCTTTCATTCAGTTTTGTTTCTACATGGACAGCTCGCCTGAGTCCTTGCTGTACATCAGTCCAGGTTCCATTTTACCACAGGACCTGTTGCAATGGATGTCTCACTGCAAAAGAACTGCAATCTGCTTGTGAATCAAAAGAAATATATGATGGCTTCTTATTGGTGGATGAGTAAAATATATTCTTTAACATATTTCATTTCTGGTGCAAAACAAATCAAAATGCATTTCTGTATTGCATACCACCCAAAATGGTTCTGCAATAATTTTGAGTTTGCCTGTGTACAAGTGCTTCAGCTTCTCCACTCGTGTATTTATTCCCATATCTTACCAAAAATGCCATAAATAAAGCAGATCCCTGTACTGGCTCAGTAGATGAGACATCTGCGGAAGATTGCATTTGGCAGAAATCTGTGGAACATCTGAGTTTTACTTCAAATGCGATTTGAAACTTACTGAATTAACCTCATTTAGCTAAAGCACATTTAATGTTTTTGTCCTTCTGTGTTTAAAATGGTGTGAGCGAACAGTGAAGCCACGTAATTTTGGAGGTAAAATTTAGCAGAATGTGTGCTATGCAAAACTAGTTAGGCCGTGTAAAAACTTAAATTTTCTGCTGTGGACAGATCACTTCCTCATGCAAATAATTTAGCAACTTCAGCAGAAAAGTGGTTTGTCTATAAAGACCTTTTTATTTGAATTATTGTACACAAAGGGAGTGGCAAGGACTTCAACGAGGCAATCCTGTCATCCACTTACCATGGAGGAAGTTCTGTGGAATTCAGTGGAATGTGACTTCTGACTAGACATGCAAAGGATTACAGTAAACAATCCAGGTTGTATTCTCTCCGTTTCCAGGACCAGTTCAAGGCAATGTGCTATCCCATCATTCTGTGCAAGCAGTGGTCAATTGTGGACCTGCCACAGCAGAATCTTATTTATTCCTCCGCTGAGAGGTTCACTGGATGTCCTCTGGGAAACTCTTGGCAGAGGAACAATCAGGATTCCACAGTGGTAGGTCTACAATTGACCACCCCTTTTCAGTGCAAAATCTACTGGAGAAATGAACATATCCACCCTCCTCGCCATTTACTTTTTCTGTGGCTTTTATAGACTTTAAAGCAGTCTTTGATTCCATATCTCAACCCTGCCTTTGGAGCAAATTGGAATCCCTGAATAAGATGGTAGGGTTGTTTCAGAGAATCTAAGGACTGCATGGGAGCACCTGCCTAGGCATGCGAGTCCCCTTTGAGGTCAATCTGTAAGACCCGATCCCTGTAAATAAGGAAGTGTGCCAGGGATGCTTGTTAGCTCCCCTTCTATTTAATTTAAATGATCTCGTACTCTCCTTATCCAGCCCTGAGTTTTCCCCACACCATCTAAAGGACAGGAATATATCAGTTATTTTGTATGCACATGATGCTGTTCTCCTGTGCTATACTCAGGTGGGACTGCAAAGACTATTTATTAATGGCCTTAGGTGTTTACGCTGCCAAGAAACATTTCCAAGTAAATGACGCCAAAACCCAATTTTTAGTTTGTTAGGAAAAGAGAAAGAAATACAAAGACAGGTAGACTTGACATTGCTGATACAGACCAACTCATGCTGCCCCCTCTCTTTTCATTAAAGCCATTGCTAGCTGGCCCCATGACCATCGCCTGCATTCTCTCCAGCTCTGTGTTTGCCACTAGGAAGGCAGATGGGTTTTCCCAAAAGGAAAACTGAAACAACAATGCTCCGTACTACTGTTTTGATCAATATTATTGCATATTTGATTTTACAGCTTACAATTGCTCAGCAATTGGAAGTCCTTTTGGGAAAACCCATCCACCTTCCTAGTGGCAAACTCAGAGCTGGAGAGAGGGCACTAGGTCTTTATCCAACAGTTCTCACAATAAAAAGGAGTTACTAATTGTGGCATTTTAATGCCATAGGACCCTTGAGATCCTATGGCAGTGATGGCTAACCTTTTAGCGACCGAGTGCCCAAACTGCAATTCAAAACCCACTATTTTTTTTTTTTGCAAAGTGCCAATACAGTAATTTAACCTGTATACAGGTGGCTATGAAGGGGCCATGTCGGGTGCCCACAGAAAGGGCTCTGAGTGCCACCTTTGGCACCCGTGCCATAGGTTCGCCATCACTGTCCTATGGCATTAAAAATGATTGTGCTTTTGGTATCTGGGGACATTTCCCTACTCTACTGAGAATTCTAATGGAGAGAAAAAAATGCCACGTAGGTTCTTAATTCAGCATTTTATTAATATATGTTATTGATTCTTTTTTTTAAAATGTTTTTTATTAAATTTTAAACTACATACAACGACATAAAAAATGAAAGTAAAAAAAACTACAACAAACAATATAAGTGCACCCCCATCCCACGGGGCCATCCATACATTCTTATTCGTTGCTCCATCTTCTATTCTTCTAGTAGTCTTCTTAAAGTTCTCTTCTCCAGAATTGTTGTGAGATATTCGTGGACTCTTTCCCCTTTCCTTCGACTAGTACATAATCTAAAAATTTAGCCCAGATATCGTAGAAAATGTCTTTTTTCATTTCTCCTCGTTTAACCTTTAAACTGCAGGACAGTTTATCGTTTATAGCTATATCCCAAAGTTCATTATACCAGTCTTCCATCTTGAATTCTAGTTTTGACTTCCAATTTTTTGCTATAATTAATCTAGCAGCTGTCATAAAATTTGCTATTAGTTCCTTTGTTGTAACAACATAATCTTTACTTGTTAACAATGATAATAATGCTATCTCTGGATTACAATCTATATCCATCTTAATCATATTACTTAGCTCTAAAAACACTTTTTTCCAGAACCTTTGGACTATTTCACATTCCCACCAAAGATGCAAGTAAGTACCAAGCTCTTTTTCACATTTCCAACATATCTTAGAGTAAGCAGGATTCATTCTATTTAGTCTTACTGGGGTTAAATACCATCTGGAAACCAATTTGAAGTAGTTTTCTTTTATCCTGACTGACAATGATCTCAAAATTCTCATATTCCAAATTTTCTTCCAGTCTTCTTTCTCTATCTGTACATTAAGGTCTTGGTTCCAAACTTCTCTCAAGGTGTTTAACTCCTTCATTTCTGATAATTCCCCTAGTATTTTATATATTTTACGTGTTATTCCTTTCTCTGAATTTTCCTGTTCAGACTCAAGCGATAGTAGGAAATGTTCAAATTTTGTGCATTCTCTGATTTGATTATTTCTCTTTCCCCAGTCCTTTATCCATTTTCCTAGTTGAATATAATTTAACCATGTTAAATCACTGGGTTGCAAAATATTTTTTATATCCTGAATTGTTTTAATCTTGAGCATCCAATCCTTTAGTCTATCTATTTTCTTAATTTTAAATAACTCCAAATAATGCTTCAAGTTGTCTGGAAAGCTTTCCAAGTCAGTAACTAAAGCCAGTGGGGATCCCTTCGGAGACAAGATTTTCCTATATGTTCTCCATGTAGCAATTAAACTATTCGATAGGGGGTTGTCAATCTTTACTTTGTTTTTAACTTCCGTGAACAAAAATGTGTTTATTTCCCCCTTTATATCCAAAGACTCTTGCTCCCACCATATTAACTTCTGTGGTTTAAAAGAATTTCCCCCAAAGAACTAAGTTGATTGGCTATATAATAATTTTTATATTGGGTATACCTATTCCTCCTTCTTTCTGAGATCTATACCATAGACTTTTATTTATTCTTGATTTTTTCCCTGCATTACAATACCTATTTATCATGTCTTGGAGAGTTTTAATTTCCTTTTCTAAAAACTGAACCGGTAACATTTTAAAAATAAAGTTAATTTTTGGAAGTATTTTCATTTTTATCAATGCAATTCTGCCAAACCACGATAATTTTAGTTAGAGTAGGATAATAATTTGTTTTTCATCTCCTCTTCTAATTTCGAAATATTTCTTTCTTTAGTTTTAGTAATTTTTTATGGAGTTCTAATCCTAGATATTTAATGCTTTTTCCCGGTTTAAGTCCAGATTTTTCAATCATCTTTAAGTCATGTTTTCCATAATTGAAGAATAAACTCTCTGATTTTTGCCAGTTTACACATAATCCTGTTATTTCTCCAAATTCTTCTAAATGAGTTTTTACTCTTTGAATATTCTCTATTGGGAATACAATAGTCAAAAGAGCATCGTCCGTGAATAAACTAATTTTAGTTGCCCCATCTTTCCCTATACCTTTAATAAATTTGTCGTCCCTTATGGCATTTGCCAGGAGCTCTATGACAATACAAAAAAGGACTGGAGAAAGAGGACATCCTTGTCTAGTTCCTCGGCCTAGGGTGATTTGTTCAGTCAATCCATCATTAACTATTATTGAGGAAGTGCCCGTTGAATATAGTTGATTTATTACTCCCAAAAAGGATTTCCCAAATCCCATTTTTTTAAACAATATTTTTAATGTGGGCCATTGAACACAATCAAAAGCTTTATAAAGATCTAGAGATAACATCCCAGCTTTAGTAGTACTCTTACTCATTTCATAAAGAACATTCAAATTCCTTCTAATAATATTTGCCATTTGTCTACCTTTGATAAAACCACATTGATCCTCTTTAATATATTTAGCTATAAATTTATTCATTCTTTTAGCCAAAATTGCTGTGAAAATCTTAACATCTTGATTTAATAAGGATATTGGTCTGTATGACCCAATATCCATTAAATTTTTATTAGGTTTTGGAATTAAAATAGTTAAAGAATGGGTCCAAGATCTCGGAATTTGTTCTCCATCCAAAATTTCATTATATAGCTTCTTTAATTTAGGTATTAATACTGCTTTAAAAAGTTTGTAAAATTCAGGTCCCAGAGCGTCCACTCCGGGCGTTTTATTATTCTTTAATTTGTCTATTACCTCGCTTATCTCTTGATCTGTAATAGGCTTTTCCATTTCCAGCATATCTTCCTGTTCCAAGACCCTCTTTAAATTCTTAGTGATATACCTTTCTATATCCTCCTTAGGTTTATTTTTTGCAGTACATAACAACTGATAAAACTCTTGTATAGCTGACAACTTTTCCTTCATTTGTGTGCATGTCTTACCTGAGGAGTCTTTTATAATCCCTATTGTATTCTTGTCTTGTCTTTTCTGTGCTAATCTGGCTAAAAGTTTTGAGTTCTTGTTGCTGTATTCAAAAAAAATTCTTTTTAGGTACAGAAGATTCCTTTGTGTTTGTTCTAGATCTTCTAACTCTTTTTTCCTTGCTTCAATCAACCTCAGTATCTTATTATCCTTAGTAAGAAAAAATTGGGATTCTAAATCTGCTATTAATTTTTCTAATTTTCTTTTATTGAGTTCTTCCTGTTTTTTAGTTTTAATATTTTCTTTTATGATAAGGCCTCTAGCTACCACTTTCAGGGTGTCCCATATGATTGGCGTTTGGCTACCTGCCTTTTCGTTTATATCCCAAGTTTCCAACCAATCTTTTTTGACCTTTTCCAGCACTTCTGGATATTGAAATATTTTTAAATTCATTCTCCACCTTTTAGCTTCTCTATAATTTTTATTTGTTGCTAAATCAATCGACATTAAAGCATGATCAGATGTTTTTATGATCTCAATTTCGGTATTATTTATCTTGGATATTAGGCTTTGTGAAGCAAACACAAAATCTATCCTAGAATAGGTTTTGTGCACTGGTGAGTAGAAGGTGTATTTTATTTCATCTCCTTTCAGTTCTCTCCAGACATCCTTCAATCCTGTTGTATTTATAAACTTTGCTAGAGTTGTATGTCTTGTCCTCCACTCTTCCTTTTTACATACCGATTTATCTTTAATTTTATCTATGACCATATTGAAATCCCCTGCCATTATTAAATACCCCTTTTTAACCAATTCAATCTGATCCCAAAGGAGATTGTAAAAGCGGCCTTGGTTAACGTTTGGTGCATACAGATTAACCAAAGTATAATGATCTTTCCCCATTAGAACTTGCAGTATTATATATCTACCTTCTGAATCTTTTACCACATTTTCAACAACACATTCACAATTCCTTGAGATTATAATGGCAACCCCTCTTGCTTTAGATGTGCCAAAGCTTTTTTCATAAATATCAACATTTGGAATTTTTAATTCGTTAATACCATCTCTTATTTGATGAGTCTCTTGCAAAAAGGCAATATCTATTTTGTGCCTTTTGATCATCGCTTCGATTCTATTTCTCTTCGAAAATGACCCCAGACCTTTCACATTCAACGTTGCTAATTTTATAAACTTTCCCATAACCTATTTCTTTTGATTACAATATTCTGGAATGGTCCCGTTGTGCATACAAAAGTAAAAACACCATCAATTGATAAAAAATAAACTAAAATAAATCTAATCCTCCACCCTAAAAAACTATTCTTTTCTCCCACCCCACCAGCTATCATACTGTTTAGCATGTGCATCAAGGGGATGGGAGGGAGGAAGTCGTCCACAGACATTAGCCAGCCTAGATCTCCTTAACTCTTAAGTAGCGTGTTACTGAAAATTCTATAAGTTTGTTCTACCCCCCTCTAAACCACCCTCTCACCACCACCGCCCCCCTCAAAACAAGCAAACAAACAAACAAAAACAAAAAAGGGAAGGGTGGAGAGGAGGGGGAAAGGGAAGAAAAGGGATAATGAAAAGAAAAAAGAAAAAAAACATCCCAAAAACAAAAATTAAAATTGGAAGAAAAAAAAAGGAAAAAAAACAAAAAAGGGGGGGAGGGGGGAAGGGAAGTGGAAGGGAAAAGGGGGAGAAGAGTAAAAGAAGAAAACAAAGGGGATGATAGGAGGTGAGAGAGGGGGAAAGAGAGAGGAGTAAGTTAAATGAGTTTCAAATATTCTTCATCTTCATCGAAGATTCCTGGAGTCGGAGTAAAAAGAGAGAAATTCACTGTCCTGATGTTGCCACTGAAGTTCCCGGGGGAGAACAGGCAGAACCTAATATATGTTATTGATTCTAACCATCACACTAAGCTTATCAGCAGCCGCTGAGAAAGGCTGCCTTCATGTGGTTTGTTCACGCAAGTTTGAGAACTTCGGCGACCATGGCTCCAATCCCATCAAAAATCTCGTGCAGAGGAGCCTTGCACATGAACGCACAAGTGGTGACAATCTTGTTGCCGGCATCCACATGAGCTTCATTCACGTCTTTACAAATGTGCTTGCATCCAAGTTCCTCTATCGCAGCTGCTGTTTCGGCATCAGGGAATCTACAAAGAAGTACACGGAAGGAGTACGTTTCATAGCCCGGAGTGTCACCGTGCCCTTCCAGCCTTATTCCGTTCCCAGGATTCTCTGTTAGACCCAGCTTTCAAAGAGCCACTGCCCAGACAGAGCTAGCTACTGCTCAGATGGTCACACAGCATATCAAAAGGATCTTACAAACAGCAGTTTTAGAAAACGGGCAAAGTAAACAACGGCAAGCCTGTGGGACTGCGCCGTTTCAGCACATCTCATTGCTTCACATTGAAACATAAACAAAACCTGGTGCTACACTGGGGTGAAATACCTATGGTCATTCAGAAAATGGATTACAGTTCCCATTATCCCTGAGCACTGGCCATGTTGGCTGGAGCTGAGAGGGCTTGGAGAGCCTGGAGGGCCACAGGCGACCTACCATTCCACTAAACCAGTGGTTCTCAGCCTGTGGGTCCCCGGATTTTCCTGGACTGCAACTCCCAGAAATCCCTTCCAGCACATCGAGTGGTGGAGGCTTTTGGGAGTTGCAGTCCAGGAATGTCTGGGGACCCACCGGTTGAGAACCACATCACTAAATCCTCTTTGGCTGCTTGAACTAGCTCTACATCAACAACGTGAACTCCTGAAATGCCTATCAAGAAAAACCAAGATAAAATAAAGAAGAAAATGTTGTGGTACTTTAAAGATGGCCTGCTCTATTTTCATGGGAGCCGTCATGGACAATTCTTTTTTTTTTTTTTTTGCAGACATAAGAATGGGACATGTCAAATACAGCGATACCTTGTTTTAAAAATGCCTCGGTTTAATTAATATTGTTATTCTGTAAGTAGGCAGCTGTGAAACATAGTATGGGAACCCGAGGCTCTTCGCTGAATCCACATGATGGGAAAGTCAGGACAAAAGGAACTGTTTCTTCACACAACAATGCGGTGGAATATGTTGCCACGAGAGGAACCATTCCCTGATGGATACACAGGTGCAGCAACAGCATTTTCAGTTTGTATCTTAAAGTAAAGGTACTGTGCTGATTTGCCCCCTGCACAAGTACATTTGGCGAGCAATGAGAAGTGGCCGCCGTTCTGTACGATGCACCTAAGGGGAGAGCACTCCTTCTGCGGCTGCTGCTCTAACAGCATATACAATGTGCGTCGGCTCTGAGGTTGAGTGGGAGCTGCTCCCAGGTAAAAGGCTGACCCAGCAGCTCTTCCTCGGATTCTAAGCCCTGAGCGGTCCCTTACCTTCCATCTATGTTTTTCCTCTGGCCAACTGTGACTTCACAGCCTGGGAAGACTTTTGCCGCCAGCACAGGGGAAATGCAGCACAGGCCAATGGGCTTCTTTGCACTGTGGAAAGCCTCAAGGGTGGACTTCACCAGCGCATTGACCGTGCAGTTCTTTCCTTCCACGGCCCAGGAGCACAGGTTCTTAGCCACGCCAAAGCCCCCTCGGAGGAAAAAAAAATAACAGTTTGCTTTAAACTGCAGCCTCTTCAACATATTTATTTATATGACTGACTAAGTGACTGAATGATACACCCCCATCTGGGGGCCAGGACCTCTCTGGGTGATGTACAACAACAACAACAAATTGACAACCAACACCATCACATAAAATAAAATACCATCAAATCAATATAAAGAACCAAACATATGATAACATTATGAACTAAGAGCAGTAAGAGCAATAGTAATTTAAAAATACAACACAAACAAAACACTAACATTCAATATATATAGGATGAGATGAAAGGGAATGTTATCAGGAGACAGATATCTAGTCTCGTGCGCTCCCAGACGCCTCTGGTGGGGCCACTGTGAGATACAGGAGGCTGGACTAGATGGGCCTTTGACCTGATCCAGCGTGGCTCTTCTTATGTTTCTTAGGTTGTAAGAACTAAAGCCTTTACTTGTGCCAAGGCTCACCTGG